>CM062816.1:1911004051-1912251285 GCA_031772625.1 Pinus tabuliformis
CCCCAGAAGGTTGCAGGAGTACCTGATTCATCGAGCATAGCACGAGCCATTTGTTGGATAGTTCTGTTCATTCTTTCACAACCCCATTTTGCTGAGGAGTTCTAGCTGTAGAGAGAATTCTCTTCTTATCCCATGTTCATCGCAGAAATCGAAAAATTCATTTGATGTGAACTCCCCACCTCTGTCAGATCTGAGGCACTTAATTTTGTGTCCTGATCATTTTCAGCCAATGCTTTGAAGATTTGAATTTTTCGAATGCGTCATCTTTGTGCTTCATAAGCCTAACCACAAACCTTGAGAAATCATCAATGAATAATATCAGATATTCTTCTCCTCGAGGTGTCCTTTCCTAAATGGACCACATACATCTGTATGGACTAGCTCAAGAGCAAGCTAGCTGATCCTTCCTTCTCTGGAAAGTTAGTTCTGGTTTGCTTTCCAAACTGACAAGATTTGCATATGGTGTTGTCTGGAATTTTGATATCTGGAAGATCGCGAACTGCCTGATATTTGCATGCTTTTCTTATTTGTGAGAAGCTTAGATGTCCCAACCTTCGATGCCATAACCAGTGCTCTTCATCTTGCTAAGATAGCATTGTTTGTTGTCCTTCTTCCAAATATGTACAGATTATTTGGAGTTCTTTTGCCTTTGAGAACTGTTTTACCTGTATCAAGATCACGAACAAGACATCCATTCGATCTGAAAATAACCTCGTCGTTTTTTGATCACACATCTGGCTGACACTTAGTAGATTATGCTTCAATCCATCAACATACAAAACATTTCCAGCCTTGACCTTTTCTTTCAAAGGAGCAATACCTTTTCCTTTATAGTTGCAGGAGTATCATTTCCAAAAGAAACTTTTCTTTCCCTTTTCTAAAGTAGAATAAGATTCAAGTTTTTCTTTATCACCTGTCATATGTTTCGAACATACACTGTCAATGTACCATAGATTTTCCTGTCCTTCTGCATAAAAGCTATCCCACATCTTTCTGTCTGAGGTTCTTTTATTCTCCATTTTTTGGTGCTCGTGGCTTGTTCCTTTTTCTCCTGAAACTTGCTCCTGCATTCAGATTCTTTATGACCAAAATTATTGCAAATAGAACATTCAACTTCATTTTCAAGAACCGAAAAGTTGTTATAGGTCCTCTTTGTAATCCTGTCATACTTCTTTGTTTTTGAGCTCCCTAGTCATGATTGTTTTATATGCAACACATTGAGCTGCTTTGTGACCAAAGTTATGGCAAGAAAAGCATTGTCCATTGAAGAAGCTTCTGCGGTTATTGAATCTACCAGCCAACTGATTGTAATTTCTATTTTCATCTATTCTTGTGCCAACTGAGAAGATTTTACCTGTGGTTGGTTGTAGCTTTTGTTCACCTTAAGAAGGATTGTCCCTGATAGTTTCTGTTTGTAATTCGTCCCTGCTTTACCTGATTATCTTCATTGTTCTTCTGCTCATTTCTTCTTGCTGCATCAAGATAACTTTTTGAGGTGGATGCTTGAGAGGTTTCTCCATTATAGCCCAAACCTGTCTTGTTTAGTGGAGACCGCTGCACATTGATAATCTCATCCAAAGTTTCAGATCCTTTGACAAACTTAAGATTAATAGCTTTTGTTTTCTCAATTTCTTTTCTGAGACCAACAATTTCACCTTCTAGTTTTCAAGATGTTTTCCTTTTCATCAATTTGAAATTGCAAAGTATCAATGATCACACTCTTTTCTTCTATGCATCTCTTGAGTCTAGTAATTTCATTATAGAGATTATCCACATCTACAGCATCCTCATAATCATCATCTTCAAATGCCATTAACAGCTTATATTTATTACCTTGTTCATCTTCATCACCTGTTTGATAAGCCATCACTATCTTCATGGGTGTAGTAGCTTTTCTTATTTGCACTTTGTTTCTTGTTCCATCTAGCAGGTTCTTTTCCTTTATCCTTATAAGGACATTTTGCAGCATAATGACCTACTCTTCCACAAGCAAAGCATTTGAAAGGTAGCTTACCTCTGAACCTTCCAGCACCCCTTGAAGATTTCTGACAAAATTTGATTCTTCTTCCTCTTCTTCTGGAACATGGCTTGCTTCATAGTAATCTTCTTTTCTGATGCCTTAAAAGCAGCTTCCTTCTGTCTGATGGACCTCCCTTTCTCATTTCATAAGCAGTTAGAATTCCATGTAGCTGAGACATAGTGAGAACTTTGAGATTTTCCTTTTCTTCTATTGCAGATACTTTAGATTCAAACTTGGGGGATAATGATCTTAGAATCTTTTGAACTACTATAGTCTCTTTTATTTCTTCACCCAAATTTTTCATACAATTAACAATCTCATCTACCCGAAGAAAATAATTAGCCACACTTACATCATTATACATCTTGAGAGTCTCATATTGAATCCTGAGAGTTTGAAGTTTAGCTTGCTTTACCTGTTCATCTCCTTCATAGCTAGTGATCATTTTGTCCCATATCTCTTTTGCTGATTTGAAGTGCATGACCTTCATGAATTCTGTTTGGGATATACTTCCTAATAGAGTACTGACTGCTTTTGCATTTGTTTCATATGCCTTTTTCTCAGCTGGATCTGTAGGAGTAGCTGAAGGAAAAGCATAGCCTGTTTCTACAATGTTCCAAACTTCTGTACCAAGAGATTGAAGATATGCAGTAACTCTTACCTTCCAATAATTGAAATTTGTTCCATCAAAAACCGGTGGCCTGATTGATGCTTCTTTCTCGTAGTTACTCATGATGGATGATCTACCTTCAAGCGATCAAGCTTCTCTGAAGGACCCGCTCTGATACCAATTGTTGGAAATAATATGAGAGGGGGGTGAATCAGTATTATCAGATCAATCAAATTTTTCAAAGCTCAGAAACATATACGCTACTTCAGTTAAGTGAACCAGCGTGTACACGCTACTGTGACTAAGTAAAACAGGTATAAGAAGAAAACTCACAATTTAGTTAGCTATTCTTCAGTTAAGTGCATCAGGACATTATTCACCATTTAACAGTAAAATGTGCAGTATAACAGAACAGATCAAAAGCCACACACATGAACACCAAGATATAAGGTGGAAACCCAATGTGGGTGGAAAACCACCTGCTGCAAGTTGTCTCTATCTTTCTTTAATATGATGAACTTCAGTTTACAATCTTTTGTACTGGTGCAGCCTTATACCAGTACGCAGGCTACAACCTGCAGAAGGCTACAACCTTCTCTGGTTCTCCCAAACTTCCTTGGAAGGGAGCTCCAACCCCTTTGCTCTTGTACTAGCCAAGATACTAGTACGTAGGTGCTGACCTACAATCTTCTTTCTTTCAGGTATCACTTTTCATACATTTCAGACTTGGATATTCCTGAAGCACAACATTACAATCTGAGGACCACAATTCATTCAATTTCCACAATAGATCATTGAAAGCATAAAACAACCAAACTTTGAATCACTGAACCACTGAACCCTGTCAATCACCAGTTACCAGAACACGAGCAGACTACAGAACTCTGCAATAACAGTCAGACCCCACTGTAAACCCAAAATCAAGCTTCAAAAGATATACGCTAACTTCAATGAGCAAAACCCGCGTATACACGCGTTTTACCGAAGCCAACCTGCGTACAGATCTAAAAATAAACTTTCTCAATTTGCAGCTGTACCAGACATTAGTTAGACCCAGAACATAACATTGCGACAATATGCAGATCTAGAAATACGCATAATCAACACCATATCATGATAGTGCATTTCAAACCATTAGATCCCGATCTATCCTTAGATCTAGTCTTCCATCAACCGATGTGATCTCTCCTTGGCTTAGATCAAGCAAACCAGAACCTGCATATCAGATCTCTTTCTCTCTTAGATATTCAAGCCTTGTTGAAAAGATGATCTTGCCTAATGATATTCTTCTCCTTATATAGTCTTAGGCCTAGCTCAATACCAAGAGCCAAAACCATAGTAACACACATACCATCAACTTCAAAACTAGGGATCGACACGCCCATCGAGCACAATGGTCCGAAATCATAGGCACAACTTCCAAGGACTAACCACCATGGACAAAGATACTTTTCCACATACACGCGCTTTTTCTGAATCCAACTAGCGTGTACACGCGACTTGGGCTTAACGAACATGGTATATGAACTTCCTTGACATGCTGTACTAAGATCTGTCTTCTGATTAAGTTGCCATCACCTGTACCAACCTCTGAGCACTGTACCATCCTCTGAGTGAGTTGCCATCAAGGACAACACTTGAATCATAATGCCAACAGCTGAAGTAACTCGATGGCCATTTGCAGTGGACAGGATTTCGCATTCAATGGGTAGCACAGCTTCCAAACCATAAAAATAGTTGGAAAGGAGAGAACCCTGTTGATGTTTTCACTGAGGTTCGTACGCCCAAAGCGCTGAAAATAACATGTTGTGCCAATTCGCCGATGAATACCAATGATTCGTCGGATCATGATAACTAAAACTTTGTTGATGGACTCAACCAGACCATTCGCTTGTGGATAATAATGAGTTGAATTATCGTGACGCAAACCAAGCTGGCCTGTAAGTTCTGTCATCATAACCGTTTCGAAAATGGCGCCCATGGTCAGTGATTATCGCTTGTGGGACACCAAACCTAGCAATTATATGATTGAACATGAAAATTGCAGTTGTCTTGCCGTCTGCTCGAATGTAGGCATCGCCTCGGCCCACTTAGTAAAATAATCTACCGCAAGGATGATATACACATGCCCCCGGCCGAGTGAGGGTTACATGTAATAAAAATCGATACCCCATTTGGCAAAAGGACCACGGCAATTATAGGGTGGAGAGGAGCAGGTGGAGCGCGCATCTTTCGATCAAACATTTTGACTTTGTGGCATTTTTGGACCGCAGTAATACAATCTTTAAACAAGGACAGACAGAAGTAGCCAGCGCGCAATATCTTTTGGGCTGTGGCATACCCAGACATATGACCGCCACACGCTCCAGAGTGGCAGTCATTTAGAACCCTTTCAGCCTCGTCATGAGTTAAACAAAGTGGAAAAAAGAGTCCGCCCCACGGCGATAAAGAGTATCTCCAATAATTTGTATTGTTGCGACTGGAATCGAATTTTGATGTTCCAACTTTGAAGCTTTGGGCCGAAAGGATTGGGTCTGGAGATAGACGATGATATCCCCACCACAGATCTAAAGTGCTGATTAGAAACAAAGATTCGTCCGCAAATGGGCGCCTCTGCCACAGTTTCCATATCAGCACGCGGGAAGTCACACATTAACTCTGCAAAAACTAAAGATTTCTAGACTTAGATTTTTCAAACTCCAAGTCGAACTCCTGCAGGATAACAATCCATTTAGAGTACTTGCCCCCTAGCAATTGTTTTGTCAAAATCTAGATCATAGGATTGCAATCCGAAATGACTGTAGTTTTACGAAGTAAAATGTAGTGACGAAAACGTTGGACAGTTTGAACGGCTGCCAATGTCAATTTCTCCACATGTGAGTATTTTAGCTCAGTTGGGTTTAACGTCCTACTAAGGTAATATATCACATGTTCCGTTCCGAATTCATCTTCCTGAATTAAGACCATTCCAATGGTGGAATGGGTGGCGGCGAGGTACAAAAAGTAATCCTGGTTGTAGTTGGGAGGATGCAACAACGATGCATGGGTCAACGCGTGTTTGAGTGCATCAAAAGATTTCTGAGCTATCTCATCCCAAGAGAATTGAGCGTTCTGTTTCAACAACCTTGTAAAACCCTTTGTAACCTCGGCATAGTTAGGAATGAATCGTCGTAAAAGGTTTGCTTTTCCCTGTAAACTTTGGAGTTGGCGAAGACTCGAAGGAGGAGGCAATTTGATGATAGCTTCTACCTTCGAGGGATCAACGCGAATGCCAGCTTTTGAAACTACAAATCCTAGCAATCGTCCCACTTCTATACAGAAGACACATTTGTGTGGGTTCAACCGAATGCGATAATGCCTACACCTCATGAAGATTGCTCGTAAATGGACAAGGTGGTCATCTCGATATAATGAATGAGCAGGCAAATCATCGAGATACGGTTGCACAATGTGTTTGATGTCATGAAACGCATAAGACATTGCCCTTTGAAAAGTTGCTCCGACATTGTTTAGCCCAAAAGGCAATTTGCAATAAGCAAATGTCCCCCATGGACAAATGAAAGTCGTTTTTGGTTGATCGACGGGTAGAATATTGATTTGATTGTAACCGGAAAAACCATCCATAAAGGAAAATATTTCGCTGTCGGCACAATCATCAATGATTTGATCGATATAGGGTGTTGGGTAGTTGTCCTTTGGACAAGCTCGATTAATGTCCCTATAATAGATGCATATTCTTATTGTTCCCTGTTTTTTGTTAACCGGAACAATATTCGATACCCAATCCGTTAACGGGATCGGATAGATGAAACCTGCTTTCAACAGTTTTTCAACTTCCGCTTTAATTGCAGCAACTTTTCGTGGGTGAATCTGACGCAAACGTTGCCGGTTTAGCATCCGAGTAAGTCTTGATCTCATGAACACCAATCGCGGGACTAATTCCTGGCATTTCTTCATAGGACCAGGCAAACACGTCGCAGAATTCTTGAAATAGGGCCTTGTATGTATGAATTTCGTCATCTGTACACGAGGCACCTATATGAATGTTTTCAATAATTCCGGGCTTAATCGAAATGTCAATGGGAATAGTTCGAGAGATGTTTCCCAAATTCAGCTCTGAATCAGGATGTTTCATGGGATTTGAGCTTCCTTGACATATTCAGCGGTAAAAATTGATGAGAAATCATTTTCAAAATGATCATCCTCAGGTAAAAACAAAGATCTGTGATGGAGATCTTCCCATGGTAAATCGTCTACACATAGGACTTCACGAAGTTGCTCGTCAGATGACACAACTTCAGGAAACGCTATTAACTCCGAGGTTGATGTGAAAAGTGATTCCTCATGGACCACATTCATTTGGTCGATTTTGGTTGAACACGGGTCGGTAAAAGACTGAACGGCTTCATAGGCAATTTCATATGGACTCAAAGGCATAAAATTACCAAATGAGTCTATTTCAGATTCAGAAGGAACGATCCAAGGATCGTCATAATAAATAGTGTCTGATGTAATCATATGAATGGTTGCAAATGAAGATGATGCGTTGAGTGGAGGAAAAGGAAAAGTTCCCAGTAAACCGGCATCTTTAACTAATCCTACGCCAACATCCTTATATGGGATAGTTGTTTTACCGACATGCTGAATACTCTCTGAAGAGGATGGGTCGAATGAAAAGTAAGTCAGCTGGTCTATTGTTATGATCTTTCCATTATGTGGGAACTTTATTACTCGGAAGACCGATGAAATGACCGTTGTCATAGCATAAGTCCAACTTCAACCCAAGAGAAGGTTGTAGTCGAGAGGGGCATCAACCACCTCCACATCTAGACTAACGGTTTTTCCTTCAACCCCTATAGGCAAATCCTGTAGAATGCCAAAAGGATGAAACCCACGGCCATCAAAGGCCTTAAGAATTGTCGGGGATTGATTTAGTGAAGGAGAACCAAGCGATCTCCAACACTGTATCGACATAATACACGTTGAAGCTCCCTCATCAATTACAGTCCGATGAATAGGCCTGTTTTTGACTATCACTGGGATCTGGAAAGCCATTTGATGAGGTAAACGCGGTGTACTATTTTCTAGATCAAAGATTATTAGGTTCGGGTCCTGAACATCAACAACTCCTATAGCCGACAAAAGTAATTTGCGTTGTGCTGGGCATGATTGCAGCACTTCCAAAGCTGACATTGCTGAGGGTGAAACAGCTAAGTCTTCAACAATGTTGTAATTCTGGGCTACTCTCGCATGTGGATTGAAAGCAGACCTTCAAAGTACACCCTTGGCGGGCGGTTTGATTAGGCTTCTCGATCTGTAGTGGATCGGAACCGGGAGCTGAGGTTGATGGATTAGAATGAGAAGATTCTGCTTCTTTGCCATCAACAGGACTTTTACTACCATAATCTTGCGATCGAGTCGCAATCCTTACATGAGACATCATCAATATGGGTTCTTCATTGGCACTCGAGGAAGAACCTATCATTTTGCTATTTTGGAAATGGATCCTTCAAGACAGCAGGAATTTGGGAACCTTTGACGATTTTCGCAACCTCTGCTCGATGAGGGCAGTCTCTTGTAAAATGTTCCTCTTCACAATAATGATAACGAGGTTTGCGCTTTTCATCATTGGTTTCTGATTTTTCAGTTTCTCCTTCGTTCGTTTTGTTTGTGCTTTATCTTCTTCTTCCCTTTCTTCTTCCCACTGGATTTTGATTGTAGATGATTTTGTTCTACAAGTGAAATCGAGTAAATCGTGGAAACCTCAGCAAAAGAGATCATCTCGTCGTCGGAGTCTGGTAAGGTTATAATTATGGAGAAAAATTCTTGGAGATCTTCTTGCTTATGAGTGTTCACCATACCAATCATGCCATCAGCGGCATGAGATCCCGAAGGAGCTGCAATGATTTGATTTGACTTTGGAAGATCTGGGATCTTTTCGTGTAACGTACCTGACTGAGTATAAACTAAGTCAAGGTACTGTGCTTGAGCAATCACTTGCTCCTCAGTAACTACTCCGGCCTTAGCTACATCTTCAGTAATCTTCGGTAACAATGATTTAACAAACCATTCAGCTAAGATCTGGTCCGTGATAAAAACTTTCACTAACTGCCTTCGACGTCTCCATTCATGATTATGATCGGAAATATAAGTGGACGTCGATTGCTTTAATGAATTTAGTAACTCCGTGCCATTATCATATCTGACCGGCAACTGAAAATGAGTTAAAAACGAGGTAGCTAACTGGCTAAAATTATAAAAAGAGGCCCGTGGTAACTCAATGTACCACTTGGTCGCAAGACCAATGAGAGTGCGCTGGAAAAGACGTAAGCGGATTGAATCATCCAAGATGGAATTAGAGGCACACCAGAGGTGGTAGGTCATCACATGATTCGATGGGTCCTCTCTAGATTTACCCTCGAACTTGGGAATGTCACTGGGCAACTTATTCGGCATTGGCGGCCAAAACGGAAGATAATTAATTGGATCATTCGTTAGGCGCGACAAGTTTGGTAAATCCAAAGTTGCAATAAACGGTAGTTGCCGATTAGGATCCATAAAACTCTGGGTCAACGAGACCAGCCCCAGGAGGAGGATATCCAGGATAACTAGGAATAGGAATCGCATTCGGGATATTGTATCCTCCTGGAAAACCAGGATTAACCGGACCGTACTGGGGTTGTTGTGATTTTTGATAAGTGTACCCAGGATACAGTTGATACTGGTAAACTGGCTGCTGGACGGCAGGACCGAATTGGTACTGTCCCTGGTACGGTTGATAAGTGAATTGTGGTTGACTTGTGACAACCGTACTTAAACCAGGTTGTCCTACAGGCATCTGAACCGTAGTTTGAATCGTGGATCCAGACGATGGTAAAGATGTCTGAGGAGTAGATATAGGAATAGTAGAAACCGGAGCTGTCGATACTCCAGAAGTAAGTGGGGTAGATGGAACAGATGTTGCGGCAGTTGCAGCAGTCATTTGGGATGGAGTATGAGGCGAAATAGGCCCAGACTGAGAAACTACCGAAGGTACAGAAGTTTGAATATTAGACTGGACTGGTTGCTGGGGTGAACCAGAAACCAAGGGTTGTCTAGTTTGACATGACAACTGTACATTTGGCTGCAACACCTGTCGAACTTACGATGGATCCCACACTATGTTGATTCCGGGGTACTGACCCATAACAGGTTGAGGATATTGAGATCCATAACCGGGTTGAGGGTAGGATTGATAATTGAAAGGTACATTTCCCTGAACATAAGATTGACCTTGGGGTGGTTGGAAACCTTGGTTCGAGTACTGACCTTGGGGTAGATACCCTTGAGGCATGTACTGATACTGGGGTTGACCTTGAGGTATAAATTGATACTGGGGTTGACCTTGGGGTACATATTAAGTCTGGGGTTGACCTTGAGGAATGTAATGTACTGTAGGCACGTACTGTCCTTGAGGTTTCCCCCCAGATACAAATTGTGTACCTTGAGGTTGCCCCCCAGGCGGTAACTGGCCACCTTGAGGTTGAGAATTGGGAATAGAACCTGACATCATAAGAATGTCTTCTACGCTCAACGGCTTTGCACCATTGCTTCCAGTGAATATCCTTTGTTCAATGGGTTGAGGAGATGCTCCCGAAAAAGTACCAGAAAGTGACTGATACCCAGAGGGAACAGAAGGACCGCCGTACAAAAAAGATTCAGGCGATTGAGTAAACATGGACGACTGACCTGACATATTTACGGGAGTATAAATACCCCTAGGTGGATAAGAAACACGAGGTGGTGAAAAACTCGACACTGAGTTGTCCAAATAATTAGTTAAAGAAAGATACCAAGTAGTACTTCTAGGTGGACTGTAAAAAATCGATTCACGCTCCCTTAGATCAATAGTAGGTTGATTTTTAGGGATAGGGATGCCTATTTCTTCTTCCGGAGCAAGTTCTTCAATAGCTATCAAACCAGAAGGAAGATTTTCGATGATGACTCTTTCTACCCTAGGTGAATTAGGAGCACTAGAAGTTGGAGAGACTAACCTCGATGTTGGAGTAACAGGTTCATATATCTCAGGTTCTTCGCCTATATCACTAGTAGATGAAAAGCTACCAGCAAGTTCGGAAACCGAAATAGCTTCAGGATTGTAACCTGTTTCTAGAGTTTGGTAATCAGGATGAACAACCAACGAAGACTCTCCTTCTTCAGGTGACCCTACTTTATTGCCACTAGGAGTTACGAGGACTTTCAAACCTTCGTAATGGCCCGAGACTTCTTCAGGAGGTTGGCCCCGAAGTCTACGGGACTTCCTCAACAAATCAGCCACGGTTACAACCTCAGGAGACTGGCCCCAAAGTCCACGGGACTGTCTTGGTAATTCAGCCACAGCTAAAAACTTTTAACTACTGCACATGCAAACAAAGTAAAATCTCAAAGCAAACCGCCTAAAGTCTCTAAAGAACCAAACAAATTCAAATCACACGCCTAAAGAATCTAGGGCGTCAAACCACACACAAACAGTAACCTTCCGGACCAAAAACACTAGTTGGTGATGAAATCCAACATCGCAGAATTCAGTACAGAAGTGGCGAGTGGAACAATTACCCCGATAACCTGGTTAATGAATAGACTGGACCAAGTTCCTTCACTTTAACCGTCTCGAGTGAAGTGAACCCCCCAGAAAATCCAAGTGAGTCTAGCCGACGTCTGCTCCAGGTATAGTGGGATCTTCCCTCCACCGTCACCTTAGGAAGAATCCTAAAGATAATAGTCACTAAGGTTACCAACAGCAACAAATATACCTGGGGGAACAGTCTACGATCCGATACACACGCAAGGGCAGAGTAACAAGCTCAATCCCCTTGCCGGCTCCTTGACAATAATCCAAGGTTTACCGACAAGTGACCCCAGGCTCCTCGACAATGGTTAATCCGAGGTTTACCGTTTGTAGTACGTGCATATTTGGCGTCATTCCCAATGAAGGAGGATTGATTCCCTCACTGGTTCGGACACGATCTCGTGCTTCTGCTTTAAGAGGAGCTTTCCCAGAACATAAATGTAACAGTTGGATTTATCCTACCACAAGATAAGCTACTTGTTTGGTTTTACTGTCTTGGAGAGTTAATTACTCTCCTACTCCAAGACACTAGCCTGATCTATGTTGGTGTATCAGAGCCCTAGTAAATAAAAGTTACTAAGTTAATTTTACTTTAAGCGTTAATTTTTATGGCTTTTCTTTAGGACAAAAGGTAGCGGAGATGAAACTGATGGTGTGTAGACTCGACTCAAATCCACTAAAAAGATGCACCTAGGATGAAACAAAACAATCTTTCCTTTTCAATGAATTCCCTAGCTAAGAGAGTTGGAGAATGAAAAATTTATAAAGACAACTTTCGTAGCAATGAAAATCAAAGAGACAATCTCTTTATCTTTTCCAAAGCACACAACACAAGACCACTAATTATTTCACGAAAACTTCCTTTTTCTTTTCAAAGACTTCAAACGCTACTAAAACAAACTTTCCTCAAAAGAGATTTTGTATTTTTTCTATTTTAACAAAGCATGTAAAACTACTTAACAAAAATCAATTTTAAGATCTATGAAAATCAAATCAAGTTTGAGATCTATGAAAATCTAAGAGAAATTTACCTAAAAGAAAATCTAAGAGAAATTTACCTAAAAGAAAATCTAATGAGGTAAAAGCCTACAAAATAAATTCCAGGTTGTTTTACTTAGTTACAATTCAACCAAGGAATAATTCATGCAGAATCATAAACCAGTCAAAAACAAAAATAAAAGCTCTTGTTCTTTTTCTTAAGAATGAAATTCACAGCTTAACAAACAAGCCTTCTCGAAATTCCGCAAAGAGACAACACAATGGTAGGTTTCTCATACAAAGGTGGATTTTACGAATGGTCTGACTCCTAAGAAGACTGAAAAGACCAGGGATATCCAAGGTTTTTACAACTTCTAAAGCCAGAGTCACTACAAGACCAATACAAAAATCAAACCTAGGGCTAGAATTTCTATGAACTTCACTAAAACCCTTGACGCTAATGAAACAAGTCTAGATGAAAGCTTCTGACAGGTAACCAGTGGATCTGGGCAGCAAAAAATAAGCTATAAACAAATTCTAATGGGAAAAAAGGAAAAAATTGAAATTTTCTAAACTTTTGACAGGGTACGCAGACAGCCTGTTTGCACAGGTGTGGCCACGCTCTGTGTACAAAGCAGAAGTGCGTATAGGTACGCACTGTGCTTAACGCAGAGGGTGCGTACTACTCTCAAAATCAAGAAAAATAAAAACTAACTCAATCCTAAGCTATTCCACCCAAATTCACAGTGAATCAGTCAAAAACTAGAAAGAAATCAACTTTTCTCAAATCAAAGTATCAATCAAAAGAGAAATCAATCAAATCCATGGATTCCCCAGCGGAGTCGCCATTTTGTCATGCGGAAAGAGTCAATTTTGCGGACAAAACCGACCTCCCTAGAAAACAAGGCTTTTCTAGTGACAAACAAAACAATCAAGCACTATCTTTCCCTAAATATGCATTAAAATAAAAGCAACCAGGTGTTTAAGGTTTACCTTTAGTCCAACGCTTGTTTGTAGCAGCCAAGCCTCTTCGATCCAGATGAGCTCCTTCTCCTTGAAGCCTGCATTCACTAACAAGAAAACGATTACATAGCACCTGAATAACTCATATAATAAAACATATTCATCATAAAGACCAAGGAGTTTATGAAACAAATTATATATAACAACTTGTTGAGAAAAATGAACTTAATTGTATTAATTGGAAACAAAAGAAACCATTACAACCAATGCCTTGGTGTTGTGCAGGTCCCTCCCAGGGTCCAGCAAGAGTTCTCCTCTACTTTGATCAGCTCACCCACTTCCAAATGAAGCTAAGAAAGGATTGGAATCTCTCCTCTCAAGCTCTAAAAGGGAGTCCTAATTTCAGTAGCATCTACCCTTAGGAATGTTCAGCTTTCAACCTCCCCTCCCTCTGGCCCAATGCCTGTATTTATAATGCTTTGGAGGAAGTTAATCAAGTCCACCATCAATGGGATAAGCCCCTCTTTCAAAGGGATAGCTCCCCTCTTCATGGGATAAGTTCCTCTTTCATTGGGATGCATGAACCATCTGGAGGCGCTCAATCCACGTCAAACCATCTTTTAGAATGCTCTAGAATCGACCACAAGTAAGTTTTTTGAAGTAAAACTTGCTCCTTTTGACCTTTACAGGAGTAAGCACCCACACCTTTACAGACAGAGCGTACAAGTACGCATGTATTATGTACTTGAGGTGCGTACACGCAGGTAAGAGTAAGAGAAACTGCGTAACCAGAGTTATATTGACTTTTAAAGGCTTTCTCTCTTTTTTGGAGTTTGACATGAGGAGCAGAGGTATAAGACTTTCCAAGGAGGACAATATGGTTATTGATGGAGCCATACTGACTGCAAATAGTCATGGTGACAAATTTTAGTGTAACACTTGTTACTGCCGGATGAAGCCAATCTTTGGTTTTTCCTTTCTAAAATTCCTACTGCTAATCCTGTCGGTGACTATTTTGTATCATGTAGGTTCTCTTGTAGGATCCTGTAGGTTTTCCTAGATGATCCTGTAGGTGCTCCTGCGCTAAAAATTTCTCACTGTCTTTCCTGTAGACATTTCTTCAGGGGCCGAGAGCAACCTTGCTTTGATGTATCCTAGAGATTGCAAATGTCTCCTATGCACGGGATTCATTATTTTATTTCCTCATATGGGTGATTGAGTGGGATGGTGTCCTGGTGACCGAAGTACAAGCACCCAATTTTGGGCCATTGGTCCCACTACCACTTCATCATTTCTCCTTTCCTTGTAATCATCTCCCACTTCGGTCATCCATAACTTAACCACTTTTGGCCTCATCTCTTGTTTCTCTTGATTTGATTACTGCCATGTGTGTAGTGAACTAAATGTATTCTCCTCGTTGACTGGCTGAAGGTGGCCAAGTTAACTTGCCACCTTTTCTTATAAAATCAACTCTTTCACAAATCTACATTTTTGATCATATTATGCTAACAAAAGAGTTTAAGTGAGATGACATACTTGTGGTAAGATGCCTTGATGCTGCTTGTTGGAGAGTGATGTCCTTGTTGTGTATTTACTGCATGTGTTTTTCTTTATTTTTATTGTCCTCCTTTGATGTGCAGGTACTGGATGGTGATGCTGATGATCTTGCTGCTGCTGCTAAGCTCTGGAGGAGCTTCCTTGACATTGGGATCTTCATGCTAAATATGACTGCAACCTGTGAAATTTTGTTTGGTGGGATAGGTTGCTACAGGATTTCCTATAGAAAACCCACATGATGTCTTGTAGCTGCCTCTCCCCTAAAATTTTATCTTTTCCTTCACTTATGGAGCATGAGGATTGTTGTCATGGGTAGAGAAAGGGTCTAGTGATTGGTAGGTGAGAGGTATAACCTTCAAGTGTTGCCCCCTTGTCCTCTCTTCTTATCCTTTTTTATTTGTTTTTTGTTTTTTGTTGTTTTGTTGTATTTTGTTTTTGTTTTTGTTTTTGTGTTTTTGTGTTTTTTTGTTTTTTGTTTTGTTTTTTATTTCTTTGTTTTGTTTTTGTTTTTTGTTTTTTGTTTTTTGTTTTGTTTTTTGAAAATTGTAATCTTTTTGAAACTGACTTATTGGATGAAGGCAGTGGTAGTCATGGCATGGTGATAAGATGGTGAAGTAGAAATTTATTTTTTTGACACAAGTAGGTCATCCCCTTTGCTCTAGGGTCACTTTGCTTGGGATTCCCAAACCACTATAATTCCTACAAGATCATCCTGTAGGTTTTTAGGGAATCCTATAGGTTTACAGGGAATCGTGTAGAAAACACAACCCGTGCAAACTGAGCTAGATGAGTTCATAAATGGAGGGGATGATGGAATGATGAAGAATATGAAATGGAGGAATGAGAACATGAAATGTATAGGTCCTTTTTCTCCTTTATTATTGCTCTGATCCTCCTCCTGCTGACCTACAAAGAACATTTTCAAAGTTTTTTTTTTTTTTTTTTAATATCTTTTTTTGGTTTTGTTTTGTTTTATTTTAAAAAGAACTAGTCTACCTCCAAGAGGTTTTCATCCTAGCTGCTTGCTCTGGGTGCCTCAAAAGAGGTTTTCACCCAGAGATATTTTTATTTTTTTTATTTTTTTTTGACACCATTGGGCCGCCTCAAGAGGTTTTCAACCCAACAGTGGGACTCAGGTGCCTCATGGAGGTTTTCACCTGAGTCTCTTTATTTATTTATTTTCTCTTTTTTTCACTGATTTGATGGGGTAGAAGCCGAGGCTTACTCCACTACCATCAATTTCTTATTGATGCCATTAATGAATTCTTACTTTGACAAGGGCTTCTTGTATACCTTCAATATGTGCCCATTGACAAGTAAAGGAATAGTCTCTTCATCAATGGTTCTCATCTACACTGAACCACTATCATGACATTTTTCTATGACATAAGGACCTAACCATCTAATCCTTAAATTGCCTTTATATTCCTTATATATGGAATCACACAACAAAGCCCAATCACCTTCTTGAAACTATTTGTCCTTTATGTTCTTGTCATGCCAGATATTCCTTTGAACTTGAGTCACCTTTGTGTGCACAAGGGCCTGCATTCTAAACTCATCTAACCCATTCAACTGGAGCAATCTATCTTGTTGTACCCTAGTGAGATCTAGATCTAGTTGCGTTACCATTCTTAATGTGTTGTACTCAAATTCAATGGAAAGTAGGGCCTTCTTCCCATAGACCAACTCATAAGGAGTGAACCCAATGGTGGTATTCTAGGTGGTATTGTAGGCCCAAGTGGCCTCAACTAATCTATCCACCCAGTACTACCTGTTGTTGCTAATCACATTGGTCAGAATGCACTCCAACACTCTGTTGGTCACCTCCACTTGCCCATTAGCTTGTGGGTGGTAAGGAGTGGATGTTCTATGCTTGAATGTTCTATGCTTGATCTTGTGCTGGCTTAACAGATTTTCAATCATGTAAGATGTCAACTGGCTTCCTTGAGCAGTGACTAGTTCTCTAGGGTACCCAAACTTATAAAATACATTTCCCTTAAGAACTTAGGCACTTTCTCCTCTGTTGTTGCTTTAATAGGCTTGGTTTCAGTCCACTTGGTTAAATAGTCATTGCACACAATGATCTATTGCTTTTGCCTAGATGGAGGGTCATTTGGCCCAATGAAATCCATGCCCCACCTGTCAAATGGATCGAAAGTCACTTGAGGTTGCAGAGGCATTTCATCCCTTGGGGTAGGTTTTCCCATCCTTTGGCACCAATCACACTGACTAGTATACCTTCTCATTACCTGGTGAAGAGTGGGCCAGTAATATCCAGCTTGTAGCACCTTGAATGTTGTCCTTTTGGTTGTAAAGTGACCTCCACAAGGCCCATCATGACAGGTGAGAAGGATGTCAAAGACTTCCTCCTCCCTGACACATCTTCTCAGAATTTGATCTGGGCCTAGTTTGAAGAGGTTACGCCCAATCCAAGTGAATGGGGCGCTCTTCCTCACAATATTGCTTTTCTCTTTGGAGGACAAGTTCTGTGGAAACTGTGCAGACACCAAGTAGTTGGCCATGTCAGCAAACCATGGAGAGAGAACTGAAATGGAAAATAAGTGTTCATCCGGTAGCTGATCATCAACCATTCCTTCCTCCCCTGTGGGAAAAGTTATCTCGATAAAAAATATGCAACAAAATTCTCATTGCCAGGCTTATCAATAATAGTTAGATCAAACTGTTGTAATAAAAGTAACCATCTAATAATCCAAGCATTCACATTAGGTTTCTTCATCAAGTATTTAATTGCAGCATGGTCAGTATGTACAAATGTTTGGTAACCTGTAATGTAATGCCTAAATTTGTTCAATGAATTTAGAAAAACTAGGAGCTCCTTCTTAGTCATGGTATAGTTCAGTTCAGCCTTTGACAAATTCTTACTGATGAAGTAAATGACATAAGGTAACTTGTAATCTATCTGGCCTAGAGATACTCCTATGGCTTTGTGAGACGCATCAACATGTATATGGAAAGGAAGGGCCCAATTTGGGCCTCAAAGAATAGGTGCAATGGTCAACTTGTCCTTCAGGGTGTCTAGGGACTCTTGATAGCTTTTTGACCATAAAAATTCAGTCTTTGGCCAATAACCCAATTAAAGGAGAAGCTAGCTTGATGAAGTCTTTTATAAATCTCGGATAGTATCCGGCTAAACCTAGAAAACTTTTGACATCCCTCTGTTTTTGCGGAGGTGGGACCCTTTGGATGATGGCTATCTTATTTGGGTCCACCTGCAGTCCTTTCTGGGATATTGAATGACCTAGAACAATCCTTGTAGTAATCAAGAACTCACATTTTTCGGGACTAAGGGATAGGTTCATTTCAATGCATTTGTTCAACACCTTACCCAAGTTGGACAGAGCCTCTTGGAAATCACACCCATAGGGTGTAAAATCATCCATATAAATTTCTATTGCATCATGGACTAGCTCGACAAAGATACTCAGGACCGCTCTCTAGAAAGTGGTGGGGGCATTGCATAGGCCAAAAGGAAGGACCCTATAAGTGAAAGTACCCGAACAGGTGAAGGTGGTTTTATCCCAGTCTTCCGGGCTAATCTGGATTTGATTGTACCTGCTAAACCCATCTATCAAAGAGACCATGGAATCTAAGCTCAATATCAAAATCCACAACCCTAAAATCTTCAAGATGGAGGAGGAAGTAAGTGCTTAATGAGAAAAAGGTACCCCCCATATAAACGCATAAGTAGGATGAAACTCTCACATATCTACTTTCAACCTTCAATTGAAAATTCCAGAATATGACATTAAAGGCGAAGAGAAATTCATGCATGATTAAGAAATATTAAATGTTTAAGGTGTACTGCATTAATAAATTGAGGATGGGATAAACAATGCTTAGAGGAGAGATGAACCACTAGAAACACTAGTGGGGACTCCAGTGAGTTTGTATATGCATTAAGTCAAAGAGAAAACCATAATTAAGATGATCCCTACAATGTTAAACTCATGCACCTATTCTAAAAGGAATTGGTAGTCAAATATTACATTAAGAGGTTCCAAATATTAAAGTGAAAGACTTAATGCAATTGTAATGAAAAATATTTACATCTCAAATATAAGGTCAAAATGTGAAGTAGGGTAAGAATGTTTGAAGTTGACTATTTAAAAAGCTCATTATTGTAGCTACAAGAGAAAATAATCATGATGAATTTGTTAAGATAAAGGTAATAAATGGGTTAATATGGGGAGAATTCCAAGGAAGAGGGAAATAAAAAAATTCCAAAATTAACAAATTCTTATCCATTTACATGTCCAAAAACCTAAATTTTCACCCTCAAAACTTTATCACAAATGACCTCAACCTCGGTTTTCAAAAACACTAAAAATTTATGCCTATGTATGTATGCCAATATGACTAGATATTAAAACCTACGAAAGATAATTTCCCTTTGTTAGCACTCTTTATTTCCTAAGACTGTGAAAGACATACAAAGGTAACCACAAAACCACTTTAGAAATTGGGATCTAGCCTTGCCAACTTCGGAGAGGGATCTCTCTTTCAAATTTAGATTTGTTTATATTGAGATATTAGGCTAGTTATAAAAGTTCAATAGTTTGGTTTTAAATTTGGTTTGGTTGTTTGGTTGGTAATGTACCAGGATACCATTGGGCAATGGAGTCAATATACTTTGAATGGATTTAGTTCCGAATTGGTAGACAAATCTAACAGACAAGGTAGGTAGATTTATTGGATATTATATTCATGATGAGATTATAAAATAATAAATGATTAAGTGTCCATTAAGCAGAGAGAAATTAAGAATTATATTGCTTAAATTAAGTAGAAAACATTGAAATTGTTTAAAAGATAGAACTGAGTGTACTTAAACAAATTTAGTTTCATAATTTTCTTTGAAAAAAATAGATTAGAAAACACATATGAAATTACAAATAAAGGAAAACTGTTATGAAACCAGCTCACAAAAAGATAGAAAAGAGAGATCCACGACTTAGAATTCAGCCTCTTCGTGGGGGAAACCTCCTTTACATTACATAAATGAACAATTCTTGGATGATACAAATGAAAATACCTCCTTTCTATATATAGGAGTCTAAGTGGTCCCAATACAATCAAAGCCTACATAACAATAATATTGTAGGGCACAACAATAACAATAGTGGGCTTCTATGTGGCACAACCCCCCCCCTCCCCCTCTTTCCCCAACCTTCCCTTCCTCCTCCAACCCCTTTGAAACCCTAACAGAAGAAGTCCCGGCCTCCCCTCCCCTCTCCCCTCGCCCTGCCTCTCCCCGCTCTAACCCTCCTCCTCCCCCCCCCCACCATTGAAAGAATCCTTACAAGGAATAAAGCCAAGGAAGCACATCAGCCATCGGACCCCCCAAGAAAAGTCGGTCGAAAGACAAACAGAGAGTTAAGAGATGAAACAGCAGCAAAGGAAATGGCAACCGGCACCCAACAACCAATGGATTCCTTCTTAGGCAAGTTAAAAGGAAGTGGCGAGAAGGCCAAGGAGAAATCAGGACCCCACCTCAATACTGGTAAATAATGAAATTTGGTCTCTTGGAATTGTAGGGGGCTCGGCACACCTGTAAAGCTGAAAGCAATCAAGGATCTCTTAAACCAGGAAAAGCCAGATATCCTCCTAATCCAGGAGACCAAAACCACCGAGCAAGACTTCCTCCTTCAAACCCAAAGATTCAGGAACTACCTTGGCATCTCAATAGGCTCATCAGGAGCTTCAGGTGGAATAGGAACCTTATGGAATATAAATAAATGGGAAATCATCAGCTCCCAGCTTTGCAATTGGTGGATCCGAACAGAATTAAAGAACAAAAGCACCAGAGAATCCTACCACATCTACAACATTTACGCTCCTAACCATTACAGAGATAAAGCAAGCTGCTGGAACACTCTAGAAACGGATCTTAGCACCACGCACAGCAGTGGGGTAATCCTTGGAGGAGACCTGAACCTAATAAGGCAGATAGATGAAAAATATGGGGGAAATTTCCATGCTGATCAATCCAGAGATAAGTTAGAATCCATCATTCAACATTTCAAACTGATTGACCCTCCACTAACAAATGGCAAATACACATGGACAAACAGAAGAGCAGGGATACACAACATAAAAGAGAGGTTAGACAGGTTCCTAGTTCAGGAAGGAGTAGCAGAAAATTACAAAGTAATCAGGAGTCACATAATCCATGGCACAGCATCGGATCACAAGGCCGTGGTTCTCTCCATGGACAAAGGAGCAAATTGGGGCCCTCTTCCTTTTAAATATAACAGAGCCTGGGATTCCCATGAGGATTTCCGCAACCTTGTAAAGGACCAGTGGTCGATTGAAGTCATTGGCTCACCCCATTTCGTTTGGGAGTCAAAGCTAAAACATCTCAGGACAGCCATAAAGCAATGGGCTAGGGAAAATGCAACTGCTGAAAAGAAAAAGAAAACAGAGCTGCAATTCGAAATGGAGAGATGGCATAAAGAAAAAGAGCAGGTGCAATACACAGCCGAGGACCTAGACAAGGAAAAACAGCTGTATAAAGAGCTTTACAGCAGAACCGCATAGAGGAAGAAGAGCAAAGAATAAAATCCCGCTGTCTTTGGTTAAAAGCTGGGGACAAAAACACCTCTTTTTTCCACAATAATGTCAAGATTAGAAGGGCAATCAATCAGATAGACCGAATAGAAGTTGAGGGGAGAGAACTGAGGGATCAAGAAGCCATAAAAAACGCAGCACATGCGCACTTCAAAGCCCTCCTTTCGACGAACCAGCATCATGACAGCGATGATTTCCTAAGTATAATTAAGAGCAAGATAACAGAGGAACATAACACCAAGCTGGAGCAAGAACCTACAATAGAAGAAATCCAAGAGACTATCTTTGGCATGCAGCAAGACAAGGCCCCGGGCCGGACGGTTTCACAGTTGCATTTTATAAACAGCATTGGGACATTATAAAGAAGGACTTTGCAAGAATGGTAAAAAATGCATTTAGAAAACATAAATTGGGGGACAACACAAAGTCTTCTCATATAGCCTTGATCCCCAAGGAAGCCAACCCCAAATCCTTTGATAGATTCCGGCCCATCTCGCTTTGCAACGTCTCTTATAAAATCATCACAAAAATAATAGCAAACAGGATAAAGAATCTACTACCACTCATAATCTCAGAGAACCAGGGAGGTTTTGTCCCAAAGAGGCAGATCATAGATAATGTTATTCTAGTCCAGGAAGCAATACACAGCAGTTACAACAGAGGAGAGCGTGGGATGATCATCAAACTGGACATGGCCAACGCTTTCGATCGAGTAGATCACTCCTTCCTTTGTTCGGTCTTAAAGAACTTCGGCTTCTCTCCCAATTTTATCAGCTTGATTAGAGCTTGTATCTTTGATTCCTGGACCGCCCCGTTGATCAATGGCAGGCCCAGCACCTCTTTCAGAAGTTCCAGAGGCCTGAGGCAAGGCTGCCCCCTCTCCCCCTTCCTTTTCATTATCATGGCGGAGTCACTCAGCATCCACCTAGAAAATCTGCGCAGCAAGAGAGAAATTACAGGCATCCGCATTGAGAGAGGGATCAAGGAAATAAACCACTCATTGTTTGCAGATGACACTCTACTAATTGGGGGTGCCTCCAGTCTAATGGCTAGAAGGTTCAAAAAGGTCCTGGATGCTTTCCTCCAAGCCTCAGGAGGTAAACTGAATAACAGAAAGTGCAAGCTCTACACCTGGAATGTGCCCCATCAGATTCAGCAAAGAATCTCCCAAATCCTGGAGATCCCTCTTCAAAAAAATTGGAGTTCTTTCCCTTATCTGGGCCTGCCCCTGGCAAAGGAACACATTAAAGCAGAAGTATGGACAAACCACATGGAAAAAATGAGAGGTCATCTTCAAAACTGGGGAGCCTCTTGGCTCAACCTAGCAGGCAGAACTATCCTCATAAAGGCTGTCCTCTCTGGACTTCCAATCTATCAATATGCAATCATTATGGCCCCTGCTAGTATCCACAAACATATGGAGCTCATAATGAGAAGTTTCCTCTGGCAAGGAGGTAAACAAGACACCAAAAAATTCAGTCTAGTTAGCTGGGATCAAGTAACCCTTCCTTATGAAAAAGGAGGCCTATCTATAAAAATCCCAAGCCTCTCCAACCAGGCGCTGGGGCTCAAGCTGATCTGGAGGATTCTCATAGGAACTGGCTCGTGGTGGGTGGAAGCAATCAAAAGGAAGTATCTTAGAGGACTAAATTCCAACATCCTCAATGACCCAATAGCAGACAGGCCTTGCACACCGATGTGGCGTCTAGTGAAGAAAGTTCTGCCACACTTCAAGGAAAATGTCTCCAAGCTCCCAGGTAATGGTCAAAGTATTAATATATGGACTGACAGAATATTGAACTCCAACCCAAGAACCTTTTTTCAAGAGCTCAGACCTTTGCAAAATTGGATGGAGGAGAGACACATAATCACCTTGCATGACATATCCTTATGGAACCAAAATAGATGGCAGGCTTGGAAAGAACTGAACCTACCTCCGGAATTAAAAGCTCTGTGGCACAATCTGAAGCTCTCATTATCTGGATTAGCTCCAACAAGCAAGGACAAAGAGGATAGATATATCTGGGATACGGGGGGAGGATCCTTCACGGTTAAGGAAGGATATAAATCTCTCCAAAACCCAACCCCCACTGCCAATTGGAACCTTTTCCCAGCTGCCTGGAAGACCGAATGTCTTCCAAAGGTAAAGCACTTCAATTGGACTCTACTAAAAGGAAGAATCCTTACAGCGGAGAACCTGAGAAAGAGAGGGATACAAGGACCTTCGATCTGCAGCTTCTGTGGGGAAGAGGAAGAGTCAATTAAGCACTCCTTCCTTCTCTGCTCGTTTGCTCAAAGTTGCTGGAACAGGATAACAAGACCCCTGAACATTAGAGAACTCCCTGATCAGATGCATAACCTCCAGAAGAATTGGAAAAGAGCCTATCCATACTCTAAGAAGGGCAAGAATAATATCATTAGACTCTGGAAATGCATCCCCGCTACTTTATGTTGGAACCTCTGGCTCGCAAGGAATAACCATGTTTTCAAAAACAAAAGGCCTAACATGGACAGGGTAATAGCCAAAACTATAGCAAATATCTCGGAGGTGGTAAGTGCAAATTTCATAGTACTCCCAGACCAGGAGAGTTGGGCACAAGAGGAAAGGGATTGGTACAGTAATTTCAATGTGAACCACGCTCTGAACCCTCCTACACAGATTAAAGCCAATCAGAATCAGGCCAATTGGAAACTCAGGGGAACTAAAGACGAAGTAAGGCAATGGATAAGCAAGCAAGACCGCCCACTTCTGTTCTTTGATGGAGCATCGAAGAACAACCCCGGAGCAGCGGGAGCAGGAGGAGTAATTAAAGATCAAGAAGGAAAACACATCTGCAGCTATGAATGGGGATTGGGAAAGACTTCGAACAACGCAGCTGAAGCTTACAGTCTCCTCCTCGGCACCACAATTCTATCCAACCTGGGACTAATGAATCCAATTATAATTGGGGACTCGGCTATCATAATCTCAGCAATGATCAATGACAAAGATTTTAACAGAGAAGGCCTCAACAACATAAGAAAGAGGATCACAGAGAACACACGAAATTTGGGGGATGTCACCTTCAGGCATGTGCTGAGGGAGCATAACGATGAAGCTGACTCCCTTGCCAACAGGGCGGTAAACCGACAGCAGGGACAAGTATGTGAAAATGAGAAAATCTATGACAAAGATATCCCATAACCAGTCAAGTAGTCATTCAGTCCATCAGCACAGTCCCTCTGAATATTGTCAAACCAGTTATCATTCTATCTGCCAATCCTTGGACGCTCATCCCATTCCTCACACACTTCCGCCCTCCCCCTCTCTTCTCGAATATAGCCACACCCGTGATCTCCCCCCTGGCCCGGTAGGCATACGTCTCATCAGGCTTCTCGGACGGAGATCTTCGTATCCGCAGCAAGATATGCAGACAGAGTCCACAGGCTCCATTATCCCGCTCCATCATTCAGTTTGGCTCCCCCCCTTCCTTTATATACCTGCTCCTCCGAGCTTTCTTCTCATTCAAACATCGCAGCCCCTGTCTCAGCTAAAAAGATTTCGAAGCTTGGAAGGTAGCGAAGCTCAGAAGTTCAGAAGTTCGAGTTCAGAAGTCCGAGTTCCTCAGTGCGCGTTCAGAAGTCCGAGTTCCCTTCGTTTCCTCAGGCCAAAGCAAGCCACCACTCAGAGTTTCGTAGCACAGTATCCCTCCTCGGCCATCCTCAGGTATAGCACAAGACATTTCTTAAAACTTTGTTTACTAATCTGCTTCTTTCAAGCTATGGCAGAAAATAGACAACAACAAGTAGCACAGGAGGGCGCAGCGCAGCAAGGAAATCCCTTGGATAGAGTGTTAAGGAATGACACTTGCACTCTGTGTAAACAGCATGTGTTCATGATAGCCCGTTTTGTCAAACACCACAAAGAGCTGAGGAGTGATTTTCAGGCAGACAGTCGTTCCAAAAGAAAGAAGCTGGTTAAGCAGAGAAAGGAAATTGAGGGACTCAAGGAGAAGTGTCAGCATCTGGAGGAGGCTATCAACCACATCAAGCAACTTACGGACAGCATGCAGGCGGAGGCATCCACCAAGGCAAGCCAAAAAAGATGAACAAAGAGATGATCAGAGGGATGAAACAGTAAACCAATTCTGGTGTTAGTCATATGAATAGTAAAGTAAAGCTCATAGATGGTTTGTTTGTAAGGCAGTATAGTAGGTATCTTTTCCAGCACTTTCTTTTCAAGTTAATCTCACAGAAGTCACGGGCTGCGCCCCGATTTTGGACTTCACTTGTGACTGTTCTTCTTGAATCTTATGTAATAGCTCTAGCTTACACAGTTTTTTAATATATGAGTAATCGATCTTGTGAAAAAAAAAAAATAGTAACAATATGGGCACTACATGGGTACATCAATATAAATAAGGGGTATAACTGCAATAGTAATGGGGTAATCACTAGTATTATAGGGACCCAACATGCCCCTCTCCTTCAAAAAAGTGTTGTCCTCAACGCTTGAGTAGTTCAGGATACTTCTGCATAAAATTCTCGTCCTCCCATGTGGAATCTTCAGCGGATAAGTTCTTCCACTTGATAAGGTACTCTGAAATTGATCGATTTCGTAGCTGTCGAGTTCTTGTTTCTATAACTGCTTCCGGTTCCAATATAATTTTTCCTTCTTCGTCAAGTTCTGGCAATATTGTTTGAACCGGGAGCTTGTCGCCTATAACCTTCTTTAAGCATGAAACATGGAAAACTGGGTGCAATCGAGAAGCTGCAGGAAGCTCCAATTTGTATGCCATAGTACCAATCTTTTGCAACACCTTGTACGGACCATAATACTTTGGTGATAATTTATTATCCTTATTAGCTTGCTTGAGGGACATTTGCTTATATGGTTGTAGCCGTAGGAATACCCAATCACCTACATCAAAACTTCTTTCACTGCGATGCTGATCTGCCTGTTGTTTCATTCTATTCTGTGCCAACACAAGGTTATCCTTTAAGAGTTGGAGGACTTGTTGTTGATGTTCGATGTGATGTTCCACTGCCTGAACCTTAGAATTTTCTCTTAAATATGATGTGATGGATGGTGGTTGATACCCATAAAGTGCCATAAATGGGGTCATTTTTGTTGCTGTATGAAAGGAAGTGTTATACCACCATTCAGCCAGAGGCAACCATTTGACCCATTGTGTCTGTTTATCAGATACAAAGCAACGAAGGTATCCTTCCAAACATTTGTTTACTATCTCAGTTTGCCCATCAGATTGAGGATGATAAGATGAGCTATGAGCTAACTGAGTACCAAGACAAGAAAATAATTCTGTCCAAAAATTTCCAGTGAAAATGGGATCTCTGTCACTTACAATAATCTTTGGGTTTCCATGTAGCTTTTGAATTGTTTCCATAAATGCAGTAGAAACTGTACTGGCTTTAAATGGATGTGATAATGCACAAAAGTGTGCATACTTGGTAAGTCTGTCAACTACCACCATGATGACACTCTTTCCCTCAGACTTGGGTAAACCTGTGATAAAATCCATTGATACCTCCTCCCAACGTTGGCTTGGAATGGGTAAAGGTTGTAATAGACCCGGTGTCTTAATTGTTTCCACTTTATTTTGCTGGCAAACCAAACATTCTGCCACAAACTTATGAATATCTGATTTAAGGCCATCCCAAAAAAATTCCTTCTTCACCCTGTGGTAAGTTTTTAAAAATCCTGAGTGCCCTCCTAAGGGAGAAGTGTGTAATTCCATAAGAATCTTTTGTTTTAGCTGGGAATTCTTACAGAGGTATAAGCGATCTTTGTACCATAACGAATCATTTTTCCAGCTAAATGTATCAAACGTACTGGAATCTTGTTGTAGCTTTCGAATAAGTGCCCATACTTCTTCGTCATGCTTTCCATTCCAATGGGAGGTGCTGATGTTGTACTAGGAGTCCAATGGCTACAATCCTTGGGTACAATAGCTTTTAATTTTCAAGAACTTTTCATGAAATTTTCTGTGGAAGGAAAGGAAGTTGAATTAAGGGGTATTGCAGGGAAACCAGGAAAGATAATCAGCTCTGATACCAAATGTTATGAAACCAGCTCACAAAAAGATAGAAAAGAGAGATCCACGACTTAGAATTCAGCCTCTTCGAGGGGGCAACCTCCTTTACATTACATAAATGAACAATTCTTGGATGATACAAATGAAAATACCTCCTTTCTATATATAGGAGTCTAAGTGGTCCCAATACAATCAAAGCCTACATAACAATAATATTGTAGGGCACAACAATAACAATAGTGGGCTTCTATGTGGCACAATAGTAACAATATGGGCACTACATGGGTACATCAATATAAATAAGGGGTATAACTGCAATAGTAATGGGGTAATCACTAGTATTATAGGGACCCAACAAAAACACAACTACAAAGGAGAATATCACTTCACCAATATTCTAACACAAGAATCGTGTAAGAGCTTTTGTATTACTAGAATGTGTCCATTGGAACTTTTTGGAACAACTTTACATCAATAGTCTTTTTATTTTACATAAAAATCAATACCTTCTACTTCGAATTATGAATTACTTATAGATGTTGGGTTGTGTTATATTCTTTCCACGATTAGCTCCCCTAGTTAACCGGGGGGTTAGAGGGGGGGCAGAGCCCCCCCCTTCGTTGTGCTAATTGCGCAGTGGGGGGGTCACAAGGGGTTTGAGGGGGACGGGTAGCCCCCCTCTACAGGGTCCAGGGCAGCGCCTCGGGGAATTTTTTTTGGACCCTATATTAGGTGGGGTGAACCTACCTTGATTTTTTGCATGGTTTTCACACATGGTTTTGGGAGCAATGGTTTTCGGTCCATGGTATTGGATGCTTCGGCTTGTATACATATGTATTGTAACATTGAAAGGAACATAATGAAAAACCAAGCTGGTAGTCACAATTTTGGGATCCAGGGGAAAATCTCTATGTATATGTGTTTTATGTGTTATGCTCTAGCCTTTATTTATTTTCTATTTTAGAATTCGTATTCAGATAATTTCTATTTGGGTTTAAAACCTACATTTGGTATTAGAGCTATTATGGCTTCAAGGGGATGCCTTTGTTGCTGAGGGGTTTCGCTCGGGCCTATGGTAGCCCCTGTTCAGTGGGAGATTTGCGGGATCTATTCTAGTGGTGAAAGAAGATGGCGAGCAGTGGAAAGATAGAGATCGAGAAATTTAATGGTCAGAGTTTTGAGTTATGGAAACTCAAGATGGAAGATCTGTTGGTGGATAAAGATCAGTGGATTGTGGTAGATCTAGGTACTAAACCAACGAGAGTGTCCAATGAAGAATGGAAGAAGTTGGATCAAAAGGCAAAGAGCACAACACAATTGTGTGTCTCAGATTCAGTATTGCTGAATGTATCACGGGAAGCTACGGCGAAGGCTTTGTGGGACAAGTTAGGGACTTTGTACCAATCTAAGTCTCTGGTGAATAAACTGTTCCTATGGAAAAAGTTGTATAACCTGAGGATGAAATATGGAGACTTGATGACAGAGCATCTGAATGCATTTAATACTGTGGTAAGTCAGTTATTGTCTATTGATATTAAAATTTCAGATGAAGATAAGAGCATTAGTTTGTTGTGTTCTCTACCAGATTCTTGGGATAATTTGGTTATTGCAATAGCTAGCAATGCAACTGTGTTGCAGTTTGATGAAATAGTCTCATCCTTGCTGATGGAGAAGATGAGATGGAAAAATATGGAGAGCTATAATGGTGATGCCTTGTCTGTACGAGGACGGTCCAAAAATAGAAGCAAAAATAAGTCATCGAGTGGGAGATCTAAATCTAGAGGGAGATATAAATCTCCATGAAAACCTGTAAAGGTGGTGTGCTAGAAATGCAGAAAAGAAGGTGTTATGAAACCAGCTCAAGAAAAGATAGAAAAGATAGATCAATGCCTTAGAATTCAGCCTCTTCGAGGGGGAAACCTCCTTTACATTACATAAATGAACAATTCTTGGATGATTCAAATGACAAAACCTCCTTTATATATATAGGAGTCTAAGGAGTCACAATATAATCCAGCCGACCTAACAATAATAATATAAAGCCACAAAAATAACAATAGAGGGATTCTATGGGGCAAAGTAATAACAATATGGGGGTAATACGGGCACAAAAATATTAATAAGGGGTATAACTACAATAGTAATGGGGTAATCACTAGTATTATAGGGACCCAACATGCCCCTCGCCTTCAAAAAAGTGTTGTCCTCAACACTTGAGTAGTTCTGGATACTTCTGCATAAAATTCTCATCCTCCCATGTGGAATCTTCAACGGATAAGTTCTTCCACTTGATAAGATACTCTGAAATTGATTGATTTCGTAGCTGTCGAGTTCTTGTTTCTATGACTTCTTCTGGTTCCAATATAAATTTTCCTTCCTCGTCAAGTTCTGGCAATATTGTTTGAACTTGGAGCTTGTCCCCTATAACCTTTTTAAACATGAAACATGGAAAACTGGGTGCAATTGAGAAGCTGCAGGAAGCTCCAATTTGTATGCCATAGTACCAATCTTTTGCAACACCTTGTACGGACCATAATACTTTGGTGATAATTTATTATCCTTCTTAGCTTGCTTGAGGGACATTTGCTTATATGGTTGTAGTCGTAGGAATACCCAATCACCTACATCAAAACTTCTTTCACTGCGATGTTGATCTGCCTGTTGTTTCATTCTATTCTGTGCCAACACGAGGTTATCCTTTAAGAGTTGTAGGACTTGTTGTTGATGTTCGATGTGATGTTCCACTGCCTGAACCTTAGAATTTTCTCTTAAATATGATGTGATGGATGGTGGTTGATACCCATAAAGTGCCATAAATGGGGTCATTTTTGTTGTTGTATGGAAGGAAGTGTTATACCACCATTTAGCCAGAGGCAACCATTTGACCCATTGTGTATGTTTATCAGATACAAAGCAACGAAGATATCCTTCCAAACATTTGTTTACTATCTCAGCTTGCCCATCAGATTGAGGATGGTAAGATGAGCTATGAGCTAACTGAGTACCAAGACAAGAAAATAATTGTCCAAAAATTTCCAGTGAAAATGGAATCTCAGTCACTTACAATAATCTTTGGGTTTCCATGTAGCTTTTGAATTGTTTCCATAAATGCAGTAGAAACTGTACTGGCTTTAAATGGATGTGATAATGCACAAAAGTGTGCATACTTGGTAAGTCTGTCAACTACCACCATGATGACACTCTTTCCCTCAGACTTGGGTAAACCTGTGATAAAATCCATTGAAACCTCCTCCCAACGTTGGCTTGGAATGGATAAAGGTTGTAATAGACCTGGTGTCTTAATTGTTTCAACTTTATTTTGTTGGCAAACCAAACATTCCGCCACAAACTTTTGAATATCTGATTTAAGGCCATCCCAAAAAAATTCCTTCTTAACCCTGTGGTAAGTTTTTAAAAATCCTGAGTGCCCTCCTAAGGGAGAAGTGTGCAATTCCATAAGAATCTTTTGTTTTAGCTGGGAATTCTTACAGAGGTATAAGCGATCTTTGTACCATAATGAATCATTTTTCCAGCTAAATGTATCAGACGTACTGGAATCTTGTTGTAGCTTTCGAATAAGTGCCCACACTTCTTCGTCATTCTTCCATTCCTCCCTTGCTTCGTTTATCCAATTTGGTTGGATAATAGAAATGGCGCACAACAATGATTCCACATCCTCATCCTTTCTTGAGAGTGCATCTGCCACCACATTTTGCTTCCCTTTTTTGTAGATGATTTCAAAGTCATAACCCAACATCTTTGTGACCCACTTTTGTTGCTCTTCAGAGGATAATATTTGTTCTAAAAAGTATTTAAGGCTATCATGATCCGTTTTTACCTTGAAGTGTCTTCCCATTAGGTAGGGTCGCCATTTCTTAAGTGCATGGAGTATTGCCAACATTTCCTTCTCATAAATAGCTTTGCTTAAAAACTTTCCCTTGATTGGACGACTTTCAAAAGCAATGGGTCTTTCATCTTGCATTGGAACAACACCAATTCCATTTCCTAAAGCATCACATTCCACAATAAAGGTTTTTGTGAAGTCCGGTGTAGCTAAGACCGGTGCTTGGCACATTTCCTATTTAAGATGTTCAAAGGCCTTTGTTGCTTCCGGAGTCCATGAAAATGCATCTTTCTTCAATAATGTTGTTAGAGGTGCTGCTATTCTCCCATAATTCTTAACAAACTTGCTATAATACCCTGTCAACCCAAGAAATCCTCGTAGATGCTTTATGGATGTGGGGATTTTCCATTCCTTAATGGCTTTAATTTTGCTAGGGTCTACCTTAACTCCTTCATGAGATACAATATGACCCAAATATTCCACCTCCTGGACTCCAAAGAAACATTTGGATCTTTTTGCATATAATTGTTTCTCCTCCAATAGTTGTAGCACCCTGTCAACATGTTCAACATGATCCTTCCAAGACTTGCTGTAGATTAGTATATCATCAAAAAATACTAACACAAATTTTCTAAGGAATGGTTTGAAAATTGAATTCATCAAACCTTGAATTGTTGAAGGTGCATTGGTAAGGCCAAAAGGCATGACCAAAAATTCATAATGACCCTCATGAGTTCTAAATGTTGTTTTCAGAATGTCTTCAATCTTCATTCTGATTTGATGATATCCCAAACGAAGATCCAACTTGGTGAAGTAAATTGATCCATGAAATTCATCCAGTAATTCATCAATGACAGGAATGGGGAACTTATCTTTAATAGTGAGCTTGTTGAGCTCCCTATAATTCGGACACATGCGCCATGATCGATCCTTCTTGTGCACCAATACTACTAGAGCAGAGAAAGAACTTTGACTCGGTTGAATTATACCAGCCTCTAACATTTCTGCAACCATATGTTCAATTTCACTTTTTTGGACATAAGGATGTCTGTACGGCCTGATGTTTGGAGGAACACTTCCTGGAATCAGATGAATAGCATGATCATGATCACGCATAGGTGGGAGACCTTTGGGAGTCTCAAATACCTTGGAATGATTGTCCAGGACTTTTTGGAGATCTGGAGAAATAGATGATTCCAATGTGGAAACATCTAGCGAACATAATTGTGCAATTACACCTCTTTGCTCCTTTTTTAGAAGCTTTGTCATACCACTAGAGCTGGTTATCTTTCCTGGTTTCCCTGCAATACCCCTTAATTCAACTTCCTTTCCTTCCGTAGAAAATTTGATGAAAAGTTCTTGAAAATTAAAAGCTATTGTACCCAAGGATTGTAGCCATTGGACTCCTAGTACAACATCAACACCTCCCATTGGAATGGAAAGCATTGAGCTAGTCAATACATATTCTCCCATGGATAGCTTGATATTATGGCACTTTCTAGAGAAATTTATTGTTCCTCCATTTGCAATCATCACTTGACACTCTGGTGCTGGATATAGGAAGAAATTCAATTCTTTTGCTACCCTACAATGAATAAAATTGTGGGTGCTTCCTGAATCAATCAACACTATTACCTTTTTCTTCTTCATTTGTCCTTCTATCTTGATGGTTTGAGGAGTGGTATTTCCCACCAGTGCATTACAAGATATGGTCGAATTTATTTTTTCTTCATCTAGGCTTTGTTCCTGGAGTATATCCTCTTCTTTTGACCTTTCTTGCTCCTTTTCTTCTTCCTCTTCACAACCTATGTAGAATAATTTCTTCTTAGCACACTTATGACCTTTAGTGTATTTGCTATCACAACTATAACAAAGCCCTTTTGCTCTTTTTTCTTCCAATTGTTGTGGTGTCAACCTTATAGGTTGTGGAAGACTAGGGGAACAACACTTCCGTCTTTATAGTTGTGAGTGGTATGCTTTCTGGTTTCCATAATTTTGCTTTCCATTTTTCTTGCTAACCTGAATGCCTTCTCTAATGAATCAGGTTCCCAAAGGCGAACATCATGTTGGATATTAGCCTTTAAAGACCCTATGAACACATCAATCCTATGCTCCTCTAGAATATCTTTTACCCTTATGTTCAATTTTTGGAACTCCTCAATGTGCTCCATTATTGAACCCTTTTGTTTGAGACTTATCAATTGGCTAAAAAAAGTGTTGCTTTTTGTATCCTCATAATGTGCTATCAATTCTTCCGTAAAAATTTCCCAAGTGATAAATTGTTTACGAAAGCAAAGCCATTGATACCATACAAACTGATTTGGTTCCAAAAATAAAGTTTCCATATGTACCTTTTGTGTGTTTTGCACATTATTGAGATCGAAGAACTGCTCCATCTGTAATATCCATGTGGCGGGATCCTTCCCATCAAAATTCCTCATATCGATTTTTGGAATATGGTGAGTCTTCGATCCAACATTAGAGTCTATGGAATCATGATTAACATTTCTTTTGTTCTCATCATGAGTTTCCTTTAGTACTCTTTCACCCTTATTGACCATTTCTTGTAGCAACTTATTCATATTTATCTTCAATTCTTCCATCTTATCATCCATGCCATCAATTTTAGCTTCTACACCTTTCTTTAATCCATACATCTTAGCTTCTACATCTTTCCTTAAACCATCCATCTTAGATTCTGTTGCTTTTTGTGCAAGTGACACTTGTTGCACTTATTCTTGTAATTTTGATATATCATATAGCATTTCTTCATCTTCTTCATGAGTCATGCTAGAGCTTCCAGGTTCCTTACTAGGTGTTTTCATTTTCTTTCCTTGGGGCATCAGTTACCGATAATAATTCTCTATTATGCCCTTTGAATTCCTTCAAAACAAATTTTCAAACCAAGCTTAATAAAAAATTTAAGAAAATCTACACACCTTTTTTCACTTTGTAGGAGCTCGATATTTCCTCTAATGTATCTTTGTACTTTCCGATCATCTAGTTTTGAATTTGTGACCTGCAATAGCCCTTTGTGTCCTCTTTCCAATGCCACAAGTCTGACCCAAATTTGTTTCTCGAAGGAAGAGTTATGCGAAATCTCCCACAGTGACTTGATTATAGGCTAGTTCATTAGAGCGAACTTGTACGACGTGCCACGAGTCACTTTTTCGACCTTTCGATCTAAAAAATGCATACAAAAAACTATAGTCCGTCCTCTTTCTGTACCTTCTTACAAAATTTCAATCTGATCCCCAGAGAGAAAGTTATGACGATTTTCCCCAGGTCACCTGTTTGGAATGTAATTCAGGAGTCTGCAAAAAGACCAACTTCCTCAGATCATATCTCCGCAAATATAGCGCGAAAAGCTCTAAAATTTGGACCCAAGGTTCAGCGCGATTTATTCTAAAATGGATTTTTTTGCAACTTTTGAAACATCACAGAAAAGAAAGTTATAGCGAAAATGCCATGATGACCTGTTTGGAGTAGTGAAACCCTAGAATCCAAAGCTCTGATACCAAATGTTATGAAACCAGCTCAAGAAAAGATAGAAAAGATAGATCAACGCCTTAGAATTCAGCCTCTTCAAGGGGGCAACCTCCTTTACATTACATAAATGAACAATTCTTGGATGATTCAAATGAAAAAACCTCCTTTCTATATATAGGAGTCTAAGGAGTCACAATATAATCTAGCCGACCTAACAATAATAATATAAAGCCACAAAAATAACAATAGAGGGATTCTATGGGGCACAATAATAACAATATGGGGGAAATAAGGGCACAACAATATTAATAAGGGGTATAACTACAATAGTAATAGGGTAATCACTAGTATTATATGGACCCAACATGAAGGGCACTACAAAAGGGACTATAAATATAAAGCTCCTGAAAAAGGAAATGGATCTGATGATGCTCCTTCTGTAGAGGTGAAAACCATCGTAGATGAAGGTCGGAATGTGTACTTGGCTTATTCAAGTACACATGTAGATCATGAAGCATGGTTGATTGATTCAGGTGCATCCTTTCACTTTACTCTCCATAGAGAGTGGTTCTGCGATTATGAGAAATATGATGGTGGTGATGTCTTCTTGGGGGATGATAGGAAGCCTAAAATCATTGGTCGCAGAAAAGTCAAGTTGAAGTTGCAAGGTGGAAGGGTTAGAACACTTCTGGGTGTTCTGCATATTCCCTCATTAGCCAAAGATTTGATTTCTGTAAGCAATCTGGATGATGCAGGTGTAAAAACAGTGTTCGAGAAAGATACCTGCAAGATGGTTTGGGGAGGATTGGTATTGATGCGGGGAGTTCGGATTGGAACTCTATACAAGCTACAAGGTAGCATTGTTTTTGATGGATGAAAAAGTTCTGTGGTTCCTAAAAGTGGAGCAAAAAATCTAGTGGTCTCTGGAGAAAATACCATGCTATGGCATCAAAGGCTTGGACATATTGGAGAAAAGGGCCTTAGAATACTTCATGGTAAAGGTATGGTAGAAGGTATGACTAATAGCTCTCTGGATTTTGATTTCTATGAAAATTGTGTATATGGGAAGCAGAATTAGGTGAGTTTCCCCTTTGGTGGGCGAAACAGATATTAGAGCTTGTGCACAGTGATGTGTTTGGACCTGTGAAGGTTCCATCACTGGGTAAGTTTGTGTACTATGTATCATTTATAGATGACTTTTCAAGTGATACATGGATATATTTCGTTAAGAATAAATATGAAATATTTGACAAGTTTAAAGAATTTAAGGCTCTGGTGGAAAACCAAACAGAGAAGAAGATAACGGTGTTGAGGACAGATAACGGTGGAGAGTTTTGCAGTAAGGAATTTGAAGAATTCTGTAATAAGTGTGTTATAGCATGGAAGAAGACTACTCCATATACACTTGAGAAAAATGGAGTTGCAGAAAGAATGAACAAGACGTTGATGGAAAGGGCAAGAAGCATGCTCAATGGTGTCGGGTTAGGACATGAATTCTGGGCAGAGGCGGTGGAGACTACATGTTACCTGGTCAATAGGTCACTTTCATCAACATTGAAGGATAAGACTACACAAGAGGTATGGATTGGTAAGAAACCCTCTCTTTCACATCTAAGGGTATTTGGATGTGATGCATATGTACATGCTCCAAAGGAGAAAAGAACAAAGTTAGATAGTAAATCTGAAAAGTGCATCTTTATTGGGTATAAGGATGGTTTAAAGGGTTATTAGATTTGGAACCCAGTAATAAGGAAGTCTGTGTACAACCGAGATGTGGTGTTCAGAGAGGTTAAAGATGTTATTAAACATGAAGTCCAATCAAAGGAACCTGAGAAGATAGAGTTTGAGCTAAAGGAGGAAGAATCAGACTCTACAGTAGAAGAGGAATTAGAAGATGAAGAGCCACAAATTCTGATTCTGAGAAGATCAGTTCGAGAAAGAAGGCAACCAGAAAGGTATAGTCCATCTACTTTCTGTTCAAATTTTTCTTTATCTATTACTAATGATGATCCCAGAACTGTGAAGGAAGCAACAGATTCAGAGGATGGAAAAATTTGGAAAGAGGCCATGGTTGATGAAATGACATCTTTGCACAAAAATGAGGCTTTGGATCTAGTGGAGTTGTCGGTTGGAAGGAAACCCATTGGCAACAAATGGGTGTTCAAGAAGAAGAGAAATGCAGAAGGAAAGGTGAAGAAATACAAAGCCTGGTTAGTAGCAAAAGGTTATTCCCAGGTGCCGGGAATTGATTTTGGTGATATTATTTCTCTTGTTGCCAAGGTAGCTTCTATTAGATTACTTTTATCTGCTGATGTTGCTTTTGATTTTGAGGTAGAACAGATGGATGTGAAGACAACATTTATTCACGGGGATCTGGAAGAGGAGATATACATGAAGCAACCTGAAGGCTTTGCTATGAAGGGTAAGAAAGAACTGGTATGCAAGTTAAATAAGTCTCTTTATGGGTTAAAACAGTCACCAAGGATGTGGTATAAAAAATTTGATACATTTATACGGGACTTGGCTTCACCATAAGAAAAGTAGGTCACTATGTGTATTTTAGATTAATTGGTGACCGTGTTATTTATCTGGTCTTGTATGTGGATGATATGTTACTGGTTGGAAATGACAAAGCAATTATCCAGGATTTGAAGACCCAATTGTCCTCCAAATTTGACATTAAAGATCTTGGTGCTGCAAACTATATTTTGGGCATGGAAATTAAAAGAGATTGGGCAAAGAGGAAGCTCTGGTTAAACCAGAGGAAGTATGTCAAGAAAATATTGCAGAGGTTTAATATGCAGGATAGTAAACCGATGAAGGTTCCTATTCCTATAGGTGTGAAGTTATCTGCCGAACAGTGTCCCAAGACACAAGAAGAGGAAGCGGACATGTCTCGTGTTCCATATGTGTTATGTGGAATTTTGCATCTACAGATAAATACAATTTCCCTAGGTGGGCAGCTACACCTAGAACAACAAATTTAAAGAGTTTAACCTTTTTCTATAGAAGACAAATAAGACAAGGGACCTACTTGTTATCTTTCGCTTTCCCTTTGTCTCCTTTGTATGGCTTCTGTCTCTCTTTCTCGAACTTAATCCACTCAACAAGTACCTGCAATCATAAACAGAGGACAAAAACCAATCAAAGCAAGAGATCTATCTACTATAAGCAAATGGAATCGAAAGCATTTACACATATAATCATCATACCTAAAGACAAGAATATGGGAAAAGGTGTAAACAACTTTATTAAGTAGAAGGAAGAGTTACAACCAAGAAGTCAAATCCCATGTCACTCATCCAGCTTGTGTTCGATCCTTCATCACATCAAAATCACAGCACTCTGTCAGCATAACAATACTTGCTTACAATCTCAAAACTCACACCAACATTATCTCCTTTAAAATTCTCAAAGTACAGCCCTTGATCACTTAGATGAGTGCTCAATTTATAGGAAAATGGAGGTGGTTTGGTCATAAATGAGGGTATTGAATGGTCTTCAAAACTTAGATTTACTTTCCATGGAGGAAGGGATGAGAGGATAGGAGGTTACTTAACTCATTTTCTATCCAATTTCGATCTCATAGGAGATGATAAGTGTGGGAATCTTCTAGAATGCTCTAGAAGATAAGAATATTCCCAGAACCCTATGAAGAATTCACTCAATCTCACCCAACGCAGGTCAAAGTGGGCCTAATTGACTGAAATGCACCCTTACATGGGACTACCTACACTAAAGCACATTTATGCCTAACCAAGCTTGCACTAGTCCCCCAAGGAGGCATTTTTGGAGGGCTTCAATCTAGGAAACCTTCAGGGAAGGAGGAATTCAAAGTGATGAATTTTATAGGGAATGTAGCAACTGGATTGGGGTTTGATGAGCCCTAATAGTACTGATCTGAATGTTGGGGGTGATGTGCCCAAATGGATTTGTAACAGTTGTCCCCTAAAGCATGAAGTCGAAAATGATAATGTTGAGTGATATGCTTTACGATGTGATGAGGAGGTTTCAAAGCAGATGGTGACCTGCATCAATTACAATACATAATATCATGATATTTTGGATTTTTCATGAATTGCTAAGGGAAGGCATACCCACACTCAGCATATAAAATTTTCATTACATGTATATAGATAGTCATCTACAGATATAGACCCATGATAGGATGACCATCTGTGTAAAGCCATTATATAGATGATTTAGTACTTTCCTGAAATCATAGTCCGGATGGATGAAACTAGATCCAGGGTCTTCTATCTCATTCAATCATTCACTCAAGTACGAGTCTAACCATGTGAATATGTGATCTGAAGTCGAAAAGGGGAAGACACCGTCTGATTAGCAACTAATGATGTAAGATGTTAATAGACGCGAGAGAAATCATTGATAATGATAATGATCCTCAAGGTACTGCAGTACATTCTACATGGTGTGAATAAATGTTTTGATGTTGAAAACCATACAAAGTCTTTCGGGCGAAGGCCAGTGATGTCAACCTATCACCGAAAGAGAGAAACCTGCCATTGATGCATGCAAGCCTCAAGGTACTGGAAGGGTGTTTCTAAGTCAACTTCTTGGATAAAGTATTGATGTCGACAAGAAGCGACTCATCGCAGGAGGGCCTTGATGTATCCCACATCAATGACATGAAATGAGTGTAATGATTTTTGGAGTCAGAATGTGATTAATGACATAAGGTTCAGGAATGGTGGTCATGAAAATAAAGGTTTATGAGTATTTAAAAGGATGAATTTAACTAAGTGACTTCTCTTGAACATGTCGGCGACACTGAATAAATTGGCAGAATTGACCCAAAATCAAAGTAATGGATGGTATGATAGACTATAGGCATGATAACCATCAAGCCGATAACCCAACCCAAGTAGTCACAGAGATGAAGTGAAAGTGTCATGTTCAAGAGAAACCTGCTGCCCTAAAGTGGTTTACCCATTTTCCCATTTTCCCCAGTCATTGTTGACCAATACCTCTTTATTTTTTATCAAGCTTGAGGAGGATAACAAATGCTTCTTGTATAATTCCACCCTTCGGGTGAATCCATCGCTATATGATGTTTTAATGAGTCTAGTGAAGGTAAAACTCAGCCTTGTCATGATGGACAAGTTTTTTGCTATTTGATGTTTTAACGAGTTTAACCACAATGAGAACTTGGTCATTTTCATGTTTAGAGAGTTTGAAAAGTGACAAAAAAAAACTTCACAAGTTATTTTTCATAAGTTTGTCTCTCAAGTCCGAAAAAGCGTAAAAGAATACAAGAGAGAACCTATTGATCATGTTCGATTAACGTATTCCTTTTTCATAAGTAATCTATCTCATTCCGAAAAACGGTTAAACTTATATTAAGTAGATGTCATTTCCAATCCGTTAATTAGTTGAAAAGGACAAGTGCTCGAAAATATTTTCATATTTCGAGACTCTGAAAAGAGCTAAAAGAGAACTCCACTTAGAGTAACGAGTGGTGTATAGGATAGCAACTGGTTCTGTTGATGCTGGAACTTTTCGAAACATGTTGATTTATGTGAAGAGGCTGACTAATAAGACCACTCATTACAATTGTTCCTCAAAAAGGGTAAAACAACCAAGTGAAAGCGTATGATCTGGCAAGAAAATAGTGATGATGGAAGGAGAAAAACCAAGGCTCATATGATGGAAGAGGCCAATAGAATGGAAATCATGAGGGTTAAAATGGAGATGGATTCATTTTTACATAAGCTTGAACCATAGGGAACTATGCTTGGATTCAATTTCATGTTTACATAAGCTTGAAATGAAAAAACTATGCTTGGATTTAGTTTACATGCCCCCAGCATGATGACTCGATTCTAGGTTCATGCCCCCCAAGCTTCATTGTATTCACCTAAGTAGACTACTCATGGCTATTAGGTGGATGGAATGAAGGTTCATTTACGAGATCAAGTGAAAGGCTTGACTAGGATTTTAGGAGATCTTCTCAAAGACTCAAATTGGAACTTTGCTCTAGGTGACCTTGTTTCATTTTTTAATGAGCTTGACACAAGACAAGGAAATCTACTCAGTTTCCTTGTTTCATTTTTAATGAGCTTGACACAAGACAAGGAACTCTGCTCTAGGACCTGTTTCATTTTTTGATGAGGTTAACACAGTAAAATAACTATCCTCATATTCCTTTGTTCACAACCCATAAGAGGTCATGACTTCAAAGAGGTTCTCATCAGATGGGAGAACAATGCTTAGGAAGGGATCATTAGAGAGATTTGGTTCCAATGCCCCCAGTACATAATGCACAACATCATGGAATTGATCGCCAATTGATGTAGGCATGGAACAGGTTGCCACATAATTAACTCGTGGCTGGGAAGATACCATTGGGACAAAAGGACCATTTATGGAATATGGTTGAATCAAAGCCATATTTGGACCGGGAAATGAAAGCTGGTCAATGGTGACAATTCTGCCTTCATACGGGAAACACATCACTCGAAAGAGTGTTGAAACAATAGCTCCCATGTCATAAACATAATCGTGCCAAAGATGTAAATTGTAATCTAAAGGGCCTGGGACTACCATCACATTGATAGAAACAATTTTTCCTCCCAAAGTAATAGGAAACTAAGGAAGGATCCCTAATGGTTCACTGGTTCCTCTATTAAAAGCCAATATATTCTAGGTATGTTATGACATCAACTCACAAAAAGATAGAAAAGATAGTTGAACGCCTTAGAATTCAGCCTCTTCGAGGGGGAAACCTCCTTTACATTACACAAATGAACAATTCTTGGATGATACAAAAGACAAGACCTCCTTTTTATATATAGGAGTCTAAGGGGTCATAATATAATCAAAGACGACATAAAAATAATAATGTAAGGGCACAATAATAACAATAGTGGGCTTCTATGGGGCACAATAATAACAATATGGGGACTACATGGGCACAACAATATAATAATGGGGTTATACTAATAACAATAAGGGGTTACACTAGTAGTATAGGGGCCTAACATTCCCCTCTCCTTCAAAAAGTGTTGTCCTCAACGCTTGAGTAGTTCTTGATGCTTCTGTATAAAATTCTTGTCCTCCCATGTGGAATATTGAGCGGGTAAGTTCTTCCACTTGATGAGATACTCTGAAATTGATCGATTTCGTAGCTGTCAGGTTCTTGTTTCTGTGACTACTCCAGGTTTCAATATGATTTTTCCTTCCTTTTCAAGTTCTGGCAATATTGTTTGAATTGGGATTTTCTGCAACTTTTGAATGAGTGGCCATACTTCTTCTTCCTTCTTCCATTCATCCCTTGCTTCATTTATCCAATCTGGTTGGATAACAGAAATAGCACAAAACAATGCTTCCACTTCCTCATCCTTTCTTGAGAGTGCATCTGCAACAAAATTTTGCTTCCCTTTTCTATAGATGATGTCAAAGTCATAGCCCAACATATTTGTGACCCATTTTTTCTGTCCTTCTAAAGATAATAGTTGTTCTAAAAAGTATTTAAGACTATCATGATCCATTTTTACCTTGAAGTGTATTTCCATGCGCTAAGGTTGCCATTTCTTAAGTGCATGTAGTCTTGCAAACATTTCCTTCTCATAAATAGCTTGCTTGAGATGTAGCAATAAAAATATCCAATCACCTACATCAAAACATTTTTCACTACAATGTTGATCTACCTATTGTTTCATTTGGTTCTGCACCAAAGCGGCGTTATCCTTTAAAAGTTGGAGAACTTGTTGTTGATTCTTGATGTGATCTTTCATTGCTTGAAAATTTTTCTTCTTGATATTTCCTTCTATCTTGAGAGTTTGAGGAGTGGTAATTTCTTCCAATGCTTTACAAGATATGGTTGGATTCATTTCTTGATGCTCAATGTGATCTTTCACTTCTTGAACATTTTTTTTCTTGATATGTCCCTCTATCTTGAGAGTTTGAGGAGTGGCAATTATTGCCAATGCTTTACAAGATATGGTCAGATTGATTTCTTTTTTCTTTGGGGTTGGGTCCTAGTGTATATCCTATTTTTTTGATGTTTCGTGATCCTTTTCTTCCTCCTCTTTATAATCTATGTAAAATAATTTCTTCTCAGCACACTTATGACCTTTAGTGCATTTGCTATCACAATTGTAACAAAGCCCTTTTTCTCTTTTTTCTTCTAATTCTTGTGGTGTAACCCTTGTAGGTTGTGGAAGGCTAGGAGAAACAACACTTCCATCATTATAGTTGTGAGGGTAGACTTACTTGTTCCCATAGTTTTACTTTCCACTATGTAACAAAGCCCTTTTACTCTTTCCAATTGTTGTGGTGTTGCTCTAAAGAAGGTGTTTCTCTTTGTATCCTCATAATGTGCTATCATTTCCTCTGTGAAAATTGACCACGTAACAAGTTGTTTACGAGAACAAAGCTCTTTATACCATAAAAATTGATCCGGTTCTAAATATGAAGATGAAATACATAGCTTTTGTAACAATGGTACACCATGTAGATCAAAATATTGCTCCATCTGAAGTATCCAATTTACTAGATCCTTGCCATCAAACTTCCTCATGTCACGTTTTCTTGATTTTAGGAGCTCAATCTTGAAATGAATATAACTCTGTAATTTCGGTTCTTCTAGTTCTGAAATTACAACTTGCATTAGCCCTTTGCGTCCTCTTTCCAATGCCACCAGTCTGATCCAAATTGGATTCTTCAAGGAAGAGTTATGCCAAATCTCCCACAGTGACCTGATTATAGACTAGTTCAGTAGAGCGAACTTGTACGACGTGCCACATGTCCCTGTTTCAACCTTTGGCTCTAAAAAATATATACAAGAAACTACAGTCCGTTCTCTTTCTGTACCTTCTTACGAAGTTTCAATCCGATGCTCAGAGAGAAAGTTATGACAATTTTCCCCAGGTCACCTGTTTGGAATGTAATTCAAGAGTCTGCAAAAAGACAAACTTCCTCATATCATATCTCCAAAAATATAGCGTGAAAAGCTCTGAAATTCAGACCTAAGCTTCAATGCGATCTCGTCTTAAATGGGTTTTTTTTTCACTTCTAAAACGTCATAGAAAAAAATTTATAGCGAAAATGCTACGTTGACCTATTTGGAGCAGCGAAACCCTAGAATCCAAAGCTCTGATACCAAATGTTATGAAACCAGCTCACAAAAAGATAGAAAAGATAGTTGAACGCCTTAGAATTCAGCCTCTTCGAGGGGGCAACCTCCTTTACATTACACAGATGAACAATTCTTGAATGATACAAATGACAAGACCTCTTTTTTATATATAGGAGTCTAAGGGGTCATAATATAATCAAAGCCGACATAACAATAATAATGTAAGGGTACAATAATAACAATAGTGGGCTTCTATGGGGCATAATAATAACAATATGGGGACTACATGGGCATAACAATATAATAAGGGGGTTATAATAATAACAATAAAGGGTTGCACTAGTAGTATAGGAGCGTAACAAGGTAGGAGGCATAAGTGGAGGTGAACCGAGCACTTACCAAGCAGTGGAGGAAAGGATACTCACAGATGGACCTTCATCTATAATAGTGCCAGGTATAATCATATTACAAACTTTTACTATGATCTGGAAAGGCACATAAGGAAGACAACATCCTACCAGTTGATTCCAATCAAAGTAAGTGACCAGACTACTTGGAGGGGGTACTGTAAGAATGGAAGAATTACCCCCTTGAGTTACGAGAATAGGAGGATTTTCCCCCTGTCTTGATGGAACAGGAGGGTTGCCTCTAAGCTCATTGGAATCTAAAGAAATGAAAAGAACCTGAGTGGTATCATACTCACTCTCTATAGGAAAGGTATGATTAACTGAAGGTGAAATCAAGTCAACTGTTTCCTCGACCTGTGATGGGTCAGTATAGACTCATGTGATTCACATTCAGAGATAGTGGGTTTGACCGACGGTTGATTTGGGTTAGTCACTTTATCAATTAGTGAAGGATTAAGGGAGAGTCTCCTCTAACCAGATGGAAGTCATTATGGAGAAGGACGGTTATTCAACACTTTTTTGGCTTCATCCAGATAGGGAAAAAGGTGAATGGGGTGATTCCCTTCGCATAATCTATAGGGAAACTTAAATTTACCCTTCTTTCCATGAACTTTACTACCACTAGTTGATGTTGTGTCACCAGCATGATCTACAGAAGTTGATGACATAGGATGATGTAAACGAGAAGACCATTCTTCTAAGATCTGAGGAATACTAGAACAATTTCGAAGAAGATGGTCTCCCGTACAAAGTTTTCAAGGATATCAAAGTTTGTGAGGCTTATCGGATGGTTTCTCATCAGAAGTTGCATTCAAAGCAATGGTTGCTTGGTTGCCCCCTTGCTGAATTTTCTTCTTCTTCTTATTCTTCCCTTTCTTCTTCTTCTTAGCCACCTGGTTACTAGTATCAATACTTTCACCAAGCAAAGAGGAAGAAGGGGAGGAAGAAAAAACCGAGGAAGAAAGCAAAGGGTCAACTTTAGGATCAACTGGAGGTTGATTTTTTCCAGTTGAAGTACTTGATTATGGAGAAATCATGACATTTTGAACCAAGAAGGTTGAAAACAACCATACTGGAAAGCCAATGGTAAATCCTGAAAAGGACAATGTATCCATATAAGGAGCACCAATATTTTCGAAAGGAGGAAAAGGACTAGGATTCCCATCAAAAGGAATTCCTTGATCGGTGGACTCCGGAGTTGTTTCCATATGTCTTAACCTAAGATCAACTAAGGGGTGACGTGGAGGATGTTATTTAATAAAAATAACATAACAAAACAAAAGAGGGATAATCTAGGCAAAATGATTACCAAGTAACTGTGAACTGTAGAATACCTCCCAACGAACCGAGAAGTACGGGAAGGAAATCTCCCCGAATGTTGTGTTCGGTGTATCATGGAATATAAGGCGGTCGACTTGGTTACGTAAGGATGGATAGCAACCTAATGTAGTCCTCCCATAAAATCCTGAAAGTACGTGGAGGCCCAATTCGTGTTAGCGCTTCCTAATGCGAAACCGCACAGTGAGAAAATTCCTTTATAATTTATGTACTGTAACACCACCCTATATACCCGAAGGTACGTGGATGAGCTACGATATACTCATATATGTGGAATGAGGTATCACACTCGAAATGTATCGCAGACAAGTTAGCGACAACTGCTATGTTTAACGATGTCGGAACAAGTCTCTAGCTTAGACCTCTAAATGTTATGCATTAAGTTACAATGCTCCATTAGGTTAATTAAGATAACTTTTAAGTTGATATTCTTAAGAATTTTCCTTTCAAGATTCACCACGTGATGTATGTTTGCAATTCATAGAATGCAACTAACATGAGAAACATTCTTTCATTCAATTAACAATGAAAACTGTAGATAATAAGGGATAGAGAAATCATATCTTTGACAAAGAGTAAAGAGCACACCTAATGCAATTTCTTTAACTATTCCTATCAAGAATTCACAAACTACAATATGCAAAATGCAATTTTTTCTTTTCAATTCCCTTAATGTTTGAAATGAAAAAAATGAAACTAATTCACATACAATCAATCAATCTTTTCGCAAGAACGAAGAGTTTATGACAATTCCTTTTCGAAATAAATGAAGACTTTTACGACACTTTCTTTTGAACAAAGATTAATTGAATATAAACTAACTTTGAAAATGAATTGATAGTGATAAAAAAATCATTTAAGAAACACTAAACAATCAAGGCCAAAGTAGGGCTAGGAAAGAAAACACAAATTGATTTTAGAGACACAACAATCATTGATCTTTCAGCAAGCAAAAACAAAAGGAAATTTGGGAAAAAATCAAGTCAAGGGTGGGATTTCTGACCTAAGGAGGATCAGCGCAGCCCTGAATGGGAGACAGTGCACTTCAGAGCACTGTCCTCAAGACAAGGGTGCTTTGCAGTGCTTTGTCTCCTTACTAAGCCTGCGTTGGTGCCAGAGAGGTCATTCTAGGGGCTTTAAAGCACAATTTTTTAATAAAAAACACTTCAAAAAGGTTGAAACAAGATCAATGGAAGCAAGTAAAGTCTACTAGGGTGTACTAGGATGAAGATAAACTACCTGTAACAATGATTGTTCCCCAGCGGAGTTGCCAATTCGTTATGTGGAATTTTTCATTTACGGATAAATATAATTTCCCTAGGTGGGTAGCTACACCTAGAACAACAAATTTAAAGAGTTTAACCTTTTTATATAGAAGATAAATAAGACAAGGGACATAATTTTTATCTTTCGCTTTCCCTTTTTCTCCTTTGTATGGCTCCCATGGCTCCTTTTCGAACTTAATCCGCTCGACAAGTACCTACAATCATAAACAGAGGAAAAAAACCAATCAAAGCAAGATACCTATCTACTATAAGAAAATGTAATCGAAAACATTTACACATATAATCATCATAGATAAAGACAAAAATATGGGAAAAGGTGTAAACAAATTTATTAATTAGAAGGAAGAGTTACAACCAAGAAGCCCGATCCCATGTCACTCATCCAGCTTGAGTTCCATCCTTAATCACATCAAAAGCACAACACTCTGGCAGCATAACAATACTTGCTTACAATCTCAAACCTCACACCAACAGTATCTCCTTACAAATTCTCAAAGTCTAGCCCTTGATCACTTAGATGAGTGCTCAATTTATAGGAAAATGGAGGTGGTTTGGTCATAAATGAGGGTATTGAATGGTCTTCCAAACTTAGAGTTAGTTTCCATGGAGGAAGGGATGAGAGGATAGGAGGTTACTTAAATCATTCCCTATCCAATTTCGAGCTCATAGGAGATGATAAGTGTTGGAATCTTCTAGTATGCTCCAGAAGATAAGAATATTCCTTGAACCCTATGAATAATTCACTCTATCTCGCCAAAAACAGGTCAAAGTGGGCATAAGTGCACTGAAATGCACCCTTACATAGGCCTACCTACACTGAATCACATTTACCCCTGACCAAGGCTACACTGGTCCCTCAAGGAGGCATTTATGGAGGGCTTCATACCAGGAAACTTTCAAGGAAGGAGGAATTCAAAGTGATGACTTTTCTAGGGCATGTAGCAACTAGATTAGGGTTTGATGAGCCCTAATAGTGCTGATATGAATGTTGGGAGTGATGTGCCCAAATGGATCTGTAGCAATATGAAAGTTCAGTTGGTAGCTTGATGTATGCGATGGTCTGTACTAGACTAGACATTGCACATGCAGTGGGAGTATTAAGCAGGTTTATATCAAAACTGGGGAAGGAGCATTGGACAATAGTGATGCAGGTTTTCAGGTATTTGTGTGGCACTAGTGATTATGGTTTGTGCTACCAAGGAGGATCAGGATTGGATAGAGTTTTAGATATTTGTGGCTTTGTTGATTTAGACTGGGTTGGATATATGGATCATAGAAGATCTACAAGTGGGTATGTGTTTAACCTATTTGGAGGTGTAGTCAGTTGGATGAGTAAGAAATAATCTGTAGTGGCACTATCAGCTACAGAGGCAGAATACATGGCAACCACCCATGCAATCAAGTTTGGTTGCAAAGATTATGTTCAAGTATGGGGTTAGTATAGGGAGTTATAAGGATAGTTTGTGACAGTCAAAGTGCAATTTTCTTGGAAAATAACCCTGCTTACCATTCCAAGACAAAGCACATTGATATTCAGTATCACTTTGTGAGGGATATGATAGAAGACAAAAAGGTGTTTTTTTTTTGTTTTTTGTTTTTTTTTCCTGGTGGTTCACGGTTACCCTTGGTCATTGGGTAGCCACTACGTCCATAGTAATTCTGGGTAGATCAACCTCGAAGGGGGATCACATCCCCTTGGCCTATGTACTGACCTGACCCCAAGAGCTTTCAGGTAGAATCGACCCTGTGACCTCCCATATGGCGAGGCACTGATTTGACTGGTTGAGCTAACCCTTGGGACTAAAAAGACAAAACGGTGTTGTTGTTAAAGGTGGACACTTTGAAGAATACTGCCGATGCATTGACAAAATTTGTGAGCTCTGAGAAGTTCTCTTGGTGTAGAGAAAAAAATGGGCATTGCAGGGCTAGATAAATGACTAAGATCTCCTGTGGACCCCTGTGGAAATAAAACAACAAGTTGGAGAATGTTGGGTTGTGTTATATTCTTTCCACGACTAGCCCCCTAGTTAACCACGGGGTTAGAGGGGGGGAGGAGCCCCCCCTTTGTTGTGCCAATTGTGCAGTAGGGGGGTCACAAGGGGGGCAAAAGCCCCCCTATCCAAGGGGTTTGAGGGGGATGGGTAGCCCCCTTCTACGGGTTCTAGGGTTGTGCCCCGAGGAAATCTTTTTTGGACCCTATATTAGGTGGGGCAAACCCACCTATGGTTTTGTGCATGGTTTTCGCACATGGTTTTGGGCGCGATGGTTTTTGGTCCATGGTATTGGATGCTTCAGCATATATATATGTATTGTAACATTGAAAGGAACATAATGAAAAATCAAGTTGGTAGTCCTGGTTTTGGGATCCAGGGGAAAATCTTTGTGTATATGTGTTTTATGTGTTATGCTCCCGCCTTTGTTTATTTCGTGTTTAATAATTCGTATGTGGGTAATTTTTATACAGGGTTAAAACCTACAATAGAAAAAATTACAAAATATCTTGATGTCAAAAGATCAATACAAAATCCTAAAATATCTAAAACTGCTTACACAAATAGTACAAAAATTTAGGAATTTGGAACTACTGGAGCTATTGGCACTATTGTCGAGGATGGTTATTGATGACTGGTCCCAAAAAGGTGTTGCCTCACTATCTGAGATGAAACATGTTTCACTCAAGTAATTCACGCAAGTGATCCCATCGATCTTCACTAGGGATAGAAAGTTTTATCAATTTTCTATATGTTTCATCAACTTCTGTATATTTCTCAAATGTAGGCTTGTTGATGAAAATGTGTTTGATCTCACGTTTAATGATCAAATCAAACTCTAAAGCCTTTAGGAAATATTTTCCTATAATACTTCCTTTTACCCCTGCAAACTTAGACTTATATTGGGAAATAGTAAACAGTTTGTGGTTGTATTCACTCAAACTAATCAATCTATCATTCATTGCTACCAACCCTGGTAGCCCTCTCTGATCTAGTAAATTGAACTTGGTATGAAACCTCTGAACAACAGTTTCTAAAGGCTGACACTTATTCTCTAATCGTATCATAAGGTTCCTCTTCTATAAAACTTTCTTTATCTCCAAAATGGTTTTTGCTTTGTTTGCAATTTGAAGCTCCTCTAGTTCTTCCTTAGTTTTGGAATTCAAAACTTTGATTAAGGTTTTTGCTTCACTCTGTTTATGTCTTGACATTTCTCTTACCTCCTCTATCACTGTTTTTGATCTCTGCATCAATTCTTCCTTTTCAAAGATGATCTGAATTGATGGCCAAATTTTTGTTATGGCTTGCTTGATATTCGCCCATATTTTTTCTTTGGCTCGTGCTAAAGTTTGAGCCATTACTGACTCACTCTCTAAAAACTCTATTCTTTGAGCAAGGCTATGATATTTTTGTAATTCTACTACATAGGAGTTTTCTATCTTCAATTTATTTTCCTGTAAATTCTTTAGTTGATATTTTAACTTCTCAATTTATTTTCCTTGAATGGACATCTTCTACATGGCTTTAATTAATTTGTTGGAAGAATATTTGGTTTGTACTGGTGCTGTTGTTGATGTAGAAGCCTCTTTTGTTCCTAAAATTGAAATATGCATTGCAGCCAGTGGAACTAAATCCAACTGTGAGGAATTCTCTTTCTCCTTGAGAATTTTTTCTAGTTTCGCCTCCATTTCTATGATTTGGACATTCTATTCAATTATTATCTTGAACATGTATTCCTTTTGCTTTTCTAGTTCTCCCATTTCCTTGGTATGTGGATCCTCTGTAGATGACAGCTTGAGCTGCTTCCTTAGAGTTGTTATATCTGCATTCTTTTTTCTCACAATCTCCTCTACTACCTTTACATCATTGGGGTCATAACCTATCTTAATGACTAAGTCCTCTAGTGATTTAATTCTAGTATCCTTTTCCAAAGATGAGATCTTCTCCAACTTCAACTGTGATTGTATGTTGCTGATGGAGGCTTGCAGTTTTGAAGATGTCATGGAAGTATTAGTCAATGTGGAGAATAACATCTCTCTAGTCTGTTTGTGCATATCATTTGATCAATAAGATGGATTTTATTAGTGTCAAAGGAGAAAATTAGCTTTTGGTAGTCTACTGGTGATTTTGGGAATGGAACTTGTGCCCGCAGAAAAGCCATTTGTAGTCTTCCCTTTTCAATATTCAAGGCTGAAAAAAGCCTATGATGGGAAGAAGCAGTTTGTTTCCATAATTGAGTATATGTGTTGGCCTTTAGCATCTCATTTTTCTACTTGATTGATTTGTACATAGAAAAAAAAATATTTGGCTTTGTTTGGCCTTGAGTCATCTCTATTGTCTATGCTAAATCTAAAGGATCTTGTGAGGTTGAGGAAGATGGAGAGCCTACAAATAAATCTTCTTGTCTTGTACCTGTAAAAATGTTTTGTAGCCTCGTGGAAACATGTGGACCTATTGAAACTATAGTAGCCTGTTCTACATCATCCTGCATGAAAACTGGTTTTGAATTAGTTTTTTGTGTCTTTTTATATATTAGGAATTCCTTGGGTCCAATTCCTAGTACTGTAGGAGACTACTCTTCTCTTGGCCTTTTGTCATGCTTCTACTGAGGATGCTATGAAGTGGTTGTAGATAGAACCTGTTCTTCATCTTCTTATAGAGTGGTCTCCTCCCATTGTTCCTAGTTCATGAATTTTTCAATTTCTGGCTTGGGAGTGTGAGTGTAAGAAGTGGTCTTTTGTTCCACTCTTAAACTGGAAATGATGTTGGAGGGGTCATATGACCAAGTAAATATTAATTAGAAGTTCATTTTTTTTAGAAGTGTATCTGCCTCACTACTTGCTGCTCTATTGTTGCATATGAATGGCCCCACCCCTGTCTTGATCTTGAACTGTGCCTTCTTTTTAGATGAAACAAAGTGTAATTCATCCATGTTGATCATTTCCTTATATATTCCAATGAGAAAATTCTCATAGGAACATATTTTGGCTGTTTGTATGGTGGCATCTCACAACCATACACTCTAATTTCTGTATAGTTTTGGTACAAGTAATAGTATCCTGTTTTAACTTGTTCACTAAGGTGTAAGGTTCTTTGTATCTCATAACCTATTCTAGGTTCCACATTATTAATAGGAAGTAATGCAATTGTATAAATGAACTGGTCTATGAAGTCACTGAAACTGAAATTATTTGAACTCTTTCGCACCAAAGAGGTCCACTGGATGGCTGATTTTGCATTGCCTTGTTCATCTAGTTTCTGCAAAATAATTAGGAATCTTTCTGCCTGGTAAAATAGAAAAATATAAACCAAAACTGATGCATGTTTAAACATTCCTTCTATGGTAATCTTGAGAAATTGCTCATGGATGTTGTCTGCAAGGAATTGACTAAAATTAAACATTACAGAAGGTTTTTCTTTTGTGGAAAAGATGGACAAAAAACCTAGGATAGGTTCATCCACCCATTGATCTGATTGATACCCTAGGAGACAAGATACTAATGAGATAATTTTCTTGGTCTTTTCTGGAAACATGGAGGTTGGATATGGTGGATTCTTCTTTGGAAGCTAGACATCTTCTGGCAAGAAAATTTCAAATATTCTGGCTCTTCAAGGGAAAGTTAGCTTTTGGTAGAGTTCCATGAGGGAATCTACAGAGAAAGGTCTCAAAGAATCATTCTGGGGGACTTGAAGCATATGGTTAATTGACTCTGAGGTTATAGTAAATAGAATGTCTCCATTTTGGGCCATAATGGCTCTTTGGTTGGGGATATACTTGGCTTGACACCATAAAACAAAATCTGGGAAAGGGTGAGTCTAAAGAAACATGAATTGTGGCAAGAGGGATTCCCAGAGGTTGATTTCATCACTCTGGTCTAAAATGGTTTTCTTGAGCCAATTGTGTAGTTCGAACAAGTCAAACTCACAATTGGTCTCTGTGATTTTATATTACTGGTCGACCAGGGGTAAGTGCTCTAGGTCAATGGTAGGAGGGGTCATTGGGTTTTCACTAGTTGGTTTCGAATTTTCCTTAGGTGCCATATTTTAAAACTATTAGGAAAAGAAGGTGAAGAGATAGTGGTATTTACTGAGGAAAATTTGGTTGCTTGCTAAACAATTCTCTTACTGTAATAGGTACCTGGCCAGGAAACAACTGTTTGGAATTTGCAGTGGGTGATAGAGCAATTCGGTGGGGGAGATGGGGTTTTAAACCATTGTACTTGTTCTCTGAAGTAAATGAGAAGTAGAAAGGGGGCCACTCTGAACAATTGGGAGGTTTTTATAGGCGATTGGAAATCCTCGTTGTGTCTGACCGTTATGGAGTAGGTCCATTACGATCTGGTGCACATTAGAGAGAAAATAGTCATTGCATAATGGATAGGATGTAACAGGAAAAATAGGTGTCAAAACAGGGAAAAGACATGTGGCATAAGGGAAAGGAAATAGTATGCGAGAGCGAGAGGACGTGTGGCATGATAGGATTGGAGGGGGGAGTAGAGACATGGCGGGCGGCACCGAGGTGATGGGTGCTTATAAACATTGGTGGGAGACGAAGTGGTTTTCAGGGGGGGTAGGTGGTAAAAGGTTTTGACCGGGGGGGGGGGGGCTTTGAAATGCTGAGCACCCGCCACGTAGCATGGGGCCAAGAAAAGTGAATCCGCTTTTCAGACACCCCCTACCGATAATGATATAATGGACTGGTGGGTCCAAATTGATCCCATCTGTTGATCCAGGTGGGATAGATTGTAGCAGTTGGATCATGCACCCGTTATACTACAAGTTGAAAAATTAATTTTGTCCTTTTTTGACTTTATCATAAATCAAAACTTTAGTGCCAGTGACTCATTTACAAATTGTTAATCGTGTTTAAATGACACAATTATTTACTACAAGCAAGATTAATTATTCTAAACACACATAATTTACCCTAAGGGTGCATTTAATCTAGAAATCCCATTTTTATTGTTTCCTAAGGTTGCACAACTTCTATTTTAATGCTTACTTATCAAAGTTAACCAAGCTTAAGCACTATGGTTAATATTTATCTAATATACCTAATTAATTTCAACCAAGATTAAACTGGATGGTTGATTTATTCACTAACCTAACCAACCTTATTTAACTCAGTTCAACCATAATTAAACAGAATGATCAAACTTAGGAAATCTACTTGTATGTGGAATTTAAACAAACTGCCCACTATGTTTGAAAAATTCCTAAAGTAACTTTGATGCATTTTTGTTTTTTAGTGGCTTTTAGACTTGATCACTTGCATACATATTTTCCTTTTTGGGATTTTTTCATTCTTTTCTTTTTTCTTTTTTATTCTATTTTTCTTTTCTCATAACATTTTTTTATCCCCTTTTTTCATCATCATCTTTTTTGTAAATAATTTGCAGAATACAATATTATTTACAATTTCTATCAATTGAAATATAATATCCAATCATCATTTGATCCTATGAATTATATAACCCTAACACCCTTCACAACTAGAAAATGACTGTAGTCCATAAGGAAAATTTCATCAACCATTAGAAACAAGGGAACTCTCTATTCCCCTAGCTATAATGACTGGGATGGGTAGCCTTGATACCTTCAAGTTTTATGCCTGCAATAAAAGGGGAAAATACCTATTTTAGTCAATCATGAAAGTACACTAAACATTATCGATAAGAGACAAGTTAAGTGACTGGGAATCCATTAGGAAAACATGTTAGAAAATATCCCCATCGACATCTCAAGCCACAAACATATCCATTGGTTATGAGTGTGAGTTGTGGTCTTTGTTATTTGTAACTCAAAGGCCCATGGCTAAACGATTCACCAACATAGATTTCAATGTAGAACAACATAGACTTTCAACAAAAAGCTATAATAACCTATAATGAAACAATAATGACTATGTTTTTTAACAAATCTATTTTTATGAAATTAAATAATGTGAACATGCATACACCAATAATATAAGAGATCATTTGGAGAAACTCAATATGGGGAACACCAACTTCAAAATGACTATCTTTCTCTTTTTTACCATTAATGGTGCTCTTATAATTACAAGGCTCTTTGGCTACAAATAAACAATTTACAATGTCAATGTAGAACTCATTGTAATGGAATCTATTTCATAAACCAATGATTCATCTCTTATTTGAGTTGATCTCTTTGGATTTTATAAATAAGGCAAATATGGCATCAACCCTACTTGTGGATGATCTTCTACCTCCTCTGTCACCTAATTAGTAGTCAAACTTCCAATTCAACCTCTAATAACTTATTCATTTTCAAACCTCTCTTCCATAATAAACCTATCCTTCGCATTCTTATTTTATTGGTATGTATGGGGAAGCCTAGGTGACCTTCCAACCATTTTTCAAGAGGTAATTACAATATCCTTTGCATTCTATTCTATAATTTTGAGCTCTATAGAATTCAAGAAAGTTTTGGCTTTGCTTGGAATTCAATGTGGTATTTTGTGATTGGAAAAATGGTCCATGTCTCAAAACCATAGGTGGCCAGATTATTTACCATGTAAGCTATTTCCTTCTCTATTGTGGGGCACCTAACTCTTTCTTTTTGTGCAAGGATCAAGTTGTTCTATACTTTCCATGATAGCCTCAACATTTCTAGAGGGTGGAGTGTGGATTAAATAAGTAGCCTTTCATCCAACTCCTCCAATCCTCTACATGGTCCATAACTCCACATTACCCTTTAGTGTTTATGGAACACAAAGCATAAGCTCTATTTCATCTTGCTCTCCTATGCTACATGGTACATATCTCTACACATGAACCTCTATAAGCCTTTTAATTCATTCCTTGTGCTTTATAATATTGCAGAGTGTGGATGTAACACCTCCCTTTGACTTTCTCACCTCTCCACTTAACCAAATCCTTGCATGTCCTTGCCTTAATATTTTATTTTAAGGTTCAAGAAATTAGTCCTTATGTAGTGCCTCCATGAATCTCAAAGATCTATATAAGCTTTGATTTTGATATTTTTTTGAAGACCTCATAATATTTTCCACAACATCTTGAAATTCATCCAAGAAGGTTTCTAACATAAGTGTGAAGCATGTAAATTCACAAGTATTATTCAACACCAAATAAAATAATTAAATAACCACTTAAGTGGTTTGATTCTTCATGGATCCATTCAAATTACACCTCTCCAAAGGGATGCTTTTAGTCCCCAAAATATTCTAACATTACAAGTAAAACTCCAATTAGCATAGTTTTATGAGAAACCTCTTATCCCTTCTTTGTTTTTGATGGAGGTTTCTAGTGGATGCAATGTTACATATCTTTTGACTTCAAGGATGCATTCAAAATTGCATATAAAAGAGCATATTGACCAAGTAACTTAACACATGAAAAAAGAACGAAAATCATAAAGCAACCATGAGATCAAAGGCACACAAACTATTTGATTACGGAGTTCACCCAATGTGGGCTACATCTCCGAGCCCTTCTCAAAGTGGGGAGGCCTTCTTTTAGTAAGTGGCATAAAAGAAATTAGTTACAACCAACTTTACAATAAATGACGCTTATACCTCTAATTTGAATGATGGTATGAAAATGAAGACCTTGGCTGATTTGAAAATGGGGCTCTTAGGCTTCTTGTCTAACTTACAAGAACCTCTCCCACTTCCAAAGCTTTAAATTTTTCCAAGTCTTATTGATTAACCAATGTGGAAATAAGAAATGCTTGAAAATATAGGTGTATGCTTGTATTTGGTTTAAACTGATTATGTGTTGTAAGTTGAGGTGCTAAAACTAATATAAAAATATACATAACAATAAATAAAGCAGTAGAGACAATGCAACAATAAAGAAAATACATGAACAACAATATTAATTTGGAGTTCACCAAAAACTCTTGGGCTACATCTCCATAAGCTCTAGTTAATTCAATTAGGCTCTCTGGGATTATGGTGTAAGTCTTTTTACAAGCTCTTTGGCTCAACTCCTACTGTTCTACACAAAAATAGTGGGTTCAGATACCATTTTATCCCTTGGCTCTTGAAGCTCTAGCCCTTGGCCCTCTGGCTCTTAGCTCTTCAGCTCTGGCTTCTTTGGCTCTCTATCAGTTCACAGCCCTCTTGGCTTTTCACTTGGCTTCCAAGTGACCTCGCAGGCTACTCTTTTGCTTCTGCACTACTGTCTCAGCACTACCTGCTTGTGCTCGGCTTCAGCAAAAAACAACAACTCGGCCACCATCAATAATTCAGTAGCAACACACAACAACTTGGCCACTGTATAACAACTCAGCAACCCCTATTATCTGTCATTCTGTGGTTTTTAAGCCAAAACGTGATGCTTGTTCATTGTCCCTCTTGGGCTCCCTATATTCCAGCCATTCCTTTGTCACCAATCATGTGGAATCATTCCCTTTTCAACTCTGTGGCTCTCTGAGCTTCATAATGCACAGGTGTAATGGTGTTTTCCAATGGAGAGGGACCGATGCACGGGAAACTAGTCATTTTTCCTTCCTATTCTGGTTCGCTCGAATCCCTTCTTCCAGGTGTTATACAATCATTGCTTAAACCAAAAGGGGAGGTGGCCACCATTTCTGTAATGTAAGAGTGCCTCGGGCCTCTGGAGCTCTTGAAACAACTGTGCTCTGTTAACATAGGGAAAAATGTATTTTAAACAGAGAAAATCTGCCAAAACACTATGTCTTGGACTTCAAACATTCATAATCCCACTTTATAGCACCATCGGGTCTGCCTAGGGATCACTATTGCATATCGCAATTGGCCTGCCCCTTTGTATTTCGTTAAATAACGAAATATGCGTAAATTCATTGAAAAATGGCATTTGGCGGATCTCAAATCTTATTAGATAGCACCTATTTTTCCATCGGGTCTAGCTGATTACATCGCATATATATAACATACGTGGCCCCGCTCCAATGTGTTGTGCTGATGTGATACTACGATGTGACAAGTTGCAATCGTAGATCGCACAAGTTTGAGGCCTCTTCATATAATAGGGTCTATGCCAACGCTGATTGCGATCCGCTAATATCGGTGATTGTGGTATTGCATCAGCCTGGTCCCCTCGCGTATTATGCGCTGATATCCACCAACTTCCACTGCCGATTGTGATTGCCGATCGGATCTGGACCGTTGATCGGCCAGATTCGACGGTTCCTGTTTACTACCTCCGATAGCCTTGTTTTCATGGTTTTCTTCATGTTTTTAAGGCCCGATGGTGTTATCTGATAAATCCAAGACTTGTCCTTTTTAGGTGGTTTTTCCCTTTTGGGAGATTTGGAAGACTTAGGGGTTTTTTCTTAGACCCATTATTCAAGGGATTTTGCCTCTTTTTCCTCTGAAAAAGAGCAGCTTCATTTTATGATATCTTTCCCATCTGAAGTCTGTTTTCACCCATTTAAGTTGCATTGGATTTAGAATAGAGCGATCCCTGCAATGAGACTATTTCTAAGAGTGCATATGACTTTCATTTTCCTTTTATTTACAAAGGATTTGTGCCATTTGGCACCTTTTACCTCTTGCATGAAGTCTTTTAGACTTAGAGGTTTATCCAGGATCCATTTGTGGATCACGCCTTCCCACTAAAAGAACTTTTGGTCTCCAAAAGACTGATATACTGATCTGAATAGTAAATGAGGGTGACTCACCCTCTTCTTTCAGCCTCCCTATACTTGCCTTTTCATAGTGCCTTTGAACCAAAGTTTCTAACCACTTCCCTTCTCTGGATGGGCTGGTCTTCTTGGGAAGAACTGTCCTCCTCCTTGCCTTCCTGCAAAACTTTTACTGAAATGGTCATAGAAGGTAGTTTGAGCTTCTTTGCCTTGATCATTGATCCAAGGTGGCTCAACCAAATGTGAAGTACATTTGCTTCACAAAAACTTTCATTTGTACCTGTTTGACAAGCTGCCAACAACAACTGTTAACAACAAAAGGCATACAAACAAAAACTGGATGGACTAACTCCTGCTTCAACAAAAGAAACAGATTTCACATCTTGTGAACACCTCCATGTCTTATATCTTCCTACATATGATGGACTAGATAACAAGCCCACAAAACATGCCTCTAAATAGATGACCCTTAAGGCAAGCATGTAGAAAAAGACCATTAGGACTCTTTTTCAAAAGATGAAACTTTCATCATTATCTCCATTTGAAGATCAAGTTAACTTCTTTCAAGTCAACATGGCATCACATGCATGTCAAAGCAATCAACCCTGCAAGTTAATTACACATACATGTCCAACAAACAAGGAAATCATCAACATCCCTATGCTCATGCATGCATTTCATCCTTCAACTTTCACTTAAGCACACTGTACTTTCAAAGTTGTAATGAAATATAATGTAGATGCATCAATAGACATGCAATCTTAATCGGATAAGAACTCTAACTGTTCCTTACCAATCCCTTTCAAAGGTACTACCCTTGCCTGCACATCAGCATCAACATGTGAATCATTTTGAGACACATCTTTCATGGAATCTTCACTTCCATTTCCGCCATCTTCTCTTTCCACTTTATTGAACTTTGGTGGAAGCATTGTTGGATTCAGTGTCCAACACTTTGCAGCAAGATTTCCTTGCTTATGGCAGTAAGTGCACTACATGTGCATCCTCTTGATAGCATGATTTGCCTTGTCCAATGGACCTTTGGCTGCTTGCTTCTTTTCCTTCTTATGCTTCCTGTATGCGGCCATTCTCTTCCAACATATAGAAACATCATGGTTATCCAAACCAAAAAAGGAACATGCAACTCTTTCCCCATACTTATGTGGAAATTTATCATGCTTTGTAAAATCAAAAGGAATATAATTAGAACTAGATTTATACCTACCTCTTTCACCTTTATTGCCTTCATGAGGAGGTGAAGCAAATGAAGAAGTGGCTCCCTTTGGAACACCATCAAACTCTTCAAGGTTGTTAAAGTCTCCCCAACTCTCTGGTTCAAGTGTGTGCTTTTGAACACCTACATCCTGCAATTGATGTTTCAAGCTATTGTATTCCTTTTGGATACAACCTTCACAATTTTGAGGTAGAGGACATGAAATGAAACTCCTTCTTGGGACTATTTCAATGGCTTTCATGGTAGCTTTGGAATTCTCTGCATAAGACTGTCCATAGCCAAGACCCAAATATTTAGGCCTTTCCTCAACCATTATTGGTTCAACAATACCTTGTGCCTGCTTTCCCAAGCCCTTTCCTTCATAGCCCATCTTGGACATTAGCTTGGAACCTATGCCTTTAATATGTTTCTCAAAATAACCAATACAAGCATTCTCAGAAGAGTTTGCAGATAAACTAGAATGGCTTACCTCTTCTTCAAGCTGGTACTTGACTAAGGCTTCTTGGGCAACAAAGAGATGTGTTTCCAACTCATGCATCCTTTTTAGGTTCATATTTGCAATATGAAGTTGCCTCTCCATTTCCTGCAATTTTTTAGCAAGCAACTGCTTCTCTTCTTTCATGGAATTTAGCTTCTTTCTAAGCATGTTGCTCTTCCTTCCATCTTCATACATTTCTCTCACCATATCCATCATGGTGGAAAACTCTTGCTTCATGTCTTCATCAAAGAATCTTGTGAAGAGAGCAGAATTTGAGGACCCACTTGTAGAAGTTGTCATTATGCCAATGAATAAAAAACTTCAAACAAGAATAACAAAGAGCTTTATTCAAGCAACCTTTTGCAACAAACCTCCTATGCTTTGGATTGCCTTGAGGTCCTTGGGATAGAAGAATGCCTTCAGCCCTTATTCCTATTTGTCCTTCCTAGACTGAGCTATCAACAACTTTCCCTTTACATCTGCAAAATCAGAAAATATTCAGTCTACAAAACAAGAATACAATCAGCCTCTTGTTGTTCAAACACCTTTCAGACAAGCAGTGTTTGCTTTGTCAATCAAGCATTATGATATAACCTTCTTTGAAGGTGAGGTTAATCAATCTTAAGCTCTAATAGCACTTGACTTGAAAATGGGGCTCTTAAGCTTCTTGTCTAACTTACAAGAACCTCTCCCACTTGCAAAGCTTTAAATTTTCCCAAGACTTATTGATTAACCAATGCGGAAATAAGAAATGCTTGAAAATATAGGTGTATGCTTATATTTGGTTTAAATTGATTATGTGTTGTAAGTTGAGGTGCTAAAACTGATATACAAATATACATAATAGTAAATAAAGCAGCAGAGATAATGCAACAATAAAGCAGACGCATGAACAACAATATTAATTTGGAGTTCACCCATAACTCTTGGGCTACGTCTCCGTGAGCTCTACTTAATTCAACTGGGCTCTCTAGGATTATGGTGTAAGTCTTTTTATAATCTCTTTGGCTCAACTCCTGTTGCTCTACACACAAACAATGGGTTGAGGCACCATTTTATCCCTTGGCTCTTGAAGCTCTGGCCCTTGGCCCTCTGGCTCTTGGCTCTGACTCTTTGGCCCTTGGCTCTTCAACTCTGGCTTCTTTGGTTCTCTATCAGTTCAAAACCCTCTTGGATTTTCTACTTGGCTTCCAAGTGACCTCGTAGGCTGCTCTTTTGCTTCTGCATTGTTGTCTCAGCACTGCCTGCTTGTGCTCGGCTTCAGCAACAAACAACAACTCGGCCACCATCAATAATTCAGTAGCAACACACAACAACTTGGCCACCGTTTAACAACTTAGCAGCCCTTGTTATCTGTCATTCTGTGGCTTTTAAGCCAAATTGCGCTGCTTGTTCATTGTCCCTCTCGGGCTCCCTGTCTTCCAACGGTTCCTTTGTCACCAACCATGTGGAATCATTCCCTTTTCGCCTTTGTGGCTCTCTGAGCTTCATAACGCACATGTGTAATGGCGTTTTCCAATGGAGAGGGACCGGTGCACAAGAAACTGGTCATTTTGCCTTCTTGTTCTGGTTCGCTTGAATCCCTTCTTCCAGGCATTATATAATCATTGCTTAACGCCAAAAGGGGAAGTGGCCACCATTTCTGTAATGTAAGAGTGCCTTAGGCCTTTGCAGCTCCTGAAATAGCCGCGCTCTGTTAACATAGGGAAAAATGTATTTTAAATGGAGAAAATCTGCCAAAACACTATGTCTCAGACTTCAAACATTCATAATCCCGCTTTATAGCGCCATCGGGTCTGCCTGGAGATCGCTATTGGATATCGCAATTGGCCTGCCCCTTTATATTTCATTAAATAATGAAATATGCGTAAATACATTGGAAAATGGCATTTGGCGGATCTCAAATCTGATGAGATAGCGCTTATTTTTCCATCAGATCCGGCTGATCGCATGGCATATATATAACATATGTGGCCCCGCTCCAATGTGTTGTGCCGACGTGATACTGCGATGAGACAAGTCGTAATCGCAGATCGCACAAGTTTGAGGCCTCTTCATATAATAGGATCTATGCCAGCACCAATTGCAATCCGCCGATATCGGCGATCGCGGTATCGCATTAGCCTGGTCCCCTCGCATATTATGCCGTCGATATCCTCGACTTCCACTTTCAATTGCGATTGCCGATCGGATTTGGACCGTTGATCGACCAGATCTGACGATTCCTATTTACTTCCTCCGATAGGCTTTTTTTCATGGTTTTCTTCATTTTTTAAGGCCCGATGGTGTTATCTGATAAGTCCAAGACTTTTCCTTTTTTTTTGGTTTTTCCCTTTTGGGAGATTTGAAGACTTAGAGGTTTTTTTTTTAGAACCATTATTCAAGGGATTTTGCCTCTTTTTCCTTTGAAAATTGGCAGCTTCATTTTATGATAGCTTTCCCATATGAATTCCGTTTTCACCCATTTAAGTTGCGTTGGATTCAAAATAGAGGGATCCCTGCAATGAGACTATTTCTGAGAGAAGCCTGCAAATTTCATTTTCCTTTGATTTACAAAGGATTTGTGCCATTTGGCACCTTTTACCTCTTGCATGAAGTCTTTTAGACTTAGAGGTTTATCCAGGATCCATTTTTGGATCATTGGCTGGAGAAATAGACTACACGGTTGGATTCCTGGTGTGAAAACATGCAAAATCGAATATAAACTTGTCGAATTTTGACACTAGCACCATAGGCCCTCTAAAGGAATTTTTTCAGCATCTTGTGGATTCCCTCACTCAAGGTTCCACACCCTTGGGCTGCTTAGGGTTCCGCTTCGTGCCCCCATTGGTCTCCATTCAAATGACGTAGGAGCATTTTTATATAAAAAAGAGGGCGAACTTTCCAACATGGGATGACGTCCTATTGGAGTCGTTGGCAATTAATGTGGAGGCGGGCCAGGTTCAAAACCTGCCTGCTCCAAACTTGGCGTGGCTTGTTTATTTTTAACGACGGTTATGATTCGGGTTGGTGGTATATACGTGACAAACATTGTAATAATTTAGTAGTGAAGGTCGGGTGAGTCTACTGGTGGTGGCCTGCCCACCACACATTTTTTAATATAACATAGTAATGCCATAGAGGGGTGGTGGGTTTGGTGGCCCGCCACCCTAAACTTAATTTTTATTTTTTTAATATAACAGTTCAAAATATTTCCTCCGGAAAATAAGGGATATTAGACAAATTAAAGAGGCGACAAATTCGCTTGTTTCGACTGTCGGATTTTGTGCATTGGGATTCTGCCAAATCGTTGCCTTGTTAGTGACTGCCACTTGGCCAAGTTTGACCATAAATGTGACCAGCTATAACTTGAGCATACAAACTCAGATTTGAGTTTCATTCATATCGTTGGAATCAGGGTGATGAGCACTATGGTTTAGTCCTAGTTTTTCTTCCATCTGATGACTTTGATTTTGAGCTATTTTCAAGGCCACTTCTATTCCCAGATCCACCTGGATCATTCCTCCCCACTGAGGAGATTTTGGTCCTCCAAAAGCATGACCACATCCTGCACTCTTCCTATGTCCTCGTCAAGCCACACTTTCAACATCTACATTACATGCAAATATGGTACATTCTTTGCAATTACATACAAAACCACACATGGCTCAAACAACCCCATACTTGCAAAGAGTTTATAACACACTTTGATGGGATTCACAATGCCTTGGACATTAATGCTGAGGCACTTTCCTTGATACCCCATTTTATTCAACAATCTTGATACAGTTCCTGTAGTATGTTTCTCAAAATAAGCGAAATCATTATCATAAAAAGTACATGAAATTGAAGCATCACTTTTTACCTCAGGCTTGTTATGTTGCAACTTTTCCAAGACCTCCTCCTTGGCTTGTAATTGATGTTGCAATATTTGTTTCTCATTCTCTGCCTCTTGCAAGAGTCTCCTTAGTTCAAAATTATCCGCTTGAATACTTTGGTTGATTTATTTGAGTTCTTGGAGGCATGCCACATTTGGTTCCATTGTCATTCTTGGCACAACATCTACAAAAATCTTTGTCTCATCACCCGAATAATAACCCAAGTCAATGGGTCCATCCACTACAACCCTAAGAGTGATAATCTTCATTTCATCACCTGAGTCTAATAAAAGGTCAATTGGTCCACTTCCTCCAAATCCCACAACTGTGATCTTCTCATCATCCTCTGATTCAGATTATTGGTCTTGTTGCACGGTTTCAACTGTCTTCTGCTTCTCTTTTATGTCGTTCCTTATAGGTCTCAATTCTAGATGCAGTTTCCAACAATTCTCCTTGTCATGCCCTTATTTCTCACAATGAGTACAAGAGGGCCTTGCTTCTCTTCTCTTTGCTACTGCTTCCCTCTTTGGGCAGTCATTTTCTCATGATTTTCCTTTCTTTCAAGATGTACAACCTTCACACTAGCTTAATCAAGAGACCTAGGTTCAAATAATAACAATGAATGACGCAAATAAATATGCAAAGAGCCAATATATTTCATCAATGTCTCGGAAGTGTCTAGTGGAACATTAAATGCTAATGCTTATTTTATAAACTCCTCTGTAAAATTATGAACAATTTGACCATTACTTTGGTTCAAATGTTGTCATTCCATCATGGCCTTCTGTCTGTAACCCAATGGGTAAAATTGTCCTCTTAAAGTAGAAATGAACTCAGACCAAGATGAAAGAAGTTTACGACTACTCTTACCACCTTGCTGCAGTTTTCCTTCCCACCAGACGAGAGTAGTGCCACTCAATTGAAGGGACGCTAGCTGGATATTGGCTTCATCCTCTTTGAGTTTTTGTATGCAGCAATACACTTCAACCTGTCTTATCTAGTTATCTAGATTTTTTTCATTAGATTCTCCACTAAATACAAGTAAATCAAATTTGACATCCAACTTGAAAAAGGGATTTTTAGATGCATTCCTCTGATTCTTGTTAGAATGATGAGAAGAGGAAGAATAAGAACTTTCACTGGAGGATGGAGAGGGAGGAGGCTCTTCTCCTCCACCTTCATGATTTATCGAGGTATGATCATCTTGTTCCTTCTTTTCAGGCTTGATTGTCTTCTCATATTTTGCAAACAACTTGTCAATTTTCTCTGCCATGCTGAAGAAGATCTTGCAATAATTTTTCTCTTCCTCTAATCGAGCTTCCTCATCTGCCATGTTTTGTCTTTATGGTGCACGGCTCACTTCATAACCAAAGGATTTAAGTTTTCCTTCACCTCTTTGGAGCTTGTTCCTAGTTAGAATTCACTCATGCAACTGACATCAAGAAGACCTACTCTGATACCAAACTTGATCCATATCTTTAAACTTCAAGGATGGATTCAAAATTGCATATAAAAATGAAATATTAACCAAGTAACTAAACACATGAAAAAGGAGCTGAAATCATAAAGCAACCATGAGATCAAAGATAAACAAACAATTTTATTATGGAGTTCACCTAATATGGGCTACATCTTCGGGCCCTGTTCAAAGTGGGGAGGCCCTCTTTTAATTAAGTGGCATCAAAGAAATCAGTTACAAGAAAATTTACAATAAATAACCCTTATAACTCCAATTCAGATGATGGCCTGAAAATGGAGACCTTGTCTGGATAAACATACTTCATGGTTGGATTCCTGGTGCGAAAACGTGCAAAATCGGCTATTAACTTGTCAAATTATGACACTAGCATCTTTGGCCCTTTAAAAGAATCTTTTCAGCATCTTATGGATTCCCTCGATCAAGATTCCACACCTTTGGGCCGCTCAGGGTTCTGCTTTTCTCCTTCGTCGGTCTCCATTCAAATGGTGTATGCGTGTTTTTATATAACAAATAGGGCGTAATTTCCAATGTGGGTCGTTGGCCTGTTGGAGTCCTTGGCAATTAATATGGAGGTGGGTTGGGTTCAAAACCCACCCACTCCAAACTTGGAACGACTTCTTTATTTTTAACTATGGTTATGATTTGGGTTGGTCATATATACATGAAAAACATTGTAATGGTTTGGTAGCAGTGGTTTGGATAATTGTTTACACACACACACACACACACATATGAGTTGTTGTTGAATGGTGATCGGGCGGGCTCGCCGGGGGTGGCCCTCCCACCATGCATTTTTCAATATAAAATAGTAATGTCATTGGGAGGTGGCAAGGTTGGTGGCCCGCTACCCCAATTTTTTTTTTTTAATATAACAGTTCAAAATTTTTCAGCTGGAAAATTAGGGATATCAGACAAATTAAAGAGGTGACAAATTTGCCTATTCCGACCGCCAAATTCCGTTCTTCGGGATTTTTCCAAACTGTTGCCTCGTTAGTGACTGCCACTTGACCAAGTTTGACCATAACTTTGACCAGCTATAACTTGAGCATACAAACTCAGATTTGAGTTCTGTTGGCATGGTTGGAATAAGGACGATGAGCACTACGATTTGGTCTTGGTTTTTCTTCCATCTAATGACTTTTATTTTTGAGCTATTTTCAAGGCCACTTCTATTCCTAAATCCACCTGTATCATGCAAGCAACCAACAATTTTAGAGAAAATATTTTCTCTTTGCAGTGATTGAACCATACCACTGCATCATTCTGCTTTAATATCAATAGATTAGGTCCATAAACCTATCTAATGCACTAAGGTAGGTTAAAATATTTTATTAAAAAAGTTGATTTTTTCTACAATTCTTACCAGTGCACCACATATATTAAACTAAACCATTGGTAACCATACCACATGCATTGATGTATGATTAAAAAAAATTGTAAAAACATTGACCATTATGTAAAAAAAAATCACTGTCAAACCAAATACATCCAATATATCCAAGGAATAAACACACCATGTTTGTTGAGCTAATATTATCTTTTTTGGTAAAAAAAAATCATGTTGTTGCTTTTAATAAATTTAACACTAGCCCCTCCCATTCTGATTTAGCTTATAAAAATCCAGAGACATAGAAAATGAAGGAAAAAGAGCACATTCATCATAAGGTGGGAAGAAAAATGATCAGATAAGTTCGAATCAAAAAAGATGAAAAGGATAAATAATTGCAAAGACAAGGTATTATGGACAGATACTTCATAGGGAATTGAAAACAAGGAAAGGTAGTAGTTCATGCCCTAATTAAGGGTCCCCAAAATCTAATAGAAAATGATGAAACTAATCTCTTGGATTGCAGGGGGTTGGGGTCGAATAAAATAATTTTAGAGGTTAAATCATTAGTTCAAAAAGAAAAAACCCATATTCTCCTACTCTAAGAGACTAAAATGGGGTATCAATAGATTTCCCAAAACAAATATAAATTATGGAATGGTAGTGGCATTTTGATAGTTAGTTCAAGGGAGGATTTAGGTGGTCTTTGTACTCTCTAGAATTCCTCATCTTTGAGGAGTTTGAATGAGTGTTCCTCTCTTTTCTAGTTGGTGATGCAATTTTTAAATCTCCCCTCCTAAATGGTATGTTTTGTAATTAATTTATATACGCTAGTTCATTTTCGATAAAAGTGGATAGTTGCACTTCTGACATGGAATTTGGAGACTCACAATATGGATTAGATTGAATCAGAGGTGGAGAATTTAATACTACCATGTATTCTTGGAAAAAAATGGAGGCTTTAGAGTAAGATTAGTTTCAAAAACAAATGGAGCATCTGATGAGAAAAATAAATCTTGTTGATAACTAAGCCCTTCTCCACTAAGTATACTTGGAGAAAAAAAATATTAGGTCTTAGTCCAGTGGATTGAAGGGAGTCTAATCACTATTTGGGAAAGGAAACTCAAGATTCTAAAAGCCACTTTGTAAAGTTGGATAGAGGCGCAGAAGGATTCAGTTTCCTTAAAAATTCTTCTTCTCCAATCTAAATTAGAATTGACCCAACTAGCTTTAGAAAGTGACCCTGTGAGTCGTGAGCTCTTAAAAAAAAAAAAAAACGAGTTTGAGTAATATCTGAGTGTACTGAAGGAAGAGGAAGAATGGTGGAGACTAAAATAGCGAAGCATTTCGCTCCAAGAAGGGCATATGCATACAAAATTATTCCATAATCTGGTAAATAATAAATTTTGAAAGAATAATATAAGAGAAATCACAGTTCAAGGAAATAAAATAGATGATTTCTCTCAAATATAGTCTAAGGCTATGCTTAATTATAAATAGCTCTACATCAATGAGGGCCCAACTAAAGAAGAACTGAAATGTTATATGTTGGAGCACATCCCATAAATGATCTCGCAAGAGGATAAACTTTCTCTTTTAAAATAATTTCTAAACAAGAAATCAAATCCATTAAGTTCTCATTTAGCATGGATAAGGGTCCTTGGCCAAATGGGATTTTTACCCATTTTTCTCAACAATATTGCGATGTCATAAAGTTTGACTTTTTTATAATGATTGATTATTCCTTCAAAAAATAATTTTATTAGAGGGGGTATTAATTTTTTTTTGCTCTTGTCCCAAACGAGTCTATTCCATCCTCTTTCACTCTGTTCATGCCTATTTTGTTGTGTAATGTATCTTTTAAAGTGATATCTAATATTTTGGTATCCAAATGATGAGTCCCATCAATAGGTATATTTTGAAGATCATTATGCCATCCTCCAGCCTTAAAACTATCCTTCTCTCACATTAATTCACATTTTACCTTATATTATGCTTAGAAAGAGGTGTAAAAGGTGTTTGTCATAGTATGAGGCCTAATGTGGTTTAATTGTAGGAAAAATAAGCATTTTTTAGGCTATTACTATGTAGGGGATTGATGGAGACAACTAGGAGAGAATCTAGGGGGTTTGTCAACCTCCTTAACTCCCTAACTCGGCTTGGGATCATAGTATCCTCTCTCACCAGTTTGAATTCATTGGCAATCGAGTGAATCCTAGTCCAATTGAAGCTCAAGAGGGACAAGATCCACCATTTTTGAGATCAATGAGGGAATCACTCCTACTTTCAAGGGAATTGCTATCATATTTCATTTTGGATAAATAAACAAGAAGAATAGCTCATTAGGATTCAAATTTTTGTTCAGCTAGGTGTAGCTATTGAGCTTGAAGCTTGACATTATTAATTTGAACTTTTATGTCATGTATGAGACCTACACTTTTTGATAATGAGAAGTTGGATTTTAAGCTGCATTTTAGTTAGTTTCAAGGGTTGATATCCTTATGTTTGGGCCCAACCAAAAGGATTTGGTCCCTCCTTTTGTACTTATGTTTCTTCTTGATTCCAAGCAGTTCATAATTTCTTTCATTTTAGTAGAAATTAAGATATAAAAACCTGTGGTTGCAAGCCTCTTCCTCAGCTCTCTTGTGGGAGAATGAGTAGAAGGATTCAAAACCCCAGTCTAAAAATATTGTTTATTATTTTTTGGAAATAGATTAGTGTTAGTTGTTCTGTTTTACATTTTCTTTCTGTAGTTTAGAAGTTAGTTTAGTGATTATATCAGTGTTATGGCATAAACTAGATGTTATTTAAATTCATCTCATATTTTCCATCATATGTTATCTCATTTTGTTAATGATAATGTATGTATGCATGTGATTGATTGCAGGACTATGTTGATCTGTAGGTAAGGGCACCTTTACCACTTCCATATTGGACTTCTTCATCTTCTCTTTCCACCTTCAATTTTGTCTCAAAACTCTGTTTCCATAAGTCATTTTTCCTAAGTATACCGTGAGCACTCATCTTAGTGAAAAACATGCCTTTGAGAGGTCCCGAGCTTAGATAGGGGATCAACCCAACCTCCCTTCATTTGCTTCAACCTCCATCCACTTCTCCATACACTCAAGATATCATTCTCACCCTCAAAAACCACTAAGAATCCCTCCTGTAGCATTACAGGCCCTCCTGTAGCAATACAAGACCTCCTGTAGCAAGCTTGTAGCACCACTTTTCTTCATCAGTTTTGATCCCCACTACAACTTTGACTCAGTCAAGATGAATAATGTCCCCTAGTTGTGATTTGATGATCAAGGGAATCTCCTAGGCCACTCTAACCATTTTAAAGCAAGTGTGAACTAGGTATATGGTACATTCAATTATGAGTGGTAGTTTAATGAATTATGAAATATATAATAGCTTCCTTTATACAAGTAGATTTGGTAGTTTTATGGATTTTTCAAGATAGAATAGTTTTCTTTCTGCAAGTAGATTAGCCCTTATCCTTTCATGAATTAATTAATTAAGCATATACAAGTTGAGTAAATTGAATTTCCACTTTCATAGCTAGAAGTAGTTTCCAATTGTGCCTTCATTAGCAAGATTTGATTTTAATTTAGTATGAGGAATGGTCTTTGAGCACTTTTGATCTAATGTCATGACTGAGGGTGGCATGAGTGAAATCCAATCTATTGTGCATATTGCACTATCACCTCTAAGTTTGTACGAACACAGGGTTGATAATTTGAGGTGAGGAGCCCTTGGGAGTTGCAACATTCTTGGTGCAGTACCAGGACTCACCACTTTTTGGTGTTTTTATCGAGGAGGTGTCTAACTAGATGTTGTTTTTGCTTGAGCATTTTTTCTGTTTTGTATACAATTTTTGAAAAAGTAAAAGAAAAAATTCAAAAAATATTTATTTCATGCCTCATAGGAGTATGGATAATCAAGGAAAATTCTTACCAAAATCCCCCACACCCTCAAAAATCCAACCTTCACTCTTCTTCGGTGACTGTGACCTTCCCTCTCTGACTGCAGGGGAGTTACAAGACCCTTTAGGTGAGCAACCTGATTTTTTTTAATAATATATTGGAGAAGACGAAGAACCCACTTCACCAACCCAAACTATGGCTGAAATAGGGAAAATGAGCATTTACCTATCATAGAGACCAATGGAGAGGCTAGAATGAAGAGCATAAATCCTACTTCCCTTCCACACTTCCATGGCATAACTTATGAGTGTTATAGACATTTTTGGGCATTGAGAACCCAAGCATAAATGTCCATAAACCAAGGGTTCCTAAGTCCCTAAAAGTGTTGTTACAACCCCTAAATGAACAAGGTCAACTGATTACAACTTCTCCCAGAAGTTCTCCATGAAAAACTACTCAGAACTGGTCAAAACTGGATCATTTCACCTGCTCCATAGGCAAAGTGCGTTGCATCTCACCTAAGTACACACAGTGGCTGCGTTGCATTTCAAAATGCCCTTCTATGGGGTGCGATGGGTGAGAAGAGACAAATGGCAGTGTCAATCCGCGAGGTGGAGAAGAATGGAATCTTCCAGAAACTTCTCCTGTGACACTTGCTTTTCTGAATTCGACCAGGGATGAGTAAGAGATCACCAATATCCAAGTGGAAGCAAGAACTATTAGAGGGAAGACACTAATCAAATCACAAGCTGACTCATCTCCCTTACAGACATCTATATATGGATCCCTCATCCCAGAGATCCGTAGGCTGGAATTTTTCATCTTGTAAGGAATTGTTGTTGGTTTCTTGAGGCAACATCATAGTGTTGGGTGATCTAAGCTTTGCATGAGGTGAAGAAGGGCTTACCTGTTGAGAGGATGATGCTGGGTCAGAACAACTGGTTGTAACTCTCTTGACTCTTTCTTGATTATCAATAAAGCTATTCAAGTTTTCCTCCATACTCTTGTGTAATTTATGTTTTGTGCATTGTATGGTCAATTTACATCTGATCCTAGATTGTTTATGATAATAGATCCATGTTCTCATATATTGTTATGATGCTTTGATTCTACAGGTACTATGTGAAGCTGGGTATACAAGAAACAAGTAGCAAAGGACTATCAGAAGAGAGAGGAATTGAACAAGGAACCAAGCGCAAGACAGAGGTTGGTCTCCTTTATTCTTCTCTCATCTATCTTTCATAAAGGAAAACAAAAGTAGTTTTACTTTGTTTGTTTCTAAGGTAGCTACCCGCCTTAATGGGATTAGCAGTTCTACATAGACACTTTTCCCTGTAACAAAATGGCGACTCCACTGGGGAGCGACTAGGTTGTTTGTTTATCTACATTTGTTTACTTTATAAACTTACAGATGGAGCCTGAAGTTGAGCCAGGTAGCCTTCAAACTGCATTTTCTATGCAAATGCAAAGTAGATAAATGTTGCTTCAGTCAATCTCAGGGTCCTTTTTATGAATTAAATAATTGATTTACAAACTCTCTAATTGCCCTTGTGGTGTCTCTAGTAACCTCCTTGGATCTACCCCTATGATTGATTTACTGACTACCACTTGCTCGGCCAAAATCCCTGAACTGAACTGCAAACTGTGACCCGGAACCCAAGCAAAGTCTCTTCCCTGGTCCAGCGCGCTGTCTGTTCTGTGAATCTCAAATTCAGCGCACTTCCCGAGTGTAGAAGGTGCATTGCATTTCAAATTCACTGTGTTACAGGTGCGCTGATCAGACTAGGCATTGTTCCTAAATTTTGGTTTCTGTGTCCAGTCTTTTCAGATCTATTCGAGAATTTTGCTGCCTGTAGTCAGTACACCTCTGTTTGAAACCCCTTTCCTTGTTGTTATTCTGCCTCCATTGTGCAAAGAACTGTAAATGTTTTTATGTATTTGTTGAGTCATTTTTAGTTCTCCTTTACAAAGAAGTAATGTAGTTGTACTGTCGTTTCTTGATTTGAAAGTGTCGCAAGTGTCGTTTTCAGTCATAGAAGAGAATATGATTGTTCTTGATGGTCGATTACCCTGTTACTATTGTATTTGATCTGAATTAGTAGTTTTTCTAGTGTCGAAAGCAAGTTTTCATTTCCAAATCGCAAAGTTTCGTCATTGTCTTCATTTTGATTTTGAAAAGAAACTTGTGAGTAATTGTCGCTTTGAAAAGTAATTCAGATTTGCGCATTAGCTTTCTTTTTATCATTCACATATTAAGAAGGATGAAAACAAATACATGCATGTGCATTTTCATTTAGACTGTTTGATTGGTTTGATTTAGGACAGTGCATATAGTGTGTGCTCTTTGCTCTTTGTTGAAAGAATACTATCTCTTTTTCCTTAGTAGCTAGGATTTTCATTGCACAAAGAAGATAAAAAGATTGTTTATCATCTTAGATTGCATTTTATGAATTGTACATCTACATCACACAGTGAACCTGAAAGGAAATTTTCTTAAGCAAGATCAACTATAAAATAAATTTAATGAATCTAACAACGCTTTGGAACCTAACGCACAACATCTAGAAGTCTAGGCTAGAGACGTATTCCGACGTCGTAAAGCCTAGTAACTGTTGTTCTCACTGTTGGTTGGGTGATTCCTCCACTTTGAGACGATAAGTACCAGTACAGACTTGTGCTCCCACGTACCGTCGAGTTATCCATAGGAAGCCGTGTCTGCCACCCTATCGATCGCAATGCATTGAACACAGCATTCAGGAAGATTGACTGCCGTACCGTAAAAAGTATTCTGTAGTTTTGCGATTGGTTTGGTAATCCCTCCGCCTAGATTTCCATAGCAGTCCCTTTCGTTCCTTTTCAGACTCCTTAACGGAAAAGGTCCATCTGAGCACTTGTCGCTTCAGGCTCATTAAAAATCGAAGGCGACTAGAGTCATCTTTTGTTTTTTCTCGACTCTTAAAAATTGAAAAAACAAGTTGTGTCAAAGCGTCTAAAATTTATTTTAAATGGAATAATCATCACCTTTCCTACGTTGGTCTTAGGTTGAGAGAATGGAGTCCACCAACCAAGGAGTTCCCCTTGGAGGAAATCCTAGTCCCTTCTCCTCTTGGGGAGATGTTGGTGCACCCCATATGGCCACATTGTCGCTTCCAGGATTGACAATCGGCTTGCCCATATGGCTTTTCTCAACCTCTGTCGTTCAAAACACCGCAATTCCTGAACAATCGAGTCAGCAACTAGACAATGCCAGAGTTACCCCCCAACCCTCTACTTCGTCAAATTCTTCCTCTCCTCCTTCCTCTTCGCTTGATGAGGCTGATAAAGCCAAAAATGAAATATCTGAGAAGAAGAAGGAAAAGAAGAAGAAAGAGAAGAAGAAGAAGGAGCCAAAGGCGAAAGGGGGCAACCAAGCGTCATCTAGTGAAAATCCACACACTGCACCGACCAGGCCTAAATCGCCATGTGTCATTTGCAAAGGAGACCACTATCATAGAGATTGTCCCTGCATCCCTCAGATCTTAAGGGACTGGTCTCCTCGTTTGCACAACCCGGTGGCGTCAACCTCTGATGATCATGTTGAAAGCACACCATCGACTAGTGAAAGTGAAGCCCCTGGACAAAAAGGAAAGTGCAAATTTCCTTGTAAACTGTGTGAAGGCGATCACGCCGTCCACCGTTGTCCCTTCTTAGATGAGGCTAAAAGAGTTTTGGATGATCATCCGGTTTCACCGTTATGACTTCCTCCTGGATATAAGAAACTCTTGCCGAGTCCGTCGCTAGTTGAAAAACTGGCTGACCCGCCTAGGCGGTTGGCCGAAACATCATCATTGAAGATAAACCATCTGAACCCATACCAGACGAAAGTCAAAAGGTCGAGGCAGTAGTTGACCAGGTCTTGCCTTTAGAGGTTCCATCTTCAGATGATACAGTCACCGAAGAGAACAAGGATGACACCGTCCAAATTCTTTTCGTAAACACAGACTCCGATGAACAATGGGGCAATTTACCCATTCCTTTACCGCAGGAAGGAAGTTTGTCAGAGTCGTACCCGGCCGTCTATTCGGTCCCACCTCCAAGCAACCTAGTTGTTTACCGGCTAGTGTACCATTCTGAATCATTACTAAAGTATATAGAATGGTTATGGCTGGTACCATCATAGATGAAGGGGCTTCTGTGAGTATCCTTTCCTCGTCTGCTTGGAAAGCGCTTGGTTCACCATCACTTCTGCCTGAGATGAGAAATCTAATAGGATTTGACAAAGGAACCAGTCGACCGTTAGGGATCCTTCCCAATGTGCCAATAAAATTGAGAGGGAAAACCGTTCACATGAACGTAATGGTAGTCCAAGGACCCCTAGATTATAATCTACTCCTTGGACGAGACTATATTTATTGCATGGGAGCCATTGTCTCATCACTCTTTAGAGTAATGTGTTTTCCGCACGAAGGAAGAGTGGTCAAGCTCGTAGACCAGTTTTCATTCCCTAGTTCACGCATAGCAAATATTCATATACCATCCCTGAATGGTCTTTTCACGCAAGGAATGTCTCATCAATCCCCAGTCCGTCCACCTGATGAGCACGAGTAATTCAGGGGACATGACTGAAACCCAGGGGGCATTCACCCTGGTCTGCTTCGGCAGGAAAACTTCAGGTATAGGATAGGTTTCCGCGAGAGATATATGACTAGTCTAACACTCCCATCTGTGATTGGAAAAGGGGGTTGGACTGGAATAAGATTCCCTTGTCAAAGTTATGTGGGTGGAGGCATCTGTGCCACTCGCCTTTGTCTATTTCGGTAGGCATCGCCGAAGAAGTGTTTTTTTTGCGATGCAGATAAAACGATCTTTAGTAGCCTGAAAGAGGTAAACCTTTCCCGATAAAACAATGTTTTGTCAGTAGATTGAAGGGTAACCTTGAAACTCTATTTTATACCTGGGGGCATGCAAGCGAAGAGAGACCATTTATTTTTTTAAATTTGTAGGTCCTCTAACCCTTTAAACTCGTAGGATTGGTCGTTTCTTAACTTGCATAAAGAAAGGATGTGGGGCAAAGATTTGAAAAATTGTCGTTTTTATATATGAGACATCCTTATTATACGATTGGATATATGAAGTAGTTTTAACGCGGACTTCATGCTCGTTAAAAAATAAACATAATAAATGAGAAAATGTTTCTCCCTGCGTTTAAGCTCATTAAAAAATGAACCAATTTCCGGTAAATAACCGTCGTGAATGTAGTACTTCAGCCTTTAAAGCCTTGGTCGTGTTCTCATCATCACCTCCACTCTGTATTGGCCGATCATTCACCTCCATTTGATTGTTTACCCCTTTTGAGGAACAGCTGCGAAGAGTGATCCTGTTAGCCATCCTTGTAACACTGCTGTGATTGGAAAATTCCAAACCTTACCTGGAATCAGCTGCTACCCAAATTTATCACTCGTTCCTCAAAGACGAGTCTCCTTTAAGCTCTTTTCAGCTGACTCGTAAAATATGAAAAGATTATCGAGCCATTGGCCTCTCCATCTCGTTAAAGGGACCGGAAGTGCTATCCCTCCTTTAGATTTTAATCTTTTTGGACCTGAGGGATTATTACACAAAAAGATCGAGTGCTTGTTTTTTTCGGCTCGTTAAAAGTATCGAAAATTCATCCCTTCTGTATTGTTTTATACTTTTTCTGACTTAAGGGATTAGATGACGAAAAAGGATTTTTGGAGTTTCCTTTATGTCCCTTTTTAGACTCTCTAAAATTTAAAAGGACTGGGTTATCTTTGTCGTTAAACTCGTTAAAAACTAATAGCGACAAACTTGTCCATAACAGACAAGAACGAGTTTCACTATCGCTAGGCTCGTTAAAACATAGCGATGGGTTTGCCCGAAGGGCAAATTATAGAACAAGCATATGTTATCCTTCTCAAGCCTGACAAAAATAAAGAGGTACTGGTCAACAATGACTGGGGAAAAATTGGGAAGAAAACTTGAAGAAACTTTGTTGGTAGCAAGTCGCTCTTGAACATGACACTTTCACTCCGCATCCAAGTCGGGTTGGGTTGTTTCATTCACCGGTCACATCACCATGGTCACATCACACCATCCAAATTTGGGGTTAATGCTACCAATCCATCATGTTAGTGTCACCGATATGTTCAAGAGAAGTCACTTAGAGAATTCACCTGTGTCTCACCCGTTGCAATACATTTACACTCCATTCTTTCATGACCGCCACCTTGAACCTTATATCACCAGACCATTTTCACCTCTATTAAAATCATTTGCTCCGTTCCGTGTCATTGATGTGGGATTCATTAAGGCCCTCCTATGATGGATCGCTTCTTGTCTACATCAGCTCATTATTCAAGAAGTCGATCTAGGAACACCCATTTCAGTACTTTGAAGCTTGCATTCCTCAATGGCAAGTTTCTCACTTCCTGCGACAGGTTTACATCAATGGCCTTCGACCGAAAGATTTTGCGTGGTGTTCAGTCCTTTATTCACACCACGTGAATTGTACTGCAGTACCTTGAGGATCATTATCATTATCGGTGATTCCTCTCGCGCCTGTTAACAGCTTACATCATTGGCTGGTAATCAGGCGATGTCTTTCCATGTTCGACTCCAGAACATCTCTCACATGGATCGACTTGTGCTTTGAGTGAAGATCGAATGAGATTGAAGACCCCGGATCTAGTTTCATCCATCCGTGCTACGATATATATTCAGGAAAATAAAGACATCAAATGTACATCGTTGCTGCACAGATAATCATCTAATCAAAGGGATGATGGCTCTACCAGAATCATCAGTCTACACTTAGACGATTGTCTGTCCTATGTACATGAAAATGAATTTATAAAGCTGAGAATGGGAATGCCCGACTCAGCTAGATCATGAAAATATTATGAAGATAATGTATTGTATTGTATCTTATTACAGGTCTCCTTCCAGCTTGAAAGAACTTCGGATCCTCATGATAAAGCATTTCACCCGACATCAAAAAAGATTAACGACCTCGTGCTTTAGGGGGAAACTGTTATAGACATTTTTGGGCACTGCGAACCCAAGCATAAATTTCCATAAACCAAGGGCTCCTAAGTCCCTAAAAGTGTTGTTCTAACCCCTAAATGAACAAGGTCAACTGATTACACCTTCTCCCAGAAGTTCTCCATGAAAAACTACTTAGAACTGGTCAAAACTGGATCATTTCACCTGCTCCATAGGCAAAGTGCGTTGCATCTCACCTAAGTACACACAGTGGGTGCGTTTCATTTCAAAAATCCCTTCTATGGGGTGCGATGGGCGAGAAGAGACAAATGGCAGTGTCAATCCGCGAGGTGGAGAAGCATGGAATCTTCCAGAAACTTCTCCTGTGACGCTTGCCTTTCTGAATTCGACCAGGGATGAGTAAGAGATCACCAATCTCCAAATGGAAGCAAGAACTATCAGAGGGAAGAAACTAATCAAATCACTAGATGACTCATCTCCCTTACAGACATCTATATATGGATCCCTCATCCCAGAGATCCGGAGGCTGGAATTTTGCATCTTGTAAGGAATTGTTGTTGGTTTCTTGAGGCAACATCATAGTGTTGGGTGATCTAAGCTTTGCATGAGGTGAAGAAGGGATTACTTGCTGAGAGGATGATGTTGGGCCAGAACAACTGGTTGTAACTCTCTTGACTCTTTCTTGATTATCAATAAATCTATTCAAGTTTTCCTCCATACTCTTGTGTAATTTATGTTTTGTGCATTTGTATGGTCAATTTACATCTGATCCTAGATTGTTTATGATAATAGATCCATGTTCTCGTATAGTGTTATGCTGCTTTGATTCTACAGGTACTCTGTGAAGCTGGGTATACAAGAAAGCAAGTAGCAAAGGACTATCAGAAGAGAGAGGAATCGAACAAGGAACCAAGCGCAAGACAGAGGTTGGTCTCCTTTATTCTTCTCTCATCTATCTTTCATAAAGGAAAATGAAAGTAGTTTTACTTTGTTTGTTTCTAAGGTAGCTACCCGCCTTAGTGGGATTAGCAGTTCTGCATAGACGCTTTTCCTTGTAACAATGAGGATCCTAGCACCTTCATGTTTGAATTTGTTATTGTTTGTAGGACATATGACCATGCCTTTGATGAGAAGAAGTTGAATTTATTCCCCTCTACCCTTAATGATGTAGCCTTTCACTAGTTTATGGGTTTTCCTGGGGGTAGCATCTCTACTTGGGCCCCAATGCAACATGTTTTCAATAGAAAGTGAATGGACTACTGTAGGTCCAAAGAAAATAAGGAATAAATATTTAGAATGACTCTTGGACCTGATGAATCCCTCAAATACTATGAGGATAGATTTCAACTCAATTATAGGAGAGCCAATTTTACCCTTGATCCTAAACCACTCAAGCTATTTCTTCTCTAAGGGATTAGGGAGGATATGTTGGAAACCCTCAACATGTTATCTGAAGGAGATATATATCAATTTTCCTATGATGAAATCAAAACTATATTCACGAATCACTCTAGGGCTACCAGGAAGAAGGGTAAGGCTATTCAATGCTTGGTCAGTTCCTCTCCCTCCACAACCTCCATCAAGAATGAGATATGTAACATGTTGGATGATTTCAAAAGTGAAATATTGCATACCTTTGCATCGCAAATGGATACCATGCAAATCAAAATGAAGCATGAGGAAGTAGAAAAAGCACTAGATATTTTATACCCTAGATGCACCAAAAGACATCCTAGGAATGAATTCTCGTTGAATGTCATAGAAGTCTACCTAGTCTATGAAGAAAATCAAGCAACAAACAAATTCCCTTCTTTGCCAAGACTAAAATTTGTATACCAAGGGGCAGAAGGTGGGACAAAGCAACTTTTCTTCATTAATCAAATAAGACCTCAAGGACCTCAACCATATCAACAAGGCATGCAAGGTGCACGCTACTCTTATTATAATCCAAATCGCAATGCACCTTTGCGACCTTGGTACTCTTCCACTCATCCATCCTTCAGAACCAACTTCCCACTCCCATACTAATTGGTGAGTTTATGAAAGAATCTGGGAGTAATCCTTGGACTGACTTATTCCCTATTGACTCAAGTCGAGAACATGTCAATATTGTAGAGTTTGTCCCATTAAGAACCTTAAATTTCAACCCTTCTCTCTCAGCCAAACATGAAGAAAAGTTGTGCAATGTGTTGAGGAAACACCTCAATGATTTTGCTTGGGATTATAAGAAAATGAAAGGTGTGCATCCCTCAATTTGTACTCATCATATTTACGTGAAGGAGGGATGCAAGTCTTTGTGCCAACTACAGAGAAGGACGAAACCATCTCTTAAGGACATTGTGAAAGAAGAACTGCAAAAGATAGCGAGCGGGTGTCACATCTTGTTTTAGTTCCCAAGAAGAATGAGAATTGGAGAATCCATGCTGATTATCGGGAACTTAACAAGGCTACAAAGAAGGAATATTTTCCTTTACCCTTCATTGACCAAGTCCTAGATGGCCTTGCAGGGAATAAATTATTCTCCTTCCTAGATGGATTTAGTGGATACAACCAAATCTAGATCAGCCCTGAATACCAATATAAGACAAAATTAACTTGTCCTTGGGGTATCTTTTCTTATAGAGTTCTTCCATTTGGTTTGTGCAATGCCCCTGCTACTTTCCATAGGGCAGTTTTGAGTATTTTTGCTAAACTTGTTCATGACTCTAGTGAGATATACATGGATGATTTTACTACTTATGGATGTGACTTCCATGAAACTCTCTCCAATATGTGAAAGGTCTTGAAGAAAACATTGAAATGAATCTCTCTTTGAGCCCTAATAAATGTGAGTTCTTGATGAATGAAGGGACTGTCCTTGGCCATTCCATATTAAAGGAAGGGACACAAGTTGACCCAAACAAAATTTCCATGATCGAAAGGGTCCCTACCCCTCAAAAGAAAATAGACGTTAGGAGTTTCTTGAGACTATATAGGTATTATAAGAGATTCATCAAAGACTTTAGTAAAGTGTCTTAACCTTTGTTTGGGTTATTGACCAAAGATTCAAATACCTATTGGACCAACAATTGTCAAGAGGCCCTTGAAGTGTTGAAAGAAAAATTGATCACTACACCCATCCTAAGGGGTACCAACTGGGCATTGCCTTTCCATATCCATATTGATGCATAAAATAAAGTTGTTGGGGGAGCCTTGGGACAAGTAGAGGATAAATTTCCTTATGCTATCTATTTAATTAGTAAGAATTTGTCTAAATATGAGTTGAATTACACTATCACTGAAAAATAAGTCTTAGTTGTAGTACATTATTTAAACAAATTCAAACACTATATCATTGGGTATCAAACTTTTGTTCATACTGATCATGTAGGCATTAAATATTTGATGAACAGGCCTGATGTCAATGCTAGGATAATTAGATGGTTGTTATTGTTATAATAGTTTGATTTGACTATTATTGAAAAACCAGGGAAAGAAAATGTGGTTGCAGATGTTTTGGTCCAGGTTAACCTTCTCGGTGCTTTGTCCCTAGTTTGCTAACATAGCCAACTACTTGGTTGCTGGGAGATTCCCTCCTAATCTATCATCTAGGGAGAAAAGAAAGATTGTAAGTAAAATCTCTCCTTTCACTTGGATTGGGGGGAATATTTTCAAATTAGTACCAAATCAGATCTTGAGGAGATGTGTAAGAGAAGAGGAGGTCTTTGACATCCTCTGAGCATGTCACAATGGACCTTTTGGAGGTCATTTTGCTGCTTAGAGGACAACCTTTAAAGTTTTACAGGTTGGTTACTATTGGCCCACTTTATATCAATATGCAAGGAGATACACCACTAGATGTGATAAGTTCCAAAGGATGGGAAAACCCACACCCAGGGATGAAACGCCCCTACAACCTCAAGTGGCCTTAGAGCCATTTGAAAAGTGGGGCATGGATTTCATTGGGACAATTGATCCACCATCATGACATAAGAACTACATCATTGTGTGCACTGATTACTTGAAAAAGTGGGTTGAGACAAAGGCAGTCAAAGAAACAACTGAGCATAAATTGATTGAGCTTCTATGAGAAAACATATTTTACAAGTTTGGGTATCCAAGGGAGGTAGTCACACATCAAGGAGCACAATTCACATCAAATTTGATTAAATATCTCATGAGGTAGCACCATATCAAGCACAATACATCCACTGCCTATCACCCTCAAGAAAATGGGTAAGTAGAGGTCACAAATAGAGAATTGTAGAGCATCCTCACCAATTATGTTAGCAGTAGCAGGAAAGACTAGGAAAAGAGACTAGTAGAGGCCACTTGGGCCTACAACACCACTTGGAAAACCACCACTGGATTCACTCCATATGAATTGGTTTATGGGAAGAAGGATTTTATTTCTATTGAGTTTGAATTTAACACTTTGAGAATGGAAGCTCAATTGGACTTAGATGTCACTACAACACAAAAAGAAAGGAAATGGCTTAGACGAATTCAGAATGTAAGCTCTCCTACACACCGAAGTCATACAAGTACAAAGGAAAGTTTGGCATGACAAGAATATCAAGAAAAATACTTTTCAAGAACGTGTTTGGGCCCTGTTATATGATTTTGGGTTCAAGATTTCAAAGGGAAGCTAATGACAAGATGGTTGGGTCCATACCTAGTAAAAATTTGTCATGAAAATGGGTCTATCCAGCTCAAAACCATTGATGAGGAAGGCATTCCCTTACTTGTAAATGGTTATAGGTTGAAGCTATATAGAAGACCTATGTCCATGGAAGAATTTATTAGTTCAGTCAATAAAGAATTAAATGTGATTGGGAGTTTCATAGCTTCCAGTCCATAACATTCCTAGAAATTTGAGAAAATAAAAATAAGATGAAAACCTCTATGATGCATCTAAGGCCAACTCTAGGGTTGAAAACCTCTCTCAAGTAGCCCAAGAGCAAAAAAAAGAGAAAAAATAATAAAGATACCTAGGTGAAAACCTCCTTTGAGGCACCTAGGGCAGGTATGTAGGTTGAAAACCTCCTGAGAGGTAGGTTGTTTGTCTCAAGAAAAAAGAAAAACAAAAACAGGGAAAAGAAGAACACGGGGAAGAAGCATATACCCTGTCTGTTAACCTTTCTCTTGTTTTGCAGGATTGCACACAGTGGCATATTTCATGGCTGCAAGCCAAAACCTACAAGCTATCATCCATCCCTCCATCCATACACCTTGTATCCATCATCTCCATTCATATGACCATCTCTCTCCACCATCCCATCAACATGAAAATTGAATTTCACCTCCTCTCTATGATGTTATAGGAAGGGCCTGTATTGCTATAGGAGGTCATGTAATGCTACAAGAGGATCTTGTGAAGCTATAGGATGGATATCCAATGAGAAGAATAGGAAAAAATACCATAATGACTCTAGGAAATGATAAAGTAGGTCCTCTCATGATTTTCCCATCAACCATCGATCACCCATCCACTCCATTTCACCAAAAAATTGCTCAAAATTTCCACTCTGGCCTACCTTAAAAAAAGCACAGAAGACACTTTTTTCTATTTTTAAAATGTCTACACTACTCCTTCATGAATATAACCCTATCCTCATGAATTTTCATCATCTTCCTCAACACCATCATGCAAACTGAAGACTTCAAGTGAGGTTCAAAAGAATGCTACAAGAAGAAAATTTCTCCTGTAGCAGCATGTGCAACCATAAGAATAATCACTGATATTATTTTTTTTCCTTCCACCACCAAAAGGGATGATGGGGCATTGTCTTCAACCATGAAGAAACACATCATCCGCAGGGAAGCTTTCCACCAACAACAACAAATTGGACATCAAGGAGGCACCTGCACACACACAACAACATAAACAACCATTGTATCATCAAGAATGAAGACATGCACAAGAAACAAGTCAAAGAGTCAACTCCCTTGATCATAATGATATATGGTCCAACTTTACCATGCAAACCTCTGCAGTAGTTCGATCCACAAGTAGGCTCAGGTATGGAAACCCTCACCTCCTACTTATGCATAAAATGAATAAAATGTGTTTTGAGCAAGAAAAGTTGTTTTAATAGGTTGGAGGTGGTCAGTGAACTTGGCCACCCTCGACTATTAAACTTAGGTTTGAGTTGAGTCACCCATGCAACATGGAAATGTCAACTCGAAATCAATTGGTGTCCTTGAATAGTGGGGTGATAATCACGAGGAGAGAGAAATGATCACAGTTAGTGGGGACAACAATACAAAAGAGGAAACTCGTGTTAATTCCAAGTCACTAGAGCGCTCCAAGATTTTAACCAAGAGGTTATTATGTACTGGTCTTGACTTCATTTTCACCATAAATCATTCCAAAAATAGGTAGAGGAAGGACGAGCTAGTGCATTAGAAAAACTAGGGTTCCACCAAGGAGTTTTGAACCATGTCTACAAGTGTTATAGGAGAAAGCTACATGCAGTCCTGCAAGTGCTACAAGAGGGATGAGAGGAGCTACAGGAGGGATTGGGAGGTGGAAAATGAGTCACACTAGATCAATATTATCTCAAAATATGCATGCACACACATAATGTTTTTGACAAGAAGTAAGTGACACCCTCCTTCCTCATTTCCACATCCATTTGCATGAGAAGTCTGCTTAAAATTAAGAGCTTGTAACACTCAATTTATCAGTAGGAGGTATTTTTGATGTTTTTGTGGTTCAAAGAAGAGAAAAATAGTTTGGTTGATATAAATTCAAGCACCGGTCTCTCTCACTACTACCAAGAAATTTAACATTGTTCACCATTGATGCTGCTGGAAAATTTTTGAATTCCACACCTACATAGAATCAATGAGGAATAGTAGAAGAAATGGGGGGAGTATTTAATAGAAGAGAACCATCAGACACTAGGAGAATTTACCAACACCCTCCTATAGTGGACATATTTAGAAGATGCCATTGGTTGGTTTTATTTGAGGTTCTAAAGGGTTATGATGATGATCTTGCCCATGAATTTCCCATGCATTGCACTCTCAAGAGGAAGATGGTGCCACTACTATTATCAGAGGGTTGGCCATATCTCTTAGTCCTAAAACCATAAGCAAAGTGACCACCTTTCCTCTAGGAATTAGGTGGGGAAAAGAAGATAAGAAAGTGAGTGTCACAACTAGGAAAAACTTCTTCCTTTCAAAATAGAACTTTGTAGAAGATAAGAATGGGGTGAGAAGAGAAAGTTTACCTTACCCTTGGGATGAGGTAGCTTACCATATCCTCAAGTAGATATATTGTGAAGGGAGATTAAGTGTGGTATATGCCTACCACTTTAGGCTACTCCATGAGCTGAGATTCAAGCCAAAATTACCTCTCCCTCAAAGACTTAGTGTCCCCCATTTCCTCCTACATTCAATCATGGAGAAGAATCAGAAGGTGAGGGAAGGAAAGCACCAACACTTAGCTCACCATGGCCTCATCAAGCTAATAGTTGTAGATGATCTGAACCACTTGAGGATCCTTGCCTTATGGAACAAATTTGTGGACATGGATAGGGATACTTTCATAGAAACCCAAGCCATCATACTAGGAGAGACACCATCCTCTAGTATTCGAGGTAAAGAAGGAAAAACAAAGGAAGAAGAAGGATAAAAAATGGAGGAGGAAGAGATAACAATAACAAAAGAGGAAGAGAGAAAATTAGAGGAAAAATAGGAAACAAAGATAGAGGGAGGAGAAGTAGAGATGAAAGAAGAAGAGGGGGAGAAGAAATAATAAGCCGTGAGGATATTTCTCAACCCCAAGGAGCAGAAGAAAAACCACATCAAACAAGTATATCTCCAAGAGATGTTGAAAATGAAGTAGTTGCAACATTAGCTACATTGGCTACTCCTGTCAAGCCCAAGAGGAAGCAATCATGACAAGGTCCCATGTATTTCAGAACCAACAAGAGCACCATAATTAGACAAGGGAAACCACAAACTCTTACAAAGGTTCCTATAATTATTGTTGAGCCACCAAGCAAAAAGGAAGAAATAGGATTGTTATAGCGACTACAACCACCCACCAAAATTTTGCCTTAGCTTCATTTTGGATCCTCCCTTCCAACTTTTCACAGGAGCTTGCCTTCCTTCATCAAGTTCTCAAGCTTCAATATTTTTCTTGTACAAAGCTAGCCTATCGATCACAGTTTGATCCTTTCCCCTCACGGTTGTTCACTTGGACTTGGTCTAGCTACATGCTCAGTAGCTTCCCCAAGAAAATTGCGCATTTCTGGAGGTCAACCAACCTTCCCTCCAGAAATTGCATAATCTTATCTAGAAGCTTGCTGGACTCCAAGATTGTGCAATCCTGCCAATCAATACTCCCAACGGGAATTGTGCAATTTTACCCAACAGAGGTTTTCAACGTAGAATTTGTGCAAATATGGGTAGTAGTCAGCTGCTCTACCCAGAAATTGTGCAAATCTCCTGGGAAGTTAGCCCAGATCCCAGTTAGAAATGTGCATTTCTTTCTAGTAGTCGAGAAGTCTCTTGCATGTGTAGTTGAGTTGACCGGTTCCCTCCGGGACCGAGAAAAATAGACTTGCATGCATGGGTTGCTTCTCCCAAGGTAGCATGCAAAGGCATCCCTTGTTTCGGGGATCTATGTTTAGCATTTGGAAGTTGCATGCGAGGATTAATTCAAAAACCTCCCACTAAGTGTCGCTCTCCCTAGATTTGTGGCATGCGCGTCACAACCTCGATGTTACCAAAACTCATCAACCAGACACTGCAGAGCTCATTCCTCACATCAACCTTGCAGCTCTAACATCCCACATCACATCTAGGAGCAGTCAGCACATTGAACTCAGTTGTTTTGGGGTCAGCTCGCTTCCCATGCCTTGTGTTGCATTTTTGTCGCTTTTTGTGTTTTCACTTGTATGAGTAGTGTTTTCTTGATTTATTTGAACACATTCTGTCATTTACATGTATATTATCTTTTTCTAGCACCATTTCAGTTTTCATCAACATCTCACTATTGTCACATGCATGAAACTATTTTTTGTGAATGGTCATTGATTCTGTGACTCGCCTCACCCACATGCATGTTGTTCCATTTTTTGAATTTGTCATTCACCATTTGAATGCATGATCATTCACTTATGCTCACACTAAGTATCAACATGCATTCGCACTCATAGTCACTTTTATTTTCCCATCGATGAGTCTGGCAAACCTCGGCCGACACTCTGGTTGACCAAGAGCCTCACCAAGATAGCATTCTTCAATACTGAGAGAGAAGGCTTTGACCTCCTCCCCAAAAATGTGTATTTTTTCCCAGCAGCTGTTCCCTAGGCTTGCTTTGCGCAATCCTAAGGGACAGTGACTGCTGGCCAAGAAAATTGTGCAATGTTGTCACTGGGCCAATAGCCATTGCTAGCTGAGATTTCACATTGCGCAATTCCAGTAGTCAACAACGAGACTGGACTGTGCATTGTGAAATTCTAGTAGTCAATCAATCTCATAGTAGCCCATATTATGCCTTGTGCAGTCTTGGTAGTCGGTCTCCCAACCTCTTGGCCAAAATTATGCAACCTTCATGATCAGTTGCACAGGTATGTTGCAAGTCAGTTCTCAAGTTCATTTTGGTTTTCGATTGATAGACTGCTTGCCATGATTGTTTCCATGTCTCCTAGCATTATAGTTGTTCATCTGCCTCTCAGCAGTGCAGGTACAATGGTTTATAAGAGAGCAAATTCGAAGACACCGTTCAGATCACACCTGGAGATGCATTCTATCAAATGTCTATGAGATTGCCTACTCATGAAGATATCAAGTTGTTCATAGGCAAGAACATCAAGATATCATAGCAAGTAGCATCATGAAATACAACTGAATGCAACGAACACAAAAAATGTCACGAATGTTGTTGACAACACAAAGGTGGAACAAAGTTGCAAGATCAAGCAGATCCACTGATAATGAAAGCAACTTTGGAGACTCAGGCTATGAGGTGACAACATGACATGAAGATCATGCAAAGATAGAGAATGGAATTAGAGAAGGAGTTGCATGTGTTGAAGCATCAACTTGGGAAGAACATGAAGCTACACAGGCAGATGAATGAGCTACATTAGGAATAAGAACAACAATGGGCACAACATGTACTCATGGATGAAACTGCACTCGTACAAGTTAAAGATCCATCCCAACAGCCAACATGGAGTAGACATGGTGAGAAGTGTTGTTGATTGCATGCAAGAAATTTAGCAGCATGCATGTCATTGTATGCACGCATGCAATCCAACCCATTCAACACACTCACCAAGGCGAAGACAAGAAGAAAGTCCAACTGGAGTTGAACATGTACTTCGGCAAGTTGATGTGCATGACCACCAACACACACTTGAAGATCAACATGGACATTATGCCTTAGTTTTTGGCAGTTCAGCTGCACCCAAGAAGACCATGCGCATGTTAGCAGACGAGTTGGATGAAGGGGGTGAACCAATGCACTGGTTGCAACGGAGGCAATAGTTTGCTTCAGCAAGATGTCACCATGAGGTGCATGCACACCATCACGAATGACCAAGCTTGGCATCAGCTCACCACCTTCACGATCACAAGCATGTCAAAGAGTTGGTCTCATCACAGTGGACCAAATGTCAGTGATGCCTTGCATGGCTTGCTCAAGCCATGTTGTCTCACATGAGTACATGTGCATTGTAATATTGAGTCATGTCAAGTGTAAGTCAAGTGTCAATAGTTGGATGTAATAGTCATAGAGTAGGTGAAGAGTCATAAGGGTAGTTGAACTGTCACCACCACCCTTTTCTATAAATAGTCCCTCATAACTCATTGTATGTGATTTTGGTCAACCAAGGTTTTGATAAGACTATCTTAGAAAGAGCTTGTACAATATTGTAACGTGCCTTGGCTTCTCCATTGCACACAGCTAGTTCATCTCTTTGGAGGAGTTGGCGGATGTGGTTGCAACGTTCCACTATTAGGGCTAGTGGGTTTACATGGATGTATTGTATGATTGGAACTTACACTTCTTTATATAATAAGAGCCAATACGTTTTCATACATGTATTGTATCTGTTGTAAGACTGATCTTTAACACTTGTAATGCATGTTGCTTTAACCTATGTTCTACATCTGAACTGTTTCATTTATTGTAATGCATATTCTATTAATGAAAATGTGTTGTATATGTTGTTAATGATGTCTCATTCGTGTCTACTGCTCTGCCAGACATTAGGCAGACCTTTCATATGAAGCTCACTATAACAATTGTTGCACTCGTTCAAATTAATTTGTGAGTGATGTATGTGTTATCTCGCCTTGTATGTTGTGAGTACCACATCCATGTGGAATTCTCCACTAGAATTTGTGCATGTCTTGTGTGTTGTGTGTTTCTAGCCGATTTGGGACTGATCCCTTTCAACCTGGAACTCACCTTCACCCCATCTCAACCCACCTGTGTTAGAACCTCTCATACACCTTCCTTGACTCACTACAATGGTCACACCTTGCTACTGACAGAGTTATCCTACTTGCCTCTGTGCAACATCGCGGTCAAGGCATTACCATACGACCCACTACTGGGACTCCTACACCAAGCAATATGAGGTCTGATTGGGACTTCTTACTGGGGAGATCCCCTTACATGTTAGCGGGTCCATGATCTAAAAATCACTTGTGAGTGATATTAGTTAATTAATTAATGAAGGTATTACAGACTCATGTGCTGGTGTGTGTCTATTTTATCCTAGGCCATGGATCGATAAGATTGAAAAATACACAGACACTGGAAAAAAATAAGAGAAACACAACAAGCAAATGCAAAACACAACAATTTAATAAGGAGTTCACCCAATCCTCCTGGGCTACGTCTCCGGTCCAGCTTTTAGTGGTGGCCTTCTTTATTGTGTCTTTAAGGAGAGTTTTTACAATGAGGAGCTCAATTTGAGTCTCTTGAAATAGATGATGCTTAGTAGGGTGGTACTTGGATTCCCCAAGCCACTAAAGTGCACAGACTCCCCCTTACTAAGTCTCAACCTCAACTGGTCTTAATGGGATGAGTCCAACATGGTACTCAGTTCCCGACAGATACCCTCTCAAGAATTGCTTGAACCTCTCAAGCTTGGTTCTGTCTGCTTGATGCTGCCTTAGCTCTGTAGGTCAGCTCACTTCTCTTTTCTCTACTTCTTGCTTCGCTCTCTATTCTGTCTCTCTATCTCACTATCTCCTTCTTCTCTCTTTATCACTGTCTCTGTTCTCTATCTGTTCATGGCTTAAAGCCAATCTATCTCATGACTGTTCGCTTCCTCTTCCATCTCTTTAGATCGCCTACTGTTGTTTGCTTGGAATTCCTTGCCTCTGCATCATCACCACTGTGTAACGTCTCACAGGGAGGTGGCCACTTGTCCCTTCACGAACTGACCGCCAGCTCTTCCTCGATGGTTCATTATTTCAGTTACTTAGTGAAATGATTCATCCGCCAGCTCAGCAGTCAAATCGGACTTCAAACCTTTATATGTCGTAGCTTAATTCTCCCTCCAAGTTGGTTTCCCATCGAGCGCAATCTTCGCCGTTAGATATGGGACCTCTAGATCCCATGGTTATCGCTCTTATCATGCGGTTGACTTGTTCGAACATTAGCCCATGATGAGAGTGGTTTTATCTCTCATCTGTCGGACACACGTCATCCAACGTATGGAATTGCTCGTTCCCCTGCCAAATCCGCTTACCACCCAAAACACCTCCGATATTCCTCTAGTTTTGGAGCGCAGGACCCGCCTTCAGTTTTAGTACTTTTCTCACGATTTCTTGGCTTCCCTTGTGACCGACACTTGGGACTTTTCCTTCTTGAGTGGTTTTTCCCAGCGATGTGTGATTAGCACTTTGCGCTAATCGCGCATCTAAAAAAGCCTCCGTTTTCTTATCTAAGCTTCCTAACTGCCATTTTTGTGCCATGCACAGTCCCCATGGGCCAACAGTCAGCACGCTTTGACTGAAGGTCCTCGTTGCTTTGTGTTGGCTACAAATTATCATTATCCAGAGGTTATTCCTTATAGTTGTATGATTTCTTGAAGTTTGTCAATCATTCTTAAGTTTTAAAAGTCATGGAGTTGTTTGAGGATCCAATTCGGATCACGTCCTTCCCACTGAAAAAGATTTTGGACCACCAAAAGTTGTTTTTCAAGAATCGACTAAATGAGGGTACAATTGTCTCACTTGTCCAATCTCTATCAATTTTTCACTACTTGGCTTTGAACCCTTGAGCCCAATTCTGAGGTACTCAACATCTCCCTTGCGTTTCGTCCTCACCTTCCTATCCAGAACTGTGTCTTCCTACAATTCATTAAGATATTCAGGTAACATGTCATCAATAAAAGGAAATTGACTCTGCTCTTCGAGATCCTCAATTAGTGGGGGTTCAAACAATCTCAAGCAGTCTGCATTCACGACTGAGTAGATGTGCATGTAAGTTGGTAGATCAAGGCGAAACGCATTCTCACCAATTTTCTCAAGTATCTTGAAAGGTCCATACCTGATAAGTTTTAGCTTTTTACCTTCACCTTGCATCATGTCCTTGCTGATATATAGCCAGACTTGATCACCAACTTGGAAACTATGCTCCATCTGATGCTTATCATGCCTTGCCTTGTATTTAGCTTGGCTCTTTTCTAGTCGTTCTTGTACTACCTGGTGGATCTCTTGGATTTGTTCAATGAACCTAGTTGCCCTGTCCACATCACTGTGTCCCTCAACTGTTGTGTCCTTACCAAAGACAAAATCCAAAGGAGACCTTGGTGTGAAACCAAAACAAGTCTCAAAAAGAGATCTCTATGTAGAAGAATGTTTGGCTCTGTTGTAAGCATGCTGCACATAACACAAATGTTCATCCCAAAGCTTAGGATGCTTACTGCAATATCCCCTGAGCAACTATATCACTGTCCTGTTAACTACTTCTTTTTGGCCATCAGTTTGTGGATGAAAAGCTGTGATTTTCTTCAGTTTGGTGTCCATCAATTCCCACAAACTTGACCAAAACTTTCCCACAAATTGGGTGTCTCGATCAGATACAATGGAAGTGGGTAATCCAAAATGAACCCATACATGTTGAACGAATAGTTTTGAAATTTGTTCAGTTGTAATTTGTTTATTACAAGGTATCAAAATACACATTTTTCTGAACCTATCCACAACAACATACATATAGTCATGACCTTTCCTAGATTTAGGTAGTCCTCCAACAAATTCCATGGAAACACTTTCCCAAGGATGAGAAGGAACTGGTAATGGAGTGCACAAGCCTAGTTTTCTATTGTTGGGCTCGCTTTTAGCACACATAGTACACCCTCTTACATATCTAGAAACTATCTCATTCATTTTTGGCCAATAACAAAATCTTTACAGTTGTGCAACTGTTTTACTTACCCCAAAGTGACCTGATATTAGAGAAGTGTGTGCTTCTCGAATTATCTTTACTCTTTTAGTTTGTGGAATGCATAACATCCGATAATGATATAGGAGTCGGTCATTTACATGATAATCCAATTAGTCTACTTGTTTTCCTTGCCTTACAGTTGCATATACATCTTTAAAGTCTATATCTTGAGCATATTGTTCAATGTAGCTATCATGTAACACAGAATTATGCTTAAGTATAGAAGATGCATTTATAATGGGTCTAGATAACATATATACAACTTTATTGTGTATGCCCTTCTTATATCTAATGACTAAATGAAACTGTTGTAGAAAACCCATCCATCTATAGTGTCTTGATTGCTGCAACTTAGTTTGGGAGTGTAGATATTGAAGTGGTTGATGATCAGTATGTATTACTGTCTCTTTGCCCATTAAGTAATGTTTCCACTTTTTCACACTCTGTACTAATGCATACAATTCTTTATCATATGTAGGATAGTTAACTACTACAAAATTAAATGTCTCAGAATGATAACATATGGATTTACCGTGTTGTGTCAACACTACTCCCATGGCATAGTCACTGGCATCCATTTGGATCTCAAACGATCTTCGAAGATCAGGCAGTGCTAGTACTGGTGTTGTACTAATCTTTTCTTTCAAGGTGTCGAAGGCTTTCTGCTATTTTCCTCCCCACTAAAACACCTTGTTCAATCCTGTTAAAGCATGTAAGGGAGCTGCAATTAAGGAAAAGTTAGAAATGAACTTTCTCCAATATTGTGTTGCTCCTAAGAAGCTCCTAACTTTTGTACCAGATTTGGGTTTAGGCTAGTTTACAATGGCTACCACCTTAGAGGGATCTATCTTCAATTCACCACCCCCTACTATATGTTCCAAATAATTCAAAGATGTTTTTCCAAATTCACATTTTGAGAGTTTAACATAAATTTTTTCTCTTTTCAAAACATCTAGTGTCTGCTTAACATGCTTTAAATGTTCTTCCCATGTTTTGCTAAATATCAAAATGTCATCCAGATACACAATAACAAAATCATCAAGAAAAGGTCTGAGTACATCATTCATTAATCTCATGAAAGTAGCAGGAGCATTAGTTAAGCCAAAAGGCATAACCAACCGTTCATACAATCCCTGCTTTGTCTTGAAAGTAGTATTCCATGCATCTTATTCTGCAACTTTGACCTGATGATATCCACTATGCAAGTCTAACTTGGAAAAATAAATAGCTTCTTTAATTGATCCAAAAGATCATCTATGTGAGGAAGGGGATAACAATTTTTGACTGTTATCTTATTCAGTGCTCGGTAATCAATACACATTCTCCATGAGCCATCTTTCTTTCTCACCAAAACGATTAGTGACCCACATGATGATGTGATAGGTCTGATAAACCCCTTCTCGAGCAACTCCTGCACCTGCTTCTTGATTTCTGCATTCTCTAAAGCAGACAACCTGTACATTCCAATGTTAGGCAATGGAGCATCTTGCTGCAAATTAATTTCATGCAGTATTTCCTTTTTGGGTTTCAGACCTTTAGGTTCTTGAAACAAGATATCATACTCTGAAACAACTTTTTCTAAATCAACTTGCTGTTTAGCATCACAGCCCTCAAATACATTGGTTTTATCAGGTTTCTTTTCCTTTACAACCATCAATAAAATTTTTTTACATGAATTTATCATTCGTTTCATATGCCCTGATTTTATGAGAGTATAATTTTTCTTGAGCTTATGAGCTCTTACAAAGTATTCAATTCCATTTTTAATGAGTAGATACTTGTTCTCAGATCTATATAAAATAGCTTTTATGTCATACAAGTAAGGACTTCCTAAAACAATTCCATATATATCCAAGGGAATTATGTCTAACTCAACCTCATCTCCAAATGCTAACCCAAAAGAAAACTTGAGTTTGCGTTGTCTAGTCACTTGTAGTTGTGCTTTATCATTTAACCATCCTAATGGGTATTGTTTCTTGTGAGGTGTAGTCACTAATCCCAACTTCTTTACAATTGCTTCACAAATTAAATTTACTTGTGAGCCACTATCAAACAAAGTATCAACCTTTTGATGTTTGGAAATAACCCGAACATGGAAAATCTCATTTCTTTTTCCCTCATTTTCTTCATCACTAGTAGATTGTGCAAAATGACTAGTAGATGCTTCAGAATTCTTACCTTTTATAACTGTGGCTGCAATGGTTGTTTCATCTCCTGAGTCTGACCCCAAATCTTTCTGAATAGTTGCAGAAGTCTTCTTCTTTTTGCCCTCGAACTTCTTTGGTCTCAACTCCAGATGTAGAATCCAATAGTGCTCATCATCATGCCCATCCTTCTTACAGTGAGTGCATGAAGCCTTGATTTTTTGTGCAGTGTTGGCCTTCCTTTCTTTCCATTTATGCTTTCTTTTCTCCTTATTCTTGCTTGCAGTGGGTTGGGATGATCCCCCAACTTCTGGATTTCCATTCTTTCCTCTAGCTTCTAGATGAATAGCTTGAACAGATACCTCATCTATACTAGTGGGATTAAACATGAGGATAGTGTGCCTCATGTAGCTGTGTAGACCACCGATGTACTTCAACAGAGTCTCAGATGAGTCTAATGAGATTCCTACAATCAATGCTCTTTCTAAATTCTTGGGTGTAACCTTGTACACTTTTCCCTTTCAACTATCGAAGAGTTTGCCAGCTCATCATGGCTTGCTGTATGTAGGCCAATGGATATAACTACTTTTTGATTGCAGAAACAAATTCACTCCAGACAGAAATAGTCTTACCATGTATCTTCATGTTAGCTTGGGTCCTTCCTTCCCACCAAACCAAGGCAGTGCCTCCAAGGTGTAGGCTTGCTAGCTGAATATTTCTCTTGTCTGAATCAATACTCTGCACTCTGCAATAAACATCAATTTTTCTAATCCAATTGTCCAGCTTTTCTACATTCAACTCTCCATCATATATTTGTAAATCAAATTTAACATCTAGTTTAATCAAAGATGTCTTATTTTTATGTTCAGGGCTATTAAGAGGTGTGAGAAAGCTTTCTTCTTTCCCTTTGTCTTTTGAGTGGTCATGGAGGAGAGACTCTTCTTCTCCTTTATCTTGTTTGGATCCTGATGAATCTTCATCCTTATTTTTTCTAAAGTCCTTATACATTTCCTCTACCATGGACCTTATGGCTAGGAAACTATCTATGAATTGAGGGTCTGGCCCCACAGAACCTTCTTCTGACATTGTATTCTGAGGATAGACTCTCCCAATTTTAGGATTAGTTTCGACCAACTCTCCTTTTCCTAATTTGAGCTTTGATCTAGTTAGCATTCAACAACTAAATCCAACACAAGCTTGTCTAACCCTAACAGCTTAGAGCTCTGATACCACTTGATTTGAAAATCACTTGTGAGTGATCTCAGTTAATTAATTAATGAAGGTATTATAGACTCATGTGTTGGTGTGTATCTATGTTATCTTAGGCAACAGATCGATAAGATTGCAAAAAACACAGACACTGGAAAATAGTAAGAGAAACACATCAAGCAAATGCAAAACACAGAAATTTAATAAGGAGTTCACCCAATCCTCCTGGGCTACGTCTCCGGTCCAACTTTCAGTGGTGGCCTTCTTTATTGTGTCTTTAAGTAGTTTTTTTACAATGAGGAGCTCAATTTGAGTCTCTTGAAACAAATGTTGCTTAGTAGGGTGGTACTTGGATTCCCCAAGCCACTAGAGTGCATAGACTCCCCCTTACTAAGTCTCAACCTCAACTGGTCTTAATGGGATGAGTCCTGCTTGGTACTCAATTCTCGACAGATATCCTCTCAGGGATTTCTTGAACCTCACAAGCCTGGTTCTGTCTGCTCGATGCTACATTAGCTCTGCGAGTCAACTCCTTCTCTGTTCTCTGCTTCTTGCTTTGCTCTCTGTTCTATCTCTCTATCTCACTGTCTCCTTCTTCTCTTTTTCTCACCGTCTCTATTCTCTATCTGTTCATGGCTTAAAGCCAATCTGTCTCATGACTATTCAATTCCTCTTCCGTCTCTTTGGATCGCCTGTCGCTGTTCGCTTGGAATTCCATGCCTCTACGTCATCACCACTGTGTAACGTCTCACAGGGAGGTGGCCACTTGTCCCTTCATGAAATGAGCGCCAGCTCTTCCTCGACGGTTCGTTATTTTAGTTACTTAGTGAAATGATTCATCCGCCAGCTTAGTGGTCAAATCGATCGTAGCTTAATTCTCCCTCCAAATCCAGTTTCCCATCGGGCGCAATCTTTGCTGTTAGATCTAGGGCCTCCAGACCCCACGGTTATCGCTCTTATCGCGCAGTCAAACATTAGCCCACAATGAGAGTGGTTTTCTCTCTCATCCGCTAGATACGCGTCATCCAACATATGGAATTGCTCGTTACCCTGCCAAATCCGCTTACCGCCTGAAACACCTTCAATATTCCGCGAGTTTTGGAGTGTGGGACCCACCTTCGGTTTTAGTGCTTTTCCCACGGTTTCGTGGCTTCCCTTGTGACTGAGCGCTCAGGACTTTTCCTTCTCGAGGGGTTTTCTGTATTCTAATCTAAGCTTCCTAACTGCCATTTTTGCGCCATGCATAGTCCCCATGGGCCAACGGTCAGCGTGCTTTGACTGAAGGTCCTTGTTGCTCTGTGTTGGCTACAAATTATCATTATCTAGAGGTTATTCTTGATAGTTGTACGATTTCTTGAAGTTTGTCATTCATTCTTAAGTTTTAATAGTCAGGAGTTGTTTGAGGATCCAATTCAGATCAGTCCAACACCGTCAACTTTTTGGCACTAGAAGGAGCACCAGATGACAAGTTGAGTCCTCACATCAGTTTTGAATCTATACATATCTGTCATGGTTCACTACCGAGCTGTTCTTCCAGAATGTATGTCTTATGGAAACAATTTCATCGTCTCGGAATAGCTCTCGGATAACTTGTCTCATAAAACATTTGATGGTGGAGGCTATGTAGCCTTGGTTAGGTACACGGTCATCACTGTGGGCTCATGCGAAAGATATGGTTTCTTTGAAGAATGCATGAGCTATGCGATGTTCATCTACATGTTTTGAGGGCACCCCATGCACTGGTGTGCCACGCTGCCTGAAAAATCTATTCATTCTCTTGCTCATCTAGTCGCAGAGATAGACTGTGCTTTCAATCACTATGACCGCAAAGCACTCAACAAATAAATTTTGAAATTACGAAAAGCACCCGATGAATTTGTTGAACAGTTTCACGCACGCTTTTGTAATCTTTCATACCGATTCCTGGAAGATGATATTGATTGGGAATTTCTTGATGGAAGATTTGAGTATCTTCTTCACATATCTGAACCCCTCTCAGTGCACTTCAGTGATGGAGCTGCGCAATCACAGGTAGGCACAGTTGCTGTCACAGGTGACTATCCGCCTTCACATCATCGAACATCTCCACCACCGCGGAGTGATGTGGGATATCATGCACACACCTCGGTTGAACTGTCACATCCTCCCACCCCACCTGATCTTGAGATTTGCACAAATTTGTTGCAAGCCTGTTGGTTATCACGTGGAATCTTTCCCTCGACCTCTATCCTCGCGTTTTGTTGATCCTCTGGATTGTATTGTCTTGTGTTCTCCCATTCTGGACTCCTCCCCTATTATGAATGAGGATCAATTTGTCTACAGAGTTGGTGTTATGCAACCAAACTGCACCATTATTCATGATGAGTGTGTGTGGGAATCTAAAGAAGAGCTCGCGGTGAAGGATGACTCCCTTCCAGCTGCACCTCATCCGCTTCATCCTGACATCCCTTGTGATTTTTCCATTGCTGATTTCTCCTGTGAAAACTCATTTCTAGATGCTTCTACTTCCAGTCATTCACAAGACACCACAGATGTTAGTTTTCCATTACATTACTTAGAGGACACATCTTCCTCGAAACATCCATCCAATATGTCATCTATCTTTCTTGAAAACACAAAGGGTGAACATCTTTGCTTCTCATCTACCCCTATGATTGATTCATCAAATCATGAGGATGCCGACGAACATCTCGGATTTTCTGATCTTGGTTGTCATGATCTATTCACTTCCTCATCCAATCACAATGTTGATTCAACTGTTGTTAATCTACCTAAGACATTGGTCTACGATGATGTATCTGTCCATGATGTCGAAACCCCCAAGACTGTTGAGGCACTTCAGCTTGAGCTGATGGTTATGTCAGGCCCTCGTTGTCTTGAGGTTGGTTTCACTTCTAGTCAGGGAATTTTTGAAACACTCAAGGCTCCTCATCACTCTTTGCTTTTCATAGAAGATCAACCAAACACCCAAATTTTTCTTCCTCCACTAGAACTACATGATCCCATTGCTCATTCATTGGAGGAATCTTACACAGCAAGCACACATGCACATCAAAAGTGGCCTAACTTTATCACGTTTACTTGCATGTCATAGTCAAGAGAATGCATTCACTCAACATCTGAATGTAGTGTAGCACAACATCATGATAGCACCACAGAATGCATTTCATGCACTTTCACTCATCTTTGTTTTGTGGTCACTTGTAAGCTCAGAGTGTGTTTGTCTTCTAATTAGATATTGATCAAGGGCCTTAGTTGTTAGGGTCCAACCCTAACTCGTAATAGGGTCGAGTCATAGTTATATTTAGTTAAAGAGTCAATAAAGTACATATTAATAATTGTAAGTGGTTGACCCACATTTAAAGAAGGGACCACAGTTAGTTGCAAATGGGCCATGGTATTAGATATATGGTATTGATAAGAACCATGGTACTGACCCATGGTATTACATGTATGAATCCTATATAAAGGATAGAGACTCCCCTTGAGGAACATCGTGTCTTATTTTGTAATTGAGCCCAGCTCTATTGGAGGTTTCCCCCTCGAAGAGGTAAGTGAACATTGCTTTCCTTTCTAAATAATAAAATAGATGCTATTATTTCTATGTTCTGGGTATATTTCTTCACATATTTGGTATTTTGGTATCTTCTCATAGGTCAAGAGCATAACAAGTGGTATCAGAGCACTTTCCAGGGCTAGTGGGATCTCCGTTTTTAGCAGAATTGTTTTTGGCTAGAGACGCGTTCCGGCGTCTTTAAACCATGGGATCTGTCATTGATCGCATAAACCTGCAGATTTGGGGAGGCATGCACGCATGAAATACAAGATATGGTCATGCTTGTTGGACTCCCTTGTAACCCTTGTGGGTACCCCTTCGAGTAGTAGCGCATTAGACAGAACCACACATGGACTGTCTTCCAAGTACCCTTTGGGTATATCGGAAGCCCCCTAGGCTCTCTTGAAAGCTCGCCATAGATAAATCGTTGGTCGTCTTGCTGCTATAGTACACTGAGAACAACACTTGGGGAGATTACTTGCGTGTACGATAAGGTAGTCGAGTTGTACGGCTAAGGGTATGGTTGATCCTCCTTGGTTAGTTCCGTGAAAGATTGGGTGGAGTACTACTGTCAGACCCTTATGTATATTGCAATCTATAGCACTTGACACTCCTTGAGACCATAGTTCCCTTGTCTCTCTCAATCGCGCATCATCTTTTCTAAATCAGATCTAGCAGGTTGCGTTCTATCGTAGCCGCAACAATCAGTTTCGCCATTCATATCTATCAGATCCGCCAAACAGATCTATCAGATCTGCCATTCAGATCCTATAGTTTGGGTCCTGTAGCAGTCGCAAAAATCAGATCCGCCATTCAGATCTAGCAGCAGGGGTTCGATCACTACCACATTCCTACTCATACTCTACAGTTGAGGGTTTTGCCAACAAATCTGACTATTTGTATGGCTCCTATACCTGGGCATGATTCTCACAGGACATTGGGCAGAATTAACTTTTATAGGAATTGGCTACTGCAGTATTCCTAAGCAAGGAGTACCTAGATGCTTATAGGAGATTTTACCCATAAGAATCAGGTCGATGGGCTAAGCAAGGTGGTACCATTCACTTGTCAGCGTCAAAATTTCGGGTGGTCCCAATTTTTTTTTCACAGTAACGACAAGTGCATTGTATCTGTGCATGGTACAAACCAGAGCTCAAGCTATGGCTAATGAGAAGATAGACACCCTTGAGCAAAAGTTGGAGGAATTAAGGAAGTAGATCTAGACCTTAAATGACACAATCACAAAGGGCAAGTCAGGGTAACAATCGGAGGCATATGATTTTAATGAAAACCTTGAGGGTGAGTCTAGCCATTCTCTTCACTTCTAAGGAAACCACCAACAGTCCTAGCCTCGACCACCCAAGCTGGACATGTATAAATTTTATGGCTCTCATCCGGCCACATGGCTAGCAAAAATGGAGTAATATTTGACATTGAATCACATCAGGGATGATGTGACTAAGCTAAGTGTGGGAAGCTTGTACTTTGACCAAGAAAGATGGCAATGGTGGCAGTGGCATCAATGCCAAGGCCAATGACTTGGCAGATATTCTCAAAAGCCCTTTCTGATTGCTTTGACCATGAATCTAACTTTTTGGGTTGTCTTACTAAGCTCTGACAGACAAGCATAGTGCAAGAATATATTAAAGCCTTTGAAGCATTAACTTTTTGTACAGGAGGTCTAGCAGATGAATTCTACTTGGAATGTTTTTTCAGTGGTCTTAAAGATTCCATACAAGCCCACGTCTGACTGCAACACCTAGTCTCATGGTTGGCAGCTTGCAATATAGCTCGTGAAGTAGAACGTGTGTTAGTGGCCCAGTCGAATCGTCCAAATTTCATAGCCAATGGATGCCCCACCCAGGCTCCGAGCACTACCCAAACACTTATGGTTAAAAAGATGTCACCAGCGGAAATGGCGGAAAGAAGAAAGAAAGGATTGTGTTACTACTGTGATGAGAAATACTCCTTGGGGAAAAAATGCAAGGAACCCAAATTCTTTCAAATTGATGCTACTGATCACAATTCATCTGAGGAATCCCCACCATTCGAGGGACTAGAGGAGAAAGATGAGGACAACCAGCCAGACAGTGAGCTCCTAGCTACACTAGAAGAACCATTTATATCGCTTCATGCCTTGGCAGGACTTTCTTCTCCCCAAACTCTAAAAATCAGAGGTTTTATTAAGCATAGCCCTGTAGTAGTCTTGATTGATAATGGCAGTATGCATAACTTTATCCATCAAAGAGTCGTTGAAGTAGTGCATTTTTTTGTCAGAGCAGTCTCCAATTTCCAAGTCCAGATTGCTGATGGGGGGACAATGAAATGTGAAGGCCGCTGTGAAAATGTCAAAATTCAAATGGGGGATTATCACCTAAAGACCCACATGTTTGCCATCAACATGGGTGGGTGTGACATTGTCTTGGGTGTTGAATGGCTCCGCACACTTGGCCCAATCACAATAGATTTCTAGGAGTTATATATGAGCTTTAAGAAGAATAACCACACACATACCCTCTGTGGACTCTAGGCAGGTGCTCCTTCTATCATCAGCTTACATAGGATGGAAAAATTGTTAAAAAAGAGCCACCATGGAGTTATAGCCCAATTTAATGCCATCCAGGCCTTCGAACCCACTTCTCTTCATATTCATCCTAAGATGCAATAGGTCTTAAACAACCATTTTCCGGTCTTTGACAAGCCTCATGAGATTCCACCCTCAAGAGGGGAATATGATTATAGCATTACTTTGGTCCCAGGGGCACAACCACCAAATGTGTGCTCATATAGATATCCTTTCACCCAAAAGAATGAAATTGAAAAAATCATCAAGGAACTCTTGGAAGATGGTGTCAATTGTCTTAGCATTATTCCTTATTCATCGCCTGTGGTCATGGTGCTCAAGAAAGATGGGGAATGGCGTATGTGTCCAGACTTCAGGGCCCTCAACAAGCTGACGGTCAAAGATAAATTTCCCATCCCGGTTTTGGATGATTTGCTGGATGAACTAAATGGGGCTCAATTCTTTACTAAGCTCGACCTTCACTTGGGCTATCACCAAATTCGCATGAAAGAAGTAGACATTCCAAAGACTGCTTTCCGAACTCATGAAGAAAATTATGAATTCTTGATCATGCAATTTGGTCTCTGTAATTCCCCATCCACTTTTTAGGGCCTCATGAATCACCTGCTCAAACCATATCTTAGAAAATTTGTCCTTGTTTTCTTTGATGACATCCTCATCTACAAGCCTCACCTGGGAAAAACATCTTCATCATGTAGATCTACTCTTGCAACTACTCCGGAAGCATAAATTATTTCTCAAATTTTCCAAGTGCTCTTTTGGCATGGAAGAAGTTGAGTATTTGGGCCACATTGTGGGGCGTGAAGGTGTCAGGGTGGATCCCAAAAAGATCCAGTAAATGCACGATTGGCCTCAACCAAAGACCTTGAAGAGCATGAGAGGATTTTTGGGTCTCACCGGCTACTATCACAAATTTGTCCATAATTATGGTCGCATTGCTAGACCCCTCACTCACCTTCTCAAGAAAAATTCATTCTTCTGGAATGATGAAGCGCAATAGGCATTTATAGCTCTCAAACATGCCATGTGTTCCGCTCCCATATTGGCACTACCTGACTTCACCAAGTCTTTTTTGATTGAATGTGATGCTTTAGGTATGGGTATTGGGGCTGTCTTAATGCAGGAAGGTCGACCCTTGGCCTTCACTAGCCAACAACTAAGTGGGACAAATCTGGGACAATCTACCTATGAGAAGGAGATGATGGCCATATTACATGAAGTGGATACCTAGTGACCATACTTATTGGGGTGGCATTTCCAAATCTGCACAGACCATCAAAGCCTTAAATATTTTTTGGAGCAATGCCTATCCTCACCACAACAAAATAAATGGCTAACCAAAATGTTGGGATATGATTATGAGATAATTTACAAGAAAGGGCACGAAAATGTCGTAGCAGATGCTTTATCACGCCAATTTGAGGAGGAAAGCACCCTGCTAGCAATCTCTCTTCCCATTCCAGAGTGGATTGAAGAGGCTCACAAGGAATGGCTTTCACATCCTTTGCTCTCCCAACTCATTAATAAATTGCAGGCAGATCCAAATTCCACAGCGGGCTACTCTTGGTAGGATGAGATTCTTCGCTACGAGGAAAAATTAATGATATCACCAACATCCACCCTCAAAAGTCACATTTTGGCAGAGTTGCACTCATCTCCCACTGCAGGCCATTCAGGCTTTCAGATTACTTATGCTCGCACTTGATGTTAATTCTTTTGGACAGGCATGAAAAAGGACATTCTTACTTTTGTAGTTGTGTGATGTGTATTAGTTCCACAAAGGAGAACTAATCAAATCCCCAAGCACATTACAACCATTTCCCATCCCTTCCTCAATCTTTACGGAGGTTTCTATGGATTTCATTATGGGTCTTCCGAAGTCAAGCAACAAGTCAGTCATCATGTTGGTTGTGGACAAACTTTCTAAGTATTTTCATTTTTGCGCCCTACCCCACCCTTTTACACCAGCTTTGGTGGCTCAATATTTCATGGACCAGATCTTCAAATTGCATTGCATTCCCACTTCCATTGTGTCTGATCATGACCCGATCTTCACCAGTAACTTTTGGCAGGAACTCTTCAGTCTACAAGGTACCCAACTACAACTCAGTACTTCCTATCATCCCCAAACCAATGGTCAAACTGAAGCAGTCAACAAATGTCTGGAGACCTACCTCAAGTGTTTCACTTTAGAAAAGCAACATCTATGGTTGCAGTGGTTACCTCTAGCCGAATGGTGGTATAATACTAACTATCATGCCACCACCAAAATGACTCCATATGAAGAAGTTTATGGTCAACTCCCTCCTTCACCTACTTCTTATATCTAGGGATGCTCGAAGGTACAAGCAGTGGATCAACTCCTAAAAAACCATGCAACCATGCTGGCCCACCTCAAAGAGAATCTCCATCAAGCTCAAAATCGCATGAAGCAATAGGTAGAGCAACATCGTTCTGAGCGCAAATTTCAAGAAGGGGATCAAGTATTCTTGAGGTTGCAACCATATAAGCAAGCATCACTCAAAGACAAGGGTTGTTGGAAATTATCTCCAAAATTATATGGACCGTATCAAATACTTCAGCGCATCGGAGAAGTAGCCTACAAGCTAGCCTTGCCACCCACTGCAAAAATCCATCCCGTCTTCCATGTCTCATGCCTCAAGAAAGTGGTTGGGAACCATTGCAGAATTCAAAACAGTCTACTGGAATTGGATGAAGAAGGTTCAATCTAGCTCCAACCTGAATAGGTTCTTGACACACAAGAATGGCACCTGCGCAGCCGCATGATCAAGTAAGTCCTTGTCAAGTGGAAAGACACCTCTCCAGAGGATGCGACTTGGGAACCGGCCACTGTTATTTAGCAGTTTCCGCAGCTTCAACCTTGAGGACAAGGTTATTTTTATGGGGGAGGCATGTTAGGGTCCAATCCTAACCCCCTTATTTATGTAATAGGGTCGAGTCATAGTTATAGTTTGTTAAAGAGTCAATAAATCCCATATTAATAATTGTAAGTGGTTGACCCGCATTTAAATAAGGGGCCACAATTAGTTACAAATGGGCCATGGTATTAGATAGATGGTATTAATAAGAACCGTGGTACTAACCCATGGTATTGCAGGTATGAATCCTATATAAAGGATAGAGACTCCCCTTGAGGAGCGTTGTGTCTTATTTTTTAATTAAGCCCAGCTCTATTGTAGGTTTCCCCCTCAAAGAGGCAAGTGAACATTACTTTCCTTTCTAAATAATAAAATACATGTTGTTATTTCTATGTTCTGGGTATATTTTTTCACATATTTGGTATTCTGGTATCTTCTCGCAGGTCAAGAGCATAACATTAGTGATAGCTAAAATTTCAAAGTGTTAGAAAGAGTATCAAACATGAGCGACAGGATAGATCTCGTCTTCCTAATTTCGATGTCGCAAATGGTTCGAAAAACCGATACTGTATGAAGGAGTTATCGCAATTTGAAAAGTCCATTAAACTGCAATTTTTGGACATTTGACCAAGATAAATTTGGTTTTTGAAAATATTAAAAAAAGTATATTCCGTAGAATATTCCCTTTTGGGGTAAGTGCTAAAAATTTCCTTAAACGTCTTTCTTTAAGTTCTGTATTGAGCATGTGGGTAGTATTTGGAAAGTGGGAAATAATATCTCACGTGGACAAAAAGTTGTAAATGGTATTCTATGATTTCACGCGATTAACCTTAGTTGTCGACACGTAGCATGGGAAAACTACTTTTCTCGTGCACTCTTGACCTGATATCGGTCATGCAAGAATTTGTGCAAGATTTCATGATAGCCATTCAATTGGATGGGTCACATCGACGTTGGAGATTGTCCAAGTTAGTTGGTAAGTGGACGACATGATATCCGTTGGATTGAGCGGGATATATCGACGGTGGAGGTTCCGCTATTTGAAATGCTTCCAGTGAGGATTATCCCTAACCGCCGAGATTATACCGCCTTATATGCGCACCCAAATAGTTATTGTAATGTCTCACCTCCGATGGTCAGCTTGGAGGAGCGGCTGAAAAGGCAGTTATGCTATATTTAACGAGAGTTAAGTGCAGTTCACTAAATGGAATGGAGTATCCCTAGGGGATATTGACTAAATGCACTCCAGGAGCAGTTTTCGACTAGAAGGAGTGAAACAAGAGGTTAGCTACGCTAATGGGAGCCTTCTGAAGCCAATGGAATAGTCCATAGAAGCTGAAGTAGTCATCTTCATAGAGATTTTCATGCAGGGAGATTTTGGAGCTTAGGGCCACTAGGGGTTGGAGGCAGTTGTAGGAGCTACCAGCACTCGTTCTCAGCGAACCAATAGTCATTCCTGACTGTAATGAGCCTTCTAAGTCCATTTCAGATATTTTCATATTCATTTGAAGACTTCTAAAGGTCGATATGCTACAGGGAAGTTTCAAGCAACCTAATTCTAACCGTGGAGGAAGGCCTAGTTTTGGGATGCAATGCTCATTTTGAGAAAATGATCAATATATTTTCGGTGTCCGATATGTGCTGGAGATAGTAGATGAGGTTTTAGTGATAGTTGGATAATTATGAAGGAGTTAGTTCCATCAAGAAGCTCAGGATAGATCAGAGCACTGATTGAAGGAATCAAGTCTAAGGGAGGCTAGATATGTTTGCAGAGTGATGACAGCCAAGACAAGGATATAGATGGTATTCTAAGCCCATTGGTTCATTTAACTAACTTTTAGAGTTAAGTGTGGAACTTGTAAAAGAAACTTTGCCATAATCCCAAAGAGGCAAGTCAAGATGACAAAAGCTCAAGGAGACATAGCCCACAATATTCGAGTGAACTCCTAGATCAAATTATTGTTATGTGTGGATGTTTATTTGCTGCATTATATGGATGTTATATGTGTTTAATATCAGAAGAAACAAATGGACCTAAAACATTTAAACAATTAAAATAAAACACACACCTGTTTCAAGTATTTAATTCTGCAAATGTCATATATAATCTAGATCATTTTTTTTAACTGAGTGGGAGGTTCTTGTCAGCATAAAAAGTTATCAAACCCCCATTTCAGATTAGGTGGTATTAGAGCAAGTTGCTTGATTGAGAGAGTAGTAGGTTGCTTGTTTTACTTGAAAGGTGTTTAAACAATACAAAGGATTTGACTATTTGACTGTTTGTAAACTGACTGTTGTTTGAGTTTGTGAAGGTGAAGGGAAAGCTACTGATAGCTAAGTCTAGGAAAGGAAAAGAAGGAAGAAGAGCTGAAGGCATTCTCCTTACCTAAAGGACCTCAAGGAAACCCTTGAAGCACAAGAGGATTTGCTTGCAAAACGTTGCTTGAATAATAGTTTGACTCCATAGCCATTAGTTCTTTGAAAGCTTTGTGAATTTTGTTCAAGTTCTTTTGTTCATTTCTATAATGAAAACTTCTACGAGCGAGTTTTCAAAATCCTCCTCATTCACAAGATTCTTTAATGAAGACATGAAGCGAGACTTGTTCATCATGATGGATATGGTGAAACAAATGTATGAAGATGAAAGGAAGAGCACCAAATTTCGAGAGCAGTTGAATTCCATGAAGGAAGAGAAGCAATTGCTTTTTGACAAGTTGCACAAAATGGAGAGCCAAATTCATATTGCAAATATGAACCTAGAAAGGATGCATGAGTTGGATACACAACTCCTTGCTGCCAAATAAGCCTTAGTTAAGCATCAGTTTAAAGAATAGGCAAACAATCCTCGTTTGTCTTCAATTTCCTCTAAGAATGTTTATGTTGGTTATTTTGAAAAACATATAAGAGTTATAGGGTCCAAGTTGATGTAAAAAATGGGCTATGAAGGAAAAGGATTGGGAAAACATGCACAATGCATAGTTGATCCAATAATGGTTGAGGAAAGGCCTAAGCATTTAGGTCTTTGCTATGGACAATATTATGGAGAAAGTTCCAAAGAAGCCACGAAGGCAATTGAAACGGTTCCTAGAAGGAGTTTCATTTTAGGTTCTCTACCTCAAGTTTGTAAAGATTGTATTCATGGGGAATGAACTTGTTTGAAACATACTTTGCAAGAAGAAGGTGTTCATGTGCATACACTCGAACAAAGGAGTTGTGAAATCTCTAAAATCATTGAAGAGATTGATGGTGTTCTGAAGGGAGTGACTTCTTCATTCGATTCACCTTCTCATGAAGGAAACAAAGGTGAAAGAGAAAGGTATAAATATAGTTTTAATCACATTTCTTTTGGTTATGTAAAGCATGGTAAATTTCCACATAAGAATTGGAAAAGAATTGCATGTTCCTTTTGTGGTTTGGTTAACCATAGTGTTTCTAGATGTTGGAAGAAAATGGCCACATACAAGAAACTTTTGAATAAAAGGAGGCAAGAAGCCAAACGTCCATTGGACAAGGAAAATTATGCTATAAAGAGGATGAACATGTGTTTCACTTATTTTCATAAGAAAGGACATGTTGCTGAAAAGTGTTGGATTTTGAATCCAACAATGCTCCACGAAATTTGAAGAAGGTGGAAAAGAGAATGGCAAGAGTGGAAAGGAAGTTTCCATAATGAATGTGTTTCTAGATGATTCACATGTTGATGTCGATGTGCAGTTAAAGGAAGCGCCTTTGATGTGGATTGGTAAGAAATGGTTAGAGTTCTTATCCAATTAAAGTTGCATGTCTTTTGATTTGATACATTTTTTTGCTAATGGAATGCAAGTTGCAAGGTTTTACCAAAAAGGTGAACGCAAACGTTGAGTATGAGACTCACTTTATTGCAGAAAAATTATGTTCATTTCAGCTTTGTAAGTACATTTACATATGATTGAGGATCTTGTACTTATTATTGTGCTTGAGAGAAAGTTGAAGAATGGAATACATGCATGAGAATGGTATGTATGAACAAAGGAATGTTCATGATTTCATTGTATTTGAACATGTATGTGTAGTCGACTTGATGGTCGATTGCTTTGTTTAAACATGCATGTAATGTCATATTGACTTGGAAAGGTTAATGATGAAGTTTTTCACAAGAGGTGGAATTCTTTCTACTTTGAAAAAGAATCGTCAAGTTCTTTTTGTACATGCTTGACTTGGAGAGTCAGTTGTTTGAAAAAGGTATGTTTTTGTCGGCTTGTGATTTAGTCGAACATTTGTACACAAGATGTAAGAGACATGATGATGATTCACATGATGTGAATTTATGTCGTCAAGTTGTTTTTTTGCATTATGTTGTTTTTTACAAGATGTCAGAAGAAGATTTGTAGCAGCAAAAGTCGCCATAGAAGTGGCTTGGTAAGAAGTGGTTTGAATTCTTGACACAGTAAAACATACTTTCATTGGTACATATGCAAATTTCAGTTAAGTATGCGTGTATTTATTATGTAATATCACATTTTTTTGAGTCACCTTGGGTCAATGATCGAGGAAATGATGTTCAGCTACCTTTTGTAAACTTCTCAATAGAAATTCTGAATGAGTTCAAGGAAGATAGCTCTTAACAGGAGGACAAGCACATCCAGGAAGGGAAGTGTCAACTACCTTCGAGTTTTGGTTCAAAGGCACTAGCCATGCAAGGCAAGTGTATGGAGGCTGAAAGAGGAGGGTGTTGTATGCTCATCTACTGTAAAGATTAGTATATCAGTCTTTTGGGGTCCAAAATATTCCTAATGGCGAGGAGTGATCAGATATTAATCAAGGACCTTAGTGATAGCTCAAATTTCAAAGTGTTCAAAAGAGTGTCAAACCTAAGTGACCAGATAGATCTCATCTTCCTGATTCTGGTGCTATGAACGGTTCAAAAAACTGATACCGTATGAAGGAGTTATCGCAATTTGAAAAGTCTAGTAAACTACCAAGATTAATTTGGTTTTTGAAAATATTAAAAAAAAGTATATTCCCTGGAATATTCCATTTTCAGGTAAGCGCTAAACCTTTCCTTAAACGTCTTTCTTTAAGTTCCATATTGAGCACGTGGGTAGTATTTGGAAAGTGGGAAACGGTATCTCGCGCAGACAAAAAGTTGTAAATGGTATTCTACAGTTTCACGTGATTAACCTTAGCGGTTGACACATAGTGTTATAGCTCCAAATATCACTTTTGATGTTTGTGATGCTGCACTCATGGCCTAGGGAAACCCCTCCTTCCAGACTTGGTCCAAAGACTTTAAAAACAGTGTTTTACTCCCTATATGCAATATTGCCCTGAGCTAAATGCGTGTGTATGTGGGTCTGTGTATACCCAATCCGTGTATTAAAACACTTATAAAAATTAAATCTCCTTAATTTTGGGCAGAAGTCATGGGTTTTACCTGTTGATTACCTATTAGTGCCCATGGCCCAACTATTTTGAATGAATTCCCAATTAAAAAACTACTTTGGGAGAAGTATAAAAAGGCTTCAATGGGAAGGCCTAGAGGAGGAGAGAATAGAGAGAAAAATCACTCTGCTGAGATTATCCCTGATCAGGTCTAAAGATCCTTGTGCTTCCAACACTTCCCCCATTACAGGAAACCCTTGTTTCCTTGAGTTATGATGTCTCTCCATTGGTTGAGATATCCTTGAGTGAGCGATGGAAGGAGTTCGTTGAAGGCTTGAGATTGGACGAATCCAAAGGATGGTTCCGCTTGGAGCCTTTGAAAGGAAGACTCAGGTGAAATCATTCCTTACTGTATTTTAGTTATCTAGAAACACTTGTGTTGTTCCTGATATTAATCTTCTTCATGCTTATGAGATTAATGTTATGATTTACATATGAATGGTTGTTTCAATTATATAACTAACTACCTTTTAATATGCTATGAAGTTGATTTTCTTATGATGCTTGGTCCATGTATTACTATGCTTCCTTGAATTGATTTCCTTGCAGGTTGAAGGATCGAAAGGAACTCAGAGAGGGTTTGGACCCTGGCTAGATCTACCCAAATGAAGGACCCCCAGGTGCACCTCTCTTTGTGTAGTTTGTTTATATTAGTATCATGGTTGTATGGAATGCTTGTTTTTCTTTATAGATAACCCCCGCTCTGCTAGGGTATTAGCCCAAGACCCTAGGGGCCCTTTGTCCATAAAAAAAATTGGCGACTCCACTGGGGACAATAGTATTGTTGTTCCTAGTTTGGGTTTATTCAAGCCAATCAGGGCTCAGCTGTTTATTTACTTGTTGTGACTGAGTAGTGATCAATTTCTTCAGATTTTTTTTATATTTTATTTTTTCTTGTGATCTTTTATATACACATCTTGGTCAAGTTACAGTCGCATATGTACGCAAGTTTCACCATATGAACCCATGTATATGCAGGCTTTTGTGGACTGAATAGCGTATACACGCAACTGTGTATTGACACAGTCGCATATACCCTAAAATTTTCAAGATTTTTCAAATAATTTTGTTTCTAGAGATCTGTCTGTTGGTCTGACTATTTCCTGAACAGTTACTTTTTTGTGTTAGTATTTATTTTTATAGCAAGTTCATGATTTCAAACTCTCTCCGGTTGTGGAAAGTGTTGGTCTTGTTTTGTTTTGTTGCAAGAGTCATCATTTTTGTTTAAGCACACAAGATTTCTTTCTGGGAATCTTGGTTGTTCTGGTCTTCCAGGGCAGAAAGATTGGTCTCAATCTTTGTGGCAAACCTTGTTTTGGTGATCTTTTTGTTTGCGTGTCAAAATTACATCTTTGTGGCCATTTACTTTTCTTTCTTTTTGAAAGTTGTTGTGTGACGATTTTGAGAATTGTCTTTCTTGATCTTGCGATCATTGTCACCAAGCTCTTTTGCTGCTTTTTGATTGTTAAGAGCATCTTGAAACACACTTTTTGTTGAGCTTTCACCCGTTTTGTGTTGTTAACTTGCAAAGTGTTTTGTTGCCTATTCTTTGATCGTAAAGTTTCAGTCTTATTTAGTGCACTTTTGAAAGGTTGTTTTTTGTTTTTGCTTTTGAAGAAAACTTCTTGAAAACTTGGTTTTGCTTTCTTTGGCCTTGTTTTGATTTAGTTTCCTCTTTGTGAATGAAAGTGAATTTTTGTTTTTCTTGAAATTTTGTTTTAGTGTTTGGACAAAAATGAGCATTAGCAACTTGTATTCTATCTAAACATCTTAAGTGGCTAATTAGAATTGATAAACAAGTTACTTTCATTTCTTTGATTTAGAGTAGTCTTAAGTTTTGCATCAGCATGTACTCATTACATTAGGATAAATTTGTGCATCTTTTAGGACATCCATAGTTTTGTTAATTTTTGTGAATGTGAAGCTTGAGTAAAAGAAAAGAAAAGAAAAGTTTATTGCTTTCTTAGAAGTTCCTCAAAACCTAGTAGAAATTTCTTTCATCGAAGAACAAAACGAGTGCATTTTCATATAGATTGGTTTTTATTAATTTCTTTTGCGTCAAAAACACCACAAGTTTCATTTCCGCTTATCCCTTGACTTAAGAGCATCCCATTTAAAAACAAGCGCTAATTAGAATACACTATAACATTTTTATAATTGTCAATTTAGACACACCAACAAGTTTTAGGATATTTTAGGGCCTTGGATTAGGCGAGTGGAGAGAAAAATCTCCAAGGCCATTTAAACTGTCAAACATAGGAGTCTGAATAGTGAGTGAAAATCCAATAGCGTCAGGAAGACCAGGAAAGCTCTAGATCTGGGAGTTAAGCATGAGGGTTTTTGAAGATAAGAAAGAGAGATACCCCCTCTCCTACTTGTCGGATCTTACCTCAAGACTATTCCACCTGGCTTCTAATACGAGTTGGTAACCTTAGTTGCTTCTCCTAGGGATCTACATAGGTGGCTGCAGAGGGGAATCCTATGGCACCTGAGTTCGATGTTGTATCACTCTCAACGGTACTATTGGAGGGCACACTTGCGAAGCTTGGGGGCTTACATTGGCGCAGGCTGTTGTTAGGAGGTCAGCGTAACTTCCTATGTTACCTTCGCTGGTAGGACTGGGCCATCATTATCCGAGACTATCTTCGGAACGCCCCTTACTTCACTTTCTTGTATTTTGGTGTTCGTTCCTCATCACCCGGAGCAGAAATACTTGAAAGTTGTTTAACTGGCTGACATCTTTTAGGGACTTTTTAGTGTGTGCTCTATGCTCTTAGTTGGCCTAGCTTTCATTTTTTTCTTGAGTCTTTAATTAGATCTTAATAAAAAATTCAAAGTGGTTGACCAATCACCTAGACGGTCTCGAAGACTTCGTGGTCTTTCGCCACCAAGTTTAGAGCCTTCTCCTAGAAGGTGCAGTTAATACTGCCGGTAGGTTTCATCCCGTGGCAGCTCACGCATTGGGGATTGATCCTCCCCTCAAGGGAATTAGTGTTCAGGATAGGCCTGGTACTTCTGCAGAACTAGAGAGGAACACTCCAGTACTTTCTCGAGTTCTCTTTCAATCGGAAGATAACATAGAGGTAAAAGAACTCCCAGAGTCATTAGCGACTCTGAATTCTCCTCTACCTTCTAACCATCAAGATGTATTACAATACGTTGGGACTCTGACGCATAGACTATCAAGTCTAGGTCACATTACAAACTTACCTTCGATGACCACCACTGGAAGCATGGCTTCTACCACAAGTGCTACAACCATGCAGACTCCAACATCAGTACAAGGGGGAGGAACTATTTCCATCCCCTCTGCATCTTTATTTGTGTCTTTTTCTAGCACATCCTTAGTTGGGTTTACCTCCATTCCTTCTACGAGTAGAAATTCCCAAGCCAATGCATTTAGTTATGGATTATTCCCATTTGGCACCCATTCACAGGGTATTCCATTAGTTCCATTTAGTGCCTCAAGATCCATGATGGGTTGTTTGGCTTCATTTTAGGGTTTTCCTTTTGGAGGTGGTCATATACCACATTCCAACTTGATTATAGGATCTATGCCTTTTTCTTCTACAGGACAAGGCATCAATCCCTTTCAAGGTTGGACTGACCCTGTGGTTAGTGGTATAGGAACTAGGAATCTGTTTTTCGGCCAACAAGAGAATAGGTCGTAATCCACAGTTAGTTCATTTCGAAGTATTCCTCCCTTAGCTTCTACTTGGAATCCTTATCAGGGGTTATCAACTCCTTATAATCCTTTAGGAGGGAGCTTCGTTGGTTATGGAGGTTTTTCGGCCGGAGTTGGTCAAACTCCGAGTTTTGTTGGATCACAAGGTTCACCTTTTGGTTCAGTTAGTTCTATTGGTTACTTTGGCAGCCTGGTGCCTTTCAAAATCCAGGCCGATCTTTTCAGAACTTTGGGAACCCTGCCCAGTCTAGGTGGAATCCCCAGGGTCCTCCTAGGCTTCCTTTTCTGGCAACTTTGAATTTTCCAGATCTCACGAAATTAATGAAAGATCCAATCAAATACAATCTGGCCTAGCCTCCAGTCCCAAACAAACTCCCTTCAGACATTCCAAAGTTCGAGGGGAAGGGTGGTGAAGACTCGGGTGACCATGTAACCACATTCCATTTGTGGTGCTCATCAAACTCCCTTATCGATGACTAGATTAGGTTGAGACTTTTTCAACGCACCTTAACTGGTAATGTAGCCAAGTGGTATATAGAGTTGTCAGGGGGCAGCTTTACATCTTTTGCTGACTTGGCTAAAATTTTCCTAAATCATTTCTAGTTGCCCGTCCATTATGATGCCGAAACTAAACTTCTAGCAAATTTTCGTCGGGATATGGCAACTCACATTTCTGATCATATTCAGGAATGGAGACAGAGAAAGAGGCTCATTAAAGCTGAAATTACTCTGGAATACCGTATCGAATGGTTTTTGAAATCCTTACAACCTAAAATATCTAAGGATGTCTCTCTATCTGGAGTCTATTTTGAGGAGAAAGATATTTTTAGAGCCCAGCAGTTAGAATTGATTTATTCTCAGTCTGGGATTCTACAAAAAATATTTCCAAATGCTCCTGGGACTAAGGTTGATATAACCAAGTCGAAGCCAGGTCCCCATGTGGATGGTATTGTTGGATCCGTAGACACAAATGCAGTGAAACTGTTGAGCCAATTACAGCATTTGTCTTTACAAATTGCTCCTAATGGTTAGGTCACATCATCTAACCCTTCGTCTTCTCAACCCTCTTCTGTTAATGTTGTCCAATCTTCCAACCCCAAAGGAAATCAAAATTACAATGGAAAAAATAAAGGACGAGGTAAGAAAAAGAGTCTGGATGGGAAGATTGATGCAAATAAACTTTGCAATAATGCTGGTGGTGGTGGAAATGAGTCTAAAAAGAAAGTCAAGTTTCCATGCAAGCTATGCAATGGAGACCATTTAACTCATCTCTGCCCAAAGATTCAAGATGCTCAGTGATTGTTAGGGCAGCAAGGGACTTCTAACTCTCAAGCTATGTTAACCAACCCTTTTCCCTAAGGGCAGCAAATGCTTGTTGGCACAAGTTCAAATCCTGGTACCTCTGTAGGGGGCAACCAGGAAGGGGAGAAATCATTAAATGTTTTCATGATGGGTTCTAATGTTCATGTGGCCACTTGCTCGCATAATTATGGTGAAACTAAAACATCCAAGGACAAAATTTCTCTCGAAACTACCAACCCACTTCATATTGAGCGACCCTCTGTCGAGACTATACCTCGGATACCGAAAGGTTCTGCTAAACGCGCGACTATCAATCCTAATGCTAGAGCAGCCCAAAATTACTCTATTGTTGAAGATTTGGCTCAGAGTCCATGTGCTATGTCCGCTTTAGAGGTGCTCCAGTCATTCCTGCTCAAAGAAGTGCCTTGCTATCGGTAATGGGGGTAGTGGATCCAAACAATTCCTTAGCTCTCACTTTTGATATGTATAATGTCAAAAAGAGAGTTCCTCATCATATGGATTTCCAGATAAAGTCTACTTACTGGAAAACTAATATTTTCGGACGGTTATAGATGAGGGAGCTTCCATATGTGTCATGTCTATGTCATGTTGGAAGGCCATTGGATTGCCTTCGGTTGTTCCTTCACCTACCCTCTTGACAGTGTTTTATGGTCATTCTCATAGGCCATCTGGGATTATCCCGACCTTTCCTATATGTGTTGGAGGAAAGGTCATTAATATCGAAGTAGAAGTCATCAATGCTAACCTAGATTACAATCTTCTCTTAGGAAAGAACTAGATATATGAAATGGATGTCATTGTTTTGACTCTGTTTCATGTCATTTGCTTTCCTCATGGGGGGAAAATTGTTAAGGTTGATCAATTGGATTATTCTCTAGTCGATCCTAGAACAACTTCGGACTCTACTGTTCCCTTGGTGGATAACCCCCGTCCACCTACAGAGAATATAGGAGTCAAGATGTACTCTTCATTGATGGGTACATTTGATCTTCCCCCTCTCGTAGCAAGAATAGATACAATTCCATCCTCCAAGGAGCCTCTACAGAAAGAATTTGTTCAAACTCACTATTTTTCGGATCCTGGCACCTTTCCTTTATCTGCAACCACATCAGATGAAGGGAAGGTGGGTGGAATAGAATCTCCTATATCTACAGCAAAGCCTAGATGTGAATCTATCAATGATTCTGCAGACAATTATCCTACTCCTTCCTTAAAAAAAAAGTTAGATGGTGATGTGGCTTATACTAGGACCCTTGATTCCACTTTTGCATTGGATTGTTTGGATATTGTTTTTCCATCTCACGAGGTGATATTCAAAGCAATGACGGTTGTAGATCGACCTTTGGAAGATTTGCATCATTGTTTATATGTCTGTCCTCCTTTGCATGAAGTCAAGTCTAGGTCCTCCAATTTGCCTACTAGCGATGTTTGTACGATTCCTTTGGCTCCAACACAATTTTTTGCCGAAGGTAATATATTGATTGGTTCAATGACTATACCTATAAACATCCCTAGGAGCAAGTTGGCGGAGCCCCCTGATCGGCTCTACCTCAAGAAGTACTTTTCTTAGGTTTTAGCCAAGCAATGGCTTCTTTGTACATTTTATATTTTTGTACATATCTCATCGGGAGTTTTTGATATCGACACTTTTTGTTCTGCTGTGGTAGGTTTTGATGGATGACTCGGTCTATTTTGGATCATTAATGGTGCTAGTCAGCACACTCGGAACCTCGCTTCCGCAGCTTGGGTAATCTACTATCCAATTGGTCAGTTGATGGTGTCAAGGGGAGTATGCATTGGTCCTACTTCAAATAATATGGCTGTGTATACTGCCGTCATTAGCTTACTATCCGAAGTAATTTCTTATGAAGTCAATTCATTGGTAGTCTATCTTGATTCACAATTGATAGTGTCACAATTGAATAACATTTATTAGGTAAGGGATCCATGTTTATATCGCCAGTATTTAAGAGTGATGTTGCTGCAAAGGTCATTTACTTACATTAATTATTTGCACATTCCACGATCTCATAATTGGTTAGCTGATTCTATCGCTAATCAAGATTTAGACTGGCATATCATTCATTCATCACAATAAAATCAAGCAACAAAAAGTTGAAACTGTCTATATATATATATATATATATATATATATATATATATATATATATATGGGACTCGAATGACCATAATCATATCCAGTACATCTAATGCCCCGGCTCACGATGAGCAACTAAGTATGCGACTACGGCTTTGGCCACACGCCTAAGAGTGCAAACCCAGTCTTGTGGCATGCCAACCATATGACGCTGCATGTCTACAGGGAGATCCTCTATAGCCTCCATCGGTACTCGGTGAGTTAGTCTCACCAAGTGCCACTGAACTGTGTGTAGAAGTCACTATGTGTCTGCATCCGCCTCTTCAGCACCTCGGCCGTGACGTCCATGCCGTGGGAACCCATCTGGTCGTACTGGCCCAATATCTGGAACATGATCATCATATTAGTCATTTGAATCCTATCAAAAATATTTTTCAAAATTCATTATTATTTGAAAAATCATAAAAAAATCATAAAAAACACAAAATTAAAAACATTTGTTACCTATATCGCCCCATGCTGCAGTTGGTGGTAAAGCTATAATAGGGTCTCCTCAGAAGTCCATCCCAGCATAGGGGTATTTGTCTACAGTGATGATATGCTCATCCCACCAAGAGAAGAAGTCATCGTTGAAAGCAGTCTGTGGAACGTCCCCTCCTCCTAGTCGTTTCATCAAGTCAGCGCACTTGCCCATGCATGGATCTCGTGGGGTGCTGATCGAAACTGATACTCTAGGATGGAGTGTTGGGACCCTCTCAAAGAAGAAAGATCACAAAATGGTTCCATACCCGAAATTTTTGTCTGCCCCTTCTTGATAGAAGTAAGCTAGCTCTTTAGGTTGGCGAGAAGAGGAGTACACCAATCAAAAACTATGGTGAGACAGTCTACCGCCAAGCTCATGGCTAACCGTGAAGCCTGGTGTAAGGAAGCTGATCCGTTCACTCTGGCTATAGTGAACAAGATGATCCTCAATGATAAACTCTCCACATGCTTGATTGGAATTTGACTTCCAATCTTTTCTAGATGACCCGGGCAATATATATGCACGTAGTCCTCGATAGAGAGACTACCTCGTGATCTTCCCGTGGAATGTACTACCTCTCCCCTCCGAGAAAGGCCTATGATGAAATAAATATCCTCAACCTCTATCATGAGTGGCATTTGATCAATCATAAATGAGTCATCCTCAATGCTCCAGTAGTGAATGAGAATTTCAAGCAGGTGAGTGTTTTCTTTCATGTTTGGCATTTTAAAGAACTTTAGCAAACTGCATCCTCTTAAGGCATCCAGGGCATTAGGATCGTTCATAACCTCATCATCCACTAAGGCATGCTCTCTTTCTCTCCAAGTGACTGACATCCTGAAGAAAAAACAAATTTGGACTATTAGATTTTTGTTTTGAAGTTTTTGCATATACGCAGGTCTGTTTCATACACAGTCACGTCTAGGGCCTATGTATACGTAGGTTGCATATAACCAACCTACGTATAGGCTGTGACAAATTTTTTGACAATAATTCAATGGTGAAACTTGAACTCAAAATTCTAAAACCAATCACAATTGAATGCAAGATAAGTTTAAGGGTTACCTGGTGTTTTGGGAAGATTTGAATGGTCGAATTTGGCGTATGGAAATGTTTTCTCCTTTGCTCTCAAACCAAACGGTGATAATGGTGAGTCGAAAAACTATTTTATAAGATTTGAAAATATAAAAAAAAATTCAAAACTTGATTTTTTTTTGTCTCATGTAACTTTTAACTTGGGAGCTTGGAATGTCGAGAATGGTTTGATTTTCAAGACATTTTGGATGCTTTTGCGACAGTTTTGAGATGATTCCATGACTGTTGGCCCATCATGGCAGGTATCATTTTTCCACTAGCATATAGGTTAGGGAAGCCATTTTTTCCATTGCATTATGCATACTAGCCTCCATTTGTCGATACTCTTGCCATAAGGTTAATCCCATTGTGTTATGGTTCGTAACCATCTTCACTCGCCGATTTTTAAATCATGACACGACGATAGAGCCATCCTTTTCATGGGCATCGTAGTTAGCACCTCACTGAAATTTGTTGCCCATGCTACTTCGATTTGAGTAGGCTTGGAGTCCTCTGCAGTCCCGCCATGACTTATGCAATGAGACTCGTTCCTCTTTGTTTCTTTGCTACGTTCTGGCCTTATACCCTAGAGGCTCCTTTGTGTTGAGTTGTACTACTGCATTGCATTTTGACCATTTGCACCTTTTGGCCTTGTGCCGGCTTCACTTGGACTCATGTTTAAGCCAAACTTTGACCATGACGATTGCAAAATCAAACTTGCATTCCCTTGACTTCTGCAACTTAACACACCTTGACCCATGGAAAGAACACACCTTTAAGTGTCTTTGACTAGTTTTCACCTCCTTGCATTGAGCATAGGATTGTTTTATTCCCAGGAACTAGATCATCTATTTCACTGACACTCATTCTTTCCACTATACTATAGCATTCTTTTATTCTTTTTCCAGCTTAAAGAAAAAGGAAAAAATATATATATATTCCAAAAAGAGTGGGAACGGGACAATATTTCCACTTATTGTTGGCAGCTAAAGTCAGTCGTGTCGCCCTTGAACAAAACACTCAAACAAAGTCTCCTTTGTTAGGGCGGAATTTAATTTGACTTAGGTACGTCTTAACCTTGTTAATGAGTTAGTTATCCTCTGATTGGTTATCTCTTCCAATCATATGGAGGGTTCATTCGTGCCTCATGCATGACGAACTTATACGAAGTCATCATATGCTGCCATATAGTCACATTGGGTTGTGCTTTTGTTCAATGGAAGTTAGACTGATTTGGCCTCTCTGCGGTGTCTCTTGACTCATTTTTCAGTTGGCCATCCCTGGTTGTCAGTGTTTTGTCTATCATCACATCAGTTATGTTGGTCCTTTACTCGTGCCGGTTTGAGAAGGTTTCCATTGACTTCTTGCTGGCAGGTCTTGTCCTTATTGATGACAACATCTTGCTCTGAGGATAGGCCTAGAGCCGCACCCTGGCCCTATTTTCATTATTGATAGGTCACCTTGTGCTCAGCATCGATCAGTATCATGGGTCTTTGACTGAGTGGTTTCCCTTGTGTTCGACATCAGCTTACACTATCACACATTGGGATTCGTACAGTACCTTGGTTTCCATTTGACCCTATTGGTGGATAAGTCATCTTTGTGTCAGCTTTCATCATTGGATGGTTCAGAGGATTTCTGTCGTGTGCTAGTCACATCTTGTGTACACCAAAAACATGCTTCAGTCAGCTTACTACATCTTTTTCGTCTGATTCCTTCCACATTATTGGCCTACGGGTTACACTCACGATATATTGATGAAGGATGCCTTAATGCCTTCCTTCTAGTGGATCTTTCCTCATCGACTATGACTCATTGCTTTGGGGCAAATATCTAGAGTCCATTTGGCAGTACCTTGGGGTTTGCAGTCATTAGTGGTAGATCCTTCGCTATCGATAGTGGGAAACCATCATTGTCTCCTAATTGATATATTCTTGTTCAACTCTAGCTCATCTATTCACACTTGTTAGATTGTACTGGGTACCTTGACACTCATTATCATTATCGGTGAGTGGTCGCGTGTTTGTTAACGGTATACATCAATGACCGGTAATCAAATGATTTCTCACATGGTCGACTTCAGATCATTTATTTCCATGGTGTAGAAATGTACCACGGCGGTCAGTGAAGACCTTAAGTTGCATCAACATTCATTGGTTCACTTGAAAGTTTCTCCTGTTGCAGCTAGTTCATACCACTCCACCTTATATGTTGCAGTCATTCATGGCGATGGGTATGCCCGCCTCAGACAATGTCTCTTTCTGATCTCCTTCTGTGGCTTGGCAGGCTAAACTCTAGTGAAGTCCTTCTCAGTTTTTGATAGGTTTCCTTTCCATGCACTTACTCATAGAAAATTTTAGGGGCGAATGTTCGCCCTTTGGCGAAATTAAGGGGTTTTAAATTTTTAGTGGGCGAATATTTTGTATCATAGTACATTTTTACAAATCACCTCAAATAGCCCACCTTATATTAAGGGAGAGGGTAAAAAAGGTAAATTTAGCCCTTGAAATTAGGAGTTACAACCTTCCATTCACCCATTTTCAAGAATAGATTTTATTTAAGTGAATCTATTCGCCCATTTTAAAGAATAGGTTTTATTTAAGTGAATCCTATGGGCCAAATACCATATTTATAAAAGAGGTATGGTAAATTAATAAAAATATTAATAAATGAGAGGTATGGTAAATAAATAAAACATTTTTTATTTTTACTCCATAAGTCACCTTATATACATGCAAGGGTGTAAACAAATAAAAATATATGTAAAGCGGAGGTATGGTAAATAAGGATCCCATTTGGCTGAAGGATCCAACATATATCCAGCTGATAAAGGAATACTGGACCACTCATCCCATCAATGACTCTGATTCTCATGCCAAAGGGTTCTGCAGGAACCTCTCAGAAATAAAACATATTTCTATTAAGTGGGCAAAGGAGAAATTGGAACGAGAATCAGCACAGCTCTCCCAAATTGAAGCTGATTTATGTTCACTCACCGATGACAGAGGATTGGGTTTCATCTCAGCAGCAGACAAATGCAGGCTTATTGACCTTGAGAATCAAAAATCTAAGATTCTCAAAGAGAGAGAGGAATCCATTAGATTAAGGAGCCGAGCTTTATGGATACAAGCTGGGGATGACAACACAAAGTTTTTTCATAACTTTGCAAAGTGCAGGAAGGTATCTAATACAATCTAGAAGCTCCCCTCCCCGAATGGTGACTTCACAGACAATTTCAACAAGCTCGCTCACCTGGGCACCTCCCATTTCAGGAACCTCTACAAGAGCCCTCGGGAAGCCAATCTACTTGATATCATTAATGTGGCTAACCACTTCTCGAGATTCGTGGAGGAAGATGATGTGGAGGCTTTAACTGACCCGGTAACTGCTGAGGAACTTGAAGGAGTGCTGAAATGGTTCAAAAAAGATAAAAGCCCTGGCCCGGATGGTTGGACCATTGAATTCTATACAGCCTTCTTTGATGTATTGGGATAGGACCTACTGCGGGTGGTCGAAGAGAGCCGGACTACAGGATCAATATATCATGCTATCAATTCTACATTCATTGCTCTCATTCCCAAATCAGACTCCCCGGCATCCTTTGATGATTACAGGCCCATCTCTCTGTGTAACTGCCTCTATAAAACCATCTCTAAGACCATTGCAAATCGACTTAGACCTATCCTCTCCCGATCCATTGCCCCGCAGCAATTTGCATTTCTAGAGTCTAGGCAGATCCACGAGGCCATTGGACTCGCTCAAGAAGCCCTCCACTCCATCTGGTCGAAGAATCTAAAAGCCATCCTCCTCAAAATCGATCTTTCCAAAGCTTTTGACCGTGTCAGCTGGCTCTATCTCAAAATGATCCTCATTCATCTGGGATTCCCACATGCCTTCATCACTTGGATCATGGCCTGCATAATCTCTCCATCCTTCAGTATCCTCATCAATGGTCCGGCCTCCACTTTTTTCCACTCTGAAAGGGGCTTGAGGCAGGGATGTCCCCTATCGCCCCTCCTCTTCCTCTTGGTCATGGAAGGTCTCAGTCGCCTCATGGATTCTGCTAAGCGAGCTGGAGACATTGGGGGTCTTCGCATAACCAACTTATGCTATCTTACTCACCTACTTTTTTTGGATGATGTCCTTATACTTCTAGATGGCATTGTTCGAGACTCTCGAACCTTCTCAAATATCCTGCAACTTTTTTCCGCAGCTACTGGTATGCTGCCAAATCAGCTGAAATCTACCATCACCTGTGCACGCACATCTGTTCAGGAGACCCAAACTGCCCTTCAATCATTCCCCTACTCGGTCCACCCTCTGGATAGAGGTCTCAAATATCTGGGGTTCAATCTGAAGCCAACTTGCCAAAGGATAGCTTATTGGGTCTGGTTGGTTGCCAAACTGGAAAAAATACTCACTGGATGGAGCTACAGATATCTCTCTAGGGCTGGCAGACTGGTGCTCATTAAATCTGTTCTAGAGGCTACCCCGGTATTCTGGATGGCACTAGCCTGGATACCGAGGAATATCCTGGGGCGGATTCAGCAGCTGTGCAATCGATACCTCTGGAATGGGAGTCAGGACAAAAGAACCTTTGCATGGATCAGCTGGAAGAAAATCACTTTGCCCAAAAAATGGGGAGGATGGGGGCTCAAAGAACTACCTGACTTTGCCAAGGCACTGGCTGCCAAGATGGGTTGGACTCTGCTTACTAGCCAAAACCTTTGGACACAGGTAGCCTATTATAAATACATTTGGCCCCATAATATTCTGGATTGGGCCCGTCTACCAACTTGGTCAACAAAGGGATGTTCATCGGTCTGGAAGGCCTTGATACAATCCATGCCCCTCATTCGAGACAATCTAGCTTGGCGAATAAACGATGGATTGACAAGCAGAATTGGCTTGGACCCATGGATTAACAGTGGGGGTAGACACATCCTAAATCAAGATCTTATTACTCATCTTCAGGCCCGGGACATCCGGCATTTCGCACAGATTGTCGATCAACAGCGCACTGATATATTCACCCAAGCTTGGAAAACCGCCCAGCAGCTGGATCTCCCTCTTCAATGGCATCAGGAATGGGATCACTATACTGAGGCATTAACTGAATCTCACATTCGAATCAAACAAGGTCCGGACGAACTTATATGGTGCATTGCTGATCATGGTATATATGCTCCAAAATTTGGATACATAGCACTCATTTCTCATAGAATGCCTGATCCGATTCAGTCATGGTGGCAAACCATTTGGAAGCTCAAGGCTCCACCCCGATCCAAACTTTTCTTTTGGTGCGCCCTCAATGGTAATGTTCCCACAGGTGATCATCTTACCCGCAGAGCCATTTACGGCCCAATATGGTGTACTTTCTGTAAAAATGCATCAGAGACCTTGGATCATATTTTCGTCCTCTGCCCTGTCATCCACAATCTATGGAGAAACATCTGCAACCAGTTGGGCATAGCTGGCAATTGGACAGGGAACGATATACAGAGCGCATGGAATACTTGGTCACACTGTCACCCGGGCACAAAACTTCAAAACCTTCCCCCTGTGGCTACTTGGCATATTTGGCTCGCTCGGAATCGGGTTATATTTGAAGATCGATTGATATCATGGAGCCGGGTAGAGGCCACCATCATCGCAGCTTATCATGAGTTACCTGACCCACCGCCACCGAGACCAAGAACCATTCAACCCATGCCCAACATTGACAGAACCACCCCGTGGGCTTTCTTCGACGGAGCAGCAAATCAAGCTGGGTGTGGTGGGGGTTTTGTTCTACACATAAATGAACACCATCGATACCTTGCAAAAATGGGTTTCAGAAATGGATCAAATAACTTTGCTGAGCTTTCTGCAATCCGCAATCTACTTCACTATGCATTATCACAACAACACACAAGGATCAATGTATTTGGGGATTCAATGGTGGTCGGTAACTGGATTAACAATGTCACTACTTGCCATACACACACACTCAGCAATATATTACATGATGCACTCACTCTTAAAGCAGCTTTTAACCATTTCTCTTGTTTACACATTTACAGAGAGCATAACAGCGAGGCTGACAAATTATCCAAAGAGGCCTCGACACTACCCAGAGGCGAATGGCTAATAGTGGAGCAGAATGGAACAGAGGAGCATCAATTTTACCATAGGCCATACATAGATCAGAGAGAACAAAGGGACAATAGTCCCGATAGCTGACAGTTAATGGAGACTCTTTTGTTATGACGGAATGTATAGAACATGGATATATTGTTTATAAAACAGAATCCTCTTTTGGAAAGTGAATAGGCTGCACAATCAGATGAATGTACACAGCTCAATTTTGCAACTACCTTCTGAACAACACCTTGATGAGGTGAATTTTGTATGAACAATACAGCAATGCCACGGCATCTACTATATGTAATTTTCTAATATTAATGAAAATTACTGATTTTCCCAGTGGAAAAAAAAAAAAAAAAAAAGCGGAGGTATGGTAAATAAATAAAACGTCTTTTTATACTTACTCAAAAGGTATGGTAAATAAATAAAACCTCTTTTTATATTTAGTCCATAACCCTCATTCTATTTATGAAGGCTCAAGAAAGAGGTTTTATTTAAGTGAATCCTATGGGCCAAATACCATATTTGTAAAAGAGGTATGGTAAACTAATAAAAATATAAATAAACGAGAGGTATGGTAAACAAATAAAACATTTTTTTTATATTTACTCCATAAGTCACCTTATATTTACGAACACTCAAAAAATGTGTTATATTTAGGTGAAACCTATGGGCAAAATACTATGGGACAAATACCATGGACTGTATTGTTATTAATACCATGCAAAAAAAATTATTAACCCTAATATTAGTATTAATAAAAATAAAAATGGCACATGGTATTGACCCATGGTATTCACCAAAATGGCACGTGGTATTGACCCATTGTATTCAGCTGGAATGTAGCCTATTTAAATGGGGGAATTAAACCAGCATATATCCATGTTTACTCTGGATCTACTAACCTCCGAGAGGTATCAAATATCGTGATATGCAAACTAGCATAGAGTGAAAAAATATTTGATCCCTCTCGGGGTGGATCAAGAGTAAAAATGGATGTTGTAATTTAATGTATGTTAAACATTTTAGCTTGGTTAAAATAAAAATAAACTATTAATTTTATTAGTTTTTATAAATTACTAAAGGTTTATGATAACCCATGGTATTGACCCATGGTAATACCAAGATCTTACAAGATTTTATAATTGAGTAAAATATTCGCCATGCCTGGTGAGAGATTCGCCAAAAAATTATATATACATATTATATTATTGATAAAATCGCCTTCCATTTTTCCTATATACCATGGAGATTCGCCCATTTATTATACATATAAATTTAGTGGGGGTTCTTAAAATTTTCCCTACACTTACTTAATACATTTCAGCCATCATGTACCCCTTTTGAACTCATATATTAGGGGGCATCTGTTATAGCTCCAAATCTCACTTTTGATGTTTTTGATGCTGCACTCATGGCCTACGGAAACCCCTCCTTCTAGACCTGGTCCAAATACTTAAAAAATAGTGTTTTACTCCCTATATGCGAAATTTCCCTGAGCTAAACACGTGTGTATACGGATCTGTGTATACCCAACTCGCATATATGTCTTAAAACACTTAAAAAAATTAAATCTCCTTAATTTCGGGTGGAGATCACGGGTTTTACCTGTTGATTACCTATTAGTTCCTGTGGTCCAACTGTTCCCAACGAATTCCCAACTAATAAACTACTTTGGGAGGAGTATAAAAAGGCTTCAATGGGAAGCCCTAGAGAAGGAGAGAATAGAGAGAAAAATGACTCTGCTGAGATTATCCCTGATCAAGTCTGAAGATCCTTGTGCTTCCAACACTTCCCCCATTACAGGAAACCCTTGTTTCCTTGAGTTATGATGTCTCTCCATTGGTTGAGATATCCTTGAGTGAGCCATGGAAGGAGTTTGTTGAAGGCTTGAGATTGGACGAATCCAGAGGACGGTTCTGCTTGGAGCCTGTGAAAGGAAGACTCAAGTGAAATCATTCCTAAATGTATTTTAGTTAACTATAATAAAAGAAACACTTGTCTTGTTCCTGATATTAATCTTCTTCATGCTTATGAGATCAATGTTATGATTTACATATGAATGGTTGTTTCAATTATATAACTAACTACCTTTTAATATGCTATGAAGTTGATTTTCTTATGATGCTTGGCCCATGTACTGTTATGCTTGCTTGAATTGATTGCCTTGCAGGTTGAAGGATCAAAAGGAACTCCGAGAGGGTTTGGACCCTGGCTGGATCTACCCAAACAAAGGACCCCCAAGTGCACCTATCTTCATGTAGTTTGTTTATATTAGTAACATGGTTGTACGGAATGTTTGTTTTTCTTTATAGATAACCATTGCTCTACTAGGGTATTAACCCAAGACCCTAGGGGACCTTTGTCCCTAAACACGTAGCATGAGAAAACTACTTTCTCGCATGGTCTCGACCTGATATCAGTCGTCCAAGAATCTTCATGAGATTTCACAACAGTCATTCGATTGGACGGGTCACATCAACGGTGGAGATCGTCTGGGTTAGTTGGTGAGTGAACGACACGATATCCGTTAGATCGAGTGGGATAGATCGACGATGGAGATTCCACTATTTGAAATGCTTCTGGTGAGGATTATCCCTAACTGTCAGGATTATACCGCCTCATATGCATGCCAAAAAAATTTATTTTAATGGCTCACCTCTCACTGTCAGCTTGGTGGAGCGGCTAAAAGGGCGGTTATGCTATATTTAATAGGAGTTAAGTGCAGTTCACCAAATGGAGTGGAGTATCCCTAGGGGATATTGATTAAATGCACTCTAGGGGCAGTTTTCGACCAGAGGGAGTGAACCAAGACGATAGATAGGCTAATGGGAGCCTTCTAAAGGCAACAAAATAGTCTAGAGAAGCTGACGAAGTCATATTCATAGAGATTTTCATGGAGGGAAATTTTGGAGCTCAGGGCCACAAGGGGTTGGAGGCAGTTGTAGGAGCTACTAGTACTCGTTCTCAACGAACCAACAATCATTCTTGACTATAATGACCCTTCTAAAGCCATTGCAGATATTTGCAGAAGCATTTGAATAATTCTAAAGGTCGAGATTCTATAGGGAAGTTTCAGGCAGCCCAATGCCAACCGTGGAGGAAGGCCTAGTTTGGGGATGCAGTGCTCATTTTGAGCAAATTATTAGTCTATTTTTGGTTTTGATATGTGTTGTAGACAGTAGATGAGGTTTCAATGACAGTTGGAGAATTCTGAAGGAGTTATTGCCATCAAGAAGCTCAGGGCAGCTCAAAGCACTGATTGAAGGAAGCAAGTCTAAAGGAGCTTAGATATGTTTGTACAATGATGACAGCCATGACAAGGATATAGATGGTATTCTAAGCCCATTGGTTCAGTTCAGTAACCTTTGGAGTTAAGTGTGGAACTTGTAAGAGAAACTTTGCCATAATCCCAAATAGCCAAGTCAAGATGACAAAAGCTTAAGGAGATGTAGCCCATGATATTCGGCTGAACTCCTAGATTAAATTTGTTTTTATATGTGCTGCATTATATGGCTGTTATATGTGTTTAATATGAGCAGAAACAAATGCACTTAAAGAACCTAAATAGTTAAAGTAAAACACACACCTATTTCAAGTATTTAATTCTGCAAATGTCATATATAAGCTAGATCATTTATTTGTTTAACTGAGTGGGAGTTTCTTGTAAGCATAACAAGTTATCAAACCCCCATTTCAGATTATCTTCACTGTTATATCTTTCTTTTTTGTTGGTTCACACAACTGTCTTATTTGCGAACCATGCCTTCACCAACATGGGTCAACCAATGCACCGATGGCTCCATTGGAAGTATCACTTCACGTGAGATGACCCATGCACTATTAGCTTAGGAGTAGGAGTAGTGTTTGATTTTGAGTTGTTTGCTTGCATGCTTGTTTTCTTATTTGGTTTGTTTGCTGGTTTTTCTGCTTGCTTGTTTGCTTACTTGCTTTGCTTTCACTTTTGTTTCTGCTCTTTCTTTGCTTTGTTGTTTGTTAGTTCACTTGTTTTGTTTGTATAGTTCACTTTTTTTGTTTGTAGGTTAGTTTTGCATGAAACCATGTATGACTCTTGAAGCAAGCTTGGTAAAGTACAAGAGGCCTTGTGCTGCTATCACTACTTGGTTATCTGTCATCATGCCTCTGTATGAAGAACTTGTTACTTTCAGTCCATGATACGTCGATGGAAAATATGTACTATTTGAAGTGAACCTTGGTGAAAACACAATGCTTGTGTGCTAGCTAGTGTCGCCTACTCTTGTTGGTTGTTTTTGGGTTAACCCTTGTCAGCTCAGTCAAGTAGAGTAACATGACGGGGAAAACCTTAATAGACACGCTAGAGGTATAATAAACTACTACTCTGCTGGAACAACCTCTTCTTCTCTCAATAAGTCGGGATCCCTCTTCCGCCTCTGAAACTAATAAGTGCTATGCATAGTAACAAAAATGAAAAAAGTGAAAAAAGTAAAAAAAAAAATGAAAAAAGTGAAAAAAGTTTGAAAAAATGAAAAAAGTGAAAAAAATTTGAAAAAATGAAAAATGAAAAAGGCGAAAGAAGAGAAAGGGTTCTTGAGCAGAGGGGTGATGCAAGTAACTCCGTCGGGGCACTGACCAACAACTATTCCCCATGCTTGATTTGCACAATCCTGAGAGGGAAGGCTCTGCCTTCCTCCCCAGAAATGCACATTTCTGCCCAACAACTATTCCCCATGCCTGATTTGCGCAATCCTAAGAGGGAAGGCTCTGCCTTCCTCCCCAAAAATGCACATTTTTGCCCAACAACTATTCCCCATGCCTGATTTGCACAATCCTGAGGGACAGTAACTACTGGCTAAGAAAATTTGTAGTCATTGAGCCAACATCCATTGCCAGCTGAGATTGCGCATTGTACAATCCCAACAGTCAGTAGCCAAAATGGACTATGCATTGCACAGTTCCGACAGTCAGTTAGTCTCCTAGCAGCCTAGAGTATGTCTTGTGCAGTCCTAGCAGTCGGTCTCCTGACACCGTCATGATCAGTCACATAGGTATGTTGCAAGTCAGTTCTCAAGTTCATTTTGGTTTTTGATTGATAGACTTCTTGCCATGAGTGTTTTTATGTCTCCAAACATCGTAGGTGGTCATCTGCATCTCAACAGTTCACATACAATGGTTTCGAAGAGAGCAGAGTCAAAGGCACCATTCAGAGCACACCTGGAGATGCATTCGATCAAATGTCTATGAGCTTGCATACTCATGAAGATATCAAGTTGTTCGTAGACAAGAACATCAAGATATCACAACAAGAAGCATCATGAACAACAACTGAAAGCAGCATACTGAATGCAGCAAATGCAATGAATTCAAGGGGAAGGTTGTTGACAACACAGAGGTGGAACAAAGTTGCAAGATCAAGCAGATCCAGTGATAATGAAAGAAACTTTGGAGACTTAGGCTATGAGGTGACAACGTGACATGAAGACTGCACGAAGACAGAGAATCGAACAGAGAAGGTGTTGCATGTACTGAAGCAACAACTCAGGAAGAACATGAATCTACACAAACATACGAATGAGTTGTAGCAGGAATAGGAACAACATTGGGCGCAACGTGCACTCACTGATGAAACTGTGCCTGTACAAGTTAAATATCCATCCTAGCAGTTGACACAGAGCAGACATGGTGAGAAGTGTTGTTGATCACATGCAAGGAATTTAGCAGGATGCACGTCATTGTGCGCATGCATGTAATTCAACCCATTCAACAAACTCACCAAGGCGAAGAAAAGAAGCAAGTCCAACTGGATATGAACATGTACTTCGGCAAGTTGATGCACATGACCACTAGTACACACTTGAAGATCAGCACAGACACTATGCCTCAGTGTGTTGCCAGTTCAGCCGCACCCAAGAAGACCATGCACATGTTAGAAGACAAGTTGGATGAAGGGGGAAAACCAATGCACCGATTGCAACGGAGGAAATAGTTCACTTCAGCAATGAGATGCACGTACACCATCATGGACAACCAAGCTTAGCATCAGCTCACCACCTTCACCATCACAAGCATGTCAAAGAGTTCGTCTCATCACAGCGGACCAAATGTCAGTGATGTCTTGCATGGCTTGCTCAAGCCATGTTGTCTCACATGAGTACATGTGCATTGTAATGTGGAGTCATGTCAAGTGTAATTCAAGTGTCAATAGTTAGATGTAACAGTCATAGAGTAGGTGAAGAGTCATGAGAGTAATTGAACTGTCATAAAGGGGAATGTCAAGGGTCACCCCACCCTTTGCTATAAATAGTCCCTCATAACTCATTGTAAGGTATTTTGATCAGCCAAGCCTCTGATAAGACTATCTTGGAAAGAGCTTGGAAAGTATTGTAACGTGCCTTGGATTCTCCACTGCACGGAGCTAGTTCATCTCTTTGGAGGAGAAGGCGGATGTGGTTGTAGCATTCCACTGTTGGGGCTAGTGGGTTTACATGGATGTAATGTATGATTGGAACTTACACTTCTTTATATAATAAGAGGCAACACATTTTCATACATGTATTATATCTATTGTAAGACCGATCTTTAACACTTGTAATGCATGTTGCTTTAACCTGTGTTCTACATATGAATAGTTTCATTTGTTGTAATGCATAATTTATTAATGGAAATTTGTTGTATATGTTTTTAGTGTTGTCCCATCCATGTCGACTGCTCTGTCGGACATCAGACAAACCTTTCATATGAAGCTCGTTGTAACAACCATTGCACTCAAAGATCTAGAGTCCATTTGGCACTACCTTGGGGTTTGCAATCATTAGTAGCAGATCCTTCACTCTCGATAGTGAGAAACCATCATTTTCTCCTGATTGATAGATTCTTGTTCGACTCCAGCTCATCTATTCACACTTGTTAGATTGTACTTGGTACCTTGACACTCATTATCATTATCAGTGAGTGGTCTCACATTTGTTAACTGTATACATCAATGACCGGTAATCAAACGATTTCTCACATGGTAAACTTCAGATCATTTATTCCCATGGTGTAGAAATGTACCACGACGGTTAGTGAATACCTCAAGTTGCATCAGCATTCATTGGTTCACTTGAAAGTTTCTCCTATTGCTGCTAGTTCATACCACTCCACCTTATATGTTGCAGTCATTCATGGTGACATTCTATATGCTGGCACCTGAGTTTGCAGTGTAGTACCATCTTACTCCATCATTTTCATTTGGTACTTCTGGGATCAGTCTTGGATATCAGTGATCCACTTCATCCTTCAGCATCATTGACATTCTTATATGTGATATTTAGACATGTACTTGTTCAATCATGATCAAATGATCCATTATGTATTTTCTAGTCTTTTATACTTGTATACTTAGTGGATTTGCTTGTACTTGATATGCGGACATGCTTTAATTTCTTTGAGCATGGGTATGCCTGCCTTAGACAGTGTTTCTTTTTTATCTCCTTGTGTGGCTTGGCAGGCTGAGCTCTGGTGAAGTCCTTCTCAGTTTTTGACAGGTTTCCTTTCCATGCACTTAATACATTTCGGCCATCATGTACCCCTTCTAACCTCATATATTATGGGGCATCTGTTATAGCTCCAAATCTCACTTTTGATGTTTTTGATGTTGCACTCATGGCCTAGGGCAACCCCTCCTTCTAGACCTGGTCCAAATACTTAAAAAAAATAGCATTTTACTCCCTATACGTGACATTTCCCTGAGCTAAACACGTGTGTATACAGGTCTGTGTATACCCAACTCGCGTATATGTCTTAAAACACTTAAAAAAATTAAATCTTCTTAATTTCGGGCGGAGATCACGGGTTTTACTTGTTGATTGTAGGTTTTAACCCTGTACAGAAATTACCTGCATACGAATTCTTAAACAAAGAAAATAAACAATGCGAGAGCATAACCCATAAAACACATATGCACAGATATTTTTCCCTGGATCCCAAAACCGGGACTACCAGCTTGATTTTTCATTATGTTCCTTTCAATGTTACAATACATATTTATACATGTCGAAGCATCCAATACCATGGACCGAAAAACCATTGCGTCCAATACCATGTGCGAAAATCATGCACAAAACCATAGGTAGGTTCGCCCAACCTAATATAGGGTCCAAAAAAAAATTTCCCGGGGCGCTGCCCCGGACCCCGTAGAGGGGGGCTACCCGCCCCCCGCTGCGCAGTTGGCACAACGAAGGGGGGCTTCCACCCCCTGTTTAACTACGTAGGTTAGTCGTGGAAAGAATATAACACAACCCAACAATCTCCCACTTGTTGTTTTCTTTCCACAGGGGGCCACAGGAGAGCTTAGTCATTTTTCCAGCCCTGAAACACCCATTGTTTCTCTACACCAAGAGAACTTCTCAGAGCTCACAGATTTTGTCATTGCATCTGCAGTATTCTTCAAAGTGTCCACCTTTACCAGCAACACCTTTTTGTCTTCTATCATATCCCTCACAAAGTGATACTAAACATCAATGTGCTTTGTCTTTGAATGATAAGCAGGGTTCTTTGCCAAGAAAATTGCACTTTGGCTGTCACAGTCTATTCTTATAGCTCCCTGTACTAACCCCATACTTGAACACAATCTCTGCAACCAAACTGCTTCCTTGCTTGCATGAGTGGCTGCCATGTATTATGCCTCTGTAGTTGATAGTGCCACTACAGATTGTTTCTTACTCATCCAACTGACTGCACCTCCAAATAGGTTAAACACATACCCACTTGTAGATCTTCTCTGATCCAGATCTCCAGCCCAGTCTGCATCAACAAAACCATGAATATCCAACACTCTGTCCAATCCTGGTCTTCCTTGGTAGCACAAACCATAATCACTAGTGCCACGCAAATACCTGAAAACCCGCTTCACTGCTGTCCAGTGCTCCTTCCCAAGTTTTGACATAAACCTGCTTAATACTCCCACTGCATGTGCAATGTCTGGTCTAGTACAGACCATTTCATACATCAGGCTACCGACTGCACTTGCATATGGAACACGGGACATGTCCTCTTCCTCTTCTTGTGTCTTGGGACACTGTTCAGCAGATAACCTCACACCTACAGGAATAGGAACCTTCACCGGTTTACTATCCTGCATATTAAACCTCTGCAGTATTGTCTCGACATACTTCCTCTGGTTTAACCAGAGCTTCCTCTTTGCCCGATCTCTTTTAATTTCCATGCCCAAAATATAGTTTGCAGCACCAAGATCTTTCATGTCAAATTTGGAGGACAATTGGGTCTTCAAATCCTGGATAATTTCTTTGTCATTTCCAACCAGCAACATGTCATCCACATACAAGACCAGATAAATAACACGGTCACCAATTAATTTAAAATACACACAATGATCTGCTTTGCTTCTGGTGAAGCCAAGTCCCCATATAAATGTATCAAATTTCTGATACCACATCCTTGGTGACTGTTTTAACCCATACAGAGACTTCTTTAACTTGCATACCAGTTCTTTCTTACCCTTCACCGCAAAGCCTTCAGTTTGCCTCATGTAGATTTCCTCTTCCAAATCCCCGTGAAGAAATGATGTCTTCACATCCATCTGTTCTACCTCAAAATCAAAAGCAGCAGCAACAAATAAAAGTAATCTAATAGAAGCTACCTTGGCAACAGGAGAAAAAATATCACCAAAATCAATTCCCGGCACCTGGGAATAACCTTTTGCTACCAACCGAGCTTTGTATTTCTCCACCTTTCCTTCTGCATTAGTCTTCTTCTTGAACACCCATTTGCTGCCAATGGGTTTCCTTCCAGCCGGCAACTCTACCAGATCCCAAGCCTCATTTTTTGCAAAGATGCCATTTCATCAACCATGGCCTCTTTCCAGAGTTTTCCATCCTCTGAATCCACTGCTTCCTTCACAGTTCTGGGATCATCATCAGTAACAGACAAAGCAAAATTTGAACTGAAACCAGATGGACTATACCTTTCTGGCTGCCTTCTTTCTCGACCTGATCTTCTCACAGCCAGAGTTTGTGGCTCTTCATCTTCTGATTCCTCCTCTGCTACAGAGTCTGATTCTTCCTCCTTTGGCTCAAACTCTATCTTCTCAGGTTCCTTTGGTTGGACTTCATGTTGAATAACATCTTTTACCTCTCTGAACACCACATCTCAGCTGTACACAACCTTCCGTGTGACTGGGTTCCAAAGCTTATAACCCTTTAAACCATCCTTATACCCAATAAAGATGCACTTTTCAGATTTACTATCCAACTTGGTTCGTTTCTCCTTTGGAACATGTACATATGCATCACATCCAAATACCCTCAGATGTGAAAGAGAGGGTTTCTTACCAGTCCATACTTCTTGTGGAGTCTTATCCTCCAACGCTGATGAGGGTGATCTGTTGATCAGGTAACGTGTAGTATCCACCGCCTCTGCCCAGAATTCCTGTCCTAACCCGGCACCACTGAGCATGCTTCTTGCCCTTTCCATCAACGTCTTGTTCATTCTTTCTGTGACTCCATTTTGTTGAGGTGTATATGGAGTAGTCTTCTGTCGTGCTATACCACACTTCTTACAAAATTCTTCAAATTCCTTGCTGCAAAATTCTCCACCATTATCTGTCCTCAGCACCTTTATCTTCTTCTCTGTCTGATTTTCCACCAGAGCCTTAAATTCTTTAAACCTGTCAAAGACTTCAGATTTCTTCTTAAGGAAATATATCCATGTATTCCTTGAGAAGTCATCTATGAATGATACATAGTACACAGACTTACCCAGTGATGGAACCTTCACAGGTCCAAACACATCACTGTGCACAAGCTCTAATATCTGTTTCGTCCTCTTACCACCAGAGGGGAAACTCACTCGATTCTGCTTCCCATACACACAATTTTCACAGAAATCAAAATCCAAAGAGCTATCATTCATACCTTCTACCATACCTTTACCATGAAGTATTCGAAGGCCCTTCTCTCCAATATGTCCAAGCCTTTGATGCCACAACATGGTCTTCTCTCCAGAGACCACTAGATTTTCTACTCCATTTTCAGGAACCATAGAACTATTGCACCCATCAACAACAGTGCTACCTTGCAGCTTGTACAGAGTTCCAATCCGAACTCCCCGCATCAATATCAGTGCTCCTCGAACCATCTTGCAGGCATCTTTCTCGAACACCGTCTTTACACCTGCATCATCCAACTTGCTTACAGAAATCAGATTTCTGGCCAATGCAGGAATATGTAGAACACCTGGAAGTGTTCTAACCCTTTCACCTTGCAGCTTCAACTTTACTTTTCCCCGACCAATGATTCTAGCCTTCCTATCATCTCCTAAGAAGACATCACCACCATCATATTTCTCATACTCGCAGAACCACTCTCTATGGGGAGTGAAGTGAAAGGATGCACCTGAGTCAATCAACCATGCCTCATGATCTACATGTGTACTTGAAGAAGCCAAGTACACATCCCCACCTTCATCTGAGGTGGTTTTCGCCTCTGCAGAAGGAGCATCATCAGATCCCTTTCCTTTATCAGGAGCTTTAGATTTACAATCCCTTCTGAAGTGCCCTTCCTTTCCGCATTTCCAGCACACCACCTTTGTAGGTTTTCTTGGAGATTTAGATCTCCCTCTAGATTTAGATCTCCCACTCGATGACTTATTTTTGTTTCTGTTCTGGGACCATCCTCGTACAGACAAGGCATCACCATTCTGGTTGTCCATATTCTTCCATCTCATCTCCTCCGTCAGCAAGGCTGAGACTATTTCATCAAACTGCAAAGCAGTTGCATTGCTACCTATTGCAATAACCAGACTATCCCACGAATCTGGTAGAGAACACAATAGACTAATGCACTTATCTTCATCTGAAATTTTGATATCAACCGATAATAATTGACTTACCACAGTAATAAACGCATTCAGATGCTCTGTCACCGAGTCTCCATCTTTCATCCTCAGGTTATACAGCTTTTTCCGCAGGAACAATTTATTCACCAGAGACTTAGATTGGTACAAAGTCCCTAACTTGACCCACAAAGCCTTCGCCGTAGCTTCCCCTGATACATTCAACAATACTGAATCTAAGACACACAATCGTATTGTGCTCTTTGCCTTTCGATCCAACTTCTTCCATTCTTCATCGGTCACTCCCGATGGTTTAGTACCCGGATCTACCGCGATCCACTGATCTTTATCCACCAACAGATCCTCCATCTTGAGTTTCCACAACTCAAAATTCTGACCATTGAACTTCTCAATCTCGATCTTTCCACTGCTCGCCATCTTCTTTCACCACCAGAATCGATCTCGCAGATCTCCCACTGAACAAGGTCTACCACATGCCCGAGTGAAACCCCTCAGCAACAAAGGCGTCCTCTTGAAGCCAAAACAGCTCTGATACCAAATGTAGGTTTTAACCCTGTACAGAAATTACCTGCATACGAATTCTTAAACAAAGAAAATAAACAATGCAAGAGCATAACCCATAAAACACATATGCACAGAGATTTTTCCCTGGATCCCAAAACCGAGACTACCAGCTTGATTTTTCATTATGTTCCTTTCAATGTTACAATACATATTTATACATGCCGAAGCATCCAATACCATGGACCGAAAAACCATCGCGTCCAATACCATGTGCGAAAATCATGCACAAAACCATAGGTAGGTTCGCCCAACCTAATATAGGTCCAAAAAAAAATTTCCGGGGCGCTGCCCCGGACCCCATAGAGGGGGGCTACCTGCCCCCCTCAAACCCCCCGGACAGGGGGGGCTGCCGCCCCCACTGCGCAGTCGGCGCAACGAAGGGGGGCTACCGCCCCCCTCTAACCCCCCGTTTAACTACGTAGGTTAGTCGTGGAAAGAATATAACACAACCCAACATTGATTACCTATTAGTGCCTGTGGCCCAACTGTTCCCAAATTCCCAACTAAAAAACTACTTTGGGAGAAGTATAAAAAGGCTTCAATGGGAAGGCCTAGAGGAGGAGAGAATAGAGAGAAAAATCACTTTGTTTATATTATTATCATGGTTGTATGGAATGCTTGTTTTTCTTTATAGATAACTCCTGCTCTGCCAGGGTATTAACCCAAGACCCTAGAGGACCTTTGTCCCTAAACACGTAGCACGAGAAAACTAGTTTTCTCGTGTGCTCTCGACCTGATATCGGTCGTGCAAGAATCTGCATGAGATTTTACGGTAGTCATTCGATTGGACGGGTCACATCGACGGTGGAGATCGTCCGGGTTAGTTGGTGAGCGAACGATGTGATATCCATTAAATCAAGCGGGATAGATCGACGATGGAGATTCCGCTATTTGAAATTCTTCAGGTGAGGATTATCCCTAACTGTTGGGATTATACCGCCTCATATGTGTGCCAAAAAAATTATTTTAATGGCTCACCTCTGACTGTCAGCTTGGTGGAGTGGCTAAAAGGGTAGTTATGCTATATTTAACAGGAGTTAAGTGTAGTTCACCAAATGGAGTGGAGTATCCCTAGGGGATATTAATTAAATGCACTCCAGGAGCAGTTTTTGACCAGAGGGAGTGAACCAAGAGGCTAGATAGGCTAATGGGAGCCTTCTAAAGCCAATGGAATAGTCCAGAGAAGCTGATGAAGTCATATTCATAGAGATTTTCATGGAGGGAAATTTTGGAGCTCAGGGCCACAAGGGGTTGGAGGCAATTGTAGGAGCTACTAGTACTCGTTCTCAATGAACCAACAATCATTCTTGACTATAATGACCCTTCTAAAGCCATTGTAGAGATTTGCAGAAGAATTTGAATAATTCTAAAGGTCGAGATTCTACAGGGAAGTTTCAGGCAACCTAGTGCCAACCGTGGAGGAAGGCTTAGTTTGGGGATGCAGTGCTCATTTTGAGCAAATTATTAGTCTATTTTTGGTATTTGATATGTGTTGGAGATAGTAGATGAGGTTTCAGTGATATTTGGAGAATTCTTAAGGAATTATTGTCATCAATAAGCTCAGGGTAGCTCATAGCACTGATTGAAGGAAGCAAGTCTAAGGGAGCTTAAATATGTTTGCACAATGATGACAGCCATGACAAGGGTATAGATGGTATTATAAGCCTATTGGTTCAGTTCAGTAACCTTTGGAGTTAAGTGTGGAACTTGTAAGAGAAACTTTGCCATAATCCCAAATAGCCAAGTCAAGATGACAAAAGCTGAAGGAGAAGTAGCCCATGATATTTGGGTGAACTCCTAGATTAAATTTTTTTTTATATGTGGATGTTTATTTGTTGCATTATAAGGTTGTTATATGTGTTTAATATGAGCAGAAACAAATGGACTTAAAGCACTTAAATAGTTAAAATAAAACACACACCTATTTCAAGTATTTAATTCCGCAAATGTCATATATAAGCTAGATAATTTATTTGTTTAACTGAGTGGGAGGTTCTTGTAAGCATAACAAGTTATCAAACCCCCATTTCAGATTATCTTCACTGTTATATCTTTCTTTTTTGCTGGTTCGCACAACCGTCGTATTTGTGAACCATGCCTTCACCAACATGGGTCAACCAATGCACTGGTGGCTGCATTGGAAGTATCACTTCACGTGAGATTACCCATGCATTGTTAGCTTAGGAGTAGGAGTATTTTTTTATTTTGAGTTGTTTGCTTGCATGCTTATTTTCTTATTTTCTTTGTTTGCGGGTTTGTCTTCTTGCTTGTTTTCTTAATTGCTTTGCTTTCACTTTTGTTTCTGATCTTGCTTTGCTTTGTTGTTTGTTAGTTTTGTTTTTTTGTTTGTACAGTTCACTTGTTTCGTTTGTAGTTTAGTTTTGCATGAAACCATGTATGACTCTTGAAGCAAGCTTGGTAAAGTACAAGAGACCTTGTGCTGCTATCACAACTTGGTTATCTGTCATCATGCCTCTATATGAAGAACTTGTTACTTTTAGTCCATGATACGTCGATGGAAAATATGTACTATTTGAAGTGAACCTTGGTGAAAACACAATGATTGTGCGCTAACTAGTGTCACCTACTCTTGTCGGTTGTTTTTGGGTTAACCCTTGTCAGCTCAGTCAAGTAGAGTAAGATAAGGGGGAAAACCTTAATAGACACGCTAGAGGTATAATAAACTACTACTCTGCTGGAACAACCCCTTCTGCTCTCAATAAGTCGGGATCCCTCTTCCGCCTCTGAAATTAATAAGTGCTATGCATAGTAACAAAAATGAAAAAAGTTTAAAAAATGAAAAAAGTGAAAAAAGTTTGAAAAAAGAGAAAAAAGTTTGAAAGAATGAAAAATGAAAAAGGCAAAAGAAGAGAAAGGGTTCCTGAGCAGAAGAGTGATGCAAGTAACTCTACCGGGGTACTGACCAACAATTGTTCCCCATGCCTGATTTGCACAATCCTGAGAGGGAAGGCTCTGCCTTCCTCCCCAGAAATGCACATTTCTGCCCAACAACTATTCCACGTGCCTGATTTACGTAATCCTGAGAGGGAAGGATCTGCCTTCCTCCCCAGAAATGCACATTTTTTCCCAACAACTGTTCCCCATGCCTGATTTGCACAATCCTGAGGGACAGTGACTACTGGCCAAGAAAATTTGTAGTCATTGAGCCAACATCCATTGCCAACTGAGATTGCGCATTGTACAATCCTAGCAGTCAGTAGCCAAACTGGACTATGAATTGCACAGTTTTGGCAGTCAGTTAGTCTCCCAGCAGTCCAGAGTATGTCTTGTGCAGTCTCGGCAGTCGGTCTCCTGACCTACCGGCTGAAATTGTGCAACCGTCATGATCAGTCACATAGGTATGTTGCAAGTTAGTTATCAAGTTCATTTTGATGTTCGACTGACAGACTTCTTGCCATGAGTGTTTCCATGTCTCCAAGCATCGTAGGTGTTCATCTGCCTCTCAACAGTGCACATACGATGGTTTCCAAGAGAGCAGAGTCGAGGGCACCATTCAGAGCACACCTGGAGATGCATTCGATCAAATGTCTATGAGCTTGCCTACTCACGAAGATATCAAGTTGTTCGTAGACAAGAACATCAAGATATCACAACAAGAAGCATCATGAACAACAGCTAAAAGTAGCATACTGAATGCAGTGAATGCAATGAATTCAAGGGGAATGTTGTTGACAACACAGAGGCGGAACAAAGTTGCAAGATGAAGTAGATCCAGTGATAATGAAAGCAACTTTGGAGACTTAGGCTATGAGGTGACGACGCGACATGAAGACAATACGAAGACAGAGAATCTAACAAAGAAGGCGTTGCATGTACTGAAGCAACAACTCAGGAAGAACATGAATCTACATAGATAGACGAATGAGTTATAGTAGGAACAGGAACAACATTGGGTGCAACATGCACTCACTGATGAAACTGCACCAGTACAAGTTAAATATCCATCCTAGTAGTTGACATGGAGTAGACATGGTGAGAAGTGTTGTTGATCACATGCAAGGAATTTAGCAGGATGCATGTCATTGTGCGCATGCATGTAATTCAACCCATTCAATAAGCTCACCAAGGCGAAGAAAAGAAGCAAGTCCAACTGGAGATGAACACTTCGGCAAGTTGATGCACATGTCCAGTAGTACACACTTGAAGATCAACACAAACACTATGCCTTAGTGTGTTGTCGGTTCAGCCACACCCAACAAGACCATGCACATGTTAGAATACGAGTTGGATGAAGGGTAAAACCAATGCACTAATTGCAACGGAGTAAATAGTTCACTTCAGCAAGATGTCACCATGAGATGCATGTACACCATCATGGACAACCAAGCTTAGCATCTACTCACCACCTTCACCATCTCAAGCATGTCAAAGAGTTCATCTCATCACAGTGGACCGAATTTCAGTGATGTCTTGCATGGCGTGCTCAAGCCATGTTGTCTCACATGAGTACATGTGCATTGTAATGTGGAGTCATGTCAAGTGTAAGTCAAGTGTCAATAATCAAATGTAACAGTCATAGATTAGGTGAAGAGTCATGAGGGTAATTGAACTGTCACAAAGGGGAATGTCAAGGGTCACCCCACGCTTTGCTATAAATAGTCCCTCATAACTCATTGTAAGGTATTTTGGTCAGCCAAGCTTCTGATAAGACTATCTTGGAAAGAGCTTGGAAAGTATTGTAACACGCCTTGGATTCTCCACTGCACGAAGCTAGTTCATCTCTTTGGAGGAGAAGGCGGATGTGGTTGTAGCATTCCACTATTAGGGCTAGTGGGTTTACATGGATGTATTGTATGATTGGAACTTACACTTCTTTATATAATAAGAGGCAGCACATTTTCATACATGTATTATATCTATTGTAAGACCAATCTTTAACACTTGTAATGCATGTTGCTTTAACCTGTGTTCTACATATGAACTGTTTCATTTGTTGTAATGCATAATTTATTAATGGAAATGTGTTGTATATGTTTTTAGTGTTTTCCCATCCATCTCGACTGCTCTGTCGGACATCAGACAAACCTTTCATATGAAGCTCATTGTAACAACCATTGCACTCATTCAGACTGATCTGTGAGTGTTGTACATGTTATCTTACCTCGTATGTTGTGACTGTCGCATCTCTGTGGACTCTTGCACCAGAAGATGTGCATGTCTTGTGTGTTGTGTGTTCCTAGCCAACTTGGGATTGATCCCTTTCAACTCGGAACTCACCTTCACCCCATCTCAACCCACCTATGTTAGAACCTCTCATACACCTTCCTTGACTCACTACAGTGGTCACAGCCTTGCTACTGATAGAGTTATCCTACTTGCCTCTGTGCGACATCACGGTCATGGCATTACCATACAACCCACTACTAGGACTCCTACACCAAACGGTCTAAGGTCTGATTGGGACTTCTTAACGGGGAGATCCCCTTACATGTTGGCGGGTCCAACACCATCAACAAGGACCTAGTGAAGGAAAGTTGAGGAGGTTGCTCCTCCTAAAACCAAAACCAAGTCACCTATAGCACCTATGAGTAGGCCTACTACTAGGCCAATCACCTTCAATAAGACAAGGACACAATTTTCCTTTGAGAAAGAAGAAAAATAAAATCTATAGGAGGATCAGGGTTTGCTACAGGAGAGACAAGGTTTTCTACATGAGTGGCAAAGTCTACTATAGGAAGAATAGGGGAAGCTACAAGAGCACAAGAAAGAGCTACAAAAGGAATCTACCACCTCAAAGTCAGTTGGAAAATACCTACAAGAGCTTCAAGATCCTAGCCCAAAACCTAGCTTGGGGTCCTACTACAAATTTATTGGAGGAAGGATTATCCCTGAAAATTTGCAGTACCACTCCTCTATGAGCTGGAGATAGAGAGAGGAAGAACCCACGGGTGGATGAAAATTGCTAAATCTAAGAATGTGGAAGATGTGGGCCTCATGGAAGAGGAGGTCATTGGAATGGGAAAAGAGTTAAGTGATTTGAGACTAAGGGAGTCCATTATGAAGGAGAAATTAGAGGAATAAAACACCAGGTTGAGAGAGAGGTTGCAGGAGAAAGGAACACAACTTGCCACCATGGAAAGTCTCTCTATGGAAGCCCTATAATGTAGGAAACCATCAAAGTATTAGGCTCTCTTCCTCAAAGAACAGTGGTTGCATTTCCAATTCAAAACTTTAGCGCAATACGGATCTCTACCTTTTTAGGACAGATGAGGCTCATCAATCGGTATATCATAAGGGTCACAATTCCATTCTCCAACTTATTAAATTATTTTTTTCTCACATTTATCTACAAATTTTGTTATATTATGCTTTGTGTGAGGAGTAAAAGATGTGTTTCTATGTCATGTGACCTAATGTGTGTTAAATGCAAAAATTGGAGCAATTTTGAGATAAATTGAGTGCAGGAGCTCAAAGTAAACAAAAAAGAGATATTCTAGGAGGTTTTCTACCTCCTTAAATCCTTACATCAGCAAAATATCACCTCTATCTCTCATCAACTCGAGGTCATTGGAAGCCAAGCAGGCTGAGGTCATTGGTAACTAAGCCAGTGCAAGTCAAGCAAGATATAGATCCACCTATTCTTGAGTTGGGGAGACAAACATCCCTATTTTCTAGGGATTTTTTGGTAGCTACCCTTTTGCATGAATAAATATGCTAAGGAACTCATTAGGATTCAACATTTTATTATAGCTAAGAGGTCATTGAGCGAATTCACTTGTGACTGTTATTTTGATGATGTACTTGACATTTATGGAATGATAATGAGAATCTTTATCTTGATCCATCATTGATTTAGTTAAGAGGGATGAAGCTCTTGGGTTTCGACCCAACCCTAGTAGCCTAGGTTCCTCTTGTGTACTTATATTTCTTTCAACCTAGAATGTTGATTAGTTTCCACATTTTAGTAGAGTTTATTCATATTTCTTTTAGCCTAGAATGTTGATTAGTTGTTTCAATTCAATAGAGTTTATTTATATTTATTTTAGCTTAGAATGTTGAGTATTTTTTGCATTTTAGAAGAGTATAATCCCTCAAAAATTTTGTGACTATGATCCCTATCTCATCTCTCTCGTGGGATCATGAGCAGAGGACCCCACCATCACAGCCCAAAAATAGTGTAAGATTTCCTGTTTATGATTTCTCAGAAAGGTTTAAATTTGGTATCTTTCTTCACATATGATTGTTGTAGCTTGGAAGGTATTTCATTGCATAGATCAAGTTCTTAGCATTAGTTAGATATTTTTTAAATTCAATTCATCTTTTCCACCCTTAATTGTAATATTTTTCAAATGAAAAGAGGAACAGGTGCATGTGATGTTGCAGGGCTATTAGATCCGAAGGTAAGGAATCTTTTCACCAACTCCACGTAGGAGTTCTCCACTCTATTTTGATGAATTCCAACCCATGTTCTTGATCCCTATTTGTTGGTCACCATAAGCAACCCTCTTAGCCCAAATCTGGCCTTCCTGAAGTGTTGGGCTTGGCTAGGGGTGTTGATCACCTTCCCTACATTCCCCACAACCTTCATTCATCTTGCCATCACTTCATCCCATCATACTTACCCTCCTAACCCTCTCGGACAACTTCCTTTAGCATTTTAGGACTTCCTATAACACTACAAGAATCCTGTAGTAATCATGTAGCACACCTGTAGCAACATTTTTTGACCTTGTTTTGATGTGCAATGATAGCATAGCTTAGTTTAGGAGTAGATTGACCCCTCAGCTTGGATTCTATGACCAGAAGTACCACCTAGGCCATTCCCTTCTTTCCTTTTTCTTTCCTTCAATAGTGAATAACATTAGTTCTTTCATTCTGAATTTGGCAACTAGGACCTTACTTAATCTGCAAGTGTGAATTAGATAAATAATGCATGCAGTCATTAGTTGTGAATTGATAGGATGATCTTATATTTTCAATTAAACCTGATAGCTATATGATTTATTGCAAATTATAGTAGTTTTCTTTCTACAGTTAGCATAATTCTTGTGTTTTTCATGAATGGAATCATTAGATATTGCAAGTTGAGAACATTTACGAGTTAGAGTTCAAAAGAATTTACTTTCTCTGCATTAGGACTAGCTTTTACATTCTGCTTTTAGTAGTTAATCTCCTTTAAGTTTAGTATAGGAATGGTCTTGGAGTATGATCAAGTGATCTAGTTGAGGGTGGCATGAGTAGAAATCATCTACTATGTATATATCCCTATCACCTCGAAGTTTGTACGAACCCTGGGTTGATAAGTAAAGTTGAGGAGCCTCTGGAAGTTGCAGCACTCTTGGTGCAATACTAGGGCTCACCACTTTTTGGCACTATTTTCGGGGAGGTTTCTAGGTAGATGTTATTTCTACTTTACTTTCTGTTTTGCATTCAATTTTGAAAAAATCACATAAAATAAAATAAAATAAAAAAATTTCATGCCTCGTAGGAGTAGAGACACTCTAGGAAAATTCTTTCCAAATACCCCCACACCATCAAACAATCAACCTTCACTCTTCTTTGGTGACTGTCAACTTCCCTCTCTGACTACAGGGGAGTTAGAAGACCCCTTAGGTGAACAACCTGAGATATTTTAAGAGCCTATTGAGGAAGAAGAAGAAGAACCCATTCCACATACCCACACCATGGCTGAAAACAGGAATGAGGAGGTTTTTCCCATCTAGAGAAACTAATGGAGATGTTAGGATGAAGAATATAAGACCTTCTGCCCTTTCTCACTTCCATGGCTTGACTTCTCAGTACCGTGATAATTTCATGTTTGATTTTGTTGTTTTCTATAGGACTTAAGGCTAAACCTATGATGACCAAAATCTAAAGTTGTTCCCATCCACCCTTAAGGATGTAGCCTTGCACTAGTTCATGGGTCTACTTAGGGATATCATCGCTACCTAAGATCAAATGAAACAATACTTTAACAACAAGTAAAAGGACTATTGGAGGTCCAAAGACACCAAAGATGAAATATTTAGAATGACTCTTGGACCTGATGAATCCTTGGAAGACTATGAGGAAAAATTCTAGCTCAACTATAGGAGATCCAGATGCACCCTTGAACCTGAATCACTCAAGTTAGTCCTTCTCAGAGGAATCAAGGAGGATGTACTGGAAACCCTCAACATGTTATCTGGGGGGGACATCTATCAACTACCTTATGAAAATATCATGACGATATTCAAAAACCATTCTAGGGCTACTAGGAAGAAGGGTAGGACTAGTCAAGCTTTGGTTGGTTCCTCTCCCTCTACAACATCCATCAAGAATGAATTTGGGAACATGTTGGAGGACTTTAAAAGTGAAATGTTGCATACCTTTGCTCTACAAATGGACACCATGTAGATCAAGAGGAGACAAGATGAGGCAGATAGGGCCTTAGCTATCTTTTTTCCTAAATGCATTAGGAGGCACCCTAGAAATGAATGTCCATTAAATGTTATATGGGTCTGCTCAGTTTGTAAGGAAAACCATGCCATAGATAAGTGTACTTCTTTTCCTGAATTGAAAGCTGTATACCAAGGGGCAGAAGGTGGGGTTGAATAAATTCGTTTCATCAATCATAGGAGGCATCAAGGTCCTTGACCATACCAACAGGGCATGCAAGGTGAACCTTACTCTTATTACCATCCCAACTAGAATGCACCCCTTCTACCTTGGTACTATTCCACTCATCCATCATGGTCCATGCCTTCTCCTTGGTTTATGCACCTCAATATCCTCCCCAACCTATCAATCAAACATTTCAACCATATGCTTATACACACCTTGAGTGGAATAACCCATTACAAGGGTGGAGGCCTCAACTCAACCAACCTGTTGCTTTATTACCTCCACCTCCATCTCAACTACAACTCATTCATCTTGCTCCACCCAAGCAACCTCATATGCCCGGTAAATCCAATCTAAACCTGAATAATAAGTAGGCACAACAGGTCTATAGTGGAGAGACATCTTACCCTCCCTATACTGTAGAGATTCAAGAAATCAACCTCAGGTCTGGAACAGTACTCCCAAATAACTAGCCTCCATCTCCACCTGAGGAGATTGAAGAGGAAAAGGAAGAGAGTAACCCTCAATTAAGTCCACCTCCTTTTCCTAAGAGATTGATCCATCCTAACCAACACACCCCAAAAGAGACTGAACTTATGGGAGAATTGAAGAACTTATGTGTTAAAATTCCACTCCTCCAAGCTATTAAGGATGTTACCATCTACAATAAGATTATAAAAGAGAAATGCTTCAAACATCCTGGGAGGAGAAATAAATACACCCCTGGCATCTATGTTATTGGTCAATTATCTGATCTAATGTTGGGGAGAGTGATTTGCCCAAAATATCTAGATCCTGGAAGTCTTGTGGTAGATATGTACATTGATGGCATCATTGTCCCTCACACCTTGATTTATCTTAGGGCTGCCATCAATGTGATGACTAAAGAAACCATTCTCGAGATAGACCTCCAAGGATCCTTGAGAAACACCACCACATTGCTACAACTTGCAGATAAGTCCATAGTGGCTCCTGAGGGAGTTGTTGAGGATGTAATGGTATTTATCGACTCCTAGGAGTATCCTATGAACTTCCTAGTTATCCATCCCAAGACCAAATTCAATGGTTATCCTCTCATCCTTAGAAGACCATGGCTAGCTATTGTTGATGCTTACATAAGTTGTAGAGTTGGGAACATGACCAGTAAGAATGGGCATTTGTCCAAACAATTGGTATTATACTCTCCTGCTTAGCCATCTATTAAGCATGACTTATTCCTATGGTTGGAGGATGATGAGGAAGATGAAGTGTATCATACAAAATCCCATCCAATTTGTACCTTAGATGTTGTTATAGGAGGGGGGAACCTGATGAAGATGACCTCATTGACCAAATCCTCTAGAACCAACCCCCCAACACCATGCCTCTTGATGAGCTTGTGAAGGAACCTGAGGGTAATCCTTGGGCTGAGTTATGCCTAGTGGACCCAAGTCTTGCACATGTCAAAATGGTAGAATTTGGTCCATCTAGAACCTTGAATATTAACCCCTCTCTCTTAGCCAACCAAGAAGAGAAGTTGTGCAAAATGCTGAGAGAGCACTTAGATTCCTTTGCTTGGAGCTATAAATAAATGAAAGGGGTGCATCCTTCAGTGTGTACTCATCACATCTACATCAAGGAGGGATGTAAATATGTGCACCAACCTCAGAGGAGAATGAACCGAGCCCTAAAAGACATAGTAAAGGAAGAGTCACAAAATTTGTTGGATGCGGGGTTCATATACTCGGTCTCAGATAGTGAGTGAGTGTCCCCTCTAGTTTTGGTCCCAAATAAGAATGGGAAGTGGAGGATCTGTGTGGATTACAAAGAGCTGAACAAATCCACTAAGAAATACCATTTCCCTTTACCTTTCATTGATCAAGTTTTGTATGGTCTTGAAGGGAAGAAATTCTTCTCTTTCCTAGATGGATTAAATGGTTACAATCAAATCCAAATCAACCCAGAGAACCAAGACAAAACTACATTCACTTGTCCTTGGGGTACCTTTGCTTATGGGGTCCTTCATTTTGGATTATGTAATGCCACTACCACTTTTCAAAGGGAAGTTCTAAGCATATTTTATGAGCTGATCCATGACTTTGTAGAGATCTACATGGGTGATTTCACTCCCTATGGGTGTGACTTCCTAGAGGCTCTCTCTAACTAGGGAAAGTCCTGAAGAAGTGCATTGAACTGAACCTCTCACTTAATCCTAAAAAGTGTGAATTATTGATGAATTCAAGGATTTTCCATGGCCATTCAATATCTCAGGAGGGAATACAAGTGGACCCAAACAAAATTGCCATCATAAAAAGGGTCCCTAGTCCTCAAAAGCAGAGGGATGTGAGGAGCTTGTTGGGATTGGCTAGATATTATAGGAGGTTTATCAAAGACTTCAACGAAGTAGCCTCACCAATGTTTGGGTTGTTGGGCAAGGAATCAGAACTATGTTGGTCAAATAGCTGCCAAGAGGCCCTAGAGATCTTGAAAGAAAAATTAACCATTGCACCCATAATTAGAGGCCCAAATTGGGCTCTTCATTTTCATATCCACGTAGATGCATCCGACAAATTTGTAGGAGCAGCTTTAGGCCAGATAGATGATAATTTACCTTATTCCATTTACTTCATTAGTAAAAATCTGTCTAAGGCTGAATTGAACTACCCTGTAACTAACAAATAACTCCTAGGTTTTGTACACTCTTTGAACAAGTTCAGACAATACATCACTGGATATCAAAATTTTGTGCATACTGACCATGAAACTATCAAGTGCTTGATGAACAAGCCTAATGTGAATGCTAGATTTATTAGATGGTTTCTACTATCATTGATAAGACAGGTAAAGAAAATGTAGTTGCAAATTTGTTGTCTAGACTTGCTTTGCCTACAGGTGATGAAGGAATGGATGATGATCAACTTCCAAATGAGCAATTATTTTCTATCTCAGTTCTCTCTCCATCGTTTGCTAACATAGCCAACTAACTAGTTGCTACAAAATTCCCTCCAAATCTATCGTCCTGGGAGAAGAGCATAATTGTAAGGAAGAGTGCCCATTTCAATTGGATTGGGGGAAATCTCTTCAAGATGGGACCAGGTCAAATCTTGAGGAGATGTGTCAGGGAAAAGGAAGTCTTTGACATCCTCTTAGCCTTTCATGATGGGCCTTCTGGAGGTCACTTTGTTGCCAAGAGGAAAACTTTCAAGGCTCTAGAAGTTGGCTACTACTGGCCCACTCTCCACCAAGATGCAAGAAGATACACCAATTGATGTGATCAGTGCCAAAGGATGGGGAAACCTACCCCCAAGGATCAAATTCCATTACAACCTCAGGTGGATTTGGAGCCATTTGACAAGTGGGGCATGGATTTCATTGGGCTAATTTATCCACCATTAGGGTAGAAAAAGGACATCATTATGTGCACTGCTTATTTGATAAAGTGGGTTAAGACAAAAGATGTCAAGGTAGCAACATAGGAAAAAGTGGCTGAGTTCTTAAGGCAAAATGTGTTCTACAAATTTGGGTACCCCAAAGATATATTCATCGATCAAGGAGCTCAATTCACATCACATATGATTGAGAATCTATTAAGGTAACATCATATCAAGGACATAAATGCTACTGCCTATCATCCTCAGGCCAATGGACAAGTAAAGGTCACAAATACGGCATTAGAGTGAATCCTCACCAAGGTTTTGAGCAACAACAAAAAATATTGGGCAGATAGATTAGTGGAGGCCACTTGGGCCTATAACACAATTTGGAAAACAACTACTGGTTTCACCCTTTATGATTTTCTCTATGAAAAGAAAGATCTGCTCTCTATTGAGTTTGAGTAAAATACCTTGAGAATGGCAGCCCAATTGGATTTAGATATCACCAAATCATAGCAGAAGAGGTTTCTCTGGTTAAATGGCTTGGATGAATTCAGAATGCAGACCCCCCTACACATCGAAGTTATCCAATTGCAAAGGAAGTTCTAGCATGATAGGAATATCAAGGAGCAAGTTTTTGAAGAAGGGGATTGGGCATTGCTATATGACTCTAGGTTCAAAGACTTCAAATGAAAATTGATGACAATATGGTTATGCCCATACCTGATAAAGAAATGGCATGACAATGGAGTTGTTTAAATCAGGACAATTGATGACGAAGGGATTCCCTTCCTTGTCAATGACTACAAATTGAAGGTATACAGAAAGCCTATGTCCAAGGAAGAATTCATCAACATCGTCAACATAGAGGTGAATGTAATTAGAAGTGTCATAGCTTCCAAGTCACAACATTCCTAGATATTGTTTTTGTTTGTGAAAAAAATAAGAAGAGAAAAAAAATAAAAGTCCTTGATGAAAACCTTTATGAGGCATCTGAGACCAAATCTTGGGTTGAAACCCTCCCTGAGGTATCCCAGGAGTAAAAAGGAAAAAAAAAGGAAAAGAAAAAAATAAATATCCCTGGGTGAAACCTCCCCTGAGGTGCTTAGGGTAGGCATATTGAAAACCTCCCTTGAGGCATCCTTTTTGTCCCTCAAAAAAAAGAAAAAAACAAAGGATAATTTCATGACATGGATCCACAACCTATCTGTTAATACTTTTTGTCATTTTGCAAGTTTTAAGTGGAAAATTTCAGAGCTATAGGGCCAACATCCTCAATTTTTCATCCACTCCATATCCTCCATGAAAACCCTTGTTCTCACCACTCTCCACCATCCTAGTGGCTCAAAAATCCAATTTCGGGCCCTCTTTGGATTGCTATAGGAAGACTATAGTTGCTACATGAAGATCTTGTAGCACTACAGGAAGGTCCCAAAAATATATAGGAAGGGGATCCGGATGAGAAAATCACCAAGCATGGCCTTGCCAAATTTAAATGAGGTCCTCCCACCTTCATCCACCACTCATCCATCCTTCATACATCCATGTTCACAAAAAAGTCAATATCTTTCAAAACTAACCCTAAACTCCGTCTCACCCTGAAATTTTCTGGAAAAAAAAACAGAGTACCTTCCCTCCATTTCCATAACCCTTCACCACTCAATGAGGGCCCTAACATCATCCTCCAAGCCCTCTACACTCTTGCTCATCACTCCCCTAAAGTTAAAAGACCTGTGCAACCATTACAAAAAAACTAGAAGCCTAGTTTTTTCCTTCCCACAAGTTGAGTGGATGATACCATATCATGAGTCACTTTGCCACTCCAAGCAGGACTCTACAACAGTAGCAGCGACACCTGGGACATCAACAAAGAACTTGCACGCATAGCAAAAACAATAGTAAAACACACAGAAGAAAATAAAATATATGTAGGAGCATAAAAAGACAGCAAGACAACTCCCTGGGTAACCATACAAAGGTCTAGCACTCCAACATGCATCAATCGAACATGAGGTAGGCACAAGTATGGAAACCTACCAGCTTCTCCCTATGTGTAAAATAATGAAAAATGTATGAATTTCGAGGTAAGGTATTTTTTATAAGCTGGAGGAGGCCAATTAACTTGACCAATGTCGATCAGTGAAAAAAAAGTGATTTATGAGTCATCATGCAATGTGGGAGTGTCCGATCAGTCAAGATTAGAATAAAAAAGAGTGGGTGTTGATTACAAGGGATGAAGGAATGATCACTCCAAGTGGGACAAAGGTCCAAATGAGGAAAACTCATACGTCTACCAAATCATCACAACACTCTGAGCCCTGGCCAAAAATAGCATATAATGTATTGAGCTTTAGATTCTCTTGCATATATGCTCATTTCAAAAACATTCAAGGTAAGGACGATCCTGGGAAGCCATCGCAGAGAGTCGAACCCTAATCTGTCATTTCTAGAGGAGGAAGGTACAGGAAGCTATAAGAAGCCTAGAAAGTTGCTACAGGAAGCCTTCAAGGTGAAGGAACGCTACCAAGGGTCATTTTGGTCTCCAATTATCCTTATCCTAGGAAATGTGGTGAAAAGTAAGTGGCCCCTCTCATTCATTTGTCCATAATTTACATGCTGGTGCACCCTGAATTCTACAAGTAATATCAATCATCTTGTGAATTAAAAGAATTTTTATGGCTATAGATTAGAGGGAATATACATAATGGTCATCAACTAGAGATTCCAACCCTCTGTTCCCATTTAATTACACATCAGAGCTATTACAGGAAGAAACCCTCCTACACTTAGTTGAAAACAAAGGAAAATATGGGAGGGGGGTTCAATAGAAGGGAGCCTACAGACACTAAAATAATTCACCTTCACCCTCCTGTATTAGACATTTTCAAAAGGCATCAGTGGTTAGGTTTCTTTGAGCTACTGAAAGGATATGATGATGACATTACCTATGAATTTTCCATGGCCCTAAACTCTCAGACAAGAGTCAGTGCCACCACTGTGGTAAGGGGATTAGCCATTTCCATCAGTCTTGAGCTAATTAGCAAGGTGACAACCCTTCCCCTAGGGATCCAATGGAGGAGAGAAGACAAGAGCAACAATTCCATTTCCAAAAAGAACTTCTTCACTGCTGATGAGAAACCTATTGAAGATAAAAATGGAGTCAGAAGGGAAAGCCTACCCTATCCCTAGGATGAGGTGGCCTACCATATCCTCAAATTCATCTCCTGTGAAGGAAGACTGAGTGTAGTCTATGGCTACCATTTCAAATTTCTCCATGAACTAATGTTTCAAGCAAAATTTCTCCTAGCCCAAAACAGTCCATTAAGGACCTGAGCCAAAAGGTGAGAGAAGGAAAGCACCAATGCCTAGGCCACCATGGCCACATCAAACTAATAGTGGAAGATTCTTTGAATAAACTATGTATCTGTATCCTCTGGTCTAAATTTTGAGATGGGGGTAGAGAAGACTTCATTGACACTCAAACCCTCACACCGGGTGAGACCCCATCCTCTAGTGCTGGAGGAAGAGAAGGCAAAGAAGAGGAAGAAGAGGTAGAGGAAGAAGAGGAAGAAGAGGTAGAGGCAGAGGCAGAGGAAAAAAAGGAAGAAGCAAAGCAAGAAGAAGTAGAGCAAGATAAATATGAATAAGAAGAGGAGGGGTAGCATGAATAACCAATCCCTAAGAAAACCACTACATCTAGAGAACAAGAGGTATCCCCAGAGCAAACAAGTTTGTCTCTAGGACCCACTAAAAAAGAGGTAGCTTCCACCTTAGCTACCTTGAGCACACCAATCAAACCTAAAAAGAAAAGGCAAAGGAAAAATCCCCTCTACTTCAAAACTAGGAAAAGCACCAGGATTAAACAAGGGAGGCCTCAAACTCCCACAAAGGCCCCTATTACAATTGAGGAATCCCCAAGTAAAAAAGAGGAGCTAGGACCCACTAAAAGGAAAATTGAGGAGGTTACCTCTCCTAAATCCATATCAAAGGCTCCCATATCATATGTAAGGAGTCCGATCACTAGATCAACCTCCTCTAAACAACAAAAGGCACCTACCACACTCCAACAAAAAGGAAAAGAGAAGCTATAGGAAAAACAGAGCATGCTACAGGAAAGACAAAGCATGCTACAAGAACAAAAAATGCTATAGGAAGAGTAGAAGGAGCAAAAGGAATGAAAAAATGAAACACAACAGTTATAGGAGGGGGAAGCTTCCCCAAAAACATTTGAAAAGGATTTCCCAGAGCTACAGGAGCCTAGTCCACCTAGTTTGAGCTCCTATTATAAGTTCATTGAAGGAGGCAGAGTGATCCCACAAAAAATTGTAGTCCCACTTTTCTTTGAACTTGAAGAAGAAAGAGGAAGGACCCACAGATGGATGCAGATTGCTAAATCCAAGAAGGTGGAAGATGTGGGCCTCATGGAAGAGAAGGTCCTAGAAATGGGCAAGGAGTTAAGTGAGTTAAGGGAAAAGGAGTCCACAATGAGAGAACAATTGCAGGCAGAAAATAGATGGTTGAGGAAGAAATTGCAAGAGAAGGAAACCCAATTGGCCACAATGGCAAGCCTCTCCATGGAGGCACTACAGTGTAGACTTCCATCCAAGTCTTATGCACTCTTCCTCAAAGAACAATGGATGCAGTTCCAAATCAAGACATTAGCACAACATGGATCCATGCCATTTTAGGATTACAAGTAGTTCATTGAGTTGTGTGACCAAAGTAGCATAGAAGACAGAACCAAATTAGTTGAGTTCTACCTACACAACCTCACCTTAACTAATATGAATGTTTGGGATCCCAATGCAAAGTTGGGAGACCTGCAACTGATGGCCCTTGCATCTTGGATGACTCATGAGGAGGCTAGAGCTAAGGAGGTGAAGAAAGTAATGGAAAAGGAAGAAAAAGAACCCCTCTATATCAGGGCAGAGCAGATAAGTCCCATGGTTGTAATCAATACTCACAACATCATCTCCAATGATGCTAAGCTAGCACCTAGATACCTTGCCACTCAAGAGCATGCCATCTCCCATTTTGAGGACACTCTCAGGCTATTAGGGACAGAGAGCCAACAAGCATGTCAGAGAAGATGGAATGCCTTTCCACATAGTCTCCAAATCAGGGAGTATCACTCTCCTGAAAGGTTGAGGAATGCATTAGAAAGAACACCCCTGTACAAAAGGGCCATGCAAAGATTAAAGATCAACTGGATTGGACTCAAGCTCAGTCCACCTTTGTTGTTGGGTTTACAAGAAGGAAGGAATGAAGAAGAGGAAAGGAAGCAATGGACATACATAGAGAAGGATCTAGGATACTATCTCCAGCAGGGCACACCATCTGTAGAACCTTGGGATGTCAGAGAGGCCACCAGGGCCATGAAAGACATGGACATAGATGATTGAGTTTCTTAGAGGATGAGAAACAGTTTTAGTAGGGGGGTGATGATGAGGCTCATCAATAGGTATATCATAAGGATCACAATGCCATCCTCCAACTTATTAAATTATATTTTTCTCACATTTATCTACAAATTTTGTTATATTATGCTTACTGTGAGGAGTAGAAGATGTGTTGCTATATCATGTGGCCTAATGTGTGTTAAATGCAGGAATTGAAGCAATTTTGAGATAATTTGAATGCGGGAGCTCGAAGTAAACAAAAAAGAGAAATTCTAGGAGTTTTTCCACCTCCTTAACTCCTCAAATCAGCAAAAGGTCACCACTATATCTCTCATCAACTTGAGGTCATTGGCAACTAAGCAGGTCAAGGTCATTGGCAACCAAGTTGAGGTCATTGGTAGCCAAGCCATTGCAAGTCAAGGAAGATCTAGATCCACCTATTCTCGAGTTAGGGAGACAAACATCCCTATTTTATAAGTGGCTATTGGTAGCTACCCTTTTGTATAAATAAACATGCTAAGGAACTCATTAGGATTCAAATTTTTATTGTAGCTAAGAGGTCATTGATCTAAAGCACTTGTAGCTATTATTTTGATGATGTATTTGACATTTCTAGAATGATAATGAGAAGTTTTATCTTGATCCATCACTGAGTTAGTTCAGAGGGCATAAGATCTTGGGTTTGGGCCCAAGCCTAGCAGCCCAGGTCCCTCTTGTGTACTTATATTTCTTTCAACCTAGAATGTTGATTAGTTTTTGTAGTTCAGTAGAGTTTATTCATATTTATTTTAGCCTAGAATATTGAATAGTTGTTGCAGTTCAATAGAGTTTATTTATATTTCTTTTAGCTTATAATGTTGATTAGTTGTTGCAGTTAAGTAGAGTATAATCCCTCAAAAATTATGTGATTGTGATCCCTATCTCATCTCTCTCATGGGAGCATGAGTAGAGGACCCCACCATCACAACCCAAAAACAGTGTGTGATTTCCTATTTATGATTTCTTGGAAAGGTTTACATTTGGTATCTTTCTTCACATATGATTGTTGTAGCTTGGAAGGTAGTTAATTGCATAGATCAAGTTCTTAGCATTAGTTAGATAGTTTCTAAATTCAATTCATCTTTTCCACCCTTAATTGTAATATTTTACAAATGAAAAGAGGAACAAGTGCATGTGATGTTGTAGGACTGTTGGATCTGTAGGAAAGGGATCTTTTCACCAACTCCACCTACGACTTATTGTTATGAAACCAGCTCAAGAAAAGATAGAAAAGATAGATCAACACCTTAGAATTCAGCCTCTTCGAGGGGGCAACCTCCTTTACATTACATAAATGAATAATTCTTCGATGATACAAATGAAAATACCTCCTTTCTATATATAGGAGTCTAAGGGGTCATAACATAATCAAAGCCGACATAACAATAATAATGTAGGGGCACAATAATAACAATAGTGGGCTTCTATGGGGCACAAGAGTAACAATATGGGCACTACATGGGTACATCAATACAATAAGTGGGTTTTACTAATAAAAATAAGGGGTTACACTAGTAGTATAGGGGCCTAACATGCCCCTCTCCTTCAAAAAGTGTTGTCCTCAACGCTTGAGTAGTTCTTGATGCTTCTGTATAAAATTCTTGTCCTCCCATGTGGAATCTTCAGCAGGTAAGTTCTTCCACTTGATGAGATACTCTGAATTGGGGTCTTTTGCAACTTTTGAATAAGTGGAAATACTTCTTTGTCCTTCTTCCATTCATCCCTTGCTTCGTTTATCCAATCTGGTTGGATAAGAGAAATAGCACAAAACAATGCTTTCACATCCTCATCCTTGAAGAGTCTTCCCATTCGGTAAGGTCGCCATTTTTTAAGTGCATGTAGTATTGCCAACATTTTCTTCTCATAAATAGATTGCTTTAGATGTAGCAGTAAAATACCCAATCACCTACATCAAAACATTTTTCACTATGATGTTGATCTACCTGTTGTTTCATTTGATTTTTCACCGATGGCGTTATCCTTTAAAAGTTGGAGAACTTGTTGTTGATGCTTGATGTGATCTTTCACTGCTTGAACCTTTTTCTTCTTGATATGTCCTTCTATATTTAGAGTTTGAGGAGTGGTAATTTCTTCCAATCCTTTACAAGATATGTTCGGATTCATTTCTTGACGCTCAATGTGATCTTTCACCTCTTGAACATTTTTCTTCTTGATATGTCCTTCTATCTTGATAGTTTGAGGAGTGGTAATTCCGACCAATGAATTAAAATATATGGTTGGATTCATTTCTTCTTTCTTGATGTTATCTTTCACTTCTTGCACCTTTTTCTTCTTGATATGTCCTTCTATCTTGAGATTTTGAGGAGTGGTCATTCTTGCCAATAGTTTACAAGATATGGTCTGATTCATTTCTTCTTTCTCTGGGGTTGGGTCCTGGCATATATCCTCTTCTTTTGATGTTTCTTGATCCTTTTCTTCCTCCTCTTCATACTCTATGTAAAATAATTTCTTCTCAGCACACTTATGACCTTTAGAGCATTTGCTATCACAATTGTAACAAAGCCCTTTTTCTCTTTTTTCTTCCAATTGTTGTGGTGTAACCCTTGTAGGTTGTGGAAGGCTAGGAGAAACAACACTTCCATATTTATAGTTGTGAGGGGTAGACTTCCTTGTTGCCATAATTTTACTTTCCAATATGTCACAAAGCCCTTTTACTCTTTCCAATTGTTGTGGTGTTGCTCTAAAGAAGGTGTTGCTCTTTGTATCATCATAATTTGCTATCATTTCCTCCGTGAGAATTGACCACGTAATAAGTTGTTTACGAGAACAAAGCCCTTTATACCATAAAAATTGATCCGGTTCTAAATATGAAGATGCAATACATACCTTTTGTAACAGTGGTACACCATGTAGATCAAAATATTGCTCCGTCTGAAGTATCCAATTTACCGGATCCTTGCCATCAAACTTCCTCATCTTGCTTTTTCTTGATTTTAGGACCTCGATCTTGAAACGAATGTAAATCTGTACTTTCAGATATTTAATTTTTTAAATTGCTACCTATAGTGGCCCTCTTTGTCCTCTTTCCAATGCCTCAATTCTGACCCAAATTGGATTCTCCAAGGAGGAGTTATGTGAAATCTCCCACAGTGACTTTCTTATAGACTAGTTCAGTAGAGTGAACTTGTACGACGTGCCACGAGTCACTATTTTGACCTTTGGATCTGAAGCATGCATACAAGAAACTATAGTTCGTCCTCTTTCTGTACCTTCTTACGAAATTTCAATTCAATCCCCAGAGAGAAATTAATGACGATTTTCCCCAGGTCACCTGTTTTGAATGTAATTCAGGAGTCTGCAAAAAGACCAAATTCCTCAGATCATATCTCCGAAAATATCATGCTAAAAGCTCTGAAATTCGGACACAAGGTTCAGCGTGATTTCTTCTCAAATGGGTTTTTTTTGCGACTTCTAAAACGTCACAGAAAAATGTTATAGCGAAAATGCCACGATGACCTGTTTGGAGCAGCGAAACCCTAGAATCCAAAGCTCTAATCCAATTGTTATGAAACCAGCTCAAGAAAAGATAGAAAAGATAGATCAACGCCTTAGAATTCAGCCTCTTTGAGGGGGCAACCTCCTTTACATTACATAAATCAACAATTCTTCGATGATACAAATGAAAATACCTCCTTTCTATATATAGGAGTCTAAGGGGTTATAACATAATCAGAGCCGACATAACAATAATAATGTAGGGGCACAATAATAACAATAGTGGGCTTCTATGGGGCACAAGAGTAACAATATGGGCACTACATGGGTACATCAATATAATAAGTGGGTTGTACTAATAACAATAAGGGGTTACACTAGTAGTATAGGGGCCTAACACGTATCCACTCTCTTCTGATGAATGCCAACCCATGTTATTGATCCCTGTTTTTTGGTCACCGTAAGCAGCCCTCTTAGCCAAAATCTAGCCTTCCTGAAGTGTTAGGCTTGGCTAGTGGTGTTGGTCACCTTCCCTACATCCCCCACAAACTTCATTCAACTTGCCATCACTTCATCCCATCATCCTTACCCTCCTAACCCTCTCGACCAACTTCCAGTAGCATTTTAGGACTTTCTTCGGCACTACACGAATCTTGTAGCTATTTTCTAACACACATGTAGCAACCTGTTTTCACCCTGTTTTGACCTGCAATGATAGCATAGCTTAGTTTAGGAGTAGGTTGATCCCTCATATTGGATTCTAGGACCAAAAGTACCACCTAGGCCATTCTCTTCATTCCTTTCTTTTTCCCTGCAAGAGTGAATAGTATTAGTTCTTTCATTTTGAATTTGGCAACCAGGCCCTTACTTAATTTGCAAGTGTGAATTAGATAAATAATGCATGCATTCTTGAGTTTTGAATTGGTACGATGATCTTCTATTTTCAAGAGAACCTGATAGCTAGATGATTAATTACAAATTAGATTAGTTTTATTTCCTCAGTTAGCATAATTCTTGTGTTTTTCATTAATGGAATCATTAAAAGTTACAAGTTGACAACATTTGCAAGTTAGAGTTGAAAAGCATTTACTTTCTCTGCACTAGGACAAGATTTTACATTCTGATTTCAATAGTTAATCTCCTTTAAGTTTAGTAGAGGAATGGTCTTGGAGTCCTAATGATCAAGTGAACTAGTTGAGGGTGGCATGAGTAGAATTCATCTACTATGTATATAGTATTGTCCCCTCGAAGTTTGTACGAACCCCAGGTTGATAATTAAATTTGAAGATCCTATGGAAGTTACAACACTCTTGATGCAATATCAGGGCTCACCACTTTTTGGCACCATTGTTGGGGAGGTGTCTAGGAAGATGTTATTTATGATTTTTTTTATGTTTATGTCTAGGGGCTTAATGGAGACAACTACAAGAGAATCGAGGGGGTTTTTCCACCTCCTTAACTCCCTAACTCAGCTTGGGATCACAATATCCTCTCCCACCAATTCAAATTCATTGGCAGCCGAGTGACTCTAGTCCAAGTGAAGCTCAAGAGGGACAAGATCCACCATTTTCAAGATCAAGGAGGGAATCAATCCTACTTTCAAGGGAAATGCTATCATCTACCCTTTTGTATAAATAAACAAGAAGAAGAGCTCATTAGGATTCAAATTTTTGGTTTAGCTAGGTGTAGCTATTGAGCTTGAAGCTTGAAATTGTTACTTTGAACATTTATGTGATGTACGAGACTAGCACTTTTTTATAATGAGAAGCTGGATTTTAAGTTGCATCTAAGTTAGTTTCAGAGTGCTAAGACCCTTGGGTTTGCGCCCAACCTAGAGGTTTTGGTCCCTTTTTTCATACTATGTTTCTTCTTGATTCCAAGCAGTTCATAGTTTCTTTCATTTCAGTGGAGATTAAGTTATAAAAACCTATGGTTGCAAGTCTGTTCCTCACCTCTCTTGTGGGAGAATGAATAGAAGGATTCACAACCTCGGTCCAAAAATATTGTCTTTATGATTTCTTGAAAATAAATTAATGTTATTTGTTCTGTTTTACATTTTCTTTCTATAGCTTAGAATTCAGTTTAGTGATTAGATCATTGTTATGGCATAAACTAGATGTTATTTAAATTCAACTCATATTTTCCATCATAGGTTATCTCATTGCATTAATGATAATTAGATGTATGCATGTGATTGATTGCAGGGTTGTGTTGATCTATATAGAAGGGAACCTTTACCACTTCCATATTGGACTCCTTCATCTTCTCTTTACACCTTCAATTCTGTCCCAAAACTCTATTTCCATAAGTCATTTTTCCTAAGTATACCGTGAGCACTCACCTTAGTGAGAAACATGTCTCTGAGAGGTCCCAAGCTTTTCTAGGGGCTCAAACCAACCTCCATTAATTTGATTCAACCTCCATCCACTTCTCCATACCCTCAAGATATCATTCTCACCCTCAAACCACTCAGAATCCCTCCTGTAGCATTAAAGGCCCTCCTATAGCAATACATGACCTCTTGTAGCAGCCACCTGTAGCAAGCCTGTAGCACCACTTTCCTTCATCAGTTTTGATCCCCACTGAAACTTTGAATCATTCAAGATGAATAATGAGCCCCAGTTGTGATTTGATGATTAGGGGAAGCTCTTAGGCCACTCTAACCATTCCTTTTCTTCACTGCAAAAAATAGTAGAATTAATTTTTTTATCACAAGTATGATGCAAGTAGGCTATTGATTTTCAAGCAAGTGTGAACTAGGTAGATGGTACATGAAATTATGATTGGTAGTTTTATGAATTATGCAAGATAAAATAGCTTCCTTTCTACAAGTAGATTTGGTAATTTGATGGATTTTGCAAGATAAAATAGTTTTCTTTTTGCAAGTAGATTAGTTGTTGTCCTTTCATGAATTAATTAATTAAGCATATACAAGTTGAGTAAATGGAATTTCCACTTTCATAGCTAGAATTAGTTTCCAATTGTACCTTCATTAACAATCTTTCATTTTAATTCAGTAGGAGGAATGGTCTCTGAGAACTTTTGATCTAATGTCATGACTGAGGGTGGCATGAGTGGAATCCAATTTGTTCTGCATATAGCATTGTCACCTCTAAGTTTGTACAAACCCAGGGTTGATAATTTGAGTTGAGGAGCCCTTGGGAGTTACAACATTCTTGGTGCAATGTCAGGGCTCACCACTAGGCTCAAGATTATTCTTCCACAAATCATTAGTAAAAATCAATGGGGGTTTGTTTATTAGCGGAAAATCTTCGACAACAATAATTTTAGTCTAGGAAGCTATACACTCCAATCAATCAAGAAGTGACAAAGGAATGGTGATGAAACTAAATATGGCCATTGCCTTTTATTGTGTCTAGCACGACTTCCTTTCAAGGTAATGTCTAGATTTGGTTTTGACAACAAATTTATATAACATGTTTCTATTTTCATTTCAGAGCCTTGGATCTCGCCCTTATTCAATGGGCAGTTATACTAGGTTTTTTAAAGCCACCAGAGGTTTACGCCAAGGTTGTACCCTTTCCCCTTCCTCTATATTACTATAGCATATTTTCTAAGCAATCATCTGGATTTTATAAGGAAAAATGATTGTCTTCCGGGTATTTGTTATACAAGGGGAATGGAGAGTATCAATCAATCTCAACTTATGAATGATATCTTGTTTCTTAGTGGAGCTTCAACCATTACTACCAGGAGATTTAAAATCATGTTAGATCATTTTCTTGATCCATCTAAAGGTCTGATTAATTATGGACGATCATGGGTTTATTCTTGGAATATTAGCACAAGGAAGAAAAATAAAATTATGAGAATTTTAGAATTTTACTTGGTGGAATCCTGTATGGAATTGAGTATCCCAATTTGCCTAAAAAGTCACTTCTCTTAGGCTCGGAAAGGGATAATGATAAGATCAAAATAAAATTTTCCCTACGAGGTGCTCACTGGCTCAATTTAAATGGTTGGCTTTGATTAAGGTTGTTCTTACAACCCTTCCTCTTTACCAATTTGTTGCCTTGTTCCTCAAAATATTCTTAACATCATGGCAAAAGAAATCTGTAAATTCCTTTAGGAAGGAGGAATACCCAACACAAAGAAGTTTCATCTGATTAAATGGGCCATAGTCCGACTGCCTAAATTGCATGGAGGACTTAGTATCAGGGATCCATTATTAATGAATAAATCTATTGGGGCCAAACTAATTTGGAGGTTGTTATCCTCAAAAGAAGAAAGGTGGAAACAAGTATCGTGAGAAAAATAGCTCCTTGGGTGTTCTCTCTATTTGGACTCTCTTCATCTACAACATGAAACTTCTTCAATTTAGATATCTTTTGGAAGCATGGGAATGACATGTGTATTAATATTTGGTCTAACAAAATCATGAATAAACTTCATTTAAAAAGGGACAATGAACTTTTGTCTCTCAAGAAGTATTCATAGCTAATAGCAAATACACATTGGTCGATACTTCAAGATAGGATACTAAAGGTAATTAGATCAAGTAGAAATTAGAATTCTTCCCTCCCCCTTTGCAATACCTCCTACCAAAGCTCTGTAGCCTCTTAAATGGATACGCTCCTTGGAATCATGATGTTGAGGATGAGCGTGGCTGGAAGTCTTTGACTTATTCCATTCATGAAGGGTACTCCTCCCTCCTCTACTTTTAAACTACCTCCCTAAAATTAAATCATTTATTAGTTGTTGGTTCACAAGAATATTTTAACAACACAAAACTTGAATAAACAAGGTATCAGGCTCCTTCCCAATGCCCCTTATGTAAAAATATGAATATACCAAACAACATATTTTCTTAGAATGCTCTTTCACCAGTGAATTCTGGTCTTGGGCATTGTCTCCTCTACCTGATAGATTGATCTGGCCATATTTGATTTAGGGATCCTTCTCTTCCTAGGACTCAAAATATGTTAGAGTATTAATTCAAAACCCCTTCTCAAGAAAATCTGAGAGGCATTGCCAATGTTCATTTGTTGGAAAGTTTGGGTGGCTTGAAATAAGTGTATATTTAATGCTTCAAAGGAACCTCCCCAATCAGTAGAATTGAAAGTGCGGTATCTACACTTAGAATTTTGGTCCAATACAACATATATAATTCTTTCTAACTATGGAATGGATCCTTTAGAAGTTGCATGGCTCTCCAAATTTTCCTTTAATTCAATTAAATCTCAAATGTTGGGGGTTGTTAAAAAGCCATATGTGGAGGCATGGAAGCTTCGTCTTCAGTGGATGGACTTCAAGAGTTGGAGATAGGCCTCTTCTCACTACATTCTCAGCTTTGATGGTGAATCAAGGAAAACCAGGGGTGCCAAGAGGGGGAGGGGTCCTTTATGGCCCCACATAAATCAAGTTTTAGAATGTTCATGGGGCTTGAGGAAGATGACAAATAATCAAGAAAAATCTTATGGTTTACTCCAAGGCATTCTTCTTACCAAAGAATCTCAAGTCTCATATCTCAGGGTGACTCCCTTTTAATAATTCAATATTTGGTCAAAGGATCTTCCCTTATAGACAAAGTTTTGGATAACCTTCTAAATCAAACTAAGAAGGTATTGAAAGATATCTCAAAGATGAGTTTCAAGCACATTCTAAGGGATAATAACTATGCAGCATAATAATGTGCCAACCAATATTTCAATTTGAAGTTTGGAGAGTTGATAGTTAATGGTCAGCCAATACCATCCTCCATCCCTTAGTGGATTAAGCATGAATCTTATGTTCAAATATAAAAAAAAAAAAAAAAGCTCTAATAGATCTAATATCAAGTGTCGAGACCTAAATGATCTAAAGGAATACGAGAAAATATGTTGCAATCAAGGATTATATTTTGAAGTAGGCTATATGTACTACATTTTTTGTTTAATTTTGGAGCTCTATTGCAAGGCATTCACCTCCAAAGACCCATATATGGTCAGTATCAGTGGTATTCCTCTTTGAATTATAATTTTGGTTCAAGGTTCTGTAGTATCAGTGGTTTTCCTCTTCGAAATATAATTTTGGTTCAAGGTTTTGTAGATGATACTAAAGATGGAAGCAAATCATAATGTAACTCTCAATGTACAACTATGATCAAGGCACATGTTTTGCAATTAATATAAATATTCGCATTACCATTAGATAAAAAATAAAATTTTATTTAAATTTAATTTCACCAAGTAAAGATGTTGAACTTTGACAAAAACATATCCACTTTATTATACTTATAACAAAGTATATTGTCATTACTTTAGTGTTAAAATAACTTAACTTTTAATTAGTTGTTTCAAATATGAAGATTTTATTAACTTTAAAATATATAAATATTAAGTTAAATATTTGACAATTATTAAAAACATAAAACTAATTAATTTTTTAATTGAAATTTACAAATTTCCTTTTTAATTATATTTTAAATAATTAATTATTTAAGTTGTACCATAACCTAATTAATTTATGTATGACTTATATTATATTTATTTTTTTCATTAAATTTTCACGGGAAGAAAGAAAAAAAATTATTTTAAGGTCAACGAAGCTAAAAATAGCCTATAAAATTCCGAAATATCCATCTGCTAATAAAATTAAAGGTTATCATTATGATCACATGACAACAGCCGTATGTTGAAAAGATTTGATACCATGTTGAGGCAGGGTCTTTACTTGAGAATATTTAATTGCTAACGAGACTTCATATCTAGAGAAAAATGGAATCCAGAGACTTCAATACAATTTTGTCGACATGATTTTGGCTTTTCATGTTTCAAACATTTATATAGTATTTTAATTTTCATAATTTTAAATTTTAAGTATATGTTATTTAATTTTAAATTTTAAGTATATGTTATTTAATTTTGTTTAGTTTAAATCGCCACATTTATGTACCGGAAATAATAAAAATTTTGGCATGATTTTAAGAAAATGTGACAAATTTTTGAAATTTCATTTTTACTTTCAAAAGACGATTTAATTATTTTTACACTGGGATTTTTTGGAAAATTTCTGAGTGGACTCTATGAGAAAGTCATCTTTCCAGTGAAATTAAGTTAATAAGTGTGTTTATTTTGGAATAGCGTTTCTAGAATTATAATTTGATTATCAATGATTATTAAGTGAATGGTAGACCTCCACACAATATTCTAGAATATTCTTTATAGTAGTCACATATCAAAGGTTGAGATTTATATAAAAAATAGTTATGCTTGCCATTAAATTGATTGACTAAAAAAATGTCACATGAACATGACTAATGGTTTTTTGTGCATGTGGTATTAGTAAGCCATGGTATTATAACAAGGCCTATTTACACCTTAAGAATCTCCATGTTAAAATGAAGATAAATCTCCAAGGTTAAAAATCTTGTTATATGGTTTTTTTAGATGTATATATGTTAAAATCATATATTATTTCTTTTTATAATTAAAAATAATATTAGTTTAAAATTAAATTATAATTTAGTTTTTTTTATGACTCTTTTTTAATATTAGCAATATAAGATGTATCATGAAGTGTGTGTTTTGATGTTCATGAGTATTTTCCCACCATTTAAATTATGGGGTTGTGCTAATAAATTATGTTTTTTGATAAATTAGAAAATTCCTTTTCATTAATAAATATAGAAATTTACTTTTTGTCATAAATTTTCATTTCTAATTAATATTAATAAATATTTTTAATTCATATTTTTGAACATTATAGCTAAAAAATAAACATATATCTAACCCCAAATGGGGGTGTCTCATTTGATCCAATGAACATTGAATGAGTTAAGGAAGGATTGTATGACGAGGTTCAAATTTCCGGAGAACTAGAGTTCAACTAGTGTGAGGTATCACGACATTCGTCAAATCAAGGGATTCTAGTCCATCACTTTGAAGAAGCCTTGAACCAACCTTCACTCGAGCAGTCATCCACCATAATGCATTATTTGCAATGAAAGAATGAAGAGGAATGTAGGCTATCAATGAATATGGTGTTATTTCCAACGTAGCTTGCGGGTAATACAAAACTTATTTAGGAATGCTTACCTTGCTAAAAAGGAATTACACCAATCAACTCGTCAACATCTCGGTGAGACAAGGAAAAATCCCAAAGCATGGCACAATTCTTCTTACGCAATTTGAAGGACTAGGGGCTCCTGACCTAATCTCTTTACCTTTGAGAGCTTCTTTAAATTGTTTGCAATCATTCACTACTAATCTTGCTAGCCACAGGAGGATCAATGCTAAGGACTTAATCAGTGTAATTCCAAGATTGATTTCGCTTAAGGTATTTAGTCACCGCAAGCATTTTTATTCTAACTTTCTCATCTGGTTGTCTTTTTGTCAGTCTTTTTCTGCTAATTATAATTTTCTTAGCTAGTTTCCTATCAATCGTCCTATTTCAATGTATCTATTTCTTTTCAAGGTCTCTCCCTGTGGTTTCTCTTCCATTCACCTCGTCTCTCTGTCCCCCGTTCACTCCAATTCCCATCCCATTCTCTTAATTTTAATTGTGCATTCTTCTCAATGATCTTGATGCCTAGAGAAAAGGATAGTTCAAGACACAGGGCTAAGAGAAATGGTCCAAACAATAACTACTAAGCTTCAGCCCAAGCCCAAGCCATCACAGACAAATATATTGAACACACTCCATTGGTGGTCCTTCATGAGATTTAATACATTGAACAAGAACTGGTGGAAAGAAATGAATTATTAGATTTCGAGATCATGCCATAAGTGGAAAACGAGGTTCCAAACTTAGGCACTCTAAGGGTATGACACAACCAATATTTTCATATAGTGGATATGTGCTGGCATGTCAAAAATTGTTTGGTAAAGTATTAAAAAACCACAATGAAAGTAGAGATGCACACCTCCTTTGCATGGAATAGTTCCATATTCTTTATCATATTATGGATGAAGGGATTCAGAGAATGTAAACAACTATACTACATGACATATACCTATATAAAACCACAATGAAAGTAGAGATGCACACCTCCTTTGTATGGAATAGTTCCTTATTCTTTATCATATTATGGATGAAGGGATGCAGAGAATGTAAAAAATTCTACTACATGACAGATACCTACAACCTCTTGGTCCACTTGTGTGCCATACTCCAGTTGCTTAATATTGTGGTCTTTCCTAGGCGTGATGCCACTTGAAATAAGTTTGTCAGTGTATTTGGTTTATAGTATATATGTTCTTTGTTTCTATGTTTATCCGATTCTCATGGATTTCAAAACCAAGTTTTGTAACCCATGTAATGACGAGCTTGGTTTCCACCAGCTCCATATGCTTATTTTGGAACATTTTGTGATCCAAATTTATGCAGGAAGGAAATGAAATACAAATTTAACAGAAAGATCTCATCCTTGGTGGAGCCACCTGATGGTGTAAAGAACGAAATGAAATATCGATTTAACAGAAACACATAGCTACAACGAAAAATGAAACTTCAATTCATTAATAAGAAAATACTAAGATTGTTTACATGCAGAATGGAAATAAACTAGCTCAGGCGATGGCAGTTTATCTCTGAGAAGATGTGACAACTACATGCCTTTTGAACTGTGTTACAATGAAGCTCAAAGGCATTTTAATTATTGAGAAATGATAAAAAAGCCCTAAATATTCAAAAACCTAACCGTAGGAGATGAAGCACCAAAAATTTGTGGGCCCTGTTGGGGTTAGTTGGTACATCAATTTCTCGGGATCATAACTTTGGTATATGATCTTTGTTTGATGCATACGATACCTCATTAGAAACATCTATCCAAGGACTACAACTTTCGATTGCAGACCCCTTCCATTGTTATTGGGTTTACCCAATTTAAAAAATGCCGTTTAGGGTCTCAAAATGGCTCCGGAAGTTTAGGACCCAAAAAATTGCCAAAAATAATAAATCATGCAACAATTAAGGAAACTGAAAGAAACATAATTGGGGGTCCAAGTGGAATAGGCAGATGACTGCCAATATCCACCTGGATCATTTGACTTTAACCTTTATCAGTGTTCCTTGTCTGGATTTCATCAGATCCATCTACAACATGTATTGTACATATTCAACATTATAATATACACATCTCAAGCTTACAAAAAACATATATTTAATATAATTTATATTAATATAATGCAACATATATATAATATAATTTTAATATTTTTAGTTATGATGATAAGTGTTTCTATTTCGGAATAACTATTTTAATTATCAACAATTATTAGGTGGGTGGCAGGGATTTAAACTCCACAAAATATTTTAGAATATTCTTACTAGTAGTCAAAAACCAAAAATTGAGATTTATCTCAAAAGTAGTAATGCTCTTTCTACTCTTTTAATTAATTTTCTCTATAATAAAAAAATCATTTGAACAAGTGTCATATGAAATGAGTTATAGTAACAAGGCCTATTTATATATTCAGAATCTCCATGGTAAAATGGGGTGAATCTCCATGATTAAGAATCTTGCTAAATAATTTTAAATGTTTGTATGCTTAACTTATATATTAGTTCTTTTTATAATTAATTATGATAATCATAATAATATAAAATAAAAAACTTTGGTACCTGGGATACAGGCTAAAGCTGCTTGGCTACAAAATAGCTGATTAGACATGGTGATCTCTAAACTATAAAGGAGACTTAACATATGGTATCACAAGTATCTCTCCAGAGTTGGAAGACTAGTGCTTATCAAAGATATTCTTGAGGCCACCCTGGTATACTAGATGTCACTGCTTGGATCCCAAGGGGCATCCTTACAAGAATGAAAAATATCTGTTGCAGATTCCTTTGGAAAAGCAAACAAATAAGGAGGATTTTTGCATGGGCAAAATGGGATTTGTTATCCATACCAAAGAAATGGGGAGGCTGGGGCATTAAAAAACTGGAAGATTTCTCCACAGCACTAGCGGTCAAGCTAGGATGGCAATTAATCACTTGTAGCAGTCTCTGGACCAAACTAGCATCCTCAAAATACATTGATCCATTAAGGCAGATGGATTGGCTGAGACAGACAAGCTAGAACAAAAGAGGGATCTCGAACATTTGGAAAGCGGTACTAAAATCATTGTCACTGATCCGGGATGGGCTTAACTGGAGAATTCATGATGGGACATATGTTCGTATCGACCTTGACCCTTGGATAGGATGTGAGAATGCACATGTATTACTAGAAGGACTAATACAGCACCTCAAAGAGTCTGGCATCACCCACATCAGTCACATTGCTGACCAGGAGAGGTCTACCTTCCTACACCAAGCTTGGAAATCTACCCACGGCCTGCACTTACCACATCAATGGCACCATATCTGGACGGCATACACAGCGGCTCTAACTGAATCTCATATCTGAATCTTGGAAGGGGAGGATGAGATTATATGGGCAATCGCAAAAAATGGTCGGTACTCCCCCAAAATGGGATATCTTCACCTTGACAATAGACATAGACCACAACATATTGATACATGGTGGAAAGGTATGTGGAATCTCAAAGGCCCCCTAGAACAAGATTGCTCATGTGGTCAATTCTGAAAAACAAAACCCCGACCAAAGACAACCTGATCAAGAGAGGTAAACATGGGCCCTTTTGGTGCTGCCTATGCAAAGATAGTTTAGAAACAGTGGATCACCTATTTCTCACTTGCCCCATCACTATTGACCTCTGGAATACTATGCTCTAACTCATGGAGAGGTCAAGCTATCAGGGAGGTTTGGGCCAATTGGTGGACAACAGCATCCCCACCAAAAGCAAGGAACCTCCCCCTCCTCATTAGTTGGGCAATTTGGATTGCCAAGAGCCGCATCATCTTTTTGGATACCACCCCTCACTAGCCCTCCATCTCAGCCCGAATCCTAGCCGACTACAGTAATATACCTAAAGATGATGATAACACACCACCCAGCCATATCATTCCTAAAACCATTGATCACTCCCAACCTTGGGCTTATTTTGACGGATCAGTGCAAGAGGCAGGATGTGGGGGGGGGGGGGGGCCGTTGGTGGGGAGGGGTGTGTGTCGTACTTTACTTAACTAACTCCCACTATCACATACAAATGGGACTTGGAGGAGGTACAAACAACTATGCATAACTTATCATAGCCAAACATCTCGTTCATTTTTCTATTGAAAAAAAATGCAGGAATCTACAAGTGTTTGGTGAATCAAAAATTGTTTGCAACTGGATAAACAAAACATCAACATTGATGCTTACACTCTGTGACACATTTTGGATGAGGTTCATAGATATATATCATCTTTTGGCAGTTTTGCATGTTGTCATATCTATAGGGAATGAAACTCACTCGCTGACCAACTTTCCAAAGAGGCAGTGATCTAGCCATGCGACATCTAGATGATACAGGAACAAAGAAATGGGGAGCACTACCAGTATTACCACCGCCCTTATATGGACCATGCTGCACAGGCTCACCAGGAGCCTCATATCATAAGATATGCGACTTTATTCCTATTTATATTTATTTTTCTTATATATCTACAGCTTCATGTTAGATAAAATACTCTCTGTGTAGAGTAATTTAAATTTTGAGAACTAAACAGTACATATCTAAGGAAATGTCTCCTTGTGTGGAGTACATATATATATCTACTTTTATATTTTAACAGACTTAAAGCCTTTTAAAACGGAATATGCACACAACATCTACAACATGTAATTTTCCTTAATATTAATGAAAATTACGATTTTTACAAGGGGAAAAAATCTAAAATAAAACTATAATTTAGTTAATTTTTATGATTTGTTAATGTGAGATGTACATGTTTTGATGCTTATCATGTGTGGATGCGTATCAATATTGAATCTCATTGTTTCCATAACTTTATATCGTGTCCATAAGCTACTCCTGTGGGCTTAATTTAATTATTGTTGTTGTTGTTATTATTATTATTATTATTAATTCTTCATTATTTTCTTTTTTCTCAAACTCATACAATTACTCCATAATTTTATAATCAAATATCTTCTCAATTGATAAAATTATAATATTTATTTATTTTTAATTAATTTTTATAAATATTAATTTTCATAAATACTTTCATATTAATCTAATTAAACCTACTATTATTAATATATAATTTTGATATAAAATTCATATAAAATGATAAAATGATAATTAAATATTATAAAATAAAATTATGATTATTTAATAAATAATATAACATAAAATAACATATATTATAAACTAACCTAGATTTATTTCAACTTCAAGTTACCATGCATCGAGAGGGATCAAATTTCTTTTCACTCCAAAAGAAGTTTGCATCTTAAGAGATTTAATCTCTCTCAACACTCGGTAGATCTAGAATTTGGATGGGTTTAATTATTAGTTTTTATTCATTGGAATTTTGTGCCTTTAAATAGGTTACATTAGAGAAAATTACCATGGGAAAAACCACGGGTTTTTTATGTTTTTTATTTTATTTTATTTTTAGTTTTAGTTTTATGTAATTTGACCAATAATTTTATTTTATTTTGATCAAGTCAAAATGTTAAACATGGCAACATATCTACCACACTGGGCTAGAGAGCGCCTCTCGTTGCAATGAGAAATAATATATATTTTAATTTTATTTTAATTTTTAAAATTATAATATGTACAATCTAGAGAATATTGAAGACAATTTCATTTTAATTTAAATATGTTCTTCATATACAATGTTAAATGTACTTAATTTTTGAGGTATTTTCTTTTAAGATGTTCCTTATACACAATATTGGATGTATTTAATCCATGAGTTGTAGATTACTTAGTTCACGTGGAGTTTAATCCTCATTGTGTTTTAGGTTCAAACCTCACGGGGAGGGGTTGAGGGTGGGAACGATCTGTCAAGGAAAGAAACTATCCCAAGAAGCATCAAGGCTTAATATTAGAGAAGATTGCACAATTTTGATAACACCACCTCATCAAGACTAAAAAAATTAAATAAATATGCTTATAATGATATATGTTATAATCATTGATAATTAATATAATCATTAATAAAACTTTCCCATATATATATATATAACATGTGTGGGTGTATATATAAAATTAGAATGAGAATTTTTGGAGAATCGGCAACTTCGAAAGATGGGTTGCCACAATTACACTAAGTACAACTATTTCATAAATGCCACAAACATGCCAGTTACAACATGTCATCGAAGGCTTGAATCCATGTAGGGGAAACCAATTGTTCACCGAACCACTTTAGTTAAGATCCTTTAACAATATAATTAATATTAAAATAAATTATTTGATAGATTTAATTCTCAATTTCTTGATTCACCCCTTTGATTTCCTCCCCTTGGGTTTAGGCTTAACTATTTTTATACCTATTATTTTTGGTAAAATCACATTATTTTTAATAAAATGACTTTTAATTCTCTTTAACTCTCCAAAATATTAATCATGGTTATAATTTCATTATATTCACATTAATTAAAAAAAATTAACTTTTTTTCCATGTAAAACATCATAATCTTCATTATTGAAAATGGAAATTGCATTTTGCAGATGCACCATCGTGCATTTAAAAGACCATATAGGTCCCTTAAAAAAGAAAAAAAATATCAGTAGCATGTCTGTCCCACCTGTGCATGCATAAAAGATCTTCTAGATCTCCTCATAATGCAGAAAAAACAAAAAATTGACCTGTTTTATAGATCTGTATAGTTTGCTAAGAATTTATTATAGAGACTACATAAATATGACAATATCCAAATCTATCATAAAGTTTATATATAGACAGAAACAAAAACTAGAGAGAAGTATAAGTTAAATTCATGTCTGCTCCTGTTGTAGACCCTCTATAAATCGCATTTGGTAGTATTAAGAAGATATGTCCCCTATCCATTCAGTGATCTTCCAAGTGGCCATAGCCTATCAAGTGCCAACTTTGACAAAGGTGTCAACCATTGATTTCTTTCCCTTTATATATGTTAACATGAAATTCTTTCAAATGCATGTTTGAGTTGAAAATTTTCTTTTAACATAGGAGCCAATGTGTGCATGTGACACCTCTGAACATTGTTGAACTAGCATTGAGACCTCAACAACCACTTAATTTCTTTGAAATTATGGGGCCCTTCATATGAATTTTTCTAATATCACTTCTTGAATACTTTGGTTTAATATATATTTTTGTAATTTTCACTTTACTCAGTTTTTATGTTTGAAGGCTTCATTGCTTTCGTTTTGCTGCCAACTTTCCAATGGTTCAAATTTTGCTTGATTATGACTTACAATTTCAAAAATATTATTAGTCAAAGTTCAGTTATTTTTATCATCTAGGCATAAAAAAAAATATGTAAATATATACTTTATTATATTTTTTATAAATGGTAAATAAAGTTAATTTAAATATATTAATATAATTTATTAATTTAACTAATTTAACTATTTATCTAATTTAGTTAGTTAGGTTAATTTTTAATTTAATTTAATTTAATCATAAATAAAAAATTTAATTAATCATTTAATTAGATAAATTTAATCAATATATTAATGCAACTATAATTTAATTATTTGTTAAGTAATTATTTAAATTAAATTGCAAATGTATATTAAATGTTTTATTTTAATTAATTAATATATAAATATAATAATAATTTATTGAAAATCAATAAGTTCAAGTTTTTCATGCATGTATCAAACAAAACACAATTATATATATATATATATATATATATAACAATAGTAGCCAAAACTTGATAGCTCCATTGAATCTTGTTGGGATGAAACTTGCGAGGTGACTAGAGCATTGTTGAAAATAGAAACCAGAAATGCTAAAAATAACATTCAGAATATTCCAATTTTGATTTGTCCTTGAATTAGAATTGAGAATTAAAATTCGAATTTAGTCTCACCAACTGCTTGAAAAATAATTAATTAATTCATCTTGAGTTAATTAGTTGGAGAAATTCAAGCTAGAAGTCTTTGTGAAGTCACGCAACAGTTATCCCTTAAATTAAGGAAGTTATCCCTTAATTAAGGAGATAAGGATGAGTTTTATTTGAGTTGTAATTAGTTAGCTCAGTTAACTGAATTAAGTCCAATTAAATTAGTTCCAAACAGTTTGAGGAACTAATTGTGAGTTCATTCAGTTAATGCATGCATGCATGCATGCAACTAGTGTACTCCAGATAACTGAGGATTCTCTCATAAGTAACTCATGCATGTCAGTTCAGACAAAAACCCATTTGAGATTAAAGACAGGGACATTGTACTATCAGTTGGAGGAATTTTCCTATAAAGGAAACTCATCCATGCAGAAGGAACAAGGTTCCTTGAGGATTGCGCAGTTTTACAGGGTGTAAGATCAGTGTGAGTGATCAGTGTTACACTTGGTAATAGTAGGATCACCCAGGAGAAACAGAGCAAGGAAATAGGAGGCTTGGAGGGCAGAGGAGAAGGTCTGTGAGAAGCCTCATTTGCCTGTGAGCATCCAGGAGGATTGTACTGAGAGCTGGCTAACTGTGAGAGCTAGAGATTTGTGTAATCTTGATGTATTTCCACCTTGTATGATAATACAGATAGCAAGGTTTTTAGCTGAGGCTTTCCCTAGAGTATTCTTCTGTGTTTCATGTGCATTGATTCTTCTTCTCTATTATATGTGTTCTGCTTGATCTTGCTCAAATTGATTCAGCTTCCGCAAGTTTGATTATAGAAGTAGATTAAGTATTTTTCTTTAGTACATTGCATAATCAGATTAATCTACATTGAGAATTTCTACATGGTATTAGAGTAAAGGTGATTGAAGCTGTCAATAGTATATTGAGAAGGGAAATTTGAAGTTTGAAGTTCGGGATTGAAGGTACAAATCAAATTCATCTCATACTTCAGGTTGGTCAATGGCGTTCTATGGCTTGAGACTTGAGTATTCCTTGGATGGCAGCTCAAATTACATAGCATGGAAAGATCGCATGGAAGTTGTATTAGAAGACAATGGGTTGAAGGATTTCATTGATCAAGAAATTCCAAAGCTAGGTTCAACTAATGCACAAGAGTTGGCTGAATGGAAGAAGTGTGTGGTGAGGGCGAGACGGATCATCCTTAAGGGAGTTTGAGACCATATTGTCTTGAGTCTCCATGGGAAGGAGACTCTGTTTTCAATGTGCAAGACAATGAAGGACCTATATCAAAACAGTAGCAACTAGAGGAAATTGGCACTCAAGGATAAGCTTCGAAGAATCAAGATGGAGGACAGTGATACTATTTCCACATATATGAAAAAGCTCACCACCTGTAGAGATGAGCTTGGAAGTGTGGGAATAACTACTGCCGATGATGATATGGTGAGCCTCTCTCTCCTTGGCCTTCCAAAGAGCTGACATAGCTACCAGGACTCTGTGAATGGAAGGGAGAAACTGTCGGATTGGGAATGACTGTGGTTGGATTTCATGTAGGAGGAGATTAGGAGGAGCACACAAGATGGTTCTTCATCCAAGGATGATGAAGAAAATTTGGTCTTAGCAAGTAAGGCAAGGAAAGGGAAGAAGAAGGATTCTCATCCCAAATCGAATTCTTCTCATGGAGGGAAGAAGGGTGACAAATATAAAGTGAGATGCTTTAATTGTCACAAGATGGGTCATTATGCGACTAATTTCCCATCGAAGAAGTCCAATAAGGGATCCTCGAAAGGATCTGAAGGTGAGGCATTGGCCTCTCAGTTCGAAATGGAATCCACCCTCATCACATGCATGGTGTCTTTGATGATGGGTTGTGGTTGGTTTCTTAACAATGGAGCCTCATTCCATATGACCGACGATAAAAGTTTATTCAGTACCCTGGAGGAGAAAGACCTCAAGATTCGCATAGAGATGGGTGACGATGAAAGGTATAGTGTTTCAAGAGTGGGCACGGTTTCTCTTTAGAGGGAGCATGGAGCTTCTATCACCTTGACAGATGTGAAGTATGTGCCTGGATTGAAGAATAATTTTGCATCGATCACGATGTTGGAGGTCAAAGGCTACAATGTTGTCTTCAGTAAGGGAAATGTTTTTCTTAGACACATCACCATGGGATAGGTGAAACAGATTGGTTCACGGGTACAAACCCTGTATGCTCTTAAGGTTCAAGATGCATGCAAAGCCTTGAGGAGCAAGGCCAATGTTAGAGACTTGGTGGTTGAGAGGGAGGGTAAATTACCTCTCAACATGCAGTGCCAGAAGAAGTCTCAAACAATTGTGGAGGAGCCACAATTGGAGAAGTCAGCAGAGGGATCACATGTAGCCATACCTCCAGGTTTGAGGTGGGATGATGTGAAGTGATAGTCCCAAGAAGGTTGAAATTGGGCAAGGTTCATTGAGAGGTTTTATCTCATGGATCGTACCTTGCTAAGGGAGCCCAAAGTACAAAGTAGTGGGAGGAATTAATAGGATTGATGCAGTCAGAGATCAAAGCGATAGATGCTAGAGTAGTCAAATACTAAAGAGCACAGAGAAGGATTGACAATAGTGCAGAAAGGCTGAGTTAGCAGAAGTGCAGAGTTTTCAGTTGACAGAGGCAATATCAGTCAAAGACTTTGATGACAGAGGCATCATTCTGATTCAGGTTGGATATTTTTTTGTTTATGGAGTTGTTGGAGCTACAACACTAGAGAGAAGTGGTGCATGCAGAACATTCCAAAGGTTCAGGATCAGGATCAAGTTGATTTCCTTTCTTATTGAGAGGGAGTGTTGAAAATAACAACAAGAAATGCTAAAAATAGCATTCGGAATATTCTAATTTTTATTTGTCCTTGAATTAGAATTGAGAATTAAAATTCAAATTTAGTCTCACCAGCTGCTTGAAAAATAATTAAGTAATTCATCTTGAGTTAATTAGTTGGAGAAATTCAAGTTAGAAGTATTTGTGAAGTCATGCAACAGTTATCCCTTAAATTAAGGAATTTATCCCTTAATTAAGGAGATAAGGATGAGTTGTATTTGAGTTGTAATTAGTTAGCTCAGTTAACTGAGTTAAGTCCAGTTAAACTAGTTCCAAACAGTTTGAGGAACTAATTGTGAGTTCAGTTAGTTAATGCATGCATGCATGCAACTAGTGTACTCCAGATAACTGAGGATTCTCTCATAAATAACTCATGCATGTTAGTTTAGACAAAGACCCAGTTGAGATTAAAGACAAAGACATTGTACTATCATTTGGATGAATTTTCCTATAAAGGAAACTCATCCATACAGAAGGAACAAGGTTCCTTGAGGATTGCGTAGTTTTACAGGGTGTGAGATCAGTGTGAGTGATCAGTGTTACGCTTGGTAACAGTAGGATCACCCAGGAGAAACAGCACAAGGAAATAGGAGGCTTGGAGGGTAGAGGAGAATTTTTGTGAGAAGCTTTGTTTGCCTATGAGCATCCAGGAGGATTGTACTAAGAACTGGCTAGCTGTGAGAGCTAAAGCTTTGTGTAATCTTGATGTATTTCCACCTTGTATGATAATACATATAGTGGCGTTTTTAGTTGAGGCTTTCGTCAGAGTATTCTTTTGTGTTTCATGTGTATTGATTCTTCTTCTCTGTTATATGTGTTCTGCTTGATCTTGCTCAAATTGATTCAGCTTCTGCAAATTTGATTGTAGAAGTAGATTAAGTATTTTGCTTTAGTATATTGCATAATCAGATTAATCTACACTGAGAATTTCTACAAGCATAACATATAAGAGTGATATGATGAAAGGGCTTGAAGCATATGATAAAATGGGGTTTGTATTAACATGTGTATATCTTGGTAGAGAGGAGGTTCCGCTCTCCACCTATAGGGGCCCCCTCATCCACTCACGGGTCTCCACTCCATACTTCACGTACACTCCAATTGACCATACCATAACATTAACGTGACCCCCTTTTATGCGCGCGTGCACACACACACACACACATATATATATATTAATTTTTAAAATTTTGAAATAAATTTTTAAGTTATTAAAACAAAATTTAAATTATACATACCTAGTTTTTTTTTTTTCAAACAGACTTCAAACTGTTTTGGAACTCCAACTTCAAAGAGTGATATCTTGAGATCTACTACACCAAAGCATGCAAATGAGGGCTCATTATAAATCTAACTCAGTGAAGAATAATATGGTTGTGGTTTTTTAACCAAATTTTGCCATTTGCTACCCCAAAAAATTAGCATAAATTAAGGCTACGAATTTGCAACCAAAAGAGATTTTCAAAGTTGGGAATTTTGATTTGTCGGGACCTTCTTGTTGTTAACAATTCATTTCAAATTTCTCATTTTTCAATTATTTTTCTATAGAAAGAAATGAAAAACATGGATTTTGTTTTAATTATTTTATTTTATTAAAAATTTAATTAAAAATGTTCTTTTAGCAGTTTTGTGTTATGGGTTTTTTATGCAAATTTGATTTGTTTTTAATTATATTTTCATAATTATTTTGCAGAGTTAGCTGAACGAGATCAAGCCCAGGGGTTTTGGAGGAATGTGATTGGAGAAACAAAAGGAAAAGAAATAATTTTCTATCTAAAAAGTGAGATCCCAAATCTTCATTAAATCATCTGTCAACAACTCTTTTTTTGGGCATTTGATTTGTAAATTATAAATAGACGCTCTGAAGAAGAGTTGGGGGTTCCATTTTTTTGCAAAAGAAGTCTTTTTGCACTATTGTTATACACTATTTTGTAGGAAATTTTCCATTTGTTGGGCCAGTGAATGGAGAACTCTTTGTTTTAACTAATTCTTTTGCATTATTTCTAGATTCTTGAGACTTGATAAAGATATTTTTAGTCCTTGTTTATTCTTTGTTTTTATAGGTATGCATATTATTTTCCTGTACTATTGTTAGATTAGAATAATTTATGCTTATTTCAAATCAATATCAAGCTATCTTGCAGGGTTGGACATGGATGAATTTTGAGCTGATTGTTGCATTTGGGAAATCTTTTATGCATTAAGGTGCTCGCTATCTATCAACTTAATGGCATACTAGTTTTATATTATTCTTGTCATTTTTTTTAACTATTCTAGTTTTTTGATGTGATCTATTGGCTTAAATGCATTTCTATTTGAATTTTGATATATGCACAACAAATATATGATAACTATTTATCAGATAATTGTTTGCACATATTTGTTTGAATAAGTGACAAGTCTTGTAACTATTTCCTTGGCATGTTAGCTTCATTTTATTCTAAGTTCAAGTTGGTCTAGATTTTATTTGCTCGCTCTTGATTGGGAAGATATTTATATCTTTCCAATCGAGATAGATTAGATTTATTTTTTTTGTTTGCATCTTATATTAGTTTGCATTTTCATTGAGGAAGTTTTATTCGAAGTCTTCTTTCGTAGGAGAAATCCCATTGGTAGCTTGGTTGAGTCCTTATGTCAGCTTAAGGACTAATTTCTTGCAAGTGCATTGCTGGAGGGTAATTTTGATACCTCTGCTTGTTGAAAGTAATTAGAAACAACATAAAACAACAAGGAGAGTGAGGGGTTACTAGAACTCATTCAACTAGTTAGAATCACCATTCCAAATGGATAAGGGCCTAATTGGGGCCTTGACTAAGTGATCTCCCCACTTTTGATTATGGTCATTTTTGGCCATCAACAACCAATTAATGATAATCATAGAATCACCAAAGACCTGAATATGACAAACATTTTTCTCAATTGGAAATAGAAGAAGTTTCCTAAATCCAAGAATTTCAGTGTAGTTGTTCAATCCTTGTAAGTTGAAATACTAATTTTCCTTAAAATAAATAACAACCCACCCCCCCACAATCACCCTCTTGAGAAGAGGCCCCATAAAAGTAGGCCTAGGGGATGGATAAATGAATCTCTTCAATGGCGACATTACATAGATCTTGAACTGATATCGTTTCAAGGAGAAGGGAAAAAACAGTTAATACTTGGGTAGCCATAATGTCAAGAGAAAATGGCTTGTCCTGAAATATCTCCTTATTCTGAAAGAGCTAAATATCCCAGTTAATAAGTGGAGGAATCCTTCTCAGTTCCTTAGGAGAAACCCCCATCCACCAATTCTTCCAAGCATCATTCAAAGATTCTCCCTACAAATTAGAGTAAACCCTAAATGACTTTTTATCAACTCCCATAACCTTTTAGAAAAAAAGGCATAACAAGAAGATATGATCCACTAATTCCTCTTTATTCTTGCATAATGCACACTAGTTGGGACCAACCAAATTCCTCTTTTGTAGATTTTCCTTTATGGGAATATTTTTATTCATAACACCACTGAAAAAGACATGATTTGGCTAGATAATTGAGTTTTCATGGCTTCTTCTACAATCAATCCAAAACCATAGGTTTCTTATTTTCAATGATATTAAAATCCCTACTTTGGGTGTGTATTCACCTGACAAAGAGTGTGTTGGTGCTAGAGTGTCTTATCTATCTCAGTTGCGTACATGAGAAGTGTTTAAAACTACAATATATTTATGCGAGATATTTAAAAAGTTGTCATGCAAATTTAGCTAGTGAGCAGACATCCACACCTTAGCCCAAATAATGGTACGAGTGATATTAGCTACCCGATTTAAAGTATTTATGCATTTGTCATTAAGCAACATGATCAATTCTTGGGGCAGCAGAAAGTTCCCCCCATATCCCACCCAAGGGTCAGTGCCTATCTTAACCTTTGGCCCATTACCGATTTTCCAATCCAACCCACCCTCATTTATAGAAAAGTAAGATAGTACAACTATCCAAACCACTCATATTTTAGACCTCTTCTTATATTCACAATAAACCTATTCTTCTAATGAGGGGGGAAATATATTTTATGTACACCACTACCTTCCATAAGATTTCTATTGAAATCAACCTCCAACCCACCTTCGCTGCAACGCCTTAGAGAAGGTTGGAATATTTTTTAATCCCCATCCACCCCAGATATTGGGCAGAGAAATATTGTCCCATTTAAACCATGAGAAGATGTATCCTTATTTGGTGCCAAACCATAAAAACTAGCAACATATTTTGTGAATGGAATTCAAGACTTATTAAGGATCCAAGATAATGACAGCCAAAAAACATGAATTGCCTAAGGAATAGATTTTATAAGAAACAATCTACCACCTCTAGATAGCCACTTGTAGCTCCAAACCTTTAAAATTCTCTCCATTTTTGCAATGAGCCAGTGCCAATCTGCCTTTCTAAAATCATTAGGTTTAGATGGAATCCAAAGTACTTTAATCCATCATTAAAAATTTATGAGTAAAAAGGAAGTAAATTATGTACGTTAAAATATGAATATTTTTACTATTGATTCAAAATGCTTATGTAATATGCTAAAACAAAAGACTTGTATCTACTCTACTCATCAATGGAAACAAAAATTGATCGATGAAAACACTAAGCAGAAAATGAAGAATTTCAATCGCACATAACACAATAATTTTCTGGGGAAATTAACTGCTCAAAAACCCAACTATCTATATTGCATTAACCATAAGATCTGGGAATAAAATACAATGCTTGTTCAACCTCAAAAATTCCTGCACAAGTACAATCTATCTCTCTGCTTCACAAACTAGCTCAAGCCAACACTTAGCCAATTCTATTGCCTGCCAAGCCCCTACTTCCTTGCGCAATCCCTAAGGAAATTAGCCCATATTTAATTGGGAAAATCCCTCACCACAATTGTGCAATCCATCATAGGCCTCCTACCAATTGCATGCACCATCTGTACAACTCGGAAAATTATACAACTAATAGTACATTGTCCTTGAATTCTAATCTCAAGTATCTTTCTCAAAAATAAAATGCATGATTTATTTATGAGTGAATTATCAGTTATATTATTGATCACTGCATGTGAATCAAATCCAATTTAATTCACTTGACCACTCACTAGTTCCTCCAATAGTTAGAACTAGTTTAATTGAATTTAACTCAATTAAACTAAATTAAATAATTACAAATCAATAAGAACTCAACCTGGGACCCTAAAGTTTAGGGATCGCTCTACATGGCTCTAGATAGACTTCCAACTCGAATTTATTGAGCCAACTAAGTCAACTTAACTTAGTTAACTATTACAAGTTGCTACGAGAATAGAATTACAATTTAATTCCTAATTTAATTCAAGGGCAGCTTAAATTAGGATTTTCTTGTTGTTATTTTTAGCATTTCTTGTTGTTATTTTCAACACCCCCTCTCAACAAGAAAGGAATTCAACTCTATCCTGATATGGTACCTTTGGAATGTTTTGCATGCAATACTTATCATTGTTATTGTTGCTACTGCAACATCTGCAACCAAAAAGCATCCAAACAAAATAAACTGAATCAATTGTCTGCAACTATCTACTAGGAAAATTGTGCTATTGTTGACTCTACTCCTAAGCCTCCTACTCTGCTATCAACACTTCTCTGCACTTCTAAGTATTTGAATGACACTAATCCTCCTGATACTGAATACCGTGGGCCCTCGTATCAAGGTAATGATCCATGAGACAACCACGCCTCAATGGATCCTACTCAATTTATGTAACTCTTGGACTAAGGTTTCTTATCACCCCACCTGACACCTAGACATATGTTTGCATGTGCTCCCTCTACCCACTTGGATAAAAATTTCTCACTACTATAGGTCTCTGTTTGAGTGGATGGTTCCACCCGGTCTCCTCTCTACTTCTCCAATTGTGGTTGCTTCTTAGGCTAGATCTTGAGAGGTAATTCATGCTCCCTCTCAACCACCAAGTCTCTAACCTTTTCTTTTCTCCTCAAGGCTTTTCATGCATATTTTACCTCAAGTGCATAAAGTTTCTTGACTCGCACACCAATTTGTTTCACTTTTCCTATGGCGATGTGTCTAAGGAAAACCTTCCCTTTTCTAAATATCACATCATCTCGGCACTCTGGAAACTCAGATCCACATTGTAACTATCCCGCCATCACAAAATTTTCTGAAAAAAAAGAGTTGATTTTAAATCAGTGATATCTCCCTCATCTGAACTCTGATTCGGTCGATTGTTTTTTTGAATTTGGGTATTTTTTGAAAGGAATCCAGATCTGTTATTTTTTATTTTTATTTTTTTACAAAAAATTAAGATATGCTTTGCAAACTTGAACCATTCCTCCACAAGTACAATCTATCTCTCTACTTCACAAACAAGCTCAATCCAACACTTAGCCAATTTCGATGCCTGCCAAGCCCCTACTTCTTTGCACAATCCCTAAGGGAATTTTCCCACATTTAATTGAGAAAATACCTCACCACAATTGTGCAATCCATCATAGGCCTCCTATTGATTGCATGAACCATCTGTACAACTCGGAAAATTATACAACGTATAATACATGTCCCTGAACTCTAATCTCAACTGGGCATTTCTTAGAACTGACATGCATGAGCTATTTATGAGTGAATTATCATCTATCTAATTGATCACTACATGTGAATTAAATCCAATTTAATTCACTTGACCCCTCACTAGTTCCTCCAACAGTTAGAACTAGTTTAACTAAATTTAACTTAGTTAAATTGAATTAAATAATTACAACACAATAAGAACTCAAAATGGGCCCCTAAAATTTAGGGATCACTCTACATGACTCTAGATAGACTTCCAACTTGAATTTACTAAGCCAACTAAGTCAACTTAACTCAGTTAACTATTACAAGTTGCAATGAGAATATAATTACAATTCAATTCCTAATTTAATTCAAGAACAAATTAAATTAGGATTTTCTTATTGTTATTTTTAACATTTCTTGTTGTTATTTTCAATAAAAAATTTCATCCCTCGATAGGCTGAGTGGGGAGATAGTTGATTTGTGGACATTATTCACATTAATCATAATAATTACCTAGTACATAACAATTATTAAATATATGGGGTAAGGTTGGAGCTTGGAGGGAATATTGATCATTGGGTGTGGAGCTCTACTAGGGTTTTTTCCAGGGCTCGAATATGTTGTTGTGCAGAAGTAATTATAGAATTTTCATGTAGATTCACAAGCTCACGTAATATACTAAAACAAGAGACAAGAATCTACTACTCTTTACAGCGGAAGCCCATAAAGATCGAGCAAAACAATAATTGACAAGAGGAATAACATCAATGGCACATAACACAATAAGTATATGGGGAAAGCCACAGCTCACAATCCTACTATCTATATTTCATTAATCAGAAATCCAAGATGATAATACAATGCTTGTTCTCTCAATAACAATCCCAACACTCAGTAAAATCAATCTCCAACTCACAAGCAAACTCTTGGCCAACACTTAGCCAATTCTCCTACTCTCCAAGTCCCTATTTCTTTGTGCCCTTGGTCAAATAATTTTTCTGAATACAATATGCTCTGCTCAACCTTGAGCTTCATCTGCACAAGTATTTCCTATCCTTTGCTTGATGACTTCCTTTGGCCAATACTTAGCCAAATTTCCAAGCCTCCAAGATTCTAATTATTTTCACAATTCTTGAGAGAATTAGCCCATATTTAAAGGGAAATCCCTCATACATAACTATGTAATCCCTTCTAGCTTCAGTTCATAATTGCATGCACCATCTGTACAACTCAGAAAATTATACAACAAATAGTACATTGTCCCTACGTTCTAGTCCCAACTGGGTCTTTCTCAGAATCGACATGCATGAGTTTCTGATGAGGTAATCTTCAGTTAACTGGAGTAGCACTAGTTGAGTGCACTAATGCATCAACTGACTGTTAACTCACTATTAGTTCCTCAAACAATTTGGAACTAATTTAACTAGAATTAACTCAGTAAACTAAGTTAACTAATTACCACTCATACTTAACTCATCATGGACCCTTATAATATACGGAGAACATATACGTGACTTCAGAAAGACTTCCAACTCGAAATTCCTAAGTTAACTAAGTCAATTCACTCTAATTAACTATTACAAATTGTTATGAGAATAGAATTTGATTTTAATTCTCAGTTTAGTTCAAGGAAAAATTAAACTGGAATTTCTGGATTCCATTTTTATCATTTCTTATTGCTATTTTCAACACTCCCTCTCAATAAGAAAGGAATTCAACTCGATCCCAATCCTAAACATTTGGAATGTTCTGCATGAAACGCTCCTTTCTAGTGTTGTTGCTAAAGAAACTCCAAAAACAAAAAATCATCCAACCTGAATCAAAATGATGCCTTTGTCATCAAAGTCTCTAACAACTATTGCCTATGTCGACTAAAAATTATGCACTTCTGTTGACTCTGCCTTTCTGCATTGTTGTCAAACCTCCCTGCGATCTTTAGTATCTTACTACTCTAGCCTCTATCACTCTGATATCTGACTGCATCAATCGCATTGGTTCCTCCTGCTACTATGTACTTTGGGTTTCCATAGCAAGGTATATCCATTAGATAAAACCACTCAATGGACCCTGCCCAATTTCAGCCCTCTTGGGACTATCACTTCAAACCGCCCCACCTCACACCTGGAGGTATGGCTACATGTGATCTCTCTACTCACTTGGTTCGAAATTTCCCCCTACTGAAGGTCTTTGCATGATTGGATGCCTCCACTCGATCTCCTCTCAGCTTCTCCAATTATGGTTGCTCCACAATTATCTCAGACTGCTTTTGAGACTACTTCTTCTTTGCTTGAGTGGATCTCTCTACTCGGTCTCCTCTCAGCTTCTCTAGTTGTGGTTGTTCCACAACTTCCTGAAGCTGCTTCAGAGGCTTCTTCTGGGGCTACATGTTGAGAGGTAATTTACTCTCCCTCTCAACCACCAAGTCTCTAACATTTTCCTTTCTCCTCAAAGATTTGCATGCATATTGTACCTCAAATGCATATATGTTCTTGGCTAGCACACTAATTTGTTTCATTTGTCCCGTCGTCACGAAATTTTCTATAAAAAGAGCTAATTTTAAATCAATGATATCTCCCTCATCTGAATTTTGATTTGGCCGATTTGTTTTTTGAATTTGGGTATTTTTCTGCAAAGAATCAAAATATGATATTTGTTTCTGAAAAATTTGCACAAAATTTTTCAGACCTTCTCTGCACACTCGCGGCCCAAAACTCAAAACTTCGAAATCTCCTCTAGTATATTATTCTCATCTCCGACACCATGTAGAATTTTCTTGTATATTCAAAAGCTCATGTAATCTAATAAAAAAAAAAGACAAGTATCTACTTCTACTCTTTACAGTGGAAGCCCATAAAGATCGATCAAAACAATAATCGACAAGAGGAAGAACATCAATGGCACATAACACAATAAGAATTCGAGGAAAGCCACAACTCAAAACCCCACTATCTATATTGCATTAATCAGAAATCCAAGATGATAATATAATGTTTGTTATCTCAAGAAAAATCCAATCTCCAACTCACAAGCAAACTCTTGGCCAACACTTAGCCAATTTTCTTGCTCTCCAAGTCCCTATTTCCTTGTGCCCTTGGTCAAAGAATTTGGATGAATACAATATGCTATGCTCAACCTTGAGCTTCATCTGGACAAATATTTCCTATCCTCCGCTTGATGACTTCCTTTGGCCAATACTTAGCCAAATTTCCAAGCCTCCAAGCTTCTAATTATTTCCACAATTCCTGAGAGAATTAACCGTAATTTAAAGGGAAAATCCTCATCCATAACTATGCAGTCCCTTCTAGGTTTAGTTCTTGATTGCATGCACCATTTGTACAACTCCGAAAATTATACAACAAATAGTACATTTTCCTTGCACTCTAGTCTCAACTGGGTCTTTCTCAGAATCGACATGCATGAGTTTCTAACGAGCGAATCTTCAGTTAAATGGAGTAGCACTAGTTGAGTGCACTAATGCATCAATTGACTGTTAACTCACTATTAGTTCCTCAAACAATTTGGAACTAATTTCACTAGACTTAACTCAGTAAACTAAGTTAACTAATTACCACTCATACTTAACTCATCCTGGACCCCTATAATATAGGGAGAACAAATACATGACTTCAAAAAGACTTCCAACTCGAAATTCCTAAGTTAACTAAGTCAACTCACTCTAGTTAACTATTACAAGTTGCTATGAGAATAGAATTTGATTTTAATTTTTAGTTTAATTCAAGGACAAATTAAATTGGAATTTCTGGATTCTATTTTTATCATTTCTTGTTGTTGTTTTCAACAGTAATTTCCTTCACATTGGTTTTGCATTGATTTGGTGCTTAACCAATCTAATGTGGTGTCAGAAAAGCCTAGTGAATGCCTTGTGGGGTGGGGGGGCAGGGTTGCAAACCCCTTTGTCAAGAATGTAGTAATAGGGGATGAAGATTCTGGTTCAAGTCATTAGATGCAAGCACCCCATAAATTGGCTCCCAACCCAAGTTGTGCAAACAAAAACAAAGAAGATCCTCTAGTGGGAGTGAATTGGAAAAAATGTATGCAAGGAAGATACCTCCTTGAGGCAGTCAAGGATCTGAAATACAAAGTAAAATCCAAAAAAAATTGAGATCTACATCCAACATATGAAGTATCATGCCTTAATATGCAAGTTCGTCAGCATTTGGCCAACAGAGAGAGCATTTGTTGGATGGATCCAATATAAATGGTCATTGAAGGGACACATTGATCTTGATTTGGGAGAAAAGGGTTTATTTACAATGATTTTCACAAATTTGGAAGGCAGAATTAGGGTATTCATGAAAAACCTGTTATTTTTCAATAATGTGGGGTTATTCATGAAATTTTTTCATCAAAGGTACAACCCAAAAAAGTAATTGGTGACCCCAATTTGGGTTTGCCTATTTTCATTTCCAAAAAAAATTGGAAGAAATCTTAAAAGGTATTGGAAACACAACTGGAGATTTTGTGACAATATCTGGAGTAACCAAATGAGGATGCTACACCTTGTATGTGAGGACATGTGTGTATATGGATATCTCCCAACCACTACCAGAATCACTCAAACGATCCTATCATGATGAAGTTTAGAAGCAACCTCTAGATTATGAGCATGTACCATTTAGATGTTATAAGTGCCATGAATACAACCATCTCTTCAAGGATTTTCCCTTGAATCTCATAGAGGAAACAAAAGAAAATCAACATAAAATGGATCATGATGGTTTTCATAAAGTCTAACCTCATCAAAAAAACCATCAAGAAAATAATGTGGCAACACTAGAGGAGCCCCTTCAAGTCAAAAATAATTATGAGGCTTTGATTAGAAAATACCAAGAAATGAAAAATCAAGTACATCCTTAAGAAATATATCAAGAGAAGGGAAATGGAAAACCATAGGTGGAAGCTCATAAGAAAAAAGTGTCATAGGAATCCACAAAGAACGCACTAATAGAGGTAGTTGATGTGAAAAACATACAAAAAACAGGGATTGGTGATGTGATGGAGGACATGGATATGGATGAATCACACTCTCAAACCTCATTCAAGAATGGACAGGCAAGGAACCAAGAGAGATACTGCATCAACAAAGTAAGTTGTTTAGACAGACATATCTGTTTCTAAAAAATAAAATGAATGCAACTTAGAAGGGAGAAATCTCATCCCCGACATGTCTTGGCATAAAAAGAAGCTTCAAATATACTCCCAAGCATGCAAAGGAAGACAAAAAGAGAGGAATGAAAAGAAAAAACAGTGAATATAGGAGATGGAGGATGCACTTGTCAGTTCTAGACAATTCTCTCTCTTGACGAAGGTGTTTTCCTCTACCAACATCCTTCCCAATGAAGATAATTTCACGGAATATAAGACACCTTAACTGTGGGGGTGGGAAGGGGGAAGGATTATCAAAGAGATAATATGTAGGTAACTCCTTACAATAATAATGTTAGAAGAGACTAAATGTGACATTGATAAAACCAACTCAATAACATCTTATTGTTGGAGATGATGTCAAATCATAACAATAGATGTTGCAGGGAAATCAAGGGGATTGGCTATCTTATGGAATTCAAAGGAAATGATAGCTATTGATTGAATGGATACCCTGGGGATAATCTCTAGTATATTACATTAACTAGGATCAAAATAAATGAGATACATAGCAATAATCTATGGGCCAAATATGGTGAATGAAAAGGAAGGCTTTCATAGAAACTTGGATAGCACTAGAGAGCTTCAACAAGATAAGCTATTGATTCTAGGTGGAGACTTCAACATGGTGACATCACTAGAGGAGAAAAAGAAATGTATTTGTTGCGTGGACACAAAATCCCAATAGTTAAAACAACTAATGTAGCAAATGAAGTTAGCTGATGTGGAAACCATTAATGGAGTACTCACCTGGAACAATCACCACGATGATAAGAACCAAATAACCTCACGCTTGGTTACTTTTTTAGTCTCAAAATCTCTCTTAGAAGTGGTTGTCTTCTTGGAAGCATATATTCTTCCTTTTACAGGTTCATATCACTGGCCAATCTGTTTAGAAATAGATATCTATGTTGCACCTAAAAATAGGCCTTAAGATTTGAGAGTTTTTGGCTTAAGGATCCATCCTCCCTTGAGAAGGAAAAGGTGTGGTGAGAAGCGATTCAAGGCTATAATCCCCCCAATATGGCCAAGTTTCAACAAAATCTCAATATTATTAAGTAAAAAATGAAAAAATGGAACAAAGAGGATTTTGGAAATATTTTCCATGAAAAACAAGAGCTAGAGGTACATATCCAAGAGGTTCAACAATAAATAATTTTGGAGGGACAAATTGATGATCTAGTTGCAAAATGAAGAGAATTTATCACAAAAATAGAGGGCATAAGAAAATAGATGGAAATATTACGGAGGTGAAAGTCAAGAATATATTGTCTTCAAGAAGGAGACAAAAACACAAATTTTTCATAAATCAGTGATCAAACATCAAACATCATAACAAGATATTTTAATTCAAAGATGAAGCACGAAAAAGCTTATAGATCGTAAAGAGAAGGAGTGAGAATTAGTAAGATAGTATGAATCACCTATAGCTGAACCAAATCAAAGTTGATGGGGACTAATTCAGAAGATCACGAAAAACATCCTAGCATTGGTTCAACCAGATCATAATGTTGCCTTAATGCAAGACGTATCATATGCTGAAGTCAAAGAGGCAATAATTTCCATGGAAAAAACCAAAGTCCCAAGTTCATATGGGTTCACCATATCTTTCTAAGCTTGTTGGAACTTCCTTTGCAAATAAATTGACTTGGGGGAGGAATATCATAGCACATGCTCTTTATTTCTAGCCTTGAATGCCACACTATTAACAGTAGCAACCAAGTATGATAAGGGCTAGGATCCTGGAAGCTTCAGACCAATCACCTTATGCAATGTAATATATAATATTATTTCTAAACTCATTACAAATCATCTAAAGTATTTCCTACCAAATCTAATTTCCATGGGGCATACTGGTTATGTGGAGGGCAGAAATATATTAGATGGAATAGTAGTAGCCCATGAGGTCCTCCATTCATTGAAAAAATATATAAAGGCGAGAATTCTAATTCAGCTTGAGCTATTGAAGGCAAAAAACACAATAAATCAATCTGAACAGTTAGATCACTATCACCAGAACATCGATTTGAACCCAGAACACTACATCAACAACCAGAACCAACTGGAATCCTGATCATTAAAATACCAAATTGCATACATTACTTCATTTAAGGCAACCATGTGCATACACTCTTTTCATTAGAGAAAATTGTGTATAGAACTTAAAATAATGACAAATGAAAACTTGACTACTTCATTTCTGAAGAGAATCCTGAGCTATACTTAGATCTACCACAACATTATGAACCAAGCACATAATTGTTTATGATCTTCAAATACAATTAGTAATTAATCTTTACATTATTCATAACCTCATTCAACTTCAGCATTCAATGAGATCTACTTCAGACATGATCATTTAAACTAGATAAATCAAGAGGACATCATTGACAGACAGCACAGAAATAGCAGCACTGATAAGATAGATCAGTCATTTTTGAATAGAAAGCCTTCTTACTCAATCAAACAGTCAACCATACTTAATCTCTTTATACAATCAGTTTCACTTTATATCTAATGAAGACATCATTGACAAACAACAGTAAACTATCATCACTGATAAGATAGATCAGTCATTTCTGAACAACATGCCCTTTCTCTACATACGCTACTTGGAAGTGTCGAACCCACATGTATATGCGCCTTCACCAAGGCGAACCTGTGTATAGATCTACAAATAAGGACTTATAACTTAATAACTTTTCAAGACTTCAGATATACCCAGATCATAGCATATAAAGGATAAAACATGTGTTAGTACTCAGATCTAGTCTATCCATTATCAGATCATACAATGATAAGTCATTTCAAGTCTCATGATCTTGTTCCATCATTAGTGCATAATTATTTCATATCTATTAGATCTCCATCATCAAGCACTCAGATGCATACTTAGTTCAGATCAAGCAAAGCATCAATAACCCATAACATGCATATTTGCTTTTGATCTAACTCTTCATAAGATTTTCATCACTTTCACATCCTCACACTTTGATCTTCACCTCCTTATATAATTTTAGCCTTTTTCAATACCTCGGGTCAAAACCATAGTTATGCCAATGGTATTCTTTGACGGGATCAATATTCTTTGTCGCGCTCATTACTATGGGCCAATACCATGGTAGGAACCCCTAGTATTCTTTAACCTTAATTTTCCATCCCATACGCGTTTTTCCTTCTATGAAACTATGTGCATACATATACACTCATTTCATTTTGTGTACCCATGTGTATACGCTACTTGGACTAGGTTAAACATCGTATACAACTTAAAACATTCTCTTTCCTCAATTTCTTGATTCTGATCTGTAATCCTTTGTCCCATCATCCTGTTCTTCTGTGCCATTACTCTGTTACCTCTTAATAGACCTGTTACAATGTGAGTTGTCATCACTTTATCATTTCTGAACTAATTCCTTTGAACTACCCTGCATTTTGTCACATTTGTAAACACAACTGCCATGCATTCTGTCACATCATGTTTATACCTTTATCAAGTAGTCCATTCATCAAATAGGTTGTCATCAAGGACAACTCATCAGGTAGGTTTCTATCAAGGACAACACTAACAATCTCCTTATATCAAACTTTTGATTCTAAGTTTTAAACCTTTGACCATCATTCTGTCACCTTTTATCTAACCTGTAGATTCATCTAGTTACCATATACTTGTTCTGTTACAAGTGAGTTTCCATCAAGGACAATAGATGCATCATAAAGCCAACAATCTCCCCCTTTGGACTTGATGGCAACCACTTTGGTGTTTGGTCACCACAACATGTAAATAACATCAAGACAAGCACCAAGATTTTCACAACATCAAGCTACTCTCCAAACACAAAGCTACTCTCCCCCTTTGACATCAAGGGAAAAGGGTTGATTAATGTTAAATGAAGACTTCCATATCTGAACTACTGAATATGAACATTGATCACGTAGGAACATTCTGAATTCTCTTATCAAAATCCCCCTTAGTACATGCTGAGATGCACTATACTGTCCATGCTCCCCCTGAGCACATGCAGAGTCTGCAGAAATATTTTTCAAAAGAATAACATGACTCTATAACTTAACTATGTGAGTATGACCTTCCTATCACCAATGACTCATACATACATCAATCTTCCAACCAAGTGGGGATACATATTTGACTCATCTACCCAACCAATTGGGATTTCATATTTTACATGATCTCACAAGTCCATACATGACTGAATATGACAATTATTACATCATAGGTATTTACATGAATTTTACATCAAATGATATACATAATATTTATAACAAAGACCAAAATCCTAAACAACACCATGATAGTTATCAGCAACTATCATACATCATATATGATCTGCACCATAAGCATCTGTCAGCAGCATCAAGAACAACAACTTGTATATGTCCATCATCAGTTCACAAGATAATTCAATGTAACTTTAATAACATCAACCTGTGACTAAGTATGCCGCATATAGATATCAACTCATCATCTTGGTCTTATCAAATCCTTAACATATCCTTCCATGAATCAACTAAGGATACGTCATATCTCCAAGCAGTAATATAGAACCATTCACATCATATCATATGTATGTGAAAACACCATAGTCATCATCCATGACCACACCATCATCATCGTAATAAGAACTACATGATCTTTCCATAACAACCCTCAATATATCAACCATGTATCTTCACTAGGGATTTTTCCAACATCCCACATCTGATAAGCATCAACCATGATAATCAACATATGTGAGAATCAAGCCTATCATCATAAGTAAGAAGTCATCATCATTATGCGTCTAAGTAAGCCATGTCTCCAATTAGCCATGTCTTTATGAAACCTGCAATAACACCATTCTCTTGGCCAATTTTCTTCATACAAGAGGATCTTTTATACCAACATCACAACTTAAGTAATCATCCATGTATCCAACATAGCGATAGAAACATGTATCTAGCTTCTCATTAATGTGAAAGGAAAACCATGAGCTCTCAGTCATTTTGTTATACTTTCTTGATACTATAAAGTGCAAAAATCTTCAAACAATATACCATGTGAGAGCCAATATCTATAGGAATCCTTATCCATAATTGCACCATATGAAATTTATGCATCTTTGAAGGCATGATGACAGCAACATAACATAAATGAGTGACACTTAACAACATCAAATAAGGAAGACGAGTACTCAAGCTTTGTTCTTCTCCTTGAACTTATGAAGATCATTAAGCAACATAACATATGTACTATATGCATCATCAAAAGAATCATCCAGATCATCCATAAACATGATCTAAATAACAACAATGTGGCTCAAGTAATATAAGTATCATCTGAGATTTCATCATAGGAAATCCATGGCCGCATCATAGTATGATGCATCATTTAAACACTTCAGCAACATAAGCATCATCACCGTTGATAAGCATCATTATGTATCAAATACTTCTAAACATAATGGCAACAATGCATTATTAGAAGCATAACATATTCTCCTCCTGAACCTGTGCCAATTGTTCACTGTCAGATCTGATTATTGCATATGTCAATAACAATCATCAAGGCATCATCATCAACCAGTTATACATCAAGTCATCAACAAATTATAAGGGTCAAAATCACTTCTAAATAACATCCACAAAATGTAATCATCAATCATTAAAACAGAAAAGACAATTGATAATTGATTGAACCATATCAAACACATTTTCTGAGTCTGTCCCACTGCTTCTTCATCAACCAACATATACGCAACTGTGCAGTTTCATAATCTTGTATATACGTGACTTATCTTCATAAGATCTACGTATGTGAATTGGAATACTGAAATTTTATACTTTCAGTTCCCCCTAAATCTGTTCTGACTGTACCTAGTCCTAGAACTTTTGATGAAACACCTGTTCCAAGAATATCATTATCATGATGGTTCTTCATCAGAGACTCCATTTTACTCTTGTCTCCAGTCATGTGATGAGAACATTCATCTTCATCTTTGAATGAGCAGAGAGCAAGATCACGCCTTATCTAATCTTCCTTTTCTTGATTCTTGGTGTAGATTCATCTTTTTCAGGTTTTCTGATATAAATGTGTTTATTTGATTGCTTACCATATTTTCTACGACAATCCATAGACTTGTTCCTGCATTCTTTTGCTATATTCTCAAACTTGTTACAAGCATATCTTATATGTTTCATATTCCTTCTATAGCAATCAATGGATTTGTGATCAAACATATTGCAAGAAAAGCAATATCCCTTAAAGTACCTGAAAGTTGATGATCTTTCTGTGAGGCAATTATTAGCTTGAAACATTCTAATTCTACACCTAGCTATAACATGTCCAAAATTATGACAGATAGAACATTCAACATTATTCATCAGAGGAAAGAATCAATTAACACTTCCATAGTTAGGAGTAAATGATTTTCTTTGAAGACTTTCTTTCCTTGGTTGTTGATGAGGTTGACCTCTTATCTCCTTGTTGAGCATTTCAGATTTTGCATTAGAATTCCTTGCCTCAGTTTGTGAGCTAGATTCACCTTTAACAATTTCATGAAAACCAACACCAGATTTGATGGCAGGAGACCTTTGACTACTAAGAATATTATCCAAAATATTAGTACTATCTTGAAATCGTAAAAGTTTATCCTTTTCTTCTAATTTACCTTTTAGGATATTTACCTCAACTTGATATTTCTCTTCCTTTTCCAGATACTGCTTCTTCTTGATTTTTTAAAATTTTCTTCTTTCTTCCACTTGTTGCCTTAATTTGAGAACCTCATTTTCTTGTTCGTCAGATGCTTGAAGTAGTTCTTCATTATGCTTATTTGAATTTTCAAGATCTTCTTTTAGAGAGATGACCACAGCTTCAAGACCTTCACAGTAATTGGTTCTTTCTTTTAGTCCCTTGGTTATTGTATCCTTTTTATTCACTTCATTTCTCAATGATGTTACTTCATCTTGCAACCTTTGACATTGATATTCCTTTTCCTTGAATTGCTTCCTTATTTTGTTTCCTTACTCCAACTGAGTTTTTAACCTAGTAACCTCTTCTTTGTAAGTACACTCCCTTTTGTCAAATAGATATTGTTGATATCTAATTTTATATGTGAGCCTTTTAACTTCTGTCTCTATTAGATTTCTTTCACTTTCACCCATAAGAACAAATTCAGTTATTTCATTGTCACATTCATTATCTTTAATATTTCATGAACAAAGAAATGTATCACTAGAGGACCAAAAATTAGTACCTCATAATTCTTTTTCTTTTTCATCTTCAATCTGACGTGATTCTGAATCTAAATAATTGCTTCCACCTAATAGCCAATTATTTCTCCTATTGTCACTGTTCCTTTGAGATGTATTCTTCTTTTGAGGTGCTTTCTTCTTTTGCTTCTTTCCCATTGTTACAATGGATCTCCTTCAAGTGATCAAGCTTCTGCCAAATGACCTACTCTAATACCAATTATTGCGAAAAATACTAGGGGGGGTGAATCAGTATTTACAGATCAATATCTTTTTATATTTCCTATTCAGATTTCTATATGCGACTTTATTGAAAGGAACCTACATGTGTACAAGGTTGTTCTTAAGACGATTTGTGTATATCCAGTGAACTTATGATTTAGTTAATCCATCATATGTTTGTCTTCAGCGAGTGCATCAATACTTTATTAAACATTAGATAAACAATAACCATGTGTTGTAATAACAAAATAAACCAACACACATAAGAAACACACATGAACACCAGGATTTAAGGTGGAAACCCAATGCGGGAGAAAACCACTTGTTATTGTCGTCTCTGTCTTCTTTTTAATATAAAGAAAATATTATTTACAATCTTGTACTGACGTAGACTGTTATGAAACCAGCTCAAGAAAAGATAGATCAACGCCTTAGAATGCAGCCTCTTCGAGGGGGCAAACTCCTTTACATTACATAAATGAACAATTCTTGGATGATACAAATGACAAAACCTCCTTTCTATATATAGGAGTCTAAGGAGTCACAATATAATCCAACCGACCTAACAATAATAATATAAAGCCACAAAAATAACAATAGAGGGATTCTATGGGGCACAGAAATAACAATATGGGGGTAATAGGGGCACAACAATATAAATAAGGTGTATAACTACAATAGTAATGGGGTAATCACTAGTATTATAGGGACCCAGCATGCCCCTCTCCTTCAAAAAAGTGTTGTCCTCAACGCTTTAGTAGTTCTGGATACTTCTACATAAAATTCTCATCCTCCCATGTGGAATCTTAGCGGATAAGTTCTTCCACTTGATAAGATACTCTGAAATTGATCGATTTCGTAGCTGTCGAGTTCTTGTTTCTGTGACTGCTTCCAGTTCCAATATAATTTTTCCTTCCTCGTCAAGTTCTGGCAATATTGTCTGAATTGGGAGCTTGTCACCTATAACCTTCTTTAAACATGAAACATGGAAAACTGGGTGCAATCGAGAAGCTGCAGGAAGCTCCAATTTGTATGCCATAGTACCAATCTTTTGCAACACCTTGTACGGACCATAATACTTTGGTGATAATTTATTATCCTTCTTAGCTTGCTTTAGGGACATTTTCTTATATGCTTGTAGCCGTAGGAATACCCAATCACCTACATCAAAACTTCTTTCACTGCGATGTTGATCTGCCTGTTGTTTCATTCTATTTTGTGCCAACACGAGGTTATCCTTTAAGAGTTGGAGGACTTGTTGTTGATGTTCGATGTGATGTTCCACTTCCTGAACCTTAGAATTTTCTCTTAAATATGATGTGATGGATGGTGGTTGATACCCATAAAGTGCCATAAACGGGGTCATTTTTGTTGTTGTATGGAAGGAAGTGTTATACCACCATTCAGCCAGAGGCAACCATTTGACCCATTGTGTATGTTTATCAGATACAAAGCAACGAAGATATCCTTCCAAACATTTGTTTACTATCTCAGTTTGCCCATCAGATTGAGGATGATAAGATGAGCTATGAGCTAACTGAGTACCAAGACAAGAAAATAATTATGTCCAAAAATTTCCAGTGAAAATGGGATCTCTGTCACTTACAATAATCTTTGGGTTTCCATGTAGCTTTTGAATTGTTTCCATAAATGCAGTAGAAACTGTACTGGCTTTAAATGGATGTGATAATGCACAAAAGTGTGCATACTTGGTAAGTCTGTCAACTACCACCATGATGACACTCTTTCCCTCAGACTTGGGTAAACCTGTGATAAAATCCATTGAAACCTCCTCCCAACGTTGGCTTGGAATGGATAAAGGTTGTAATAGACCCGGTGTCTTAATTGTTTCAACTTTATTTTGCTGGCAAACTAAACATTCCACCACAAAATTTTGAATATCTGATTTAAGGCCATCCCAAAAAAATTCCTTCTTAACCCTGTGGTAAGTTTTTAAAAATCCTGAGTGCCCTCCTAAGGGAGAAGTGTGCAATTCCATAAGAATCTTTTGTTTTAGTTAGGAATTCTTACATATGTATAAGCAATCTTTGTACCATAACGAATCATTTTGCCAGCTAAATGTATCAGAAGTACTGGAATCTTGTTGTAGCTTTCGAATAAGTGCCCACACTTCTTCATCATTCTTCCATTCCTCCCTTGCTTCATTTATCCAATCTGGTTGGATAATAGAAATGGCACACAACAATGATTCCACATCCTCATCCTTTCTTGAGAGTGCATCTGCCACCACATTTTTCTTCCCTTTTTTGTAGATGATTTCAAAGTCATAACCCAACATCTTTGTGACCCACTTTTGTTGCTCTTCAGAGAATAATCTTTGTTCTAAAAAGTATTTAAGGCTATCATGATCCGTTTTTACCTTGAAGTGTCTTCCCATTAGGTAGGGTCGCCATTTCTTAAGTGCATGGAGTATTGCCAACATTTCCTTCTCATAAATAGCTTTGCTTAAAAACTTTCCCTTGATTGGACGACTTTCAAAAGCAATGGGTCTTTCATCTTGCATTAGAACAGCACCAATTCCATTTCCTGAAGCATCACATTCCACAATAAAGGTTTTTGTGAAGTCCGGTGTAGCTAAGACCGGTGCTTGGCACATTGCCTCTTTAAGATGTTCAAAGGCCTTTGTTGCTTCTGGAGTCCATGAAAATGAATCTTTCTTCAATAATGTTGTTAGAGGTGCTGCTATTCTCCCATAATTCTTAACAAACTTGCGATAATACCGTGTCAACCCAAGAAATCCTCGCAGATGCTTTATGGATGTGGGGATTTTCCATTCCTTAATGGCTTTAATTGTGCTAGGGTCTACCTTAACTCCTTCATGAGATACAATATGACCCAAATATTCCACCTCCTGGACTCCAAAGAAACATTTGGATCTTTTTGCATATAATTGTTTCTCCTCCAATAGTTGTAGCACCCTGTCAACATGTTCAACATGATCCTTCCAAGACTTGCTGTAGATTAGTATATCATCAAAAAATACTAACACAAATTTTCTAAGGAATGGTTTGAAAATTGAATTCATCAAACCTTGAAATGTTGAAGGTGCATTGGTAAGGCCAAAAGGCATGACCAAAAATTCATAATGACCCTCATGAGTTCTAAATGTCGTTTTCGGAATGTCTTCAATCTTCATTCTGATTTGATGATATCCCGAACGAAGATCCAACTTGGTGAAGTAAATTGATCCATGCAATTCATCCAGTAATTCATCAATAACAGGAATGGGGAACTTATCTTTAATAGTGAGCTTGTTGAGCTCCCTATAATCCGGACACATGCGCCATGATCCACCCTTCTTGTGCACCAATACTACTGGAGCTAATAAAGAACTTTGAATCGGTTGAATTATACCAGCCTCTAGCATTTCTGCAACCATACGTTCAATTTCACTTTTTTGGACATAGGGATATCTGTACGGCCTGATGTTTGGAGGAACACTTCCTGGAATCAGATGAATAGCATGATCATGATCACGCATAGGTGGGAGACCTTTTGGAGTCTCAAATACCTTGGAATGATTGTCCAGGACTTTTTGAAGATCTGGAGAAATAGATGATTCCAATGTGGAAACATCTAGCGAACATAATTGTGCAATTACACCTCTTTGCTCCTTTTTTAGAAGCTTTGTCATGCCATTAGAGCTGATTATCTTTCCTGGCTTCCCTGCAATACCCCTTAATTCAACTTCCTTTCCTTCCGTAGAAAATTTGATAAAAATTTCTTGAAAATTAAAAGCTATTGTACCCAAGGATTGTAGCCATTGGACTCCTAGTACAACATCAGCACCTCCCATTGGAATGGAAAGCATTGGGCTAGTCAATACATATTCTCCCATGGATAGCTTGATATTATGGCACTTTCCAGAGCAATTTATTGTTCCTCCATTTGCAATCATCACTTAACACTCTGGTGCTGGATATAGGAAGCAATTCAATTCTTTTGCTACCCTACAATGAATAAAATTGTGGGTGCTTCCTGGTTGCCATAATTTTGCTTTCCATTTTTCTTGCTAACCTGAATGCCTTCTCTAATGAATCAGGTTCCCAAAGGCGAACATCATGTTGGATATTATCCTTTAAAGACCCTATGAACACATCAATCCTATGCTCCTCTGGAATATCTTTTACCCTTATGTTCAATTTTTGGAACTCCTCAATGTGCTCCATTACTGAACCCTTTTGTTTGAGACTTATCAATTGGCTAAAAAAAGTGTTGTTTTTTGTATCTTCATAATGTGCTATCAATTATTCCATAAAAATTTCCCAAGTGATAAATTGTTTACGAGAGCAAAGCCATTGATACCATACAAACTGATTTGGTTCCAAATATACAGTTGCCATACGTACCTTTTGTGTGTTTTGCACATTATTGAGATCGAAGAATTGCTCCATCTGTAATATCCATGTGGCGAGATCCTTGCCATCAAACTTCCTCATATCGATTTTTAGAATATGGTGATTCTTCGATCCAACATTAGCATCTATGGAATCATGATTAACATTTCTTTTGTTCTCATCATGAGTTTCCTTTACTACCTTTTCACCATTAGTGACCCTTTCTTGTAGCAACTTCTTCAATTCTTCCATGTCTGTCTTCAAATCTATCTTCAAATCTGACATGTCTCTCTTCAAATCTGTCTTCGAATCATCCATCTTAGCTTCCATGCCCTTTATCTTAGATTCCACGCCATTTATCTTAGATTCCACGCCACTTATCTTAGCTTCTGTTAGCTTTTGTGAGCGTGACATTTGTTGCACTTGTTCTTGTAATTTTGATATATCATGTAGCATTTCTTCTTCTTCTTCATGAGTCATGCTAGACCTTTCAGGTTCCTTACTAGGTGTTTGCATTTTCTTTCCTCGTGGCATCAGTTACCGATAATAATGCTTTACTATACCCTTTGAATTCCGTTAAACCAAGCTTACACAAAAATTTAAAAAAAAAACTACACACCTTTTTTCACTTTATAGAAGCCTGATACTGAATCTGATGTATCTCTATAATTTCGGATCATCCAGTTCTGAAATTGCTACCTGTATTAGCCTTCTGCGTCCTCTTTCCAATACCACAAGTCTGAGCCAATTGGATTCTCCAAGGAAGAGTTATGTGAAATCTCCCACAGTGACTTGCTTTTAGACTGGTTCAGTAGAGCGAACTTGTACGACGTGCCACGAGTCACTGTTTCAACCTTTGAATCTGAAACACACACACAAGAAACTAAAGTCCGTCCTCTTTCTGTACCTTCTTACGAAATTTCAATCCTATCCCCAGAGAGAAAGTTATGACGATTTTCCCCAGGTCACCTATTTTGAATGTAATTCAGGAGTCTGCAAAAAGACCAACTTCCTTAGATCATATCTCCGCAAATGTCGCGCGAAAAGATCTGAAATTCGGACCCAAGGTTCAACGCGATTTCTTCTCAAATGGGTTTTTTTTGCGACTTCTGAAACGTCACAAAAAAAAAATTATAGCGAAAATTCCACGATGACCTGTTTGGAGCAGCGAAACCCTAGAATCCAAAGCTTTGATACCAAATGTTATGAAACCAGCTCAAGAAAAGATAGAAAAGATAGATCAACGCCTTAGAATGCAACCTCTTCGAGGGGGAAACCTCCTTTACATTACATAAATGAACAATTCTTGGATGATACAAATGACAAAACCTCCTTTCTATATATAGGAGTCTAAGGAATCATAATATAATCCAGTCGACCTAACAATAGTAATATAAAGCCACAAAAATAACAATAGAGGGATTCTATGGGGCACAGAAATAACAATATGGGGGTAATAGGGGCACAACAATATAAATAAGGGGTATAACTACAATAGTAATGGGGTAATCACTAGTATTATAGGGACCCAGCATAGACTCATACTAGTACGTAGGAACCCACCTACAGAAGGCTACAACCTTCTCTCATTCTCCAACTTCTACTAGAAATGAGCTACAACCCCCATCTCTTGTATTGGTTGAAATGTTTACCAGTACGTAGGCGTCGAGCTACTGAAGGCTAGAACCTTCACTCATTCTCCAACTGCTATTAGAAGGGAGCTACAACCCCATGATATGATCACCAGCTACTGGTAGGAAGCTTCGACTTCCTCACTAAAGGCTCCAACCCTCAGCATCCTCCATGTACCACGTTTCATAAATTTTTAGACTGGATCCACCTGCTTTAATACATCATAACTTGTAGGTCACGTTTCATCAAATTTTCATACTGGACCCATCAATAACATTGAACTTCAAAAATCAATCACTACAATTGTAATACAACCATCAAATACAACTGCATCTACCAATCAATGAAACCTATCAACTCTGAAGCAAAAAAAACAATCAATCAATCTGAAAATTCAGATCACTATCACCAGAACGCAGAGTTGAACCTAGAACACTGCATCAACAACCAGAACCAACTGCAATCTTGATCATTCAAATACCAAACTGCATATGCTACTTCACTTAAGGCAACCTATGTGCATACACTCCTTTCATTAGAGAAAACTGCGTATAGAACTTAAAATACTAACACCTAAAAACTTGACTACTGCATTTCCGAAGAGAACCCTGAGCTATACTCAAATCTACCACAACATTCTGAACCAATCACATAATTGTTTCTTATCTTCATTTACAATCAGTAAGTAATATTTGCACTATCCATAACCTCATTCAGCTTCAGCATTCAGTCAGATCTACTTCAGACATGATTATTTAAACCATATCAATCAAGGGGACATCATTAACAGACAACAGAGAAATAGCAGCACTGATCAGATAGATGAGTCATTTCTGAACAGAAATCCTTCTTACTCAATCAAACAGTCATCTAGACTTAATCTCCTTATACAATCATTTTAACTTCAAATCTAATGAAGACATCATTGACAAACAACAGTAAACCAACAATGCTGATCAGATAGATCAATCATTTCTGAACAACAAGCCCTTCCTCTACATACGCTACTTGGAAGTGTCGAACCCGCGTGTATACGCACCTTCACCAAAGCAAACCTGCGTATAGATCTGCAAATAATTACTTATAGCTTCGCAACTTTTCAAGACTTCGGATATACCTAGATCATAGAATTTAAATGATAAACATGCGTTAGTACTCAGATCTAGCCTATCCATTATCAGATCATACAATGAGAAGTCATTTCAGGTCTCATGATCCTGATCCATCATTAGTGCATAATTATTTCAAATCTATTAGATCTCATCCATCATCAAGCACTCGAGTGCATACTTAGTTTAGATCAATCAAAGCATCGATAACCCTTAACATGCATATTTGGTTTTGATCTAACACTTCATAAGATTTTCATCACTTGCACATCCTCACACTTTGATATTCACCTCCTTATATAGTTTTAGCCTTTTTCAATACCTCGGGTCAAAACCATAGTTATGCCGATGGTATTCTTTGACGAGATCAATATTCTTTGTCGTGCTCATTACTATAGGTCAATACCATGGTAGGAACCCCTGGTATTCTTTAACTTTAATTTTTCATCCCATACACGCTTGTCCTTCTGTGAAACTGCATGCATACGTATACACTCCTTTTATTTTGTGTACCCGCGTGTATACACTACTTGGACTAGGGTAAACAACGTATACAACTTAAAACATTCTCTTTCCTCAATTTTTTTATTATGATTTGTAATCCTTTGTCCCAACATCATGTTCTTCTGTACCATTACTATGTTACCTCTGAATAAACCTGTTACAATGTGCGTTGTCATCACTTTATCATTTTTGAACTGATTCCTTTGAACTGCCCTGCATTTTGTCACATCTGTAAACACAACTGACATGCATTATGTCACATCCTGTTTATACCTTTATCAAGTAATCCATTCATCAAATAGGTTGTCATCAAGGACAACTCATCAGGTAGGTTGCTATCAAGGACAACACTAACAATCTCCCTATATCAAACTTCTAATTCTGAGTTGTAGACCTTTGACCATCATTTTGTTCCATCATTCTATCACCTCTGATCTGACCTGTAGATTCATCTAGTTACCATATACTTGTTCTGTTACAAGTGAGTAGCCATCAAAAACAACACATGCATAATAATACCAACATAAATAATATTTATCAAATATAACATCATCTTAACTAATTTTCTAACAAATTATTAGTATTAATCAAATTCAACTTTATATTATTAATAAAATTAAATAATTAATATTATAATTAATTAAAAATAATAATTATAATAATTATGATTCTATTCTTATTATCTTAATAATCCAAATTAATTTACATTTATATCTTTCCCTAAATTATTATAATTATTTTCTTTAATGAATCTAATTTCACTTTGAATCACCAACATTCCTCGACTCACTTTCTTCTTCTTCTTTTCAAGTTCTATCGAATTATTAAAAAACATTGAAATACATTATATCAACTATAATTTATTATTTATATAATATTATATTAATATGACATAAATATTATTAATAATTTTATTTAATTATAATTATTACATATATATTGTTATATTTATTAAAATCTTTGAGGATTAGTTTAATTAGTTGAGTTTTCGTTGCTAAATCACCTTTGTTATTGAAAGGTTACTCATTCAACTCTCTTGACACTCTCAGGGTTAGGTTTCGTGGTTGAGCCAACAAGAAGTAATCCCTTCAGATGGATTTGGCTTATACAAATAATCTGTAGATGTAGTAATCAACTATCTCTAAGATTCGTGAACCACATAGAAAAAAATAAATTAAAATTAAAATTAAAAATAAAAATAAAAATTATTATATTTATTAAAATAATTTAATATATAAGAATCTAAATAATAATAATATATTTTATATTAAATCATTAAACAAATTATATTAAATTTATAATATAATTTTTTAAATGATAAGATAATATTTTACTTATCTTGGTATTAATATTAACAATACTATTGTAATATTAACAATACTATTATAAAAACATATTTTAAGGTAATAATATCTTTCAAATTATTATAAGAGATGGAGATTTCATGTATTTATGTTAAGAAGATTTTACGCTGGTTTATTATATGTTTTAATAAAATAAAAATTAATTTAGATAAACAAATTTCTTGTAATAATTTATAATATAAATTTAGAGTTTAAAATATTTTTATTAGAAAAAATACCACACATAATGTAATCTTTTACTAAAGTGAAAAACAAATTGAAATAAAGAAAAGCATGGTCAAATGTATTATATATAAGTTTATGATTACTGGTTTTGAGTGACTTAAACTAAAGAAAGAAGTAAGAACTTTTAATATTTTGGTTGATTTTACATTAAATTGGCTAAGTTTGTGGGGGAGGTAGGAGGGGGAGGGGTTTTATTCAACACTGACAGAAAAATGGTATCACAATATGCATGGGGACTTGGCTTAGCAACCAACAACCACACTGAGTATCTCACGTTATGGAAAGGCTTGGAACTATTGAAAATAAAATTTCTAGCCTATTAATTTTTGGAGACTCAATGCTAGTCACTTGTCAAATGACCAAGGCTAAGAAGGTGATAAGCGCTAATTTTTCTCCCTTGAACTAGAGGGATCTTGCCTCCGCTTCTTAGTTTGAACAATTGGATCTTTTCCATATATACAAGCATTTGAATTCGACCATTGATGTTTTGGATAAGAAAGGCTCCACCTTGGGACAAGGCAGTATGGAAATGGATAAAAAAAACTTAGCATTTTTCTAATTCCTTAATGATGATCGGTTTCCTAAGAATTATACAGGATAGATTGGGAGTGATTCTCATTTCCCCCAGATTTGGTGATCAAATTTTAGCTCAAAAATGAAAGTGTCCAAAATGTTTTGAAACTGGCGTCAAGTCGAATTGTTCATCGTTATAAATCCAACGACAATCATTTCACCTCAATCTGATATCGTATGCTCAAATTATTGCATTCTGATCATATGGCCCAACGATCAAAAAAATTGTAGGTTGTTGACAAGATTGATGACTAGGAAATTCATCTAGTTGAGTTAGTAGAATGAATAGGTGTACCAATAGGCCAATCGTATTCTGCCAAGTGTCATCTTTTGGTTTGTCCAAGTTGTGCGGTTTTGATTGGTTGGTGTGTTTTTCAGTGGACCAATGGGAGAGTGCCACATGGCCCCATCATGGGATGCCACGTGGAACCTCCAGGGTGCAATAAAAGTTATCAGGGTTGATCAGAAGGTTAGGAGGGATTGACCCCCGACCTCAAGTCTAACAATGCTAAGCTCTACCAACTATGCTATGAATGGTTCTTATTAAACTATGTTCAAAACTTGCATTTAAAGTTTATTAAAATTCGTATTGGGGGGAAGGGGCTAGTGCTAGGCCCCTGGTCCCTAGTCACCACACACCCCACATGACCACAATGGAGAACCGACCAAGGGGGTTGGGGCCTAGCCCCTTCCCATGGTCATAACCTAATGCATAATACCTCAGGAAAGTGTTTAACGGAGTTGACAGGAAAGGGATGAAGGATAAGGACCAACCCCTGAACGTATGGGGTCTTATATAACCACTGGCGCACAAATAGGAGCAACACTAGAGGGGGCAGGTTGTTAGCCTGACCCTTGGCCTCATGGATCATATGTGACTGAGCACAAAGGTGGAATATGCAGAATGGCGGGGACGGGTGGTTAGCCTGACCCCTAGCCACATGATCCATACAACTAGGGCGAGTGTTAAAATTTCAACACTAAAGGGTTATTGGAAATGTTTTCACTCAATACATTATGAGTCTTCAATTGATGACTCAGTTTCCAAAGAATAGTGGAGTTTGAAGCCATCTTCCAAGCCACAGAAGCACTCAAAGCTAAATCCAACCCTCCCCATTGCATAGTGCTCGGAACGAGCTTTCCAACGGTATATGGAATTTCTTAAAATGGACTTTTGGGTCAGAAGTGATGGCCTATTAAAGTTCAGGGGCTCTTTTGCCTTTAAAGAGGAAGAATAAAAGCATATCAGAGGTCTGGGAGCTCATCGCAATTGCAAATTGGCATTTTTCTGAAGTGGCAATAGGGGAGGACACAACGAAACCTACGATTAGCCAATCATCAATATCACATATCAGCTACCGGTGGGTTTGAGGCAGAACAGTTCCACATATTGGTGATTGGTAGGCCCCGAGCATAGTAAATCAACAATAGGCGGTGGGCAGCGCCGCAATCTAGTATTCCCGCGATATTACAATGCCAAAAAATTGGCGATTGAAGGGACCAATGGACCAATCTTAAGGAATTATGGAGCAAAATTGGCCGATAGCACAAAATCGCCAAGAATTTGGGCTTTAGTGTTAAAGCACTGGGAGGGGCTGATTTTATTTAACAAAGGAATTCACAAAAAAACCAAGGGTGGATGGGCCCTTTCTCTCTCCTCCAGGAGGCTACGTGGCAAAGTCCTATTGGTCCTAAGAATTCATGGGGTAGCTGATGTCAGCATGACGTAGCAGTACGAATATGACGCGACGGTATGGAGGACACATGGCACAGAAATTCGACTTTTTCAAGGGTCCTATGGGGGAATTTCCAGTGACATTTGTCACCACTCAAGGAGTCCCACATGGCATTGATGACGTCATAAACCCCACAATTGGTGATCGCACAATTCAAGGCCCTCCTCCATCATAGTCCCTCCAAGCTTGCGATTACGATATGCAGGGGATCCTCCTGGATGTGATATTTTCTTTTTCATATCTTATGAAGACTTTGCGTCCAGACAGTCGAACTATGCTATGAAAAAGGTGAAGGGGTTTATCTCTCTCATATTGCGATTGCGAGACCCCAGGTGGGCCCGATCCCACAAATCAGCGATCAGAAGGGTCAAGAGGAAATATAAAGGTCAAACATCATAAATCGCCCTAGCGCCCGAGGAATAAGAATCTGGTCAAACCTCCTGGTCACATGAAGGAAAAGAGGATGAATCATAAGGGGCCAAGGGGGATCAGAACTCGCCTATTTCGTGAGGTTGTAGCATGAAGGGCCAGCATAGGAAAGTCCTCCTTATTACACCATGAGTGCATTATCAGGCATTTCAGGGCATCAATAGTGTTTTGTAGAGATTCAAATGCATAATGGGTCGACAGCTGTGTCTTTTAAGAAAACAGGTGGTGCATTCAAACTCGGCATGGGTTGATCTAGAAAGGCCCATTGTGACACGGAATCAGGGTCGGCGCTGACAGGAGTGAAAAGGGACTTAGTAGCTCGGGAGGATTTAATTATCAGGCATGGTGTGCCATACAAAGGGAAGACAAAGTACCTCCCCAGGGTCTCCTACTTCAGTGCTACTGCATGAAACTGAGGGTGCCCACTCCCAACTTTAAAGAAAGAATGGTTCAAGCAATAAAGGCAGAATCGGCAGGGGTCGGTTAAAGCAACACAAGAGGCCATACAAAGAGTGAACTACAACCTGAAGAAAAGCAATCACAGGGATGGGCACAAAGATATTTCATTCACATTTCTCTCTGATTGTTTACTTGTTTATTATCCTGTAATGTGCCTCCCTTAAATGAGGTAATTAATTCTGTAATGTTTTTGGGCCACAAAGCCATTCCTGGATGAGATAGCTAGTCAACCTGAGAGTTGAGACTCGCCCAAAGATATTTTTGTGGTAACGAATGTCCATGCTCCCCTCTCCAAATAAATAGGGGGAAGCAACACTTAACAAAGGTTCAGAAATTCTAAATAAAACACTACGTGTTATTTTCAAACAGTATGGCGTTATCATACAGATCTTTAAGAATATCAAGGAAATGGTGGTGATTCCCCCTTCAAGTATTACATTATGTTATTCCTCTTGTTAAAACTCATCTATGATCATGTGTCTTCTCTGAATTCATGCAATCATAGTTGTTAGAAATATTTCAAACTCCCTTACAGATTAATTTGTATCAATATGTTAATGCATATGCCTGTAACTTCCTCATAGTTCATTTGTATCGACATTGTTAACTCAAATAAGTATAGAAATTCTTAATGCCTCAAGCTCTATGTGTTAGGTGTGGAATTCTTGAAGCTTTAATCTCTATGTGAGTTATAGACATATTTGGGCATTGTAACCCCAATTTTATATGTCGATAAACCAAGGGCTCTTTAACCCCTAAAAGTTTTGTTTCATACCCTAAAGGATCATGGTCAACTGATTACATCATTCCCCAAAAGTTCCACTTGAAAAACAACTCAGAACTGGCCAAAACTGGACCATACTGACTGCTCCATGGTCAGGGTGTGATGCATACTGACTCCTACACTAGCCAGGTGCAATGCATACTGAAGAGGCCTTCTGTGGGGTGCGATGAGCGAGAATGGACAAATGTCAGAGACAGTTTGCTAAGTGGATGCTCATGGAATCTTCTAGAAACTTCTCCTATGACACTTGCCTCTCTCATTTCGCCCAGGGATGAGTAAGAGATCCAAGAAATCTCCAAGTGGAACCAAGAACTACAAGTGGAATGACACTAATCAAAAACCCAGAGATGACTCACACCTTTGCAAACATCTATAAATGGATTCCTCATCTTAGAGATCTAGAGGCTGGAATATGGTAATTTGTAAGGAAGTGCTGATAGTTTGTCTTTGGGAAGAAGCATTGTATTGTTGGGTGATCTTGCTTTTCATGAGGTGAAGAGGGCTTTGATGCTAGGAGGATGATGCTGGATCAGACAGCTGGGTTATAATTCTCCCTTCTATTTTAATAAAGTTCTTTGAGTTTTCCTCCATATAATCATGTACTTGTGGATCTTGTTATTTCTAAATGCCATTGTAGGTTCAATGTATTTCTGATTCTGCATTGTTTTGATATAATAGATCGAGATGCTTTGATGGTGTTCTGTTACTTTGTTTCTACAAGTATTCTCTAAGCGGGACAAGTAGGAGAGGAGTTGCAAGCTTTATCAAGGGAGAGAGAAATCAAGCAAGGAGTCAAGCAGAAGATCCAAGTTGGTCCCTTTGCTTCTCTCTTATCTATCATACATGGAGGAAATCGCAAATTTCTTTGATTGTTTGTTTCTAGGATAGCTGCCAATCCTAATGGAACTAGCATATCGAAAAGACACTAGTTTTCCCGGAAACAAAATGGCGACTCCACTGGGGATCGAATAGTTTTTTTGTTTGTTATTGTTGTTTGCTTTATAAACTACAGACGGAGCCTGAAGTTAGCCAGATAGCCTTCGAACTACTCTTGCTCTACAAGTGCATAGTAGATGAATGTTGCTTCAGTCAATCTCTGGTTTAGTTTATGAACTGAACATCTAAATTGCAAGCATTCTAAATGCCCTTGTGGTAGATTAGTATTCTCCCAAGATCATTCCTTTGTACTTTTCTCTTTACTATCCATCATAGCTCAGCTTAAATCATTGAACTCAGCTGCAAATTTGAGCATAAACCCACCTCAGTTGCGCTCCCTGGCCCATCGCACTGTCTATCACTGGAAGTCAGTATGCATCGCACCTCCTGATTGTAGCAGGTGAGATGTGTTATCACTCAGGTTGTCCCTTTTGACTCCCAAAGGGATACGGCCGAGGTAACCACAAACCAATCTTTGGACTGCAGGTCCTAGCCTACCTGCAGTCAGAGAGGGCTCTCTCTTTAGGATTTAGCTTTGTTTTGGGGATGATATTAGGATAGATATGATGCACATGGGTTTTGTTTGAGTTTGGTGGGATGGTTGATCTATTCAAGCAGAGTTGGCATGCAAAGTGTAAGAAGTTCAAACCATTGGGCATGGAGTCAATGAATGTGAACTGAAGGGTGTGTTTTCCTTGGCAGAAGAGGGGAATATGGAGCAGGATAGCTACACATGGCACAATGATTAATGCTGGAACAAGGATGAAATGGAGGTCAGGGGATGAGAGGCAATTAAGGATCTCTCATCCAGCCAAAGAGGGAAAGTGGATGAAGACTATATAGGAGCAATGAAGGATTCCTAAATAGCATTCAGAAATGAGAAATAGCTTAAACATGATCAATTAAGCATGCATATTTATCACTAATTCAGAGGAAAACATAGAAAAGTTACAAGAATTGAGCACAGAGGGCATGAAAGCCAGTTCTGATCTATTCCTTTTTCCTGCAACTTAGATTATGATATGTAGATGACACTGATACATATAAACTGATAAACAGAGGGAGGAAAGACTTATTGGACCATGAGCAAGCACGAGAATTCCATATCAAGCTCTTCAGCCATTGAAAGCACAACCAATCAGTTCAGATGCAAATATTCCAGCAATCTTTGATTACAAAAGTTCTTAAGCTTATAGCGCAAGTATGGAATGAGAAATACAACCAACCAACCCTTTACACTATACAGAGGGTGGTCTTTATAGAGAAAATATCTAAAAATATGTACAAACAGCAGATCTGAGGGCAGATCTAGAGAACTCAATGCTTCTAACCTAACATTTATTGCAAATAAATGAAAGAATGCCTATCTACCAGCTTCGCAGGGACTGCAGCCATAAGAATGAATAAATTATTGGTCTTTTGAGCAATGCGCTGGCACTTCTACAATAATTGTGCCTTGGGACTTGCTGCGCTGCTCATATGTGTCTTTGTACACTGTCTCTGCAAAATCTAGGCTTTAAACACTTGAATTGCCCCTCTAGGCGGTTCTGCTGCTGTAGAGTGTCTTTAATGCTCATAACTGTGATCTGGTGGGCTTTGATGGCTCTGAGCTGCTTTATTGTCTTTGATGGGGGCCTCTTTAATGTTCTGCTGCTTCGGGCTGCTGATATTTTGATCTGATACTCTTTGCCGCTTCCTCTGATACACTTTGACACTGAATCAGGCCACTTTCTCTCTCTAATACTCTTTAATTGTCTAATCGCCCCCTTATCTGCCAATTTAATGCAAGAATAACTGTTGCAAATGCTTCCGTGGCCTTTGGGATGCTATCGGCGCTTGGCCGATCAAAAATGATGCTTAAATCTTCAAAAAATGCTGCGAAACGGAGGAGAAATGCATGCTAATAGATTGTTGAGGCAAAACCATGCGTTTGGATGTATTATTGGCATGAAGCGATTTCAAAAATAGTCAAGGAAAGCATCGTTCCTTTGCAGTTGTGGCGAGAGAGAGCGTTGTATAAACAAAACTTTAACAATGGCCCTTTTATTATAATACAAAAATGCTTTCAAAATTGTGCAAATTCATGAAATTTGGGCGCAGGCGGCAACTGTTCATTTTATTAAATTCTGGCCGTTGGATCCGGCGCGGGCCGATCCAACGGCTGGCGCTAAATCGCAATATCGGCGTTGGGTGGACTGGGGGGTGGCACATAAACAATCGCCGAAACTACGCAGACCTGATATGCTATAGACCCTTCCTTTTATTTGGAATCGCGTCCGGCCCATCGGCGATGTCATATCGGCGGACTTACAAAAATTTGGTTTGCGGACCCGAAATGCCTTTGTGCCCATTTTTAATGGAGATCGGGTCCGAACCATCGAAACCCATCATATCGGCGGATTCACATTTGAAACAGGTCCAACGGACCCGAAATCCCTTTCAAAACTGCCCTTTATAAATTATCGGCTCCGGAATATCGGAGACCTCCCTTTTCGCTGTGCCCGGGGACCTTACGGACCCGATAGCTTTTACAAAACCCGCCTTTATAATATTTCGGCTCCGGAATATCGGAGCCAAACATAAGGGTGACCGCCGATTACATATGGGACATTGATTTGGTGAGGGCGATGGACGGCTGAGATTTGGTCGGCGTTTCGCTGTCGGAGCAAGCTGGGGACGGGAAATTATATACATATGACTGTCGATGCGATACGTCGATCGGCGAAATCGCAATCGGCCTTTATTGATCGAACCCCCATATATGCATTGTGTTAACACATGACTCCCCTCCCGACTGTGATATCGCATCGGAGGGGGTCCAAATAGAACTCTTTTGCAATCGGAGCAAGGCCCAAGGTAAGTGATGCGGGTTTTTATGATCGGAGGCAGAATTTTTGATGTTTTGAAGGGATTTCAAGGCATCGGAAGGGGTCCGAAAGCCCAAAAATGGATTTTTCATGCCTTGGAAGGATTCCAAAGCACCTGGGAGGATTTTTATGTGTTTTGAGAGGGGTTTAATGGCCTTTAAAAGAGTTTGTGCCTTGGAAAAGGTAGAAACAAGGCCAAAAGATGGTTTTTTTATATATACATATGAAGGGAAACTATGCAAGGGAATGCGTCCTTATGCATTTGGGAGATGGTTAGAGGGGGTATTGAGGGCTCTTGCTAAGTTTCAAATAAACTTAGCAATTCCCGAGGATATATATGGTTATTTTTCAACCAGAGGGAAGGTATAAGTATATAGGGGAGTTATATACATAGTTCTAGTAGGGGAAGGGGAAATAGATAGGGAGCTACATAGTAAACTTAGTAGTTAATATGACGATGATGAGAAAAAGCGCTAAGTATGATGTCTTAGGCTATCAATGGGGGCAAATTATTGATAGAAGAAGTGTGAACATTCCTTGAGTGAAGCAGATCTTCACCAAGGCAAATGATATGGAGAATGATGAAACTAAGAGATATCAAGCAGATCTTGACCTCTTTTAGGGGAAGTTAGTGAGTGATTTTGGGAAAAGAGGAAGAAGGGGAAGTTAGACAAGCCTCGCTTGAAGTCCTTCAACTGAAAAACTGCCTCAAACCAAAAAATGATTTGCTTATCAAAATTGGAACACAGCAGTGGCACTTGGTCTAGCACACTCTCATGGACAGTTCTTTGGCCATCTGTAGCAAATATGGAGCATTGCAGCATGCATAGTATGACATATTTGGCACGTAAAATTGTCGATCATGAAAGATGATTAACCTGCTGCAGCAGGAGGCTAACAGTGGCTCCACTTGGGGATGGCTTTTCCTTGTGAAAAGCCAAGAACAGTAGGTCAGACTGCCTTGTATTCAGTTGTTGTTGTGTTCTGCAAAATTCCCTTGGTTGGCTGCCTTATTGATCCTACCTACCTACCTACCCTAACCAACACTTACTTTGTTGTTAGGTGAAGTGAAATAACCAATGCAGCCATTTAAGCAAAATAGACATCAGTGAGCTTTGTTGCTTGTGCTTGCTGGTGAGAAAAACTGAGATCTTGCAATCTGATGTGACTTTGTTAATCTTTGAGAAGATCAGGAAGCTACTGACCTCCTTCGCTATGTTTAAACACTGTACAAAACTGTCCTACAACATATATATACAATTGCTGGGCCGAAATAAAGAACTGTACAAAAGTTTGGGATAGCTATCATGCTTTGAAATAGGGACAACTTGATACTGAGCCTTGCAGCCTGCTAATGGAGAAGAGCGTTGATCTCTTTCATCATTCCGCCTGTCGGCGGACGAATCATTAAGAACTAGGACTGATACTTGTAACTCATTAAAAACAGGCTCAAATGGAACCTTATTGACCTGCGTCGGCTGCTCCTCTTCTTCTTTAAATAATTTAGATGACTCAAAACAAAGCGGCAGTGGAGCAATTTGAATCATTTGATCACATACTGCTGCTTCCGAGTACTCCTTTTTAATCTGACTTTCAATGGCACTTCGGGGCTGCACAACTAGAGGCGATGCATCTGGAACAATATTTAGATCATCCTCCAGGCGGTCAATAATAAGACTTGCTGACAAATGCTTATTAATTGCATGATAGTTCTCCTTAATAAATTGAAAAGACTCAAAACAAAATGGTAAAGTTCCTTCACTGAAATCAAAATTTTCTGCGCTTTCCTCCTTTACTTCATAGCTGAACTGGGCAAGCTGATCCTTACATACAAGCTGCGGAGCCTGAACTTCGCTTCCTGCCAAAATAGGATCTGATTCCTCTGCAAGGCTGATTTGGTCGTTAGGCTCATAATCATCATCATACAGATCATATTTGGGCAGACAGTTGAAAGAAGAGAAGCTATTATATTCACACAGTATATCAGGAGACTGCTCCTTCACATATGGCTCTATGAATATGTCATCTGATTTGTGGTAGGTTTGTTCGTGAATGTCACTACTTTCCTCATGCACAACAGATGTGTTCTTGTGCTCTAAGCATTCAACTTTCATTGTGATCAACTGCATCATTTCCTCTGACTTTTGTAACACACTATGAAGTCTTTCTTCTTGCTCTGCCTTGCGCTGTTTTTCCCTCATCTTCAGATTTGCCTCCACGTCCACTGCTATGTCTTGCATTTGTTTCAAAGTGGACGGGCATCTTTCTCTCAAATGGAATTCCATCTTTGGGTCAAAAGCTCTAGGATAGTGCAATAGAGATAAATCAGGGGGAGGTCTTATATTCAAAGGCATAGAAAGATAAACTTGATTGAATAGATCAGAAAATTGCTGAACAGATTCATTTGGAAGCCTTTTTAACTCATCATAGTCTTGAATGAGTGAGAGGAAACTAACTTTGATCATCCATCTATTAAGGAAGAGCTTAGCACACTACTAAAGATTAGAGATGCTGGCCTCAGGTAATGCTTTAAACCAAGTCCTAACTTCGCCTTGCAAAGAAAGGGCAAATAGTCTAAGACTAACATCTTCATCTTCTACTTCAAATATATTAAGATAATCTTCAAAAGCCTGGATATGTTTCTGGGCAGTAATACCATTTTCTCCATCAAATCTAGGGAGATACTCAGGATGATTTGCAGGAAAAGGATTCAGCACAAGAGGCAAAATGAGAGGCTTATCTCTATCAGGAACTTTACGAGACACAGGAGTATATATAAGAACTGTAAGACGAGGCTCTATTTTTGGTTCCTCCTTGGTTGTATGATGATCTTCAACAGCATTTGAAGACTGCTGCTCTAATGAGCAAGGAGGCTTTTCAACAACATTTTCCAAAGGAAAATCATAAAAATCTGATATAGAATCGTCTTTAAAATACAATATACACAACAAAACTTTATGGAGAAAAAACATGACCTCTTGGATAGTAATCCAGGTCAAAAGCCTGATCTGCTCATATATCTCTTTTGGGTTCATTTCTCCAGTGGAGTCTTTATTATGAGGATGATGTGGAGTCGCCAGGTGAATGAATTAACCTTGAAGTGCCTGATCTTTGTCCACCATCACAGATCAGAGCTAAACATGAGAAGCTCTGAAGAAAAGGAACACTTTCTCCAGAAAACAAAGCAAACCGGTCAAAATTGGGGGTTTACAGTAATAAACCAATGATTCAGGTCCCCAGCAAAGTCGCCATTATGTTAACACTCAGGTTGTCCCTTTTGACTCCCAAAGGGATACGTCCGAGGTAACCACAAACCAATCTTTGGACTGCAGGTCCTAGCCTACCTGCAATCAGAGAGGGCTCTCTCTTTAGGATTTAGCTTTGTTTTGGGGATGATCTTAGGCTAGATATGATGCACATGGGTTTTGTTTGAGTTTGGTGGGATGGTTGATCTATTCAAGCAGAGTTGGCATGCAAAGTGTAAGAAGTTCAAACCATTGGGCATGGAGTCAATGAATGTGAACTGAAGGGTGTGTTTTCCTTGGCAGAAGAGGGGAATATGGAGCAGGATAGCTACACATGGCACAATGATTAATTTTGGAACAAGGATGAAATGGAGGTCAGGGGATGAGAGGCAATTGAGGATCTCTCATCCAGCCAAAGAGGGAAAGTGGATGAAGACTATATAGGAGCAATGAAGGATTCCTAAACAGCATTCAAAAATGCGAAATAGCTTAAACATGATCAATTAAGCATGCATATTTATCACTAATTTAGAGGAAAACATAGAAAAGTTACAAGAATTGAGCACAGAGGGCATGAAAGCCAGTTCTGATCTATTCCTTTTTCCTGCAACTTAGATTATGATATATAGATGACACTGATACATATAAACTGATAAATAGAGGGAGGAAAGACTTATTGGACCATGAGCAAGCACGAGAATTCCATATCAAGCTCTTCAGCCATTGAAAGCACAACCAATCAGTTTAGATGCAAATATTCCAGCAATCTTTGATTACAGAAGTTCTTAAGCTTATAGCGCAAGTCTAGAATGAGAAATACAACCAACCAACCCTTTACACTATACAGAGGGTGGTCTTTATAGAGAAAATATCTAAAAATGTGTACAAACAGCAGATCTGAGGACAGATCTAGAGAACTCAATGCTTCTAACCTAACATTTATTGCAAATAAATGAAAGAATGCCTATCTACCAGCTGCGCAGGGACTGCAGCCATAAGAATGAATAAATTATTGGTCTTTTGAGCAATGCGCTGGCACTTCTACAATAACTGTGCCTTGGGACTTGCTGCGCTGCTCATATGTGTCTTTGTACACTGTCTCTGCAAAATCTGGGCTTTAAACACTTGAATTGCCCCTCTAGGCGGTTCTGCTGCTGTAGAGTGTCTTTAATGCTCATAATTGTGATCTGGTGGGCTTTGATGGCTCTGAGCTGCTTTATTGACTTTGATGGGGGCCTCTTTAATGTTCTGTTGCTTTGGGCTGCTGATATTTTGATCTGATACTCTTTGTCGCTTCCTCTGATACACTTTGACACTGAATCAGGCCACTTTCTCTCTCTGATACTCTTTAACTGTCTAATCGCCCCTTTATCTGCCAATTTAATGCAAGAATAACTGCTGCAAATGCTTCCGTGGCCTTTGGGATGCTATCGGCGCTTGGCCGATCAAAAATGATGCTTAAATCTTCAAAAAATGCTGCGAAACGGAGGAGAAATGCATGCTAATAGATTGCTAAGGCAAAACCATGTGTTTGGATGTATTATGGGCATGAAGCGATTTCAAAATAGCCAAGGAAAGCATCGTTCCTTTGCAGTTGTGGCGGGCGGGAGCGCTGTACACAAAACTTTAAAAATGGCCCTTTTATTATAATACAAAAATGCTTTCAAAATTGTGCAAATTCATGAAATTTGGGCGCAGGTGGCAACTGTTCATTTTATTAAATTCTGGTCGTTGGATCCGGCGCGGGCCGATCCAACGGCTGGCGCTAAATCGCAATATCGGCGTCGGGCGGACCGGGGGGTGGCACATAAACAATCGCCGAAACTGCGCGGACCCGATATGCTATAGGCCCTTCCTTTTATTTGGAATCGCGTCCGGCCCATCGGCGATGTCATATCGGCGGACTTACAAAAATTTGGTTTGCGGACCCGAAATGCCTTTGTGCCCATTTTTAATGGAGATCGGGTCCGAACCATCGGAACCCATCATATCGGCGGATTTACATTTGAAACGGGTCCAACGGACCCGAAATCCCTTTCAAAACTGCCCTTTATAAATTATCGGCTCCGGAATATCGGAGACCTCCCTTTTCGCTGTGCCCGGGGACCTTACGGACCCGATAGCTTTTACAAAACCCGCCTTTATAATATTTCGGCTCCGGAATATCGGAGCCAAACATAAGGGGTGACCGCCGATTACATATGGGCCGTTGATTTGGTGAGGGCGATGGACGGCTGAGATTTGGTCGGCGTTTCGCTGTCGGAGCAAGCTGGGGGCGGGACATTATATACATATGACTGCCGATGCGATACGCCGATCGGCGAAATCGCAATCGGCCTTTATTGATCGGACCCCCATATATGCATTGTGTTAACACACGACTCCCCTCCCGACTGCGATATCGCATCGGAGGGGGTCCAAATAGAACTCTTTTGCAATCGGAGCAAGGCCCAAGGTAAGTGATGCGGGCTTTTATGATCGGAGGCAGAATTTTTGATGTTTTGAAGGGATTTCAAGGCATCGGAAGGGGTCCGAAAGCCCAAAAAGGGATTTTTCATGCCTTGGAAGGATTCCAAAGGCACCTGGGAGGATTTTTATGTGTTTTGAGAGGGGTTTAATGGCCTTTAAAAGGGTTTGTGCCTTGGAAAAGGTAGAAACAAGGCCAAAAGATGGTTTTTTTATACATATGAAGGGAAACTATGCAAGGGAATGAGTCCTTATGCATTTGGGAGATGGTTAGAGGGGGTATTGAGGGCTCTTGCTAAGTTTCAGATAAACTTAGAAATTCCCGAGGATATATATGGTTATTTTTCAACCAGGGGGAAGGGATAAGTATATAGGGGAGTTATATACATAGTTTTAGTAGGGGAAGGGGAAATAGATAGGGAGCTACATAGTAAACTTAGTAGTTAATATGACAATGATGAGAAAAAGCACTAAGTATGATGTCTTAGGCTATCAATGGGGGAAAATGATTGATAGAAGAAGTGTGAACATTCCTTGAGTGAAGCAGATCTTCACCAAGGCAAATGATATGGAGAATGATGAAACTAAGAGGTATCAAGCAGATCTTGACCTCTTTTAGGGGAAGTTAGTGAGTGATTTGGGGAAAAGAGGAAGAAGGGGAAGTTAGACAAGCCTCACTTGAAGTCCTTCAACTGAAAAACTGCCTCAAACCAAAAAATGATTTGCTTATCAAAATTGGAACACAGCAATGGCACTTGGACTAGCACACTCTCATGGACAGTTCTTTGTCCATCTGTAGCAAATAGCGAGCATTGCAGCATGCATAGTACGACATATTTGGCACGTAAAAATGTCGATCATGAAAGATGATTAACCTGCTGCAACAGGAGGCTAACAAGATGCATCCCTGTTTCTGTGAAGCACAGGTGCGATGACTGAGTAATCCTATTTCTCTCCTTGAAATTTGGGGCTTTTGTCCTTGTTTTCAGCTTTGTTTAATTGTTTTGCTGCTTATGAACAGTATCTCATTGCTAAAGCCTCCTTGCTTTACATAGATCAGCCTCCATTGATTAGGATTAGTAAATATTTTTATGTATTTATCCATCATTTACAGTCCTTCGTCGAAAATTTGCGTAAATCGAACTGTCGTTTTGGTGCAAAAATTGTCGTAACTGTCGTTTTGTGTCAAAAAAAGAGAATTACTGTAAATTCTTCCTTCTCTAGATAGTCGATTGAACTTTTTATTGTGTATTTGATTTGAATTTTCAATATTTGAAGTGTCGAAAGTGTTTTTCTATTCAAAATCGAAAAGTGTCGTTTAGTCTTCCTTTCATTTTGAAAAGAAATTGTCGAGATGTTGCTTTGAAGAAAATATTTCAAATCTATACTCAGTTTTCCTTTTTGGCATTCTTCACATTAAAGGGAACGAAAAAAAATACATGCATTTGCATTTTCATTTAGACTGTGTGCGAAAAATGATTTAGGAAAAGTGCATTTAGTGTGTGCACTTTGCTCTCTGTTTGAAAGAATCATAATCTTCTTTCCTTAGTAGCTAAGATTTTCATTGCTAAAAAGTAAACAATGATTGTTTATCATTTTAGATTGCATATTTAGGAATTTTACATCTACATCACATGGTGAACCTTGAAAGGAAAACTTCTAAGCAAGATCAACTCTAAAATAAATTTCAATGAACTTAATAACGCTTTGGAACCTAACATGAATAACCTAGAGGTCTAGGCTAGAGATGTGTTCCGATGTCATAAAATCTAGTAACTATCATTTTCATCGAAGGTTGGCTGATTCCTCCTCTTTGATACGACAAGTGCTAGAATGGACTTGTGCTCCCCGTACCGTCGAGTATATATTGGGAGACCATGATAGGCTTATATCCTTTATCCATAGGAAACCGTGTCTGCCGCCCTATCGATCGCAATGCACTGAACACAGCATTCGGGAAGATTGACTGTCGTACATAAGTCCTTGGTAATTTCTCTTTAATTTATCACCAAGGTGTATATTGCAATTTTGCGATTTGTTTGGTAATCCCTCTGTCTAGATTTCTAGAGTAGTCGCTTTTGTTCCTTTTCGACTCCTTAAAAGAAAATGTCGATCTGAGCACTTGTCACTATAGGCTCATTAAAAATCGAAGGGGACTAGAGTCATCTTTAGCTTTTTCTCGACTCTTAAAAATTGAAAAAGAAAAGTTGTGTCAAAGCATCATTAAAATTTATTTAATTCGGAATAACATCCATGTTCCTTCGTTGATCTTAGGTTGAGATAATGGAGTCTACCAATCAAGGAATCCCTTTTGAGGGGAATCCTAGTCCTTTCTCCTCTTGGGGAGATATTGGCGCTCCGTATATGGCCACATTGTCCCTTCCGGGAATCACAATTGGCCTACCGGTATGGCTATTCTCAACCTCTGTCATTCAAAATACCGTAATTCCTCAGCAATCAAATCAACAACCAGTTGATACTAGAGTTGACCCTTCACCTTCTTCTTCGTTTGTTTCTCCCTCCCCTTCTTCCTCTTCGCTTGGTGAAAATAGTGATGTTAGTAACCAAGTGTCTGAGAAGAAGAAGAAGAAGTCAGTTAAGCAAGGGGGCAACCATGCAGCATCTGGTGAAAATCCACACACTAAGCCTTTCAAACCCAAAGATCCATGCATAATTTGCAGAGGATACCATCTTCACCGAGAATGTCCATGTATTCCTCGGATCTTGAGAGAATGGTCCCCTCGTTTGCACCAAATGGTGTCATCAACCTCTGGTGATCACGTTGATAACACACCATCAACTAGTAACAATGGGCAAAGGAAAAAGGTCCAAATTCCATGCAGCTTATTTGAAGGGGATCATACCCTTCCTCATTGTCCTTTTCTGGATGAAGCCAAAGAAGTCTTGCATCACCGTCCTGCTTCACTGCAGCGACTTCCACCTGGAAACCAGAAGCTCTCCCCGAATCCTTTACTAGCTAAAAATCCGACTGGCATGACTCAGCTGTCGGTCGAAACATCTATCGTTGAAAGTGAATCTTCTGAGTCCACACTGGACCAAAGTCAACAGGTCGAGATGGCAGTCGACCCATTTTTACCTTCGGAAGGTTCACCTTCAGATGATACAATTTCCAAAGAGAATGCAAACGATACTATTCAAATTCTTTTCGTCACTTCAGAGTCCGATGAACTTGGGGGAAATCGCCCGTTCCTTCACGACAGGAAGAGAACCCCCCAGTTCCCACTACTCAAGGGGTTCATTCAATCATTTATTCGATACCTCCTCCAAGTAGTCTAGTCGCTTCCTTCGATTGGAATCGACAAGCGAGAACCTGCCTTCCTTCTAATGTACCATTCTGGATCATAGTACAAGTGTAAAAAATGGTCGTGCCTGGCACTATCATAGATGAAGGGGCATCAGTGATTATCCTTTCCTCAACCGCTTGGAAAGTTCTTGGTTCGCCATCGCGTATGCCTGTCATACACAATTTTTCAGGCTTCAACAAGGGAACCAGTCGACCGTTAGGGATCCTTCTTAAGTTACCAGTAACTTTGAGAAGGAAAACCATTCACTTGAACATGATGGTAGTCCAAGGACCATTAGATTACAATCTACTCCTTGGACATGACTATGTTTATAACATGGAAGCTATTGTTTCAACACTCTTTCAAAAGATGTGTTTCCCACATGAAGGCAAAATTGTCAATGTTGACCAACTTTCATTCCCCAGTTCAAGCATAGCTCCAAGTCGAACATCATCCCTAAATGGCCCTTTTGCGTCGAGAATGTTTCTTCAACCTTCATTCCATCCACCCGATTGTTGGGAGTAATCCAATGAATGTAACGAAGCTTAGGGGGCATGCACCCTTGTCTATTTTGAGATGAACCCAGCTGAAAATATAAGTTTTCTTGTAGGTTATGTGATTGGAAGTGCCGACCCACACCATTCACCGTTGTCCACTATGTGGACGAAACCCAGGAAGTTTTTTGACCACGGACTAAAACCATCCTGCTTAACCACAGCGATTTCCATATGGTTACTAAGAGACTCTCCTTTTCTTCATGTTAGGGGCATGCGATTTTTTTTCAATTTCATTTTCTAGCCTTTTTAGCTTTTTACCTTTTTACCTTTTAGCTTTTTAGTCTTTACTTCTTAGGTTAGGTGATTGGTCTGACACACCATTCACTTTTGTCTGCGCCGCAGACAAAGCAAAGGAAGTGTTTTGTCCAGCTGTTGATGAAACCATCCTACCTAACCTCAGTAGTTCCTTAGCTTTCTATTTTTTCTAGCTTTTTCAGCTTTTCAGTTTTATTTTTTCTAGTTTACATGAAAAGAAAAACTAAAAATGAGCAATTTTTCTGCAAGGTTCAAGCTCATTAAAAAATAAACCCACCATTGAGCATATGTTAACGCAAGGTTCAATCTCATTAAAAAATAAACCAGCCCCTGAGCATATGTTCCCCTAGGGTTCAAGCTCGTTAAAAAATGAACCGACCTTCAGTAAATAACCTCTGTGATTGTCATGCTATCAGCCTTTTAAGCCTTGGTTGTGTTCTGCCATCACCTCCATCTTTCTGGCCAGTCAAACGCTTCCACTTGACTGTTTACCCTTTTTGAGGAACAGCTGCAATGAGTGGCCCTATTAGCCAACCTCTTCACATCACCATGTTTTGAGAAGTTCCAAGCTTACCCAGAACCATTTTCTGCCTTAAAACGCCACTCGTTCCTAAAAAACGAGCCTCATTTAAACTCTTTTAAGACTCGTTATATATGAAAATATCGTTGAGCTATTGGCTTTTCCAACTCGTTAAATTAATCGAAATGCCATCCTTCCTGTATATTTTAATATTTTTCAGACTTGAGGGATTATCCCACGAAAAAGTTCTAGCGCTTGTCTTTTTGGCTCACTAAAGTTATGAAAACTCATCCCTTTTGTATTATTTTATCCTTTTTCAGACTTAAGGGATTATGCTACGACAAAGAACTGCTGGAGTTTTCTTTTCGTCCCTTTTCAAACTCTCTAAACATGAAAAGGACCGAGTTATCCTTGTTGTTAAACTCGTTAAAACAATAGTGACAAACTTGTCCACCCGGACAAGAATGAGTTTCACTGTCGCTAGGTTCGCTAAAACATAGTGACAGGTTTTCGCAAAGGGCAAATTATAGAACAAGCATATGTTATCCTCCTCAAGCTTGACAAAAATAAAGAGGTACTGGTCAGAAATGAGTGGGGAAAAAGGGAAGAAAACTTGAAGAAGTTTATTGGTAGCAGGTCGCTCTTGAACATGACACTTTCACTCCATCACCCTGATTGAGTCGGGTTGGGTTATTCAGTTCACCGGTCGTATCACCATTGGTCCTCCATACCATCCATCTTTTTGGGTTAACGCTACCAATCCATCTCGGTGTCGCCGATATGTTCAAGAGAAGTCATTCATAGAATTCACCATCTAGCTAATGCCTCATCCACTGCAATACCTTCACTCTCCATTTTTCATGACCGCCCTTCCTAAACCTTGTATCATCAAATCGTTTTCACCTCCAAAAATTCATTTGCTACATTTCGTGTCGTAGATGTGGGATACATTAAGGCCTTCCTACGATGGATCATTTCTTGTCGACATCAACTCATTATCCAAGAAGTTGACTTAGAAACAACCCTTTCAGTACTTTGAAGCTTACATGCCTCAATGGCAAGTTTCTCACTTCCGGCGACAAGTTTACATCAATGGCCTTCAACCGAGAGATTTTGCGTGGTGTTCGACATCAGCTCATATATTCACACCACATGAATTGTATTGTAGTACCTTGAGGATCATTATCATTATCGGTGATTCCTCTCGCACCTGTTAACAGCTTACATTATTGGCTAGTAATCAGGCGATGTCCTTCCATGTTAGACTTCAGAACATCTTTTCACATGGATCTACTTGTACATCGGGTGAAGATTGAATGAGTTTGAAGACCCCGGATCTAGTTTCATCCATCCGGGTTGCGATATATTTAGGAATATAAAGACATCAAATGTACATAGAAGTTGCATAGATGATCATCCAAGCTAAAGGATGATGACTCTACACATAAAGAATCATGAGTCTGTAACTACAAACGATTATCTGTCCTATGTACATGAAAATGAATTATAAAGTTGAGCATGGGAATGCCCGCCTCAGCTAGATCATGAAAATAATATGATGATGATATATTGTATTGTATCTTATACAGGTCACCTTCCAGTTCAAATAAATCGGATCCTCATGATAAAGCATTTCACCCGACATCAAAAGATTTACGACTTCATGCTTTAGGGGGCAACTGTTATAGACATATTTGGGAACTGTAACCCCAATCTTATATGTCGATAAACCAAGGGATCTTTAACCCCTAAAAGTTTTTTTTCATACCCTAAAGGATCATGGTCAACTGATTACATCATTCCCCAAAAGTTCCACATGAAAAACAACTCAGAACTGGCCAAAACTAGACCATATTGACTGCTCCATGGTCAAGGTGCGATGCATACTGACTCCTACACTAGCCAGGTGAAATGCATACTGAAGAGGCCTTTTGTGGGGTGTGATGAACAGGAATGGACAAATGTCAGAGACAATTTTCTAAGTGGATGCTCATGGAATCTTCTAGAAACTTCTCCTATGACACTTGCCTCTCTCATTTCGCCCAGGGATGAGTAAGAGATCCAAGAAATCTCCAAGTGGAACCAAGAACTACAAGTGGAATGACACTAATCAAAAACCCAGAGATGATTCACACCTTTGCAAACATCTATAAATGGATCCCTCATCTGAGAGATCTAGAGGCTAGAATCTGGTAACTTGTAAGGAAGTGCTAATAGTTTGTCTTTGGGAAGAAGCATTGTATTGTTGAGTGATCTTGCTTTTCATGAGGTGAAGAGGGCTTTGACGTTGGGAGGATGATGCTGGATCAGACAACTGGGTTATAATTCTCCCTTCTATTTTAATAAAGTTCTTTGAGTTTTCCTCCATACAATTGTGTACTTGTGAATCTTGTTATTTCTAAATGCCATTGTATGTTCAATGTATTTCTGATTCTGCATTGTTTATGATATAATAGATCGAGATGCTTTTATGGTGTTCTGTTACTTTGTTTCTACAGGTATTCTCTAAGCGGGACAAGTAGGGGAGGAGTTGCAAGCTCTATCAAGGGGGAGTGAAATCAAGCAAGGAGTCAAGCGGAAGATCCAGGTTGGTCCCTTTGCTTCTCTCTTATCTATCATACATAGAGGAAATCACAAATTGCTTTGATTGTTTGTTTCTATGATAGTTGTCAATCCTAGTGGGACTAGCAGATCGAAAAGACACTAGTTTTCCTGGAAACAATGTGATGAGTTTCCCTTTCTCCTTCTCCTCTCTCATTTACTCTACAAAAGCTTTTTAAACTATAAGTCCTTGAACAACTTGGCCTCCACTAGTTTTTGCATATATTTTTGTGAACTACATATGTGAAGAAGTACCAGAAATACATGTCTTATACCTTTAGATGAATGAACCAACCCATTCTCTTATATATATGTGTGTGTGTTTGTGTGTGTGTGTGTGTGAGGTCTCCTTATTACTGAGAATCATTTGAGACACACCAAATGTAGATGTGCCCAAGCACTGGTCTTGTAAGCAATCCAAGGTTGTCTCTGGGAGCTACAACAGGATGAATTAATGGTATAACAAAATGCACCTTCGGTGGGTGAATTTTTCGCCTCTATAGCAGAAAATGGGGCGAAATTGTAGCATTTTTACATTGTTTATCCATTTTGTAGGACGGATAACAAAGGAGGAGTTTAGAGAGCTTATTGGAACCATAACTTCCATATTTTTTGGCCTTTTGGAATTCAAGAAAAGTCGATGTAGGGGTTTTTAGACATTTTGGATCCAATGGTGACCTCTATTTGTTGATTAGAACACATCTGAAGAGAATTTTTGCAGGTTGAAGTCTATGGGTGCATGGATCAATCAGTGTTTTGGAGCAGTTCTTGAAGGTGTTTGAGCATGGAGAAGGCCTTGTAGGGGTTTTCTTACCTTCAAATGTTTACTGCAGTAGTTGGTACTTGAAGGGTTCAGCTCATTTATTATTTTCTCACTATTTTTTCTTGAGGAAAGATTTATTTTTGCACCTCAATGTGGAATTGAAGTACTTGTATGCTCCATTTCAGATGGAGTACATGGTCTTTGTAGGAGACACCTTGTGTTGTCGATGGTTTCATGACTGACTATAGATTGTCATGTTGTTTAGAGTTACTTCTTTGCAGGAGAACATTTCCTTGAAGGGGAAATTAGCCACTTGTTTTGTCAACAAACTTTTATGTACTCTTTTCCACTGAATATATGGAGCAACCTAGCTATGATGGCAGGCCCGAAGATGTAGCCCAGGATGGGCGAAATTAGTCACCAAATTCTTTGTTGTTGCTCTTCATGAATGCATGTATGAGTTAAATGATGGTATGTTTCTTATGTTTTAAGTTTACATGAAAAACTAACGCATTCCTTGAAGATACCTTTGAAAACATGTTTTGTCATAAGACCCATTTTCCCTTGCAAAGGTCTCCTCCAATTTCAGATCAAATTGGTATTAGGGAAAGGTTTGACCAAGTTGCAAGAATGGGCAAGAAGAGTCTCCAAGAGCTTCAAGAGATGAATTTGTCTCTTCGAATGGAGAACATTGAATTGAGAAGAATGCTTGAAATAGATGAAGAGGAGAACAGGCATATGCTCCTTCAGTTGCAACAAGTGCTTGAGGAACAAGTTGATGAAATTTCCAATCTAATGATAGCAAATGAAACCTCCAAAGTGAAGCCAATATGTGGGAATGGTTCAAACAAAGCCTATGGACCTTATGAGGAAAATGATGCATGTGCATTTTGTAAGCATATCATGGATTCACATCGTATGTTGGTTTGTAAGATTGGGTGGCTAGAGTCATCTATAAATTCATCATCATCATCTGAAGCAAAAAAGGTGGATGGAAAGTTTAAGGAGGTAATAAGCATTTCAAGTTCAAATCCTTCTATTTATGTTCATAACAACTCTTTTGCAGCATTTGAACAACATACTAGAGGCACTGGTATGAAGTTGTTATCTAAAATGGGTTATGAAGGAGCAGGCCTCGACATCAATGGCCAAGGGATCACCAATCCAATCATGGTACAAGAGGGACAAAAATATCAAGGATTGGGATATGGTCAAAGGGAATTTGGAGAATGCTCTAAACTGTTTGAGGCAAATCAGTCATCAGAGGATGATATGTCACACCAAGATGGTGGTGATAATGTTCATTTGTCTCCTAAGAGAGATGAATGTTTTAAAGGAACTTGCATGTCATCATCCACTCCACATCGTCAAAGCTGCAGCCAAGGGATAGGTATAAATCTCATGGGTGTTTTCCAAATGTTGGTAATTTTGACTATTTGTGAAACATGTATCCTTGCACTTTCTATGATGCATTTGACCATTGTGTGGTTGTTTGTGAGCAACGCATGGTAATGGTCAAAATAATGGATCAGATTCTTAGAATTAAGCATGATGAATCTCCTTCACACTTGAGGACTTCCTTGTCGGCAAGCAAGAGAAAGTACTTTTGTACCCATTGCAAGATGCATAGGCATGGGAATGATCAATGTCAGAAACTACATTGAGAGCTTCGTTCCAATAAGAGAAAAGATATTATGAAAACCAATGAAAGGGAAGAAAGAGGTGGCAAAGAGGACTCGCAACGTTCCTAAACAAACCATCAAGGAAAATTCGATGCAAAAAGAGAACCTATAAGCCTAGGAGAGGTAGAGATTAGGTAGATTGTTTGTATAGTTTGTTGCTTTGTAAACTGTAAAATACTTGTTGTTGTTTACCTATTTTGGGTACTTTTGTAAAGTGAACAAGAATAATCACTATGAATAAAAAGTATGTGTTTTTATTTTATATGTTATGTAGTTGGCTTGTTTATAAGTCCAAATGTTTGAGGACTTTTGGAATGTACAATGTTTGTTGTCCAAGTTTGTCTACAATTTTTTCATGTACTCACCAATACAAGTGTTCAAGATGAAAATTGTTGTGAATAGAATATTTGTTTAAAATTGTACAAGATGACTATTTTTTTGTAGGAAAAGCCAATGGTGTCATTGAAATTTTGCAACAGAATACTTTTGTGTACGAGCTCAATTTAATGACATTAAAGAAAATTTGAATCAGTGCATGATAGGCATTGTATTTCTTATGATTTCCAAGATGGAAAGTCAAGTTTGTTTTCAACAATGGAACTTCAATATGAAGTTGTTTGAGCCGTGAAATATGGGATTAAAGAGAATGTTCATATTCCACTTATCAGTGTTTTTGTTCATGCGTCAGCGATAAGAATTTTGGCTCAATTCTTGATAGGACAATAGGTCTTCACAAAGAAGATAGGTGAAGTACCTTGATTGGAGCTTGAAGGGCACAAATTGAAAACAAAGCATTATGGATTGAGTTTTTGGGTAAGTTTTGAGTTTCAGCCTCATTTTATTTACTAGGAGAAGTAAACTTTTGGAATCCAAAAGTTCCTAGTGGGGAGGTATGATCTAGTGATCAGATTTTAGCTCAAAAATGAAAGTGCCCATAATGTTTTGAAACCAGAGTCAAGTCGAAGTTTTTGTTGTTCTAAATACAACACCACTTGTTTCACCTCAATCTGATAACGTATGCTCAAATTATCACATTTTGATCGTTTGGCCCAACAACTAAAAATTTTACAGGTCGGACTACTGACTGGGCAGTGTGTACAGCTGAGTTGGTAGGCTAACTGGGTGTACCAATGGGCCAGTCAGATCTTGCCAAGTGTCACCTTGTAGTTTGTCCAAGTTGTGCAGTTTTGATGGTAGGTGTGTTTTTCAGTGGACCAGTGGGAGAGTGCCACATGGCCCAATGATGGGCTGCCACATGGCATCTCTAGGGTGCAGTAAACATTATGGGGTCGATCAGCAAGTCAGACGGGATCGAACCCTCGAAGTCAAGTATAACAACGCCAAGATCTATTGACTATGTTACGAATGGTTATTATTAAACTATGTTCAAAACTTGTATTTAAGGTTTATTAAAATTTTATTGGGGGAATGGGTCGGGGCCCAGTCACCACACACCCCATGTAACCACGGCAAAGCAACGACCAAGGGGCTCAGGGCATATCCCCAACCCATGGTCATAACCCAATGCATAGGACCTCGAGCATGTGTTTAATAGAGCCGACACGAAAGGTGCGGAGGATAAGGACCAACCCTTGGCCTTATGGGGTCCTATATAACCACTAGCACACAAATAGGTGCTACACCAGCAGGGGTGGGTTGTTAGCTCAGCCCCTGGCCTCATGGAGCATTACATGACCAAGCACCAAGGCCAAGGTGCGGAGTGGCACCCGACCCCCGGCCACATGATCCATACAACCAAGGCGAGTGCTAAAATTTTGACACTTAAGGGTTATTGGACGAATTAATAGTCCAACAAAATGCACCTTCGACGAGTGAATTTTTCACCTCCACGACGGAAATAGGGAAAAATTGTAGCATTGTTAAATTGTTTATCCATTTTGTAGGATGGATATTGGAGAGCTTGTTGGAGCCATAACTTGGGGAGTTTTTGGCCTTTTGGAGCTCAAGAAAAGTATATCTAGGGTTTATGTACATTTTCGATCCAATAGTGACCTCTATTTGTTGATTAGAACACAACTAAAGAGACATTTTATAGGTTCAAGTCCATGAGTGTATGGATCATTCAGTGTTTTGGAGCAGTTCTTGAACATGTTTGAGCATGGAGAAGGCCTTGTAGGGGTTATCTTACCTTCAAATGTTTACTGGAATAGTTGTTACTTGCAAGGTTCAGCTCATTTATTCTTTTCTCACTATGTCTTGTTGAGGAAGGATTTCTTTTTGTACCTCATTGTGGAATTGAAGTACTTGTATGCACATGTATGTTCATTTTCAGATGGATTACAAGGTCTTTGTAGGAGACACCTTGCATTGTTGATGGTTTCATGACTGAATGTAGGTTTTCATGATGTTTAGAGTGAGAGTTATTTGTAGGAGAACATTTCCTTGAAGGGGAAAGTAGCCACTTGTTTTGTTAGCAGAATTTTATGTACTCTTTTCCACTAAATATATGGAGCGGTCTAGCTATGTTGGCAGACCCGGAGATGTAGCCCAGGAGGGGTGAACTTCGTCACCAAATGATTTGTTGTTTCTCTTCATGGATTCTTGTATGAGTTAAATGATGAGATGTTGCTTATGTTTTAAGTTTACACGAAAAACTAACCCATAGTCTATTGGGTCTTGAAATTGTCATTCATTTCCATTACACTTTCACTATTATGTCTATTATATCACCTCCATTTCACCTTCATTTCACTACCATGTCACTACATTCATCTCACTTTCATTATCATAGGGTCACATTTATGTTTTTCTAAACTTTATTAATTCTTAGTCTTTTTAAGTGAATTTGTGGTTAAAAATTAGAAAATAATGTGCATATGCTTATACCTAACAAGTGGGTTGAGATTGTTGACATGTGTAGGTCAAAATGAGACTTCTAGAAGACCTTTATGTGGCACCTTAAGGCCAAATTCAAATTTGAGTGGAGAGGATCATGGGATCATGAGGATATGTGTCACATTTCCTATTTGTATTGAAACTCTAAGAAGACATGTGTCTTATCATTTCCTATTTTGATTAGGACTCTAGAGGTATAGGGAGAGATTCATGGACTCTCATTAATGAGATGACTTCTCATATTTTTGTATAAATAGGAGATCTCTCTCCTTCATTTGGTAGCCTTAGAAAGCTTTTTAGTTTTGGAAAGCTTTGGAGAGCTTTGTAAACTTTTGTAATTTTGAAGAATTTGAATAAAGCTTTGATGTTCTCAACATGGAAGGAGATGTGAGGTCAATGTCATGGAGCATATTAAAATGTAAGGTAAAGTAGATTTTGTTTTGTAGTTTCGCTTTGATTTCATTCAAGTATGTTATTTTATTGTTTTCAAGTTTAATAGTTTATATTTTCCATTCATGCAAGTTTAATTCATTCAAGTGTGCTCAACTGGTTGATTGTAGATTTATCTATGCTTATCAAAATAGTCCAAGAAAGTATTTTCCAATTGGTTCTTGGAGCAGTAGAGCACACATTAGATTAGTTTTCATTTACATGTTTTTGTATTTGCTTATTAGAGTAGTTACTCATTACATAATTAGTTGTTTCCAAAGCCTTTCGTTGATGGTTTATCCTCAAACTAAATGGTGAAATGTTGAGTTTATGAATGAGATTTATTGTTGTTTAATGCCTTTTTCTTCTTAGTATAGTCACTCATGATATAAACAAATATTTCCAGAGTCTTTCGTTGATGATTAACCCTCAAACTAAATTGTGAAATGTTGTGTTTATGAATGAGATTTCTTGTTGTTCATTAGTTTAGACTTAAATTGCTCAATGCCATTTTCTTATCAATTTAGTAGCTCATGATTTAAATAGATATTTCCAAAAGCCCTTCGTTGATGGTTGTACCTAAGACTAAGTGGTGAAATGTTTTAGTAATGACTGAGTTTTTTCCTTGCATTTCATTTTCAGTTTTAGAACAATGAAGTATTGAATCCCTCAACTATCACAAGGAGATAGCTCTCCCAAAATTGTGTAGCAAAGTCATAAAATACTTCATTTAGTTGTTATCATTTTTTCTTTCATTTCATAGACATTTTGCCGGCTTAGATTAATCTAATTGTTCAAAGTTTTGATTTGTTTTTATCTAATGTTCATTTCATTTTCTCCCTTCTTTAGAAATTAGATTCTAACATTAAAAGTCATTAGATTTAATTGTCCATTAACATTTAGAGATTTCACCTAAAAATATAGCTTTTCTTTCTTAGATTAATTTCCTTAAGCATAAAGAAACAAAACCCCCAAAAAAAAAAAACATAAACTATAAAACAACGAAGTAAAAAAAAAAAGATTAACTAAGTACATATAGTGCACCACACTTCATCAGTTTACGATACCCGGATTGATAATTTTTGTAGAGCAATTTAGGACACTAAATTGACTAGACATTTTGGCACCGTTGCTGGGGAGGTGTAATTACGAGACCTTATTTCTTACATCTAAAAAAAATCAATAATTTCTCGAGTATGCTCTCCTCTTGCACTTTGTGTGATCTAGAGGATCAAAAAAAATTATGTTTAATATATATATATATATATATATAATTTCATTTCATTCAATGAAAAACTTTAATTTCATTAAATTGTGGTGTTTAATAAAATATATATGTATATTTTTAAATCTTTGAAAATATATATATAATTTTAAATAACAAATCCTTAAAAAAAAATCATTGTTTTGTTTAATGAAATATATATATATATAGAAAGTATAACATATAATTCTGTTAACAAATCAATTAAAAAAATACATAAAAAATAATAAAAAAAATTATTATTTTGTTTAGTAAAATATATATGTATATTTTTAATTTTTGAAAATATAACATATGTAATTTTATTAAAAAAAAACACTTGCAATCTAAGTTGCGACCCTCCACATGCAACAGGCCCTCCTTATTGCAGCCATGGCAGCCATTTCTGAGGCAGGTGAGACATGGGAGTAGGCAGAGGGAATCAGAGAGTGGTTTCAGCGTCCCAGGCATCCGACGAGCAAGCATGATGGAGAAAATTCGAAATTGATGTCTTCCATTGTCCAAAATACAATGCAATTGCACGAGCTGCATCCACACGTCTCTATATTAACTTGTTCCTCCTGGATTTTTGCATCTTGTAAACGAAGGAATTGCAATACGACTGAGTGCACAATGAGGGCATTGGATCTCAGGAATAGCCTCATCGACCAATTGGGTGGCTCATTTAATAGTATTACAACAAAAGCGTTCTCTGTAGCTGCAACTTCTATCATTCCTTCTAATATTCTTTTGCATGTGACCAGCCCATTTCCATGTTTAACACTCTCTATGTTCATGAGTCTGCGACTTGCTAGAATGTCAGAAAAACGCATTTGCCACGCTCTGTGTTGTAATTGCATCTAAAAAAAATTCGAAATTTATTTTATAGCCAAATGCAATAATTCACAAAAACCCAGAACAGTAAAAATGTCAAACTTTAACTGCGCATTTCATCCAAATGAAAACAAATTAGGAAAAAATAAAACATGGGTTTTTTCGGGGACAGGGTCAATTAGATAACCCATAAATGATTTTAAGAAATTCGCAGTGGTTTGGGAGAATTTTTTGGTTCTCTAAAGCCTCTTTTTGCATGCTGCGTGAAGAAAAACGAATTTGAATTAATGAACAGGTTGTTGATTTAATTTGGCGTGCTTAGAGAGGGGAATTCTGATTTGGGAATCAATTGTGTGTTGGCATTCAATCTTACTGCACCATGCCTTCTGACTTAATGCCTCCTGTCTTTAACTCGCACTTCACTGTTACACTGTTTTAACGGTTAATTACATGACGTGAACCAGTTGGATACGGCTCTTCACAGCCGATTGATAGATGTGGCGAAGTCCCATGATTGAAATCCATAACATTCTTTTGGAGTTGTACTTGTCTAATGATCTTTGTGCCCCATCTTTTTCCAGATCTATTGTCCGGAGTATGGACACTTCTGCAGTTGGAAGGCTCCACCAAACATTATATGAGCGAATACTCTCAGCAAAGGGAAAATAATTATCTGCTGAACGTAAATGGAAAAATACAAATCCTTCGCATTTTTTTCATGCATACGGTCTCCCTACTTCGTATACCCTCCATATTTCATTCTCATATCCATCATTTTTTCCACAGTTCCATATCCACTTTTCATCTCCATTCTACCATATTTCATCCACATAGTCATTTTCTATTTTCATTCATTCATCAAGTCATATTTTATTCACTGTGTTACATTCCGCAGTTGTTCTCCAATTCCGCAGTTGTTCTAATTTCGCAGCTAAACATCAATTTGCAACTGAAAAACCTCATTATTCAAATCATCCTAACTTTCTCATACGAAATCAGATTTTGATGATTCAAGTATCGTTGGAAAGATATCGATAAGATCTACACAATGATAAATCCATCATCAAAGTTTGAAACAGTAAATAATGAAATAAATTTCCGAAGAAACAACAGTGAACTTGAGGCACTAATTCCGAAGCAAGTATAATTCTTTTGATTTTCCCTTGTGAACTTGTTTCATTAATACAAATTCTTAGTTTTGTGTGTAAATATCATAACTAGAGAGATTGGCCACCTCTCTTCTTTGATAATCTTACATTCCATTGCAGAAAAAATATTAGTTTTTTTTGTAGGTTCCAGGAGGAAGGACAAATGACTACAAGTGAATGGTGTCTCTCTAAGAGACCAATTTGTTTCATAAGAAGATCATCAGCAACAAAGAGGAAATATGCTAATGCAAAATCAGATCCAAACACTTGCAAAACTTTCAGATATTATTATCTCCATTACATCCATACTTCTTAATAAACCATTCACCTCATTTCCCTTCATATTTTCCATTTACATTCACATACACTTTCCATTGTTTTTTTTGTTTACTTCTAACCCACAAATAAAATCAAGAGGCTCATTTACATGCATATTGCCCATTACCATTTCTACTTTCTATTTCCATCTTCCATTTTCATCTTCCCTTTCCTATCATTTTCATTTCGCAAATAAGCCCTACTTTAATGCAAATTATTGAGTCCATAGTCCTTTGAGTCTAAATTCCTTGCAAAAACACCTTGAGACTTGCATGCCTTAATGGCAAGTCCTCATGCCGACAAACAATGGGAATACATCAAGGTCCCTTGTTCATCGGATCTTCTAGGTGACTCGACATCGGCAAATTTATTCGTACCTAGCAAGATGTGTTTAGGCATCTTGACTCTCATTGTCATCAATGGTGAGAGTTCTCATGTTGACTAGTGGCATCCATTAATGGCCACTAAGTCAATAATTTACTGCTATGGTCGACATCAGAACATCTCTTCACATAGTAAGAATTGTGCCAATGAGTTTTGAAGACATGAAGACTAATATTTTCAGCATTTTGGAGTAGATATAAAACAGATCAGCACTATTAAATAGTAGATTCAGAAAGTTTTATTAGAAGCAATAAAAAGTCATCTTGACTCTTTTATCCATGACTCTTTTTCTCCAGCCACTTGAAAAATAATATGATCAGAATTTTGTAGCCACCACACATACAACTCATCCATTTCAAAGGGTAAGTTAAGGTACGTCATTTTCTAACTTTTGACCATAGAATTCCATAAAAAGCTAGAATGATAATTCTTGGAAAAACATTTCTCTTCCTCATTTCATAAAATTGCCAATACCATCAGTTGGGGGGGAATACATTCATATTCATTTCTTTCCATGTTCATATCATATTCAAAAGCCCACATACTTCCAAAATATATTAACTATTACATTGTTATTATGAGCATGCAATGGTTTTTCAAAAGTGCTTAAAGGATAATTAGATACAAACACAATCATGGTTGTCACACAAGAACCAGCCATCATGCAATCCAATAAAGATATACTTTGCAACAAAAATCAAATTATCATTATGCAAAGTTCAAAGATCAAAATAGAATGCAACAAAAAAATATAATTGTAACACAAGAACCAACCATGTTGCAATTCAAATAAAAAACTTTGCAGAAGTATGAAGTTATCAAATGATATCATGCAAAGTTAAGCCAAAGCTCAAGAATCAAAAGAATTAATGTAATATATATTGCATGAGGACATGCAATAGCTTTAGTTGGGGGGTATGTTGGGTCTTGAAATTGTCATTCATTTCTATTACACTTTCATTATTATGTCCATTATATCACCTCCATTTCACCTTCATTTCACTACCATGTCACTATATTCATCTCACTTTCATTATCATTGGGTCACATTTATGTTTTTCTAAACTTTATTAATTCTTAACATTTTTAAGTGAATTTGTGGTTAAAAATTAGAAAATAATGTGCATATGCTTATACCCAACAAGTGGGTTGAGATTGTTGACATGTGTAGGTCAAAAGGAGGCTTCTAGAAGACTTTTATGTGGCACCCTAAGGCCATATTCGAATTTGAGTGGAGGAGAACATGGGATCATGAGGATATGTGTCACATTTCCTATTTGTATTGAAACTCTAAGAAGACATGTGCCTTATCATTTCCTATTTTGATTAGGACTCTAGAGGTATAAGGAGAGATTTGTGGACTCTCATTAATGAGATGACTTCTCATCTTTTTGTATAAAAATGAGATATCTCTCCTTCATTTGGTAGTCTTAGAAAGCTTTTTAATTTTTGGAAAGATTTGGAGAGCTTTGTAAACTTTTGTAATTTTGAAGAATTTGAATAAAGTTTTGATGTTCTCAACATGGAAGGAGATGTGAAGTAGATGTCATGGAGCATATTAGAATGTAAGGTAGAGTAGATTTTGTTTTGTAGTTTTGCTTTGATTTCATTCAAGTATGTCATTTTATTATTTTCAAGTTTAATAGTTTAGATTTTCCATTCATGCAAGTTTAATTCATGCAAGTGTGCCCAACTGGTTGATTGTAGATTTATCTAACTGTGTAATCTATGCTTATCAAAATAGTCCAAAAAAATATTTTCCAATTGGTGCTTGGAGCATTAGAGCACACAGTAGATTAGTTTTCCTTTACATGTTTTTGTATTTGCTTATTAGAGTAGTTACTCATTACATAAATAGATGTTTCCAAAGCCTTTCATTGATGGTTTATCCTCAAACTAAATGGTGAAATGTTGAGTTTATGAATGAGATTTATTGTTGTTTAATGTTTTTTTCTTCTTAGTATAGTCACTCATGATATAAACAAATATTTCCAGAGTCTTTTGTTGATGATTAACCCTCAAACTAAATTGTGAAATGTTGTGTTTATGAATGAGATTTCTTGTTGTTCATTAGTTTAGACTTAAATAGCTCAATGCCATTTTCTTATCAATTTAGTAACTCATGATTTAAACAGATATTTCCAAAAGCCCTTCGTCGATGGTTGAACCTAAGACTAAGTGGTGAAATGTTTTACTAATGACTGAGTTCTTTTCCTTGTATTTCATTTTCAATTTTAGAACAATGAAGTATTGAATCCCTCAGCTATCACAAGGAGCTAGCTCTCCCAAAATTGTGTAGCAAAGTGATATAACATTTCATTTAGTTGTTATCATTTTTTATTTCATTTCATAGACATTTTGCCGGCTTAAATTAATCTAACTGTTCAAAGTTTTGATTTGTTTTTATCTAATGTTCATTTCCTTTTCTCCCTTCTTTAGAAATTAGATTCTAACATTAAAAGTCATTAGATTTAATTGTCCATTAACATTCAGAGATTTCACCTAGAAGCATAGCTTTTCTTTCTTCGATTAATTTCCTTAAGCATAAAGAAACAAAACCCCCAAAAAAACAACATAAACTATAAAACAACGAAGTAAGAGAAAGGTTAACTAAGCACATATAGTGCACAATTTACGATACCCGGATTGATAATTTATGTAGAGAAATTTAGGACACTAAATTGACTAAACATAGTCCTTGAAGAGACCTTTGGAAACATGTTTTGTCATAAGACCCATTTTTCCTTGCAAAGCATCAAGAGAATGATCACTTTTTAGGAAGGAGAATTTCTCCTCCAATTTCAAATCACCCCCATTCCTTAGTTACATTTGGAATCCCAAGAAGTAAACATTCTTTAATAGATCAGGTCATTAAAGGAAAAAATTATTGACTGTTACGTGCTCGACTCTCTTCAACAATTCCCATTCTTTGGTTCTTCTCCAGAAATGGAAGGACCTTGGGATCCTGGGACCTTTCCTTTTCTGGCCACGAATCCTTAAGGCTCCTTCTAGGTGTCTTAATTCGATTTACAATTGGCGTGATATTTCAACTATTTCAAATGTTGGACGTCTTGTTTGGTTAATTTGCTCCTAGTGGGATCTTCTCGGTTATGGGGTCCAGTTTATTGTGCAGAGGAATGGAATTAATTCAGTTGTCTTGCGATATCCCTCAAATGTCAATTCTCTATCATGTTGAAGCTTTGGTGATGGCTTTGTATTTTTTGTTATAATTTGGCTCGTGGCATGGTTCCAATCTTGTCTATATATTGAATTTCTCGACCCCCCCAGTTTATTCAAGTGTATTCAATCCATTCAGGTCTAAAAGGAAGGAGACCTCTTATGAACGTGTTATTTCGTTGGGTGTTGGGTCTCTAGCCAGAGATAGTGGATTATTCGGCTTCCTCATAGCATGTTAACGCCAACATGATCCTTGACAAGCTCATGCATATTGCTCAAGCTCTCTTGGATTCTATATATAAACTAGAAGATATGGTTGAAGGACAGTGGAGTTCCTTTCAACTCTTTCTGGAGGAAAAATTGCTAAGGCATCACACAAATATGGAGTAATTGTTGGAAAGTTTGTGTGAGGAGGTTCATTACTTTGTGCTTGTGTGTCTACGTTGGAGGTCTCCAAGGCTGGAAATGTGCAGTAGCTTTCGAGAGGAGTTGGTACTAGTGTTGCTACGAAGAGGAAAATAACCCCTTACTCGAGGGTTTATGATGTTGCTAGCCAAAGTCGATGCTAAGGTTCTAGGTTCAAGTTGTTTGGTGGTGCGTGTTGTAGCCTTGTTTTCCTATGTTATTATGTAAATTTTGTTATATACTTGGGTCCTTCTATAGAGTTTACAGTAGTCATGCGTTTAGCTTAAGAAGGATTTGCAGCCCTAGAGCTAGCAAGCTTTTTGAGAGGACTGATGTTATCAAAAATTTTGTATCAAAAAACTTGTATAGGGGTTTTGGCCCCTAATCTAACTTTTATTAATATAAAATCTCTTACCTATTCCTTCAAAAAAAAAAGGAAAATTTATATAATTTTACATCATAATAAAAATGTAAAAATATTATTTTACTTTCAAAATTTTAAGTTATAATAAAATTTTAATATGTCTATAACTTTTCCAAAATAAATACTACCAAAACTTTAATATATTTCCTTTTATATGTAAATCTTATCATGGACATGAGATGTCGATTATGTTGTTTACAAATAACATTCAAATTTCTTATGTAACTACTCATAACAATAATAACTACTCATAACAATAATATAGGAAAAATTCTTCTATCTCTCTTAACAAAGAGAGAAATATACCTCTAACAAATCTAAATCAATTCAATTTATCAAAATCATATCATATAATGAAGTTACAATGTCTACATTTTGACATATCTAAATTAAGTCATAATTAAAAAAAAAAAAAAAAAATCAAAAACAAATTTTTTTTAAAGATGTGTATTTGTAAAATCTTAAATTTTTTTTTTAAATCGAAAGCAATTTTTTTTTAATTACACACCATTATTAGATTAATAAAAAATATAACCAACTTTGCTGCCAATTTCACTTATTTTCTTTTTCTTTGGTTAGAAACAAAAACAATCATTGCTTGGAGAACCTAGACCAAAATAAATAACGCGTGGCGTGATATAAATGGAATAATATTGTATATGTCTGCCTATCAAGTTGTAAAAGTCCGGCTTCTGTATGATATTTTATTATATAATAAGTTTGTGTTTGGGTTCAGTTACATCCCTCCATTCAAATTAAAAATGCATTTATATTACTTCATCTAAATATTATTAATTCAAACAAAGGTGTTAAAATAAGGTTGACAAAGCATTTCCCAACATAGTGCCAGATACATCGAAAATGTATAGGTCTTTTTGTTTGTAAATATTTAATAATATTTTGTTTAGATATATAAGTTTAAAATAATACAACGTTTATGTTCGGATATATGATTTTTTAGGCTAAGGAATAATTTTTGAATTGGATGATTTTTGTATTGATGTAAATAGATTTATATAATATTATAAAATTGATTATTCATTTTTTTTTGGGGGTTGGTTGTTATTTTAATTATTTATATTTTTTCCTATTTGTATATTTACAAAATATTCACTAAATCTTAAAGGATTAAACATCTAAAATTTCTTTTTTAATCTAAACGGGTGTAAGTGAGCTCAAGCATCATTTTGAATTTTTCAAACTTTTCTCATTTTAATGCTTTGGTGAAGATGTCTGTGATTTGCTCATTTGTGGAATAATGTCTTAGATGAATAGTTTTAGCCTCTATATAATATCGAATCAAATAATATTTTCTATTGATATGTTTGGTTCAATCATAGAGTTTAGGATTCTTGGCCAATTTGATTGCAAAAGTAATATTAATTAGAAGGGGAAGAGAGTTCACTTATTTCTCCTGCAAGTCTTCAAAAAAATTCTTGAACCAAGCAATCTCCTTTGTTGCTTTTGTAGTTACTACATATTCTGCCTCTATTGCGAAAATTGTTGGAACGAACTATTTGCATGACCTCTAAGTGGAAACTCCCAACTCAAGACTCATAAGATAACCTAAAGTAGACACTTCATTTTTTTGTCTTCATCAAAGTCTAAATAAAAATATCTGATCAAACTTAAGTTATCCACTTGTGAATATTTAATTCCAAAGTCTTGTGTTCCTTTCAAGTACTTTAGAATTCTTTTTGCAACAAACAAATGTCCTTCACAAGGATTTTGCATAAATATGGAAAGAATGCTGACAACAAACAAAATATTTGGTTTGAGGGTGGTGAGGTAGATAAGATTTTGTACAAGTTGTTTGTACTTAGTTGCATCCTCAAATTCATTCCCTTCCTTTGAAGTGAGCTTTAGATTCTGTTCCATGAGATTAGATAAAGGATTGCATTCAACCATGCCAAACCTATTCAAAAATTCTTTAATGTACGTCTTTTGACAAAGGAATATATATTTTGGATGGATGTTGAGCCACTTCAGTGCCCAAGTACTAGTGAAGATGTCTCAAATCCATCATCTTAAATCATTTCTTCAACTCTTTTTTTATTGATGCAGTACAGTTTTCATTATTCCATGTTATCAACAAATCACAATAGGGGAATTTGGAGGTAAAAAATGGGTCTCAAAACAAAAAATGTACTAACAAAATTAGCTTTAAAAGATCCAATAGGATTCAAGATGATAATGTCATCCCAATATGAAAATATTTGGAGGGAAAAGAAGAAAACTATTTTTCTTAATTGTATTTTCAACTTATCACGTTATAGGTTTACTCAAATGTCAAGTGTAGACACCCGTTGGATGCGGAATTTAATTCCACCTCCAACGAGTGTCTACACTTGACATTTTAGTAAACATATGAGGATATAAACTGAAAATACAATTAAAAAAAGTTTACTTTCTTTTTCTTTAAAAAATCATAACTATTATTTTATTTTTCTCCTTAGGAGACCCATTTTAAACCTCAAAATTCCCTAATGATCTACATATACTACAAGATAGACAATAATTTTACCAAATTTATTGATAAAATGAGCAGTGTCATCAAGATTAAAGTGTTTGAAAATTAATTTTTAGAATATACTCATTGAACTTTTCATAGCAAGCTCGTGGTGCTTGTTTTACAACATATAAAGATTTCACAAGTTTGCATATTTTCTATTATTGTCCCTTCACAACAAAAGCTTCTAGCTAAGACATGAAGACATTTTCTTTCAAATATCCATTCAATAAAATAATCTTCACATCCATTTGATGAATTTTCTATCCATTCTAAGTTGCGAAGGCAATTAGAGTCCTGATGGTGGCCCATTTTGTTGTGGGGGAAACAATCTTCTCATAATCAACACATTTTTGTGCAAATCCTTTTTTTGTGAGCCTTTCTTTGTGCTTGCCAAGTGAACCATCTGATTTGTACTTGTTCTTGTAAACCCACTTGCATCCATATAGTTTGGTTCCAGATGGAGTGTCCACCAACTTCCATTATCCATTCTTCATGAGAGTATTATACTCCTACATTGTTTTTTCCATTCATCATGAGAAGCAACTTCTTTGAAGGAAGTTGGTTCAAAGTTAATAGATATATTCAAATAGACAATCAAATGAACATTCATGTCATATACATCAGTGTTGCTCCATTGGTTGAGATGGGACTGCATCAAGATTTAACCTTCCAATCATCTAAATTACATCACTCAAAGGGTCCTCTTGATCTAAAGAAGTGGTCGAAACTTCATGACGGAAAGATAATGCTTCAGAAGAAAATTCCATAGATCGATCCAAGATAGGGATCCCCCCTTCAAGATGTGGAATCTCATAATTAAATTCATGATAATTTTTTGCAAGATTGAACCTGCCCAATTATCAAGTTTCCACTCAACAATGTTGCCAGCCTTGGAAGATTCAAGAAAAATCACATTTCTAGACAAAACAAACTTCTTATCTAACTCATCATAAATGAAAAATGCCTTGGTGGTATCTGAATACCGCAAGAAAATGCATTTCCAACTCCTTTCGTCAACCTTGCTTCTTTGTTCCTTAAGAATCAAGGCATAACAAGTGGAACCAAAGACCTTGAGATGTCTTACTAAAGGAATGTGGCCATACCACATTTCACAAGGAGTCTTATTGTTGTAGAAATTATTTTTGGAGAGAACTGTGCGATGAAGTGGTGAAACTTCTGACATTTTAGGTGAACACTTCACCCATCGTCAAGGACAAGAAGCAATAAATCTGAGCACATGACATGAACACTTGTTTTTGACATATATTGCATATAACACTACATCAACCCAAAAAATAAAGTTTACATTTTTGAAAAACATCATTGAACGAATCATATTTAAGATAGTCATGTTCTTTCAACTACACCATTTTGTTGAGGATTGTATGGAATAGTAATTTGATGTTGAATTCCAAGTTGGTGAAGATAGTTTTCAAATTCATTTGAAGAATATTATTTTCCCTTATCAGTACGAAGAGAGCCAATATGTGATTATGCATCATTTTCAATCCATGCATGAAATTTTCTAAAAGTTTCAAAAACGTTTGATTTGCTTTTCTATAAATATACCCAACACAATCAGTTTAATCATCAATAAAAGTCATCAAATAAAATTTGCATTGCCATTTGCAAAAGGAACAGGGACAGGGCCACACGGATCAAAATGAATTAGTGCAAAATTTCTACATGCTCTGGAAGTAAAATGATGAAATGGTTGTTTGTTATGGTTTCTTAAGATACAAGCATCACATTGCTTCAATTTTATAGGAATAGTTGGTAAACAAGTAACACCATTATTTTTCAATAAACAAAAACTATCATAATTAAGATGTCCAAATCTCGCATGCCGTAGAAGACTACATGGAGATGTACCTTCATTGTACTGAGAAAAATATATGAAAAGTTATGTGCACGAGCAGATGTTCCTTGTAGCTTTAGTATGCTTTCCTCCTCTACTCTAGTCATGACATCTATGTTGTCATATGTTTTCCTTATCTCTACTTTGCCATCAAACATGAGTAAAACAAGGGATGATCAATTTCTCTACAGTTTTGGATGGTAGAATACATAATGCAGAAGAGAATCATGAAGTCCAAGCAGTTTAAACCTATGGTGCCAAGTCTTGAGGGCTTGAGACTTGACTTGTCTGCAAAATAAACTATTCCATCTACATTGTTACTGAGGTATTCAAAGAAGTCTTTCCACAAGTTCATATGGCAAGTTGCACTTGTATCAAGTAGCCATAAATCTCTCAAAGAAGCAAATGAAGTGTGAAACAAATATTTGGTTACTATAATATTGTAATATGCAACAATATAATAAGCAGATTCAAGTGTTTTACTTTTAGGCGATTTTGATATTTTACTTTTATATATTTTTTGGTTTAGACTATCTTTAATTCTCTCCCAAGGGATCTTGCATGTTGTTGTTGAAATATGTAACCAGGTTCAGTCTTCATAATGACATGTGTAATCATGATTTTATGTAATTGATGTAAAAAAATAAAAATTATGTTATGCTTGAGTCTTGGTTTCAAGCTCAAGGAATTTTATTTTTATAGTTAAAGCTCTCATTGTGAGTTATTAAGTTGAAAGTCTATTAAGTCAATGCCATGTATTGAAAACCCTTTTGAGCATGTTACACATTGTAAAAAGAGAAGTTGTTTGATTCATTAACCCTCCAAGACCTTGTCAAAATCATTTGTTAAAAGTCAGCGTTCCAAAGGAGCTAGAAACCATTCTAAAGAGCATGTCGGCCTACTCCCTTACATAAGTCAACCTATTTCAAGGAGCAGATCACTATATATATAGAAGGATCTTAGCCTCACTTATGAGATCATCATCAAGCATCTGAAATACAAGGAAGAAGTGCGAAGAAGGGAGAAATATAAGAATATCATCCAGTAAAGGAAGGAGGAAAGGAAGTTGAAGTATTTTGGGTCTGTTTAGGGTAAAAATACCTCCACACATGTAAACAAATAGGAGTGCCATCTACTACAGAAGAAGCCGAAGTTATTACGCCTATCTTGGAGGTTGAATCAAGGAGAAATCAAGCTAGTTCTCAAGCCGAATTGCAGAAGGAAGTCATACTATCCAAGAGAAGGGAATCAAGGTGCAAAAGAAGGTGAAATTCCCTTACACGTGCTGCAAATTGGGTTTCTAAAGAGGCTGAGATTTGCAGGTCTGAATCAAGAGGCCAAAATCTGAAGGGAAGCCAAGATCCAAAGGAAAGCAATCCATTTGACTAGTGTTGACTAAAGAAAGAAGTTGATTATAGAAGCCTTGTGAATTGGTCTTGGAGTGGTTGGTAAGTCAAGGTCTTGGTCTTGGTCTTGGTCTTGATCTTGGAATTCGTCACTTGAAGATTCTATAAGAAGAAAAATTTGATTGGGTTTTCCTCTCAAGTTGTAGAGGTTTTGGCCTTGGTTGATCGCCTACATCTTGTGTCTCTTGTCTCATTATTGTTTATGGTTTGGTAGTTGTTTGATGAAGAATATCACTATAATAATATAAGTCAAAGAAGAACCTAATCTAAAGAAGTAAAAAGTATTCACAAGCAGTTATCATCAAAGAGAAATCACCTAAATTCCTATGCCCTAGATTTCTTAACAGTTGTCACATCATGTCCATCTTTGTTGCCTTGAATACAATGAAGATCAAATATTTCTCCTTGATGGTGTTTACCCCCCTTCTCTAAAAATCTTTCTTCCACGTCCTCTTAAGCTACCACTACTTTTAGAAGAATTATGTGATTGATTCTTCCCTTTCCAAGCAAGGCACATTACTTCTTTATGGGTTTAAGTCGTCGTCTTCCTCTTCCCAAATGTTTTCTATTGTTTGGAAAGCTTTTTCACCAATGTCAAAAGTAATGGATTTGAGTTACTAACTTGTAGGGATTCAAGATAATTAGAATATGTAGGATAGAGGGCTTTAAAAAGGGTTGTAAGAGGAATATTCATGTGAACTTCAATGACATTTACATCATGCATGATAGCTCTAATTTTAGAGGCTAGCGCCAAGGGGTCATTACCTTTCAACTCAAGGTTGAAAAGTTTGACCATCAACTAAACAACTTCAATTTTGAGCGCAAGTCAATAGATCTTTCAACTTCTTCAATGCACCATAAGAATTTGTAATTAAAACTATATGAAGACTCACCTCTTCACCTATAGAAGCAAGAATTAGGGGAAATATTTGTTGTCCTTATTCTCCCAAATGGCTACCTTTTTATCTGATGTGGGCTTCATGGGGTCATTTCCATCCTCTCCTTCATAGATACCTTTACATAAGTTATTAAAAATGAAGGTATGTTTAATCTTTCTTGACCATTCTTTGTAGTTGTCTTTTGAGTCAATACTACTCCATTAATAGAGATGAGAGAATGCATCTTCAACAAAGCTTTTGGCTAAGGCTAAAAATGGATAAAAATGTTGCAATAATAATCTCTAGTTTTTCAGAGGTTTATAAAGAAAATCATGGAAATTCGGGCAAGATTTTGATAAAATCTGATATGGAATTTTGTAAATCCAAGTTACAGCTATCAAACTTCAAGGTTTTGGGTGCTCCAGAGGTTTTTGATGTTGTGGAATCCATTTGGATCATCAAAAACATGATTCAAGCACTGATGGTGAAATATCTTTTGAAGGTTTTTGCCGAGATTCCAGCCACTTTTAGCAATCCAGGAAATTTCTCCACTGTGTAAACACTTCCTTTATTTAACAAAAAAAAAATCAAACTGCCTCGCTAGAATCAAAACGGTGTACCTTCCCTGTAGGAAACTCTTTTCCTGCAATTTCTACTCCTTTTTGGGGCAATTTCTTTTACCACTTTCTCATTGGAATGCATGTTAGTACCTAAGTAAATCTGGCCAAAAGGAGCCGCTACCCATCATGCGGCTGAGTCTATATTTGTTACTCACGCAATACTCCATCTCATACAATAATGAGCTTAAAGCTCTGGAAATCGGCATGTTGACCAGGTAGAGCCATTTAACGAGATTAAGAGCAATTTAGATACCCAATTAGAGGAATCCAGTGAGGCCAGTGAGGCTGAGGCCCCGACAACCTAAGGAAAACAAGAATTATATGCGAAGTATGCAGAGCATCCATAGGTTCACTTTGTCATCCCTAAATTACAATTTTTCCCCAAAGCAAATCAATCCCTTGCCTTTCCATAGGGATTTATTCATCGCAAAAGAATCCATTCCTGCATCGTTATTTTACACACAGATATGAAGGGCCTTGTTGAGCTAGTTGAAGCAGCGACTAGAGGGGTCAAAGGGAGATATGCAGTGAGCATCAAAGCCTTGTAGAATAATAGCCATCACCAAGGCAATGGTTATCTCATGAATTTGGATAGTTGTGGGCAATCAACGAAAACATATCTTTATATAAGAGGTTAAAAAGTGCACAATAGAGGATAAAGATGTGTCTTATAATAAAGATGTGTTTCATGGTCATTTAACAAAATCAAAAGTAATTACATGTTAAAGGTTATATCAAGGTATCGATTTTATAAGATTTATCTTAATTTCAGATCTACCAAGCATCAAGAGTGATCAAATCTCTTTTCACTGTAAAAGAGATTTTCACCTAAAGAAATTTAATCTCTCTTGACACTGGGTAAATTCAGAGTTCAAATGGATTTAAGTTGATTTAATTATTAAATATAATAATGAATAAATTATTAAATATTTTATTATTATTATAATTATTATTTATTTTATTTGATTTGACTAACAAAAAAACTGGGTAAATTCAGAGTTAAAATGGATTTAAGTTGATTTAATTATTAATTATACTAATGAATAAATTATTAAATATTTTATTATTAATTATAATTATTATTTATTTTATTTGATTTGACTAAGAAAAAATGTTTAACCGATCAAGAGAGGACATGACATTAAAACATCTCTTCCATATTGAACTAGAGAACACTTTTCAACACAATAAAATTATAATTTATAAGTTAAAAAATGTAATGTGGTATATATATATATATATATTATTTTAATTGTTCTTACCAAATATATTATTAACAAAAAATATTAATTTTTCAAGATTACTATTACTTATTATAATTAATCATTAAATTTTTTTTTATTAAGATATATAAGAGAAAATGAAACTCTAAAAAAGAACAAATAAACAAACAAATTTTTAGAATTTACTATATTCGTCATATCTCTATATTCTCACTCTCTTCTATTCTTCTATTTTTTTAGATAAATTTATCCTTTGCTTCACAACCAAAAATATATGCTTCCCTATTCTCATCTTTCTCCTTACCTATCCAAGTTCTTTTAATCTCTTCTCCCCTTTCTCTAATTTACCCCTATCTTATTATCATATAAATATAAATATGATCCACTTTCCCTTTCTTACACCATATTTGTTTACATATAGTTAAGTGTTATGTTTTAATATATATTTTTGAATATTATATATAGATTGAATATTAAAAAGACACCCTTTGGCATTGATGGTTCACGAGACTCACATGGGTACCTTGGGTAAAGCTTTATTTTTGCTTAACAATTTTGTTCAAGAGTTGCACTTATGTATTTTGGTGACTGTTCAAAGATTTGCATGGTTCAAAGGTTTCTACTTACTAGTTACAACCTGTTATTTTATTTTTTAAGTTTTCTGCGATGTTCTATAACTCTACTTTTAGCCAACCTGTTATTTTATTTTTTAAAGCTTTCTGCGGTGTTCTATAAATCTACTTTTAGCCCTTTTACACCTCCATTGGATTTAGATGTGAACTTTGGAGAATGCATGGGATCAGGACAATTAGATAAACTCTTCAAATTAGTTTTAATAATTTTTATTTTTGAAAATTTAATCTTTTCGAGAGGAGAAGATAATATATTTAGATATCAATGGAGATTATTTTTGAAAATTTAATCTTTTCGAGAGGAGACGATAATATATTTAGATATCAATGGAGATGGGCATGTGGTTTGAATATAAGGTTATTTAGAGAAAAAAAAAAAATTGACAAATTTGAAATATTTACGTTTTTCAAAATTTGGTGTAAATAGTAAGGAAATTACATTTTTGCAAGTTCAATTTATGGTCATGGTTTTAATGGAAATAATTTTAAGATAATGAAATTTTGGGTCTATTTTTATCTTTCTATTTTGATTATATTTTTGGGACTTGGTATCACATGTAGCATCAATGTCAAATTTCAAGTTATTTTGAGTTTAATTTTCAAGATTTAGATCTATTAAGAAATTATAGGGAGGCAGTTAGGATGGTTTATGCTTTTATGATAACTGCTTGTGATGTTTTTTTAATTTTTCTTACTTATTAACTTCTTCTCTTGTTATTATGTTTGTTTATCATCAAACAACTACCAAAAACAAGAACAATAATACACAGGAAGATAGGATATAGGTTGCAAACCAGGGCCAAAACCTGTCTACTTGAGAGGAAAACTCGTAAATTCCTTCTCTTCCTATAGATTTTTCAATTGAAGCATTCCTAGACCTCTAGACCAAGACCAATGCCTTTCCAAGATCAAGTTTGACCTCTCCTAATAATGTGCTTCCTTTGTCCAAGTCAAACCCAGTCAAATCTCTTCCAACAACAGAACTTTGACCCCAAACTTCAGAATTTCGGCCTCTATTACAAGTCTGAAATTTTCGCCCCCCTGAAATTATTATTAATTAACTTCTTTAAGACCCACGAATTTTTCCAATTGGAGAATTTAATTTCTCTAGCAATTTAACTTATTTATTTTAATTAATCAATTTTCTGGCTTAGAATTAATTTTATTTTTGCCAGAAAAATTAATTAATTGACACATTTGGGGATTAATTATTTTTTCCACTTTTTAATATTATACCCATGGTGTCGAAGTATGAGGGATCATGCACTAAAATATTTTTTACATAAGATTTTACATAATTCAACCCTCAAAAGAGAAATACTCGTTCGTTATAGACCTCAAATAATTTACCCAATTCTATGACACAATATGATCTAGTAGACCAAGTGATTTGTAATAAAACAATTTAGCCAATTAGCTTAAATTATTCTCAAATCAATTTTACAAAAGACTCGACTAAAACACTAAGACTCACCTAAGACTTTAACGATAAATTTCATTGTAGCTTTGAGGTGAGGCTGGAGGGAAAAACTATGTCGATCATTTATGTTTAAAAACATAAGTGAATCAGTGAAACAAAAAACCTACCAGGATGAAATTCATCGCTAAAATAATAGGCTTACCTAAGTTATTACACACATACACGATCTTACTAGCATCATTTACATTAAAAATTCACAAAATGGGTTTACAATTACCCAAAAATTGATGGTTAATGATCTTGATCCTTTGAAAAAATTGGTACATCTACTTCCTTGGAACTTTGATAAAATGTGTGCAACATGCCCGATGGGGTCTTCAACTTATGGCAATGGCTCTTTTGACTTCTTAACCTAGGACAAACCCTAGAAGCACTCAATGGGTGCTTGACCTCTAAAATAAAAGACTTTGAGCATGAAACCCACGATCCAAAAATAACAATAATAATTTTTTTTCATTTTACAAAATACAAGAATCAAAAGTACATTTCATATTTATGAAGAATGAACCTAGTTACATATTTTTCAACACTCCCTCTTAACTAGGGAGGTATTTGTAAATGGTACATGATAATTTTCAATCTGAAGAGATCTCATAAGAAGAGTCGGATTGGTAACCCATTTTTTAGAATCATAACAACTAACAATGTCACATAGCAAGATCTTAACTAACATCTCTATCTCTCCACAAAGTCAGAGCACAGTGCTAGCGAAACCAATGATTTATAGACACTATCATCATTGTCTCTCAAGGCACATACACCACCTGAGTGTTCACAGAGTATGTTATTCTTGGATTCTTCTTATGTTGGATAGCTAGTCCTCATAGTATTTCGTTCCTCGACTGCTCTTATCTTAGATGCCCTACCTCATTCTCAAAGAGTATCGAATGCCAAATGTTTACCCAACCCTCCATTCTATCTTCCTAAGCGAAGACAAGAATGATTTGCCTATCTTTCCCCCTCAACTAGGGAGGATATATCAACTAATCCAAGCTTGTCTCTCAAATACACAAGCTTTTTTTTAGGAAAAGATTTTGTCAAAATGTCAACTACTTGTTCATAAGTGGAGATATATCCTCGCTGTAACACACCATCCTACACTAGTTTTCGAATGTAGTGATACTTGTTGTTTATATTATGTCTTTCCATGAAACATCGGGTCTTCAGAAAATATTATACAATTGGTGTTATCAGAATGTATCATTGTAGGGTCCATTAGTCCTTCAAATAAGTCGGACAACAACTTTGTCAACCAAACAACATCTCTGCTTGCTTCAAAGGATGCAATATATTCAACCTCAACACCAAAAGCAATTGATTCTTGCTTCCTGCTCATCCATGGGACCATGGAGGATCCCAAACTAAAACATCCTCATGTAGCGCTCCTTCCAGCCTGTTCACTACCACCCCAATCAGAATATGTGTCTCCAATCAAGTGGAAATCATTCCTCCTTTCATATTTGAGGTAGTGGTGGATAGTACCTTACAGATATCTCAAATTGTGCTTAGCTATTATCCAATGATCATGCTTCGACTCAACTTGGAATTGATTAAAAAATTTAATGCAAAACATTTGTCTGGTCGAGTATTCACCAAGTACATTAGTGAACCAATCAATTGTCTATACATGGTCAAATCCACTGGGCTTGATTCAGAACTCCGTAACCTTTTCAAGTTTGTGATCATGGGGGTTATCATCAATTTGAAATTCATCGTGTAAAATGTCTTCAATATCTCGATCACATACTTCCCTTGACCTCGATAGATCTCATCATGTCCTTGCCATACTTCCAATCCCAAATAATAGTGCATCATCCCAAGATCCTTCATATTGAATTTTGTTGCTAGTTGCTTCTTTCATTCTTGGATTCGACCTTCTACACTTGTCACGAGAAGATCATCCACATAGAAGAATTATTAGAGGTTCATCATTCACAACCTTGATATAGATATTTGGATCAACCTAACTCCTTGTGAAGCCCATTCTTTGTAGATATGCATCCATCCTTGCATACCATGCCCTTGGTGCTTGCTAAAGGCCATTTAATGATTTTTTTAACCTGCAAACATATGCCTCTCTATATTTAACTTCAAATCCCAAGGGTTGCTTTATATAGACTTCCTCATCAATTGTGCCATTCAAGAATGTAGTCTTGACATCCATTTGATGTATATTCCATCCCATCGATGTTGCCAAAGAGACTGGTGAGTGTACAATTGTATACCTTGTTGTCGGAGAAAATGTCTCTTCATAATCAATGCCTTGTTGAGAGAAGCCCCTAGCCACAAATCTTGTCTTATATTTGTCAATACTTCCATCCGCGCATGTTTAATCTTGCAAATCCACTTGTCTTCATGCCTAGGTACGATCCTCCATACCCCACTCTTCATTATTTATAAGTATTCTTCATTTATGGAATCTTTCCATTCTTGACGACTAACAACTTCTTCAAAAGTGGATGGCTCTAGTTCTGTTAATTTTTTCATATATGTTGTATACCCAGAATATCTCTTGGGCTTCTTGCTTTCTCTAGATATGCCTTTAGCTGCTCCATGTCCCTTTGCATCTGGTAGAGTAGATTTTAACCAATTAGGTATCTTTCTAGTCTCGGGGATTACCACAAGTTGTATAGGTTCACTGTGACCTTCATCTTCATGGTTTGGTTCTTCTTTCCTAGTACCTTCCTCTTCAAATATAGGAAGTTCTTCATCATCAAAGTCCATAGAGAGATCCTTTGATTTCTTGACTGCGATACTTTCATCAAATATTACATCTCAAGTAACTTCTATTCGGTGTCCCTCCTTTATGTAGATCCTATAGGCCTTAGAGGAATTAATGTAGCCAACAAATGTTCCTTTCATGCCTGAAGGATCTAACTTCTTTCTTTTGTCCTTCGGTGTGTGAATATAGACAAGACAACCAAAAATTGGAGATGATTTATGCTTAGTTTCTTCCTAGTGAATGATTCTTCAAGAGATGTTAATTAGTGACATGTGGGGACTTTTATTTTGTATGTATATAACTGTCTTCGTAGCTTCACCCCACAAAAATTTCAACAAATCTTGATCATGTAGCATGGCTTTTACACTTTCTTCTCCATTATTAGACCTTAAAATTTTGATTCTCCATTCTTTAAGGTTATCTACTTCGGCTTTGAATTCTTGAAATTTAATAAATATTTCATCATTGGATATCATTAAATAAACCCAAGTTTTCCTTGAATGACCATCTATAAAAGTGACATAATATAGATGGCCTCCAAGTGACTCTAGAGTCATAAGACCACAGACATCAAAATGAATAAGATCCAAGATTTTCTTTGACCTTAAAGCACTACTTCCAAATAGTCTTTTGGTGTTTTTACCCAATGCACATCCCTTGCATATTCCATGATCTTCTTTTAGTTCGTGGATGCCATTCATTATTGAATTTAAGGTTGGTAAGATTTTGTAGTGAAGATGACCAAATCTTCTATGCCAAAGTTCACATGGGCTAACTTCAATGTAAACCAAAGCTTGAGCGAGGGGATTTAATAATATGTAAAATCTTCCTTCACAAGTCCCAATCATTCTTACATCTTTTATGCATGAGTTTTTACCCCATACTACAACCTTTCCATAAATGAAAGCAACTCTATCACCCTTATCTTCTAGACATGAAATGGAAAGTAAATTCTTGCACAAACTTGGAACAAATAAGATATTGTTGTGATGAATATTTCCTCCATTCTCTAGCTCCAGTGAAGTTGATCCAATTCCTCTCTCATGGTAGTTTTTATTATCACCAAGGTCTACGAAGTTAAAGGATTTTCCTTTTGATAATGTCTTTAGTTGCTAGTGTTGACTAGTCATATGCCTTGATGCTCTACTATCAAATACCCAAATATTCTCATCTTGAAATGTGCTAGTGAGTGCTAAGAATAGTCCTTCGACCTTTGTAGATGTCTTGGTCAATTTCTTCTTAAGAAAAAATAAGAGATCTCATATTTCTTTGATGCCCTTCTTGAGATGACTTGCCACCTTCGTACACTTCTTTAGGAACTTCTTCAATGTAGCAGATATCTTCATCATGCCCTTAGCGAACCTTAGCTCTGATACCATGTTGAGAAATATATAGGGTTGTAGTTAAGATGATTTCTCTTTCTATGATAAGAGCTTGTTTATCTTTTTCATTTTTTTTACTTATTAGCTTTATTTTATTATTATGTTTGTTTATCATCAAACAACTACCAAAACCAAGAATAATAGTACATAAGAACACATGATATAAGCTGCAAGCCAAGGCCAAAACCTCTCCACTTGAAAGGAAAACTTATATATATTTTTTCTTATAAATTCTTCAATTGATGAATTCCAATACCCCTAAACCAAGACCAAGACCCTTCTAAGACCGAGTCTAACCTCTCTTGACGATGTGCTTCCTTTTCCAAGTCAACCCAACCAAATCTCTTCCAACATCACAACTTCGACTCCCAACTACAAGGCTGAAATTTTCAATCCCTGCGACTGTTATTGCATCCACACGTGTGAGTGAAATTTAGCCTTGCAAGGCCTCCCATCAAATTCGTTTGCTTTGCTTCTTTGCCTAGGGCTAAAAAGTGACCTAGTAAATCCTTCTTCCAACAACTTTGATCATCTTCCAACAAATAGAGAATTTTGACCTTAAAGTAGCAAACCCTAGCCTTCCTTCTTCACACGTGTGAGATAGAATTAGCCCAAGAAACTTCTTTCTTCATCCTTCCTTCTTCCCTTGCCTTTTTCTGCTTCTACTTCGCTTGAATGAGATGAAAAGTGACCGACTTCTCAACTACCAAGCTGACTTGGTCTTGAAGAGTATTTTGACTCTTTTAATTTCAAAAATTATTTTCTTTACAATACAAGTCACAATGTGTTTGATGGGGTCTTCAACTTATGACAATGACTCTTTTGACTTCTTGACCAAGAACAAACCCTAGAAGCACTCCATAGGTACTTGACCTCTAAAAAAACCTTGAGCATAAAACTAATGCTCCAAAAATAACAATAATAATTTTCTTTCATTTTACAAAATACAAAAATCAAAAGTACATTTCGTATTTATGAAGACCGAACCTAGTTAAACATTTTTCAACAAGATCTAGTTTGACAATTGTTCTTAAAAATCTAATAGAATCTATTTTGGCAATTGTTACTTGTTAAACATTTTTCAACAAGATCTAGTTTGACAATTGTTACTTCTTAAAAATCTAATAGAATCTCTGTTGGCAATTGTTACCTCTTAAAAATCTATGCATAGAGTGTGATTGACACTCCACTAATTGATTTTTTTATTGGGACACTAGACCACATGTCTTGAATGGCATTTTTGTAAAATTTCAACTTTTGTTATTATTATTTAACATTTTTGTAAAATTTCAACTTTTGTTATTATTATTTTAGGGGTACAACGCATGAGTAACAAAGACTCCTTTATGAATTAGAGGAACTTTTCTTATAATATCATTAATTTACATTTACCATGATTATCTAGAAATATGAGTTGGAAGGCTTTGTGAACTATCTTTATTTATACCTTAGTGTATTGAATGGAACACATGCAAAACAGTGGTGGAGGCTTATCTTAGTGAGAAGTTGTGGAAGCAAATTCTTAGTGAGAATTTCTCTCTTATGTTGTAATTCTCCATTTTAGTACATACATCCTAATGAAGTATGAATTTTCTTAGATTTATATTTATTTCTCCTAATCTTGGAAATGTTAGTTTGTACACCTTCAAGGTTTATTTCACAAAAGCTAAGTGAACAGCGAAAAGAGGAATTCATTTTGTTTTCGTATGATTTGTAATTGCTCAACTTCTCTGGCCTTATGAAAAAGCGTATTATCATCAAAAGTTAGATATCATTTTCACATTGTTCATGTGAAAACTATCCTTTTATATTGGTAGGAAGGTGACATGATGTAACTAAAAATTAAAGTCAATATCTCCACCTCAAGTGATCTTCCACCTCTAAACCCACAATTCAAAAGACTACAATCTTGTTTTTCAAACAAATTTGAAGAGTCTTAAAAAGAGATTTTCATAATCACAATACTGTAAGGTAGATTTAATTACTAGGTGTAACAACACTACCATTTAAATTATTGACAAGAAAATTTCAAATTAAATTTCCAAAAGTTTTTTGGCACTTTATTTTTAAATTAAGAAAAAATCACTCTCTAAAGTTCCAAAGATAAAGCCATATTAGGATTCTGATGGGTTGACTTTCACATTTTGGTTGATTGGTTTTTTGGCACTTTATTTTTAAATTACATGGAACAGTCTCTCTCTTTCACATTTTGGTTGATTGGTTTTTTGGCACTTTATTTTTAAATTACATGGAACAGTCTCTCTAAAGTCCCAAAGATAAAGCTATATTAAGATTATAATTTGTTGACTTTCACATTTCAATAAATTATAATGGAGCATCCATGATGTGAATGATTTTCCTTATTCCTAATTAAAAGTTATTTCTGAGCAAAAATCATGCAAGTTGTGAATTACATAATCCATCATATTTGGTTCATTGATTTTTATTTATCTTTGCATAGATATGGGCACACCATCCAATTTGCATTTCTTAACATTAAATTTTCTTTAAATTTAAACCAGCATAGATGGTTTTCCTTATTTCTGAGTAAAAGTCATGCAAATTCTGAATTACGTAAACCATCATACTTTGTACATTAATTTGCAGATTTCCCATTTTCTTCTACAACCATAAATTTTCTCTAAATTTAAATCAGCATTTGTACATTAATTTGCAGATTTCCCATTTTCTTCTACAACCATAAATTTTCTCTAAATTTAAATCAACATAGATCCATTTCAAATACAGATCTAACATGAGCCGAGAAAGATAAAATTTCTTCACATTTATATTTTTTTATTAGCCCACATTATTTACATGTTTTGTATAATTATTTATTTTTAGATTTTATTAAATTTTTATTTTGGCCTAATGAGCAAAATTTCAACTAATTTCTTCATGTGAAATTTTTTTTATTAGCCCACATTATTTAAATATTTTGTATAGTTAGTTATTTTTAGATTTTAAAAAAAATTATTTTTGCGAACAAAAACAATTTTAATGGCTCTCTGCTCAAAAAGATAAAGATAAAATGAATTTATGATGTCCAAAAATCACTCCAAAAGAAAAAACTAACGCCCCTGAGAGTCCACAATACTGGATTTTAGAAATCCAGTGCCAGAAAAGGAAAAAAGGTGATAGATCAATCCCTTTCTTTTGCACAAACACAAATAGATCAATCCCTTTCTTTTTGTACAAACACCAATGAATTAGTTTCTATACAAGTACTGGCATCTCTCCAACAGTTTGGATTTAATTGAAATTAAATTAAACACAATCGATAGTGAAACTCGCGAAGTACATCAAATCTAAACATGCAAAAATCGCAAAATTCACACCATCACATTTGGTCAAATTGAATTTGGTGCAAAGGTACGATTTCTTTATCTGCTGTGGTGTTGATGTGAATCTACTAGGAGCACGTCTAGAAATACAAAGTATCTAAACTTTGAATAGGATTAAAACAAGTCAATTGTGATCCAAAAGATAAATGAAAATGCAGTTAACTTTAAAGATACCCAGACCGACATAACCTTCATCATCACATAATCGACAATTACAAAAGTTTTGATATTTCACATTTCCATCCCGTAATAATACAAATCATCCTGTAATAATACAGATTACCCCAAGAAAAGCATCAGAATTTTTTATATACAGACTAATCTGTAATCGCTAACAATATCTTCCTATAAAATCGAAAATCAAAAAACAACTTTACATGTTGCATGGTGGGATTTCCACTACAAGGTTCTAAACAGAAATATGCACACGGTTTGTCCTGCACAAATCCCCATGAAAAGAAAGTCTCTGATTCAATCTCTTCGCTTCCTCTTCTCTTTCTCAGATTTCGAAGCTGCATTTCTTGTCTGAAGTAAGGCCGATGTGAGAAAACATCATGCAAAATGAGACATTCCTACTCACATCTGAAAAAAGGAAAGATATTTATTTAGCCATCATTATAACTTACCATTATGATCAGCAATCGAACAAAAACTGCAGCAAAATCGGTAAAGAGTTCCAATGAATGCTTGACATAATCATGGTCTCCATGGTCTGCCCTCTCAATAATCATCTGAGTGTCGAAAATGATGTACCCAATGAATAGTAGAAGGCCAAAATAAATCTGCATTGACAGCAAGTTAAAAGTTAAAACAAATCCACCAAAACCTTTAAAAAACAAAGCAAACCCCTACTATAGTAGAGATGTACAAGCACTTGCAATCTAGATAAAGATCAAAATTTATTGATGGTTGCAATGAGTTCATAACAAATTGCCCTATACTGCTGAGAATAAATATAGACATGCTATAGCCTCTACACAATGAACAGCAGAAACGTGGTTTTTCGAGGTTTGGATACAGTGCTAATTGCTGCTATAGTTTCTTAGCCTGCAAATATTCTCTACATTTTTTTTAATCCAAGAAATGACTGCTGCTGAATATTTCAAAAATCGCTTGTATATTTACACTTTAATGATGATAGAGGAAACACCTGAGGACACCACTATTCATATAATGTATTAGAGGCATCAATCAACTCAGGTTTAACTATAACTCGATAGTAACTGTGTTGTGTCAGCATTTTTGAAACGTGCATCTCATATCAAAGGGATAACTAAATCTGAATCACATGGAACGTCTAGCTGCTATTCAAATTAAAGTCTGGATGCTGTTAAGAAGAGGATGACAGGTACAATGAGTTGACAACTATAGGTTTCTGTACTTTTATTGAAGTGCTTCAAGAAACATGTAAATATGAGGAGCTGCACTGCAGAGAGAGCAAACTTTCCTTGACTCGGTTCCAGGTCTTAGGGGAATCAATTCTGGCATGCTTCGAGGAGCCTGTGAATATGAGGCGTGGCACTGCAGAGAGCAAACTTTCTTTAACTTGGGTTCTAGGTCAACCCTACCAAAATTGCCTGAGATTTGTACAGTGTACCTGGTATCATCTCTTTCAAATTCATATAATAAAAAGTGAGGAAACAATAGTAGACAAGTGATTGGGGAACCTCAGTCAATCTCCCCAAAGGATGCTTCTACATTCCTTTAATTATTACAAATATTCCTCAAAATTTGAAAAGAATTAGAGAAGCCTGTTTTATATCAAAGCTTAAGAGTTATTTATCTTTAATTAGCACAGATCCATCTTAACCCAGAATCTGTTATGTGCCAAATTCCAATCAGTATCAAATTTCATGAGGTAGCCATTCTAACGTTTTTGAACAGCTTCATATGAATAACCGGTTTCCATTTAAACATAGAGAAAATTAAAATATATATAAAAAAAATACTTTGACATGAGAACACATGCAAACACACAGACACACTTCTCTGCAGAGTACACAGATGTTGTGCCAGAGTATATGTTGAAGAAGTATCAACCCAGTATTTCAGAATTTATACATAACAAGCAACATAAAAAACGTGCATGGAAAGCTTGTTTTACTGTAAAACTTCAATGTGGGCATTGACGTTTAAATAATGCAGGCAAGGCAAAGATTACAGTTACCTCAAACATGTGGATAGAACTGGAGCCACCAAAAAGAGCTGATGCAAACTGCAACCATAGCAAGATACTAATACCTGACCCCAATAACCCTCCCAGAAATATAAATTCCCTGCGCCGAGCAAGAATAGCAGCACCCGAAAAGCACACAAATGCCAAGCCTGTGCCAATAAAGGCTGTTGCCAGAACACTGCAAAATCATCATATCAACACACAAAACATTAGAAAGGAACATCAAGGCAAAGACTTGAGAAGTTACCTGATTCATTCTCATGTTGTAAGAAGCCAACAATAAAAGTCTAAAACAATTTGCAGTGCCAACAACTTTTGTCAATTTTGCCATTAGCTTCAACAAAGAGAATTAGGCTCCATTGCACTGTGGTCTAGCCATTGAAAGAGAATTATGGGTATTTAACTAATTTTTGTACACTTGGGCATTAGAGCATTTTAAATTTCAATTTATTTTTATATCAAGGTTCTCATGTATGAGAGAATCTTGGAGGAAGATAAGCATATCCTCATAAATTAAAACTTGAAATAAAAACCAATTGACCCTATCCACCAATTGATAGCATAGCTATGATTGGGTACCTAACGTATAAGCACAAGATAACTAACATGAAGGAGGGTTTCTAGCATTGCTTCACATTCCAGTTAAGGTTATTGTGCATAGGAGAGGGTGATATGAAGATGTTAATACTTGGCTAAAACATTGGAAAACCAAAATAAGAAGCCACTCTACAGGATATTGATACAATTTATAGTATATTACATCTAAATTTAAATGGGAATTGTGATTGAATGAAGAAACAGAAAGTAAGAGAAAATTACCCCCAAGGCAATCGGATGACATGATGGATGCCTGTCCCTTTGAGGAACAGTTGGCAAATGCAAGTCATGATGGTCAAGCAAGACAGGGAAGAGCAAGTCATGCCCTGCACATTAACCACCATTATATGGGTATAATGGATTCAAGCGGATAAAGGAATGATAACACCATGGAGTTCAATTCTGGTATGAAGAGCAAGCCTCTTAGTGAGGATTCGAGCAGATAAAGGAATGATGACACCATGGAATTCAATTCTGGCATGAAGGGCAAACCTCTTAGTGATGTTAACTCTCATGAAAGATACGTATTCAATAAGTATTTTAACCGTCTCTTCTGTGTTTTCTCCATTCTATTTGATAGTGCTCGGAGCTGCCTGGTATAGCACTGTTTCACCGCTCTTCTTATCGCATCACCTATTTGCTTTATGAGGTAAAATAAATATTCCATTTCCTCCACAACATGTAGACAAAGGGGTTTTTATTTTCAATGATTTTCAGATGTCATGTTTTCATTTACAACAAGAAAACAATCTTTTATAGGACTGTTGGAGGATTGGTTTTGGAGGTCAACCCTGAACTCTTGTGAGCTCTGCAATGAGTTGGGAGGGAAGGGAAAGGAGGGTAGGCTTTCCTCAACTCTCTGCCTATAACTATTGGAGTGGTCTGAATTGCTTAGAAAAAAATGAATTGGGAAGCAGGCCAAGTGTTTGTCAAATGCTAGGAGTAACAAGTTTACTGCAGCTAGCAGAGGCAGATCATGATCATGCAAAATTTCCAGCAAAGGAAGCCTATTGGGACCGACAGACACCAATTACTGAGTACCGAACTGACACCAATCCAGTGTACATACATGCGGACACATTCTCGGAGGATTCTTTGAATGTTCTAGGTTCTTTTTTGCTTTATCTTTTATGTTAGTCACTAGGCTATAGCAATTTTTTCATTCCTCTCTATATAATAGTATGCTGGTTGGCACATCTTGGTCTCTGAAACAGTATTTGTTATATTTATACTGTTTACTAGATAGAATGATAATATTATGAACAGTTCTGATAATACTGGGAAACATCACAGATAGATTCATCTGATGTTTGATGACTAGCTTGGAAAGAATGTAAAAATGTATATTAATCAATATATGAGTAGTTAAATTACAAAAATTTTGTAAGAAAATTAATGTACCATAAAGAGATCATTAACCCCAAGCTAGATCTCACAACTTGTTAACTCATCGAAACCAAAAAGATTTAAAAATAACCTCTCCACTCTTTCGATCATAAAAAATTATTCAAGCAAACCAATTAATCCCTTTTCATTTCTTAAGGTTCAATATGCCAAGGTTGGTCTCAATGAACAGCAATCATCATCATATGTTAAGTTGATCCCAGTGGATGGTAATCAACATCATATACTCTTATACTTAAAATTTGCAATTGAATTACATTTGTGACCACTGAATTCACCAAATTTTGTGGTAATTAAATTCAGCAAAATCACTTTAGACTTGGCAAATTCTACTTTATTTTATTTTTAATTGTCAAATGCAATAAATTAACAACCATTCACTACCCCCTGAATGGGATCTTAGGGAGGCAAGAAAGGAATGAAACGCGTGTCGACTAAAAGGGAGGAGGAGGGGGCAATTGACATGATCACACATTGATGATAGCATATGAAGGGAAAATGGGCACTCGAGAGGAGAAGCAGGTTCTGTCAATTCACTAGTGAAATGGTTTTTGGATTAATCTGCTCGGAGAACTGATTGCCAATATTGCTCTCCCTCCTCCGACTTTTGGTCTTTGTCTCAGGTTGCCAATTCGGTGGACCAAGATCAGTTGGGCTTCTTGGAATTCACGATGTGCAGTCAACTCGTGAATTCTCTGCCAGAAAGGAAGGCGAGCAAAAGCGCATTTGGCAGGAGGATAGCAGCCAGGGTCTCTGCAGAGGAAATGCAAGGAGATCCCAACCCTGACTCGGAGAAACTTGAACAGGGCGATGACTTCAGCAGTGGCAGAGGCAGCAGAATATAACAGTCAGTTTTTTACAAAGTTTAACAGGAAGTAGACGAAATTGAAAAGATTCAAGGGAAAAGGGGGTATGACATCCAGTAGTAATGAGGCGATATTTCCTTTGGTTCCAGCTACTGGTTTTTTAAGAGCAGAGATAGCGTATATTTGAAGCTCTTCGTCACTATAACCGTCAAAATAAGGGACACCCGGCAAAATTTATCCTCACCAAATTAGACCAATTGGACCAAGAAAATACAGTAACTTATTCACAACCATATGGAGGTTGGAGGCATGAAGTGAGGAACCAGAATAGGTTGAGAGGCCTGCAGCGGCAAAGGAAGAGGAGCAGAGAAAGGTAACAGTGGAAGCAGCACAAGCTAATGAAGCTGCCACAGACCACCCCATAGAGGACACTACTCCGCTCTAGATCAATGTTGATTGAAATTTGGAATCGTAGGATTAGCCTACGCCATAAAAGATTATACTGGTGGAAAATATCTATATTTTGATATGTTCGTAATGTTGTTAATGCTGTTCCTCACTCTAGATAGCCTTGGTCCTGAGCTGGTTAGACATGCTCAATTATCGGTATTTTGCTAAATCCCTTTATGGAAAAAAACAGGTCTCAGATCAGCCCTAGACTTATTTTGATCCACTGTAGTCCTCTCTTCTCTCAAATCAGGACACAGAAGGGACTGATTGTATATCATTAATGGAATTTAGCATACTTCAAAGGCTACAACCACGTTTGATATCCAAGCCTCTTAAGATTCCAAAGAAACTTCAATTGAAAGAATCGAGACTTATTATTTACCTGGGATCGATATTGATAACTATATCAACGAGTGGTCCAAGACTAACTCCATTAAGTAGAGCGGCTGCCATAAGTAACATTACCCGTTTGTTCTGTAAAAACACACAATTACAGCCCGTAACATCACAGACCACTCATAATAATTAATCACTGAACTGGGGGAAAAGTGATTAATACCTCATTATATGAATAAGCAGGGATGGACGTAAGCCAGACTAGAGAGCCCAAGAAAGCAAGCCCTGTGAGGAGACCACCAATATTCCAAAGAAGATGTAAATAAACCCCCACCGCTGCTGCAACAAGGGCAGCGCTGAGCGATAGATAAACCCTTTTCAGATGATTTTGAACAGTAGGGCTGATCTTTCTGAGGTTTTTGAGAGCATGTAGATCCCACGAAGCATAACCAAAACCCTGGTTGGTGCTGCGGTATCCTCCGCCATAATTAGAGGTATATGAAGCCATTTTGCAGAAGATTACCACTTGAATAGATATATCGAGGACCCCGGATGACAGAATTGAGAAGTTCCGTGATGCTGGGCTTGACAGGGTTGCTATAACAGCCGAAGATGATCAGAGCTAGAATAGATTTCCCGAAGAGAGATGATCAAACAAGATGAAGATATAGACGGGTTACGGGTATTTTAATCTATTTCCATTTATTTAGCGTCAAGAAGTCCTAGAAGATTCTTTGAATTTGACGTGAAACGAACGTCCACTTCCCTGAATTTGACGTGAAACGAAACGAAGGTACCCGAACCTCCTTCGAAAACCAGAAGTTTCCAACCATATGGATTCGGTTCTCAAAACCGCAACTGGGGTTTTAGGCAAGGTATTTTTCTCTTTTCTTTTATAGCCTGGGGTTTTAGGCAAGGTATTTTTCTCTTTTCTTTTATAGCCTGGGGTTTTAGGTTAGGTATTTTTTTATATCCTTATACCCCGTTTTAATTGTGGTTTTTTTAAGCGTGGGGTATTCACGCAAGGTATTTTGAACAGTATTGTATGTTTGTGTGAAATTTGTTGGAAATGCAATAAGGTTAGTGATAAAGGGATTTGGACATTTCTTTTATTTTATATATGGTTATTTGAAAAGTAAAATAAGAAAGAACCTTTTTTATATGAAAAATTGCATATTTTGTGATTGCTTTATTGTATCGAGAGGTGTTTTATAATGTAGGGGTTTAATATAAGAAAGTATTTCAACATTTTTAAATGTTTATTTAATATATTGAATTTCAATATATATTAAGATGTTGAATTCATATTTAAGGGTTTTGTTATTAACAATCATTTTTTAAATTGCAAACCCAATGGTTATTATTGGTTGGTATGTCATAGTATTAATTAATACATGAATAAAAAATCCTAACTTACTTTTTAGTTCTTGTTGTTGAGCTCAACTAGTTTGCACAATGCAAGGGACAAACACTTGGTCGCCCCTACACAACAAAATAAGATTTAGTGTCTTGTCATTAGTAGGTGAAACCAACCTTGGTTATTGATCTACAGTGGGTTTCAAGAGCTTAAGATATTTCAGTGAATGCCCATGGAGAGAAATACAATTTCGAAGCGTCTTCTTTTCCACCATTATGGTAAAGAGAAATGTACATGCTGCTTGCCTCATTGTCAAAGAATACCGATAATTGTCAAAGAATACCGATAGATTTTGCCTACCTCATTGTCAAAGAATACCAATAGATTTTGCACTCTTGTCTGTGACCTCTATGTTGGAATTACTCTAGAAGTTGCCATGAACTTGGTCATCAAATATTACAGGTGGTAAAAAAAAACGATGAAGAGACGGTGTCTATCAATAATGGAACCATGCAAAATTGTGACTTACCATTGCCACAGATAAAATATAAGGGTTTAGAGTGTGTATATCTTAGAGGGAAAAATGAAAGAACAAGTTGTTGTAAAATATGTGGGAGAATTATTCCCAAAATATACTCATAAAAATTATGTTATATTCAGTGTTATCTTCAAGCTTTTGTAGAGGATGAACAAGAGAAAATTGAGGCTTCAACCATCCTTCAATCCTTTGCATGGTGGGGATAGAATAATATGTTGGGTCATGCGTCGTCCTCCACTAAACCCGACTTTATAACCATACCATCTAATATGTGGGACACTCTTTCTATAATAAAAGAGGGTGTGAATTCCAAAATTAATTAATACCATCATGTTCCTTCCATCCTGAATGTATTTGTTGTGTAAAGGATGAGACACACAAATTGTTTCATTTCCAACGAGTCTTCGTATTAAAATAAGTAAAAACCATGAATAACCCCAAAAAAAAAAAAAAAAAAAATTGCAAGTGAGTTTCTTTGGACTTCTAAGTTTGAGATTTGGGGTTTAGCTCTTAAATGGTCAAATTTTTTCTTTAATTTTTTTTTTTCCAAATGTTTGGGATTTACACCATTTTTAAATAATTTAATATTAATCTTAATATATTATAATATTAATATTATTAAATTCAATAACTTATAATATTAATTTCGATATAATATTAAATTTGATATATTATTATATATATTAATATATTAGGACATTGGAGGGGAGAACAAAGACATAGAGAACTAGAGATTGAAGGAGAGGGGGAATGACAAGGGAGAGAGAGAAGGAGAGAGGGAGGGAGGGAGAGAGAGGAAGGAAGAGAGAGAGGACTTGAGAGAAAAGAGAGAGGGAGGGGGAGAAAGAGATGAAGTTGTGGGGGGGGGGACGGAGAGAAGAAGAAAGACATAGAGAAAGAAAGGTGGAGAGATAGTGTGTATGTTTGGGGGTTGAGATAGAGAGACAAAGAAAGGGGGGAAAGTGGATGAGAGAGAAGGACATAGGGAGGGAGATAGTGATAGAGTTGGAGAGAGAGAGAGAGAGAGAGAGAGAGAGAGAGAGAGAGAGTGATGAGGGGAGAGACAAAGGGAGGTGGGAGACAAAGGAAGAGAGAGAGGACTTGAGAGAGACAAGGAGAGAGGGAGGGAGACAGATATGGAGTTGGAGGGGGAGAGGGAGGGAGCGAAAAAGAAAGACATGGAGAGAGAAAGGTGGAGAGAGAGAGGGAATGACAAGGGAGAGATGGATAGAGAGTTAGGGAGAGAGGAGAGTAGGAGGGAAGAGAGAGAGAGAGAAGGGTAAGAGAGAGAGGGAGAGATAGATAAAGAGATATGGAGAGAGAGAAAGATTGTAAAAGAAGTTTGATTTAGAAAGCTATGAATATTTTGGTTTTTCACTTAAATAGATGCATTGATTTCAGTGTAGATGTTGATTCCTAATCCTATTTGATTGATTGCATTGGATGCATTGATTTCAGTGTAGTTGTTGATTTCTAATCTTATTTGATTCCTTTCACTAGATGCATTGATTTTAGTGTAGATGTTGATTCCTAATCCTACTTGATTAATTGCATTAGATGCATTGATTTCAATGTAATTGTTGATTTCTAATATTATTTGATTGCTTGCACTAGATGCATTAATTTTAGTGTAGATGTTTATTTCTAATCCTATTTGATTGCTTACACTAGATACATTGATTTCAGTGTAGATGTTGATTTAGTGGAGTGACAAGGGAGAGATGGAGAGAGAGTGAGGGAAAGAGGGAAGAGAGAGAGAAGGAGAGGGCATAGATATGGAGAGGAGGGAAGAGAAAGAGGGAGGGAGACACGGAGATGGGGCAGGGAGAGGGAGGAAGATAGTGATAGAGTTGGAGAGAGAGGAGAGAGAGAGAGAGTGTGAGAGAGAGAGAGAGAGAGAGGGAGGGAGAGATGGGGGTAGAGATAGAGGGAGGTGGAAGAGAAAGGGGGAGAGAAGACTTGAGATAGAGGAGAGAGGGAGAGGGAGAGAGATGGAGTTCGAGTGGGAGAGAGAGGGAGGGAAGAAAAAAGAAATAGAGAGAGAAAGGTGGAGAGAGAGTGTGTATGTTTGGGGGGTTAGAGAGAGAGAGAGAGAGAGAGAGAGAGAGATGAAGGAAGAGAGAGATGGATTTGGAGGGAGGGAAGAAGAAAGACATAGAGAGAGAAAGGTGGAGAGAGAGAGGGAGTGACAAGGGAGAGATGGAGAGGCAATGAGGGAGAGAGGAGAGTAGGAGGGAAGAGAGAGAGGGGCAGATAGAGGGAGGGAGGGCGAGAGATAGATTTGGAGAGAAAGAGATGTAAAAGAAGTTGGACTTAGAAAGCCATGAATATTTTGGTTTTTCACTAAAATAGATGTGTTGATTTTAGTGTAGACATTGATTCTAATCCTATTTTATTGATTACACTGCATACATTGATTTCATTGTCGTTGTTGATTTCTAATATTATTTAATTGCTTGCACTAAATCCATTGATTTCAGTGTAGATGTTGATTTCTAGTCCTATTTGATTTCTTCCACTAGATGCATTGATTTAAGTGTAGATGTTCATTTCTAATCCTTTATGAATGCTTCCACTAGATGCATTGATTTAAGTGTAGATGTTGATTTCTAATCCTATTTGATTGCTTGCACTGTATGCATTGATTTCATTGTAGATGTTGATTTATGATTTGATGCAACTAGATGTATGATGCACATTAATTTAAAAGTAATTATATTAATAGTTTGCATTGATTTCAATGTAAGCACAACAAAATTATTGATGACGTGCATTGATTTATGTATTACATTTATTTAGCCATAAATAAAATACTTGAATTTTCATCTTAAATAAAATGTTCATTTACCTAAAATGTTTGCTTCTTGAAACTGTATACTATTTGTAATTGGCTACATTCTTATTATTCCCATTTTCTATCATTCAAGTTATTAAAAATCTCTATCATCTCAATAAACTAAGGTAACTGAGCAAATTTAAAATTAAAATGACTAGATTAATCTTAGACATATTTAGCATATTTAAAATGATCATAATAATTAAATGTTCAACCAATTTTGTGTAACCGTGCACGACTAAAACTAGCCTAGATCCATCTTAACCCTCGATCTATCAAGCACCTAGAGGGATCAAATTTCTTGAGGTGCAAACCTTTCCTCAAGTTTTGCACTTAAAAAAGAGGTTTGCACCTCCAGAGATTTGATCCTCTCAGTGCTTGATAAATCGAAGGTTAAGAGGGATCTAGGTTGGTTTAATTATTTATAAGGTTAAGTGGATCTTTAAGTTTATCTAATATAATATTATAAAAAAATAAAAATATAATTTTAATATAAAGGGTGGTGGGTGTGGGATAATTTTTTATTTTGAAAGGAATGTGGAAAATAATTTTGAATAAGGATTAGTAAAGGTTTTGCCTTTGTCTTGAGGGTTGAAGATCATTGATCATAACCACATTAAAAATTTAGCTTGTATTGGAAATTTAGATCTAGACATCAAACTAATGCACAAAGCATTTCGTCCAAGTAATGGCACTCTAATAAGAATAATCACCTAAATCAAGAGATAGGTTGCCAAGTTAAATAGTGTGGAGTTCTATCATGTACTTAGGACACTCAACCATCAAGCCAAGAACCTAGCCAATAAGACAACGCTTGTGGACTATAGAAAAATAAGGTTAAAAGGAGGGGATATATATTACTCTATCCTCTAAGTTTAATATTTCTAAGCTTTATGATGAGCCCTTGCAAGTCAATCACTTGACATGATAAGTATATGGGGGTGGTTGTATATCATAATTATTGAGAAATCAATGGCAACTAGATTAGGGTGATTTCTCTTACTTTGATAATTGCTTGTGATGTTCTTTTACTTAATTTGATGTATTTCTAATTAAGCTTCTTCTTCACTTGATTATTATTGTGTTATTATCATAAAAAAACTACCAAACTATGAAGATCAATGAGACAAGAGGACACAAAATATAAGCTACTATCTAGGGCCAAAACCTCTCCCTTTGAGATGAAAACCCACAAGAATTCTTCTCTTCTTATAGAATCTTCAAATGACAAATTCCAAGACCTAAGACCCAAGACAAAGACCCCTCCAATACCAAGTTAAACTTCTCCTTGATGAACTTGTTTCTCACAAAATCAACCCAATTCAAACTTGCTTCAAAACAACTGCAACTTCTACTTCGACCTCAATTTCGAACCTGCAACTTATGACTGCAATTTTCGAGCTACTTGCAAAAACTCTAACTTGCACGTGTGGGTGAAATATGGTAGATTAATACTCCTTTTCTCCATCACTTAGTGTGTTTCTTCTTCCTTTATAACTCAACTTGAAAACTTGATCTCTTTGTTCCCAAACTTCGGTTTCTCTTGGCAGGTCTGCAATTCGGTCTTTCTGCAATTAGATGATGCCCTAATTCTTCCGCACGTGTGGGAGATTGTAGCCCAAAAATTGTTCTCACAAATTTGGTTTGTCTTCCTTTTAATTCTTCTTTTTTTCTCTTTGTTCTTTGCTTCATTCTCTTTCTTGGATCGAGCTTCTTGGATGCCTCTCAAATGAGGTCAAGCATATTGTATATATACACTTTTTGTGAGGTTCTAGTAGCCCTTAAAGAGGCTGAATTTATTGTTATAGGCTGACTTGTCTCCTTGTAGGCTGACTTGGTCTTCGAGGGTCTTTATGACACAAATTGACTTACATAAATTCATTTGACTTGATACATGATGCCCAATAGGGTCTTTTACATATTACAATGACTCTTTTACTTATTTGACTCTATGACAAAGCCCTAGAAGCACACAATGGGTGCTTGACCTAAAAATAATTTGACCTAGATCATGAAACCCACGTTATAAAGATAATATTAATAAATTTTCTTTTCTCTTTTACATCAAATACAAAAATCGAAATTACTTAAGTCATTATGAAGATTGAACCTAGTTACATTTTCCAGCAACAATCAGTGACCAAAGTGCATTCACTGTGTTGTCCCCTCACACATGTAATCATTGTTGTTGTTTCAATCTCAATAAACCATTATGGAACATAATGTAGGTGTGATGATGGCATTGAAGCATGAGGAAATGTATAAACATATTTTTAATGCATTATATATATACCAGAATGCATGAAAACAAATATGTAACAATTCTTCAATCGTGGCAAATATATGTACAAGAATCACAACATTTAAATTTCTGATTAAAAACATAATCCACATCTATCAGTGTGTCGTCGAGCCCCACCCTTCAACCCCATCGGGGGTTGAGGGTCCCAAGATTGTGTACAACTCTTGCCACTTTCCCCTCTCGATAACCAGATGCATGTACCATATACATATATATTAATTATATTCATCGAACAAATATGAAATTTACATCAAACCATTTACATTAAAAGACAAAGCACATTGATATTCAATATCACTTTGTGAGGGATATGATAGAAGACAAAAGGGTGTTGCTGGTAAAAGTGGACACTTTGAAGAATATTGCAGATGCATTGACCAAATCTATGAGCTCTGAGAAGTTCCCTTGGTGTATAGAAACAATGGGCGTTGCAGGGCTGGATAAATAACTAAGCTCTCTTGTGGAAAGAAAACAACAAGCGGGAGAATGTTGGGTTGTGTTATATTCTTTCCATGACTAGCCCCAGTAATTAAATCGAGGGGTTAGAGGGGGAATGGAGCCCCCCTTTCATTGCATCGATGTGCAGTGGGGGGGTCATAGGGGGTTTGAGGGGTGCGGTCAGCGCCCCTCTATGGGGTCTGGGGTAGCGCCCCAAGGAAATTTTTTTTGGACCCATCGTTTTGTGTATGGTTTTCGCACATGGTTTTGGGCGCGATGGTTTTCGGTCCATTGTATTGGATGCTTTGGCATGTATATATATGTATTGTGACAATGAAAGGAACATAATGAAAAATCAATCTGGTAGTCCCGGTTTTGGGATCCAAAGGAAAATCTCTGTGTATATTTGTTTTATGTGTTATGCTCTCGCTATTTGTTATTTTCTGTGTTTTAGAATTCGTATGCAGGTAATTTCTGTATGGGGTTAAAACCTACAATTATCGTATAGCCCGACTGATTTATACACACACACACACATGTTGGCCACTTCAACGGTTCCATAATACAACAAATAAATCATTTGCCAGGCGTGATTGGTGTAGTTGATTCATCATTCAAACATTTCAATGTATGTATATGAAATCCTACAAACACCATTGTTATGATGTTAATCCATTATTTCATGAATTGTCTGACAGATTCGTTTAAAGGAAGGGAAATCAACTTAGGACGAATTGGGACTCTATTTCCTAAAATTGTGAAATATATGTTTATAAAAGTTATGGAAAAAAAAACAATTTGGTTATATCAATAAAAACTTTCCCAAAATTGCAAAAAGGATGTCCACGCTTATTAATGAGATATTATCAAATGAATAGTGAAAGTTACCACCCAACAATATTAGAGAAAAATACCACTCCAATTCATATATACCTAGCTCACATATGCATACATTCTTGTTTATGCAATTCACGCAAAAAAACCACATACAATAAAAATACATGAAAAAAACATTTATTAAATTTAGGAATTTGTATCAGTATGTGGAATTCTAGAAGTTGTGATTGGGTTTCTTTCAAAGCATTTCACTCATCTTTTCCCACACAATAATTAATCGTTTGATCGTTCAATATTCAGAAGTAGAAACTAGGTTTGAGTACTTGTTTATTATACGAAACTTTCGCTGACGACTAGAGAAGGCTTGACACTAACCTCACAACCATAGGCAGTTACTTGTTTAGTCCCATAACTTTCCACCCTCTTGCCAGGTCCAAAGTCTAAGCGTTAGAATTTTCTAGGCAATTCAGTTAAGCTAAGGGAGAAGAATCACTTGCAAGTGGCTTATCATCCAGGGACAAGCACAGGTGGTTTTTCAATCACAACAAGCACTCATGGTTTACTAGTCCCAGAAATCACCAATAATTCACTATGCAGATGGTTTTTAAGTTGGAGACAAGCATGGTGATTTATCAGCACTCAACAAGTGAGCTCAACCTCCCTTTGCGTTCAAGTTTTGCAATACTAGGAAAATAAAAATGGGCAATGACAGTCCAGAGCAATGGATTGTCCTCGTGATTGCTCACTATGCTCCCCCTTCCTTTCAAGAATTCTCCTTCAAATACCAAAAATTGAACCCCTCACTTTGATCAACTTCAGATTTTAAGGTAGTTTGGGGCTACCTCCCAGTGTGACCGAGAGGGCACTCTTGCCCCTTCTTTGTGTTTCCTTCCAGATTAAGTTACCTCTTCGAAAAAATCCAATTTGACATAGCAATAGCATTAATGGCCACTTTAACCGAGAGATCCTTTACCCGCTATGAGGTTTGGCATTTCACTCTGGACTGTGATGGGCATGGCGGTTCACGACATAATCTGCACGCATGTCGCACCCCACCCTACCCTCAAATTATGACCTATCCATTCTTCTCAAGTTAATAATCAAATAGATTACACTTAATTATGATTACAACATAATTACAATTAATTATGATGATCAAATATTATGATTACAATTAATTATTAGTTGCAACATTATAATCACACAACTTGGCACCATGATCGAAATAAGAATGGATTTCACCACTAATGATCTTTATTATATAAAAATAGAGGTTCTACCAACTATTAGATATTGCACCGAGATGCTCAATTACACGAAAATATTTATAGAGATCATAATTAACATAGGGGTGTTACAAGATCTAAGGTCTACCGTCATTTTATTTAAGGCCTCGACTGCTAGCAAAAAAAGGAAAAGAGACAAGGGGAATCTTGTCTTGGAACCTGAGATGCTCGAGAAAAACTGAAGTGAGCTCCATTTATGAAAACTACAACAAAAAATAGATTGAACACACCCCATTATCTAGTTTACAAAGGATAAATCCATGCCCATTTGTAAAAGAACTAAGCAAAGAAAGTTCCAACTTACTTTTTCAAAGGATTTTAATAACACAATTTTGATGATCACTACTGATTGATTCTTTAATTACAAAGGATCAATGGTTTCTTGCACAATCACCATTGCATCATGAATTTGGAAACATTGAATGAAACCAAATTGTTCCTAAAAAATTATGACTTAGAATGGGTTTAAGCCTTAAATCTATTATATTGGCCACCAATTTGTAGATCACATTATAACACAATATTACATGGTAATCATTGAAGAATGAGGTGTCTTTCTTCTTAGGATAAGGGTAATGAACATCGAATTTAAGCTCCCATCATTTTCCCTGACCTCCATGATTCTCCTACTACCTTCAATAGATCCTAATGCAAAGGGGCTGAGAAGAAAGGTCAAAGTAGCAGTGAAGACAATGCCAAGGGTCAAAAGACCATTGTTTGTCATTATTGTGGCATGGCAATCCATATGAAGAAGCACTACAGAAAGAGGTTGATTGAGCAAATCAAGACTAACTAGGGAAGGACTTATATGCATTCATGGCCACAACATAAGCATATCAACCCAGGTCATCTGCATGGTTCATCAATTCAGGTGCATCACGCCATTTCACCAAGAGATAGGAATGGTTCACAAAATATAAGCCTTATTCATCCAACGATTCAATGACCTTCAGTGGTGGGCAAATGTATATAATAGTTGTTGAAGGAAATGTTCAAAATTTGTTTGGAGGAACTATGTTGATGTTCCTTAATGTTGACTATGTGTTAGGTATGGAGCTTAATCTTATTTTCGCTAGTCATATTATGACTCATTTCCCCCACTTAGATATTAATTTTAGAAAACACAAATGTGACATAGTTGTCAAGGAGACCAAGAAGAATGTTTCTCTTGGTGTGGAGGACCATGGATTGTTTAATTTAGTGGATATTGGACAAGTAAGAAAGCACACACTAGTAAGTAAGAATGCATTAGATATCAGTACACTGTGGCATTAGAGGTATGGGCACCTCAACATGGCCTACCTCACTAAGTTGGCATGAGAAAAGTTGGTATATGGAATTATGGACATTCAACACCAAATCTAGGGAGTTTACAGAGTTTTTTAAGCAGGGAACCAACATCATGCACCATTTTCTGAAGGGACAGCTTGGAAAGTGAAAAGAGTCCTTCACGTGGTTCATGTAGACAATTATAGACCAATGAATACATCAAAAATCAATGATGATAGATATTTCCTTTCGTTTATCGATGATTACAATAGGAAAATGTAGGTGTATTTTAAAAACTAAAATATGAAGTGTTCAAGGAATTTCAAAATGCCAGGCTTAGTAGAAAAAGTGTCAAGTTGCCAAATTACCTCTCTTAGGTTTGATAATGGTGGATAATTATGTTTCAAAAAATTAATAACTTTTGTGCTAAACATGGAATCAATAGGCAGTTCACTCCACCCTACACTCCATAATAGAATGCAATACTTGAAAGACATTAATGCACAATCATAGAGTTGACCATATGTGTGTTGCAAATTAGGTGTGTTCCACATAGGTTTTGGGTCGAGGAAATATTCACATCAATATACTTTATAAATAGATCTCCTACGATGGCGTTGAAGCAAAAGACCCTAAAGGAAGCATGGTCTAGAAGAAATCCCAAGGTCAGACAATTTAAATTCTTTGGTTCTTACCTACACATGGAACTAGTTGAGAAGAGGACCAAGTTAGATCCAAAGAGAAAGAAGTGGATGATCACAAGGTGTAGTGACACTCAAAAGGTTTACAGGTTGGTTAGTATCGACATTGATAAGGTGAGCTTCAGCCAAGATGTTGGTGTTGATGCAGAAGTTGGACCTTTCCAAATTCTTCCGAGTTCAAAATTACCGAGTTGTGAGAAGTGGTGAAGGATTCAAGTCTCAAGTTTTTGGCAAGGTAGGGGGGAGGAAATTTCGAGCATGATGAGTCTCCTATACCAACAATTTCTAATCCAAATAGTCTAAATAAACATTCGTATAACATTCTTACAGGTAGCCTAATTCATGGTGGAAATACTTGGATGAGGAGGATCTCGAGACAAGACCCAAGTGGTGGCACAACACCATTGGTGATGTTCAAATAAGAGAAATGATAGAGGGATGATCATGGAGAGGAAAGAAACCAAACATGGTTAACTTTGCTATGATGGCTAATATACAAGAAATCTATGAGCCACAACACTTTGAGGAGACAAAAGGAATACCTAAATTGGAAAATGTCAGGGCATCTAAGGATGAGATCTTAATGAAAAATCAGACTTGAGATCTCACATCTCTTCTACCATGAAAAGTCCCATTGGTTACAAAGGGTGTACAAGGTCAATTACAAGACAGATATTACACTCGACAAGTACAAAGCATGATTAGTTGCAAAAGGGTTCTCTTAACGAGAAGGCATTGGCTATGAGGATATTTTTCCTCCTATAACCAACATGAGAACCATCTAACTTGTTCTAGGATGTTAGTAAAATTTGGTTGCAACATCCATCAAATGGATGTGAAGAGTGCCTTCCTCAATGGAGATTTGTAGGAAGAGGTATACATGTATCAACCATAGGGGTTTTAGGTTTTAGGGAAGGAGCATTTAGTATGTCAACTAAAGAGAGATTTATATGATATAAAGGAAACACCTTGGGCATGGTACATCAATATTGATAGAGTTTGGATGAACAGGGATTCCATAAGTGTCCTCCAGATTCCAACATGTATGTCAAAAGAGTTGGTAATGATATTATCCTTATGTTCATATATGTAGATGGTATAATTACTATATGTAGTGAGGAGAAGGCAATATAATAGATCAAATCTACTAAGAACAAAGATTTTGACATGATTGATATGGGCCTCCTTCACTACTATTCAGGTGTAAAAGTTTGGCAAATAGGAAACAACAATTTTGTCTCACAAAAAAATATGCCAGGAGTTTGCTTGACATGTTCAGAATGACAAACTGCAAAATATCATCTACGCCTTTGGAGAAAAGGTTGAAACTTTCAGCCAAGGTTGACTCAGGCAATTAACAAATCGATATACAAGAAACTAGTGGGAAACTTGGTATATCTTATAATGATTTGAACAGATTTGAGTTTTATTGTGAGCTTCATTTATAGATTCATGATGGTGCAAAAACTAAAGAAATAGATCGTAGCAAATCAAGTGTTGAAATATGTGAAAGGAACACTTGACTTTGGAACTCTATATAATAAAAGTAAAGACCCTCGACAATGGGGATATACATATTCAAATTGGACAAGTTCTATCAATGACAGAAAATCCACTTCTAGATATGTCTTCAATGTTGGCATGGGTGAAATCACATAGACCAATAAGTAGCATGTAGTGGCCATTTCAAAAACATAAACATAATATCTAGGAGAAGTGAAAGGTGCATGCAAGGTAGCTTGACTCATGAGGATTCTTTTGTTGGAAATACTCAGAGCGGGGGCGAATCAATGTTTCACTTAGTTAATCTTGAAATTGAATTCACATCACATAATCAAACATTTACAATTATCGAAGACAAATATCAAAAGTGCAAGGCAAAAACTTGAAGAAGAAACACTTGTACACAATCTTCAATTCATTACAACCAATTGTGAGGACACCAATCCTTTGTAAACACCAACTTACAAAAATTGTAGGCTCCAATCTGTCAAGAAGATGACGACATCAATCCTCAGTAATCACTAACTTAAAACTTTCGTAAGCACCAACCTATAGGAAATTCCAGTTCCCTAGTTGAGCTCCAACTCAGTAACTTTGTAGGCACCAACCTATAGAAAATTTTAGTTCCCTAGTTGAGCTCCAACTCAGTAACTTTGTAGACACCAACCTTTAGGAGACTCCAATCTCCTTAGTTAAGCACTAACTCAACAATTTGTAGGCACCAAATGAATCCTTCAATTTTTTCCTTGGACATATCAACACCAATTCTCGTAATGTATACACTTTCTTTAGTAGGGTTGTCCCCTTACCATGCCACTCTTAGGTTTGCACCTTCAAGCCTAACCATAACCACTTGTCCTTCTTCTTTATCATGCTCCCTGGTCACCTTGTTATGCTACCTTAGTCACCTTGAAGTCTTCATTGTAGGCTCCAACCTCTTGCAAACTTTCTGTAATAGCTTCAACAATCAACAACACATAGTTGACAACTCCCTTATCATTGTTGTCACACCTTAAACAAATCTCCACCTCTTAAGAAACTTGGTCTTGAATTTGGGTTTAAAAACAAGTTCGAAAAAGATTATTTAGGGTTCTACATCCTTTTACATTGCACACTAAAATTGACCTTCTATAGTGCTAGAGTTCAGCCTCCAGAAATAGGCTTAAATAGCCTCCAATAGAGTTGGACCAACTTCAAAATCAAATCAAGACTTGTCATCAAAATTGTGCAACAAAAGGGCCTCAACCCAAGCTAGGACTTGGCCTTTAAACTAGGCCTGAATTCAACTTTCAACAAAATTTAAATTTGGCCTAAAACCTCTAGTACTCTATCCTTAAAACAGACCTCAAACAACCAAAAACCCTTCAAGAAATGTGCCAAAACCCTTCCAAAGAAAGCTACTTCAATTTAGCTCCACTTCACTTCTTCTTGGTTCATGAGGTATGAACTTTGGATCTCCTCCTTTGCTCTCCTAAATACAAAATCAAATGCTTGAGCCGAGTAGTTAGAAATGACCCTTCTCATGCCTTTTTATGGTGCGTTTGGACATTGGGATAGGGCCAACTTGTCCATTGGCCGAGGCAACTAGTGCGATTGGAAAAATGTATAGTGAATATTAAAAAATTCATTTCTTCTCAATTGTGAGGAGTTATAAGGTATGCCATATATCATTGGAAAGGTATGGTAATAAGATTTCAAACCATATATCCTATGATACCATTTGAGCTAGGTAATCAGAGTAAAAAAAACATTCAAAGATATGGTATCCAAATGGGGATTGCTTGTACTTTGGTTGGGTCACCTTGACAAAATATTTTATATCTCCTCATTCCTATGGAATTAGAGGGGCTGCCATATACCATATAAATGTATTAGAATATGCTATTTGAATATGTAATTTCCTATTTCATTTGGACAACCTTTGACATCAATAATAATAATTTTCAACAATACTTTCATATTTGCTTCTTCTGACAATTACTCCCCCTTTGTTATTGATGGAAATACTTTGATATTTGGTTATTCCAAAAACTACTCCCCCTGCCTGCATTCTTTTCATACTTCTTGGTTAGATTCTCCCCCTATATGTATTCTCTCCCCCTTTGACATCAATAGCAAAGGGTGCTCCCCCTACCTACATCTTTTCCTTTTTTTGTCACTGAGCACTTCTCCCCCTAAGTTTGTGCCCCAATAGATCATAACATCATGTGTATATAAATCATTTTTAATACAATTGTGTTGTTATATGTAACTTAAAAGTGTCTTCAAGAATGGATAGGTCTAACTCCACAGAGGCCAAGCTAGGTGTCTCCATCATAGGGGCTTGTTGAGCAATAGGTTGTTGAATCATTGATTATTTTGCTTTTATTTGAACCTTCTTCCTTACTGATGAAGCGGGCCTCCTTCATGTTCAACATAATCTGTTAGCATAAAAGTTCACCCTCAAAGGGGAATTATTGATGCACCTCGCTATAACGTTTTCCCTATAACTCACTCCCATTGGTTTTTCAAAATCATGAATCAAAGGTTCTTCCAATTTAATCTCCTCATTGGTAGACATGTTTGGTTTTCATTTTGGACCTTCACTTTTTCTTCTTATTCATACAAATCCTCATACTCTTGATTTTCTTATGGGTTGTCTTCTTCTTTCTTATACACTTCATTATTTTCTGCATACAAATGATCCTCTTCTACATAATGTTCTTCCTCACCAAAAACACTTTCATCCTCAATCACCCATTCCTCGTGATTTTGAATAGATTTTGAATCTGGGGCACCATCCTCCACACATCCCTCCAACACCAACTTCTTAGCAGATCCCAATGTCTCATCAACGTGAGACATATCTTGTTACATCTGCTTCATCTTGTTGAGAAATCTAGGGCATAACTATTAGATTATTTCTCTTCTTTAGATAACTGCTTGTGAATGATTTTTACTTCTTCGATTAGGATCTTCTTTTTCTTATGTTATTATAGTGTTCTTCTTCATCAAACTATTGTCATTATGTATTTTTGAGGTTGAGGGAGTAAACACATAGGACAACATCAAAACCACTTTGGAAGCGGGATCTAGCCCTGCCAGCTTCAGAGAGGGATCTCTCTGTGAAATTTAGCTATGTTTTGGTGTAAATTTTAGGCTAGTTATGACAGTACTGATTTTTTTTTATTTGATTGCTTGGTTGATTTAATCGTTATAATTCCCTTGGGCTATGGATTTTAAAGATTCACTGGATCTGCATCAAATTTTTAAAGGAGTTTCATAGGGCAAGCTAGGTTGTACTATTTGGATCTTTTAGAATATTAAATGGATTGTCAAATTACATAAATGTAAGATTCAATAGAAATTAAGGAGCAATGAAGATTTCCTTAATTTGACTTCAGAAGAAAACATGTAAATTAGTAACAACCAAAATAGGGTGCTCTAAATAACATATCATATTCATCACAGTTTCTGTTATGTAATTAAGATTTTCAAAAATGATAGAGAAAGGCAACAATGATCAAACACATAAACTGAATAAAAACATCACCATTTGGTACACCACATGAATCCTATGAAAATGTCCTTGTATTATTGATGCTCCAGCAACTTTGAGAAATTACAATTTTGCAAAGGAAATTATATTCAGAAATTAACCCTTAATACTTCAAACAGTGAAGTATTTATACAAATAACTGAAAAATCGTTGTCTCAACCGACAATGGATTATTAGCATAATTCTAAACAATAAAATTTATCTTTGGTAGAAAAAATAAGCCACGTAGTCAAATGCATGGAAAGGTGGCTCTGTTTTGGTGGATTCGTTTGATGAATCAGCATCAAAACTATGCCGGTTGTTGTGTTGCCTGCTGTTTTACTGCATCTGAATTTCCCTTTAATCCAGTAAATCACATAATTCTTCCCATCTTTTTTCATCTGGTATGGTTAATTTAATTACCCTTCGGTAAATCTCATCAACCTCAGTGTATTTGGCAAATGTTGGTTTTACTGTAAAAACATGTTTTATTTCATTCTGGATATAGAAGTCATTTTCCATGGTTTCTAAAAATGCTCTTGCTGTCATACTGCCCTTTATACCACTGAACTTGACACTGCTTCTGGCCACTTCCTTCATTTTCAGAACATAATCTTCTTGAGTGATTAATTTATCATTAATTACATATATGTTGGGCAATCCTTTCTGGATTAATGCTTCAATTTTGTTGGTAAACATGTTCACTCCCAGCTCTAATGTTTCACACCTTTCTTCCAATTGATCAATGAGGTTCCTTTTAGTCAAAACTTTCTTGACTTCCAAAATAGTGGCAGTCCTGTCACTAATTCCTAGTTCTTCAAGTTCATACTTAGTCTTCAAATTTAGGAATTTAATGATATTGGAGGCTTTTGTGGGCATATCTCCCAGCTTTTCCCTTACCTAAACAATGGTTTCTGTGGCCATCTCTATTAACTCTTTCTATTCAAAAATGATTTGGATACATGGCCAAATCTCATTCATAGAGTCCAGAATACCCATCCAAATAGTTTCCTTGGCTTGGGCCAAGGTCTCACCAATTGATGTATTTTTTTCTACCTTCTGCAACCTCTCCAAGAATCTCAGTGATTTCTATATAGTTTTCGTATAAATACCAATCCCCAGTCTTGGCCTGATCTGTTAGATGTAAAATCCTTTTGATATCTTCATTGATTTTGGGTTGTATGGAACTGTTAAGGATGTTCATAGCTGGTTGAATAAATTCCTCAATAAACTATTTGTATGAGAATTCTTGTTGCTCCTTCATAACCAATGAATTCCAAAAAATCACAGATTGTTGGTTTCCCTCATCATCTAGCTTCTGCATTGCAAAGCTGAACCTGTCAACTTGATATTAAAGAAACATGCAGATTAAAATGGAAGTGTAATTAAACACCTGCTATGTTGGAAATTTCAGAAATTTGTCATGGATGATATCAGCCAAGAATTGACTGAAGTTAAACAAAATGGATGGTTTGTTGTTTGTGGAAAAAATATAAAGGAAGCATAAAATGGGTTCATCTACCCACTAATCAGAAAAATAACCCAAAATATATGAAACAATGGTTATAATCTATTTAGCTTGACCAGGGAAGGTTGAGGAAGGGTATGGAGGGTTCTTCTTGGGTAATTGGGCATTTTCAGGCAAGAAGATCTCAAAAATTTTGGCTCTTGTAGTGAAATCAAGCTTCTGATAAAGCTAGGTGAGGGATTCTAAGGAGAAAGGGGCACTATTTTCCATAGGGGGAGCCAACATCATCTGGTTTATGGATTGGGCAGTAATTGTAAATAGGATGTCACCGGATGGGGCCATAATAGCTCTTTGGGTAGGGACATAACATGCCTGACATTTTCTGGTGAATTGAGGGGCATGGAAAGTTAGAGGGAAGATATAATGGGGAATATTTGACTCCCAAAGTCCAATTTCATTAGTTTTGTCTGCATGCTTGTCTTCCAGCCAACATTATAGCTCTAAAAACTCACAGTCACACTAGGTTTCACTAATCCGATAATCCTTGTCAGCTAAAGGAATGTGATCTAAATCTATGGAGGGAGGGATCAATGGATTGACAGGTTTCTCCTGGGTTTTGCTCTTTGGAGGCATGATTGTATCAGTGAATATAACAATAATTGACAAGAGATATTACCAGGAACAGTTTGAGATTATAAGCCACTAAGGGAAAAGCAAAGAGCACTGAGAATTCGATCAGGCCAGGTTCAACAAGTGTTTTGAAAATGATCGCTTTGTAGAAACTGTGAATTAGAGGGAATGAGGAGCGAAAGGGAGAAATGCGATGGTTCGAAAGCTTTTAAAGGAAGAGAGGTAATTTCCATTGGAGGTGGTGCGAGACTGTTCAAGTTTGAATAGTTACCCGAGAAGGAAAATTGAATGTCGAACGATAATTTTTCCGAGAGAGCAATTAATTGGGCAACGACTATGCGACGTGGCGAGAGGTGAGTGGCAGGGGTGTCGTGGTAGGGACATGATCGCGCAGATAAGGGGAAGGATTTTTTGAAGGGGGTAGAGGGTGGTAAGCAGTATCAACCGGGGCGAATGTGAAATTAGGAGATGGGGCCCGATGGGAGAAACCACCTTTTCGGAACCCCCCCGACGGTAAAGGTAGGAAGGAGAGGGGGGCCCGAAAATGAATGAGGGTCGTGGATTCTGAGGGGTGGAGAATCCTGATGTTCTAACATTGGCGTCCTTTAATAAAATACGACAAACAAACCTTTGTCCATATGCACCTTTATTTCTTGCTTTTGAAATTAGGATAAAGGTAAGAAATATGAAATATATGAAAACACTTTATCCATTCGTGCCTTTTTTCCTTTTCACAATGTCATTAAAACTTAGGATAAAATGGAACATAGGCATATTTATGAAATGAACTATTCCTACCCACCCTTTAACTAAGCCAACAATTTATTTTTCTAAGGGGTGCATTTTGACTAGCAAACCCACATTATTTTCTTTTATGAAAAATAAAAACTATCTAAATCCTATCACTTATTTCTCCTATTGATTCAGATTAAGTAGTTGAACCAATGTCATTTTCTACCTATCTACTGATTTACCAAGTTTAAACTGTTTGGAAAATCTTTATTCTCTAGTCTAATTTACAAAAATTCAAACATGCTTAACCATGATTATATTGTATGATTAAACAAATAACTAATCATTGTCACATTGTGGCATTTTAAACAAGCTGCACACAACCTTTATTTATCAATGATGAAGAAAACTATCTAACAGTAGTGGCATTTAGACTTGCAACACTTTCAATATTATTTATTTTTGTTTTTTCTTTCTTTTGGTGGGGTTCAATCTTTTCTTTTTTTTTCCAATGTTTTTTTGTTTTCCTCTTCTTTTTTTTTACCCTCTTTTCATTTTTTATTATATTTTTCTTTTATTTGGAAATCATTTGCAGATTGAAAACTATTTAGAATATAAGATTCCTGAGATGAAATACTCAATCACCTTGAGATCCTATAAATTAGGACCCTAACAGTGGCTCCGGCTGGGGATGACACTCTCCCTGTGAAGTGCCAAGAACATTTGATTAGTAGCTGTGAGTGTTCTATTTTAGCAATATCCACACCTGATTTCTTTGTTGTAGTACTTATGGTAACATATCAATTGAAGCTTAGGGCCTTCTCTGCAGACTTCAACTTTTATCAATAAGTCACCCAATCAAAATAATAAAAACAATGATATTTACAATGATTCCTGCGAGAAAATTTCTATTGCTAAGAGAAATAGTGCTTCAACATTATGCCATTCACAGGTTCACCAGGAATTTAAGTTCCATCTAGATGTTTGAGAAAAAAATGCATTGTGTCCTCTGAAAGCATGAATGATATAAGGTCTTGTCCATAGATTGTCAAATTTTCCATGCCTTCCTTTGTCCTCTCTTAAGGAATCCCACTTTAAAACTCTATTACCAAAAGTGAAATCATCTGCTTTAGTTATTTTATCAAAAATATTTTTGATATTCTCCTGGATAACCTGAGCCTTATTATAGACTTCTTCTTTGGATTGTTGCAATTGGACTGTCTAATCAATTTTGGATGCCATTTGGCTCAACTTGCAATTCCTGAATTATCTTCATAACTGGAACTCCCAAAGAAGATGGGAAAACAACATCCATTCCATAAACCAATTGGTAAGGTGACATGCCAATTGATTTCTTTATTGTGAGTCTATCAGCCCAAAGTGCATTTATCAACTTGTTGTGCCATGAATTTTTGTTCTCTTCTAACAACTTTTTAATAATGTTTACGAGACTCTTATTCGAAGATTCAACCAACCCGTTACCATGTGGGTAATAAGCAGTTGAATGTCCCAAAGTAATATGGTAGTTGTTGCAGAAATCTATTATTTTCTTGGATTCAAAAGCTGCAACATTATCTGTAATGAGCTTGTTTGGACAGCCAAATCTAGACAAAATATTGGTTTCCAGAAATTTGATAATAACAAAACCAGTAGCCAATTTGGAAGGTGTGGCCTCAATCAGTAGCCAATTTGGAAGGTGTGGCCTCAATACATTTGGTGAAGTAATCAGTAGTTGTGAGGATCCATTTATGTTGGGCAAAATATGGTGGGTGGATTTCTCCAATGAAATCCAATCCCCATATTTGGAAAGGAGTTTCAACAGATATGGGTTTTAAAGGCAGAGGCAATAGTTTTCTTTTTCCCTAAAAAATTTGGCATTTGTGGAAAGAGGTTACCTTCCTATGAACATCAAAGAAAAGGGTAGGCTAGTAAAAACCAGCTCTAAGGATCTTATTAGCAGTGATTTTCCAGTATAGATGTCCACCGCAATCACCTTCAAGGAATTCCTGCATTGTTTTTTCTGCATCATCTTTCAATAGACTCTTTAGTAAAATACCACAAGAATCTTTCCAATATAAAACATTATCTATGATGAAAAATTTCACTGCTTTTAACTTTAGAAATCTAGCCTTTGTCTTAGTTAAACCAAGAGGAGCATTTAAATTGAATAAAACAAAAATGAGGTCCACATACCAAGGTGAGGTGATAAAAGCCTCATCTAATTGTGGAGTCGCCTGCTCCTCTTGATCATCTAATGTAGCTACAAAGTTGATATCCAATGCATTAAAGTTAGTTTCAACCACCAATTTGGCTAACCCTTGTCCTTTAATAAGCTTGGTTGGCTTGACTTCCATGTCATACTCAAGAATGATGGCAATCCATTTGCCTCTTTTACCATCTGGTCCATTTTGGGTTAAAATATCCTTAACCACAACATTTGGTACATAAGAAATTATGTGAGAATGGAGGATATACACATTGAAATCTTTAATTTCTTTTATTAATGCGAAGGTCTGTTTTTCCATTATATTATATTTTAGTGCAACATCCCTTAAAGCCTTGCTAAAGAAAGCAATGGGTTGTTCAAATCCATCATTGTTTTTTTGTAAAAGGACAGCTGCAACAGTGTGTTTAGATGAAAATGAAAAGATTATAAAATCCTTAGTGAAATCTAGACTGATTAGGACTGGTGCTTTTGTCAATGCTTGTTTAACTTGATCAAATGATTGCCTAGCCTTAATATTCCATTTGATTTCTAAATCTCTTTTTAGCATATTCGTTATGTTTCTGAGAAGTTCTACAAGGTTGGGGATGAATCTCCTTAGGAAGTTTATTCTACCAATAAATGATTGAAGTTCCTTAATATTTCTAGGATGGTTGATTTTCAAAATAGCTTCAATCTTTTTGGGATCAATTTTGATTCCTTCCTTAGAGATTATATGACCAAGAATTTTTCCCTCTTCAAGGCCAAACAATGTTTTCTTAGGATTTAATGAAATCCAAAACCTTCTGCATTTCTCAAATACTCTTCTCATATGTAACAAATGTTCTTCATCAGTTTTAGAATAAACATTAATGTCATCTAGATAGATCACAATAAACCTACCAATTCCATCGGCAAAAGCAATATCCATTGCTCTTTGAAATGCGGCTCCAACATTCATTAACCCAAAAGACATCTTCACATACGTGAAGGTACCGCATGGAGTAGTAAAGGTTGTTTATCTTGATTATCAGGGTGGACTAAAACCTAATTATAGCCTGAGAAACCATCTAATAAAGAAATTATGGAAGATCCAACTACCTTTTGTAGAATATGATCCATTTTTGGTAAAGGGTAGTTGTCCTTTAGGGAAACTTTATTAAGGTTTCTAAAATCTATACATAATCTAATTTCACTTTTTTTCTAACTAGTTGGCACTATATTGGAAATCCATTTAGAGTATCTAAGAGGGACTATGATTTTAGAGCATACATTATTTTAATTCATTTCTCAATTAAAGGCATCAACACTGGATTTATTCTTCGAAGTTTTTGTTTAAATGGTTTCTGATCCTCTTTAATTGGAATTTTATGTTGTATAATCTTTGTATCATAAGTTTTTACATTTTCATAGCTCCAGCCAAAAACATGGTTGAATTCCTTTAATAAAACAATGTATTTTTGTTTTTCAGCAATTGGGAGTGATTTTGACAGTTTTATGATTTTGGGATCTTTTTCATTGCCTATATTGTATTCTTCAATTGCTACTCCTGTGGGCTCAATCTTAGGATTTTTAGCCACATCATTGAAATCAAATAATTCTTCCAGTGGAACTAGACCTCTAGGTAAAACGTTATCCTTTAACTGAAGTGTTTCAAACTCTTCTTTTTCTGGATCTATCTCAAGCAATTCTAATTTATTTACAACTTTATTTATGTGTGTATTTACATCTGAGTTTTCTAATTGCCTTTCTAGATTAGAATGTACAACTATTTGATTTTCTAATTCATATTCCAAATCTATACTATCATCTTGAAATTCATCCTTAGATTGCAGAAAACTTTCAATTTGTTTATCACTGCCAAACACCTACCAATACTTCATATTATCTGGTACAGCTGGTTGATGTTTCACTTCCACTGTATATTCTTGATTAGGGTAAGGCGTTTATAGGAGCTGGCTAAAAAAGCCAGACTATTTGGAATGATATTTTGTTTCCTAGGAATTGCAGAAAGGTCATATTCCAGAAAACTCTCTAGAAAATCGAGCACAACATTTCTGTATGCTCTCATCCTAGGGTGTTTAGTTGAATACTCTCCTTTAATTTTTTTTATAATTAACTCAACATCCCCTTGAATGGAGATTCTCTTGGCACCCAATTTTTTTAACAATTGCAATCCTAATATAAGGGCTTCATACTCAGCTATGTTATTGGTACATTGAAAATTGAGCTTGTATGAATGACCTTCAGCATGATTGTTTCCTGTGTTTACCACCCACACTCCTGCTCTAGAACCATCTTTGCTACAAGAGCCATCAAAACTCATGTTCCAAAGAGGTTCAGGAAGAGTGTTTTGCTCTAATGTTTGTGTTTGGTTTAGATCTGCTTTGGAAATCTTAGTTTCTGCTTTGATCACCTAAGTGTTGATGTCTCCATCATTTTAAAGAAAGAAAGAGTCTAAATCTGAGTGAACAAATTAAAGAGGACAGTTGTGAGGCTTCTCTTGACTACTCACCATGAATTTCATCAAGGTTTCCCTATATAATATTCTTTGCTAACCAAAAACTGGTATGGTGGCAAATGTCATATTCATCTATAGGATTCCTTGTAATTTTGCTCCCCATGAGCGTGAAAACATCATGCCATACTTAGGGGGAATATCTGCAACCACTATGTCCATTACCAGAATTTTGGCTGGGATTTGACCTAAAGTAATGCATAGGTCTTTGATGAGACCTAGACATCTTAATTTACTGGAATCAAAGGAATATAGGTATTTGTAAGGTCTGGTAATATCAAGTCCTAACTTCTCCATAACAGATTTATGCATCAAATTGTGGGAAGCCCCTGAATCTAGCATATCATTATGGAGGATCTTGTCAAGAATATTTAGGCAAACATAGAATGGAGGAACACCCCCTTCCTATGGTTTTCCCTCAACTTATGGCCCAAATAAGAGTTTAAGCTGGTCATCATTCAGATTTACAGAGTTTGTGTTTTCCCCTATGTTTAGAGATCTCATCACTTGAGGTCTATACATATTTTTGTTCATTAACTCTGTTAAGGGAATAGGAATTTGCAGTTTTGCTAACTCATTCTCAATGTTGAACGATGTTTGAATCTTAATCAGGTTGGGAAGATCAAATTTTTTGGGCATGGAATCCCCCCAAGGCATGTTTTGGGGCTTAAAGCCCAAGTTTTGACTGAATCTTTTTGTAAAAGCTCCGTGAATTGCGGGTGCGCGACGCGAAAGTATAATAGAGTCACAGGGTTGTCCACCCTAGTTTTTGTAATGTAATGTCAGCTGGATAGACCTACCCATGGTCCGCGGACCATGGATTGTATAAATAGAGTGAGGCTCTAAGTGTAAAAAATAAATAATAGAAGGAAAGCATGAGAAGTCGAAGTGATTGAGTCGAAGTGTAAAGTGTGTCTGTGGGTCGTACAGTAGGAGAAGGCTCTGCAACTGAGTGCACAGACCCCTGCAACTGAGTGCGCAAGGAAATTCAAGTCTATAACCATTGGGAGAATCAATAAAGATAAGTTTTTCTATAATTCTGTGTATATTTTCCTGGTTTAATACATGATTGGATATAATTTGCAAGTATATTGTTTATTTACTGTGCGATTGTGTATGCATGTTTTGTATTGCTAATTATAACGTAAGAAATTCAAGTAGGCGAAGATAATTAATTAACACTGGAAGATAAGTAAGATCTCAGGTAATAGCGCAGAGCAAGGGATAACCCCTGGTTAGGGCTGCGCGAAGGCAGTGTATCAGGTCACGAGGAACGGGAAGTGCGTGAAGTGACCTGCGCACATGCACAAACCGATGACCAGTTGTACCTCTCAGACATCTCAAGGGTATAGAAACCTGGTTCTAGCACCCTCCCATACTACTTTGGGTGATACCTCAGTCCGTGCTCTGTGGACTGTTTCCGAAAGGGCCAGTAGTATAGGGATTTGTTTGGCTAATTAACTCTGAACTTGGGTCAGGCCCCAACAAGCTAACAAATGGTTCCATTTCCAGGACTGGGATCTCCATAGAGATGTCTGATGTCTTATCACTGGAATTTGACAAAGAAAAGAATTGAGATTGGTTGGACAAAAAGATTCACGAGTTCACGACGCAGGAAAATAGGAATCCGCGACTATCAAAGGAAGAGTGGTTAGATTGTTACCTGTATACGGAGATCCATGAAATTTTCTTTGCATCCTTCTCCACTGAGTTGTATGAGTGGATCACGAAGCTAGTAGATAGCCAAGGAAGGTGTAAACTCGACAAACCTATTGTGTGGACTCCAAAATTGGTGCGCATACTAGAAGCATTGGAAGATAAGATCGTGCGCTCTGTCAATCACTGGCTCGATCGAATCACAGGAGGATTCATCACCGAATTCGCGTTAGATACTTCAGTCAGCTATAGCGAGGCAGAACGATGCTTTCTCAAGGGACCGCGAGGGAAGTATGTTAAATATTTGAACACTTGGATTAAAATTCTATTGTGTGAAAAGCGGGTTATGCGAATAAATTGATGTTTGGGGCTATGCGGAGTGGGAGAATCTACAAATACGAAGGTAGCACAGAACTAGAAACTAGCCCCTTGATTTCACCTCCATGAGGAGGCGCAGAAGAGCTCATGAAGGTCTCGACAAGAAGTGCGATCAATTTGATAAAATAGATAATTCCGCGCATACCACCCCCACCCACACCACCACCAGTTTCACCATCTTCACCCCCGTCTTCGCCAATACCACCTTCGCCACCAACGCAAAGCAGTATGGCAAGCACGATAGAGCTACCAGTGTTCAAGGGAGTAGAGAATGAAGATCCAGACCAGTTTTGGTTCGTAATAAAAGTTATATGGGAAGCACAGGGTGTCACGGATGACAATATAAAGAAGGCAACATTGGTAAACGCTCTTCAGGATCACGCACTGACCTGGTACATTAAGCATTCCAATGACAATCAGAATGTGGGGATCGTGGATATTCAAGCTGCGCTAAACAAATAATTTAGCAGGCCAAAGTCCAAGGCACAGTTGATCATTGGATTCAAGGAGATCACACTGCTACCGAGCGAAACCCCATGGGAGTTAGATCAAAGACTGAAGTGCACAATTCACGAAGCGAACATGACACTAATAGATGGGCAACACCGCGAATGGTTTGTGGCATCGTTAACGCCGCATCTATGAAACGCATTGTCACAACAAAGGTTAACCACTCAGGCTTAGGCTTTAGAGGTTGCGATGAGATTGCGCTAGACTCCGATACAAGATCCTAACTTGGGAGTTTAGCAAATTCACGCGCAGTTGAAAAAATTGTGCCTGGAGATGCAGAGTTTGAAACATGACACGACAACCCGCCCAAAATGTGTGCGATGAGGTATGGTGCGTAAAATGCAAGGGCCAGGGGCACGACAGGGACCACTGCCTAATATTCGCGAATTACCTTGCGGGAGGGGGGCCAATGCCACTAAGACTAGAAGCACAAGCAAGACTAAGCATGGCTCTTGCACTATGGTGCATGATTTTTTAGATAGGAGGAAAGCATGCTACAGATAACTACCATCTATTACAGAAGTATACGAAGAATTCACAACAGTTGTTCTGTAATCTCTGTAGGTCAGTAGGACATGATGACCGCACCTATCAAAGTTATGAACTAATGATGGATCGAACTCCTACCTACAGAGTTTAGGCTGAAACATGGGCCCTCGATCAAAACAAAAGAATGGCGTGCACTGGATTTTAGGGACGCGAACGAGGTCGAGGTGGAGTGGGGCCAGGAAGAGGTCACAGACAACTGATATGTTACAATTGCAGAGGGCCAGGGCATTATGCCTGCGATTTTACGAATCCAACATGACCATCATGCTTGTATTGTACATTGTTTGACCATGAGACGAAGGATTGTCCCACACTGATAGCAAGGTTGCGCGATAAAGGAGCACTCCAACCTCCCCCGAATCAGAACCTGCAAATGATGAGGTCTAAGCCGTGCGAGGAAGACCCTAATGTAAATATCATGCTCCGGAGTGGTATTACAATAGGGGATGACAAAGGCAAGTAGCCTGAAGAAAGTACTTGGGTTCGCAAGGCTCTAACAATGGAACCAGAATTTGATTTGGAGTGTGCTAAAGAGACCTTCATGGAAGTTGAGAGGAGCTTTGCTGATGCCTCCACTTCAGGAAGTAAAGATAGACTAGAGCCAGATATGAACCCATCGATGCTCACTACATTCTTGGAGACGTGCATGAAGCTGTTGTGCAACAACAAGGTTGTAAAGGGGTTGCAAGAACTCATAACTAGATGCGCTGGGACCACGCCAGGAGAACTGTGTGTAGTCCAGAAGCTCAGGAAGCACACAATGTGAATAGGAAGGGAAATGAGATTGACCGCACAGATCAGGGAATATGAGATGGGTCAAGTGATTATGGATCTAGGATTGGACGCGAACATCCTGCCAAAGCAGACATGGGAGCGCATGGGTAGGCCTACGCTGCAATGGTCTCCTATCCAACTACAGATGGCGAACCAACAAAAGATCCTACCTATGGGGAGATTGTAGGGAATCATAGTAGATATCAAAGGAGCAAGCGTGCTAGCAGATTTCGAAGTGATAGAGATTGTTGATGACAACAATCCCTACCCCATGCTATTGGGAATAGATTGGGCCACTGACATGAATGGAGTGATAAATCTAAAGAAGCACAAGATGATTTTTGAGAAAAAGTCTCTGCGCATAGTGGTACCTTTAGACCCTACAGAAGGATCGTGCTACATGGAGCTAGTGCGCGACTACAATAGCAACGATGATCTGGACTGCATCTACAAGATAATCGTGCGCGAGCAAGATTGTGTAAATCCAACTGCGGATGGCCGAATCTCATGGAATCGCGAAAGCTCCTGCACCTAAAATTCTGATGAAGATATAGAACAATGACAGAACTGGTTACAAGAGGTAACCACTCTCAATTGTAACATGATGACGAGATCGCTGCGCCGCGTAGTGACAGAGGTAAGAGATCTTCCTACATATGATGGGTTAAGCGAGGTGGATGACTTCCTGAACAAATTTGAAAGAGAAGTACCAAAACAGTAGCGTCTCAGCACTTTGAAATGGGTATTGCGAGCTACGCCTGCAAGGTGGTGGAGTATGCACCAACGAAGTTTTGAGGACTGGCACGAATGCAGAAGGATGATGCGCATGCGGTTTGGGAAGCCTCAGAGGCGATTGAAAGACAAGTATGACAGACAAACCAGCCTACACACCCACCTATCCAGGTGGATATAGGCATATGGTGTGAAAGCTACACGAATGCACATCGTCCTCACGGTAGGAGACACGATTAGTAAGCAGGTGTGGGTAAGGAAATGGCACGAATGACCCCTCCAGTTGGGACCATGAAGTATGGAAAGACCAAGTGCGCAGAAGAATATCCATGCAGAAGCTTTTAACAAAGTACGCGAAGCACTGAACAAGGTCCATAATGTGAAGCAGATTGACTGGGACCTACGCGTACCAGCGGTTCTCTGGGCTTATAGGACCGCGTGCAAAAACCTAACCGCGTAGGCACTGCCAAGGCTGGAGTATGAAGCAACCACAGTAAGCCCTATAGTACTTGGAGAGCTTAGACCATGCATGATAGCACCAGTAGATATGACGGTTCACGGAACCTTGGAAGCAAAAATCCAATAGGGAAATTTTAGACTCTAAGAACTTGAAGAAGAAAGGGTACGATTAAGGAAGAAAAGTGCTCTGGTGGACGCGGAAGTCAAGAAGTTGGAGGACGAGATAAAGGAAGAGTTTCTCGGCAAAAATATTAGGGTGATAAGGCAGGATGTGTATGATCGCGATGAAAGGATTAAGGCCTATTGTCGCGAATTGATCAGTCTGATGCCTTGGCTTGGACCGCACATTGCTAAGCATATTGACCAGGGTAGCGCGTTGCAGATGGTAAAGTGTGTGATGCTAACCGTAACAATAAAAGGTGGGTATTCTCTAGGAAACATGATGGATGACAGGATGAAACTTCACACGGGTGGTGCGACCACCTAACTAGCCGAAGGAAGTATAGTCTTAGCACTCCAGGCAGTTGAGAGGAAGCGTGGGACTATAAACTATTCTGCCCAGGAGCTGTGCGATGTTGGATCTGCGTGCAGAAGCAAAGAGTCACAAGGTCTGCGACTGCGCATGGGGGACTGCGCTGTCACATGGGTTGGCCAAAAAGTGACCGTTGAAGTCACTATTCATGATGGGATGCTCAACTTGAGACCAAATGGAGGGTGGCAGGCATTAAGACACGAGTTATGGGCAAGATTTGGGAAAATCTACCGCCAAGGGAGCATTAATGAACCAAATTTGGGGGGAACAATCGAATTCAAATTCAAAAAGCGCTATAAATTACAAAGGGCTGCCTAGCAAACAAAACTTGGTCATTTGTGAATTGAGCTATTGAGCAGAGCCCTGATTGTTGTTTGCTAAGCATTGATTGAGCCCCTAAGTTCGTGGGTGCTAGATTTCTGGTCGGACACAATGGCAACAACTGAGGATGTTATGGAGATAACAGAATTGACCGTCGAAGAAGCCGCGTAGACCCTGAATGAGGGGGATACTCCAGAAGGTGCCAGGATTGTGGCAGAAATCCTGAAATCACCGTGCACGCCAAGACCCAAGAAGGACAAACAAGCGATGGTTCCTGTACATGTGTCCCCGCGGAACCCGCTGTGCACCAAGTTGTCAATGGAGGAGAAGGGGAAAGCCGTCACCATAGAGACCGATGAAGAAGAGGAAGACCTGGAGGACCTAATCATTGCAAAAGACGAGGATGAAGGCATGGAGGAGGAAACTGAGCCTACACAACCCCAGACAAAGATGCCTGCCTATGTCCCCCTGCGGAAAGGAAAGGCTAGAGTGCCCAAGGACCTTGACGAGACCAAGAGCTCGCTCCAAACCCCACTCCTCCCGAACAACATTATTTTTGAGGGAACACACCTAGGATGGGTGCCGAGCCTAAAATTCGAAGATTGGGACCTCGCTGACCACGAGAAGTTCCCTCACCTTGAGACCTCGCACCTCATGAAGCCCAAGCAGAACACCGCGGCGGGGTTACAGAATTAGAGCTGTGAAAGTGGTTGTGTTGAGTGGAAATGGTTGGGCTACTGAACCTGCTCTGGGTGCTGCATTTCCACTGTGCCCCAATAACCATTTTCATCATCAGGTAGTTTCTCTGCCTGGTGCATGATGGGTGTTTGTGGCTAGAGGAGCCCATCCCCATCACAACAGACTTGATTCACTGCATTTCCCAACTTCCATGCAAAGGAGAGGACCCCGTGGACATCTCGGAGGGGAAGAGCAGCGACTTGGCCATCGCGGAGGCCATGAAGAAAAAATACAAGATGGCAAAGAAGAAAATGGGCTACGCCATGTTATCGGGAAAACTAGTGTCTATACAGAGCTGCTAGTCCCACTAAGGCTGGTAGCTACCTTAGAAACAAACACACTAAAAACTACTTTCGTTTTCCTTTATGAGAAATAGATAAGAGAAGAATAAGGAGACCAACCTCTGTCTTGCGCTTGGTTCCTTGCTCGATTCCTCTCTCTTCTGGTAGGTCTTTGCCACTTGCTTCCTTGTCTACCCAGCTTCAAAGAGTACCTGTAGAGTCAAAGCAGCATAACACTATCCAAGAACATAGATCTATTATCATAAACAATATAGGATCAGATGTACATTGACCACACAAATGCATAAATCATCAATCATACAAGAATGTGGAGGAAAACTTGAATAACTTTATTGATAATCAAGAAAGAGCAAAGAGGATTACAACCAATTGTTCTGACCCAACATCATCCTCTCAGCAAGAAAGCCCTTCTTCACCTCATGAAAAGCTTAGATCACCCAATACTATGATATTGCACCCAGAAAACAACAACACTTCCTTACAAGATAAAGAATTCCAGCCTCCAACCTCTGGATCTCTGGGATGAGAGATCTACATATAGATATTTGCAGAGGTGTGAGTCATCTCTGGGTTTTGATTAGTGTCTTCTCTCTGATAGTTCTTGTTTCCACTTGGAGATCTCATTGATCTCTTACTCATCCTTGGGCGATTATGAGAGGCAAGTGTCACAGGAGAAGTTTGTGGAAGATTCCATGATCATCCACCTCGCAAACTGTCTCCGCCACTTGTCTTTTCTCGTCCATCGCACCCTATAGAAGGGATTTTCAACATGCATCGCACTTCTCATGTGCATTAGGTGGGATGCATCGCACTTTGACCATGGAGCAGGTGAGATGGTCCAGTTTTGACCAGTTCTGAGTAGTTTTTCATGGAGAACTTCTGGGAGATGATGTAATGAGTTGACCTTGTTCTTTTAGGGGTTGGAACAACACTTTTAGGGACTTAAGAGCCCTTAGTTTATGGAAATTTATGATTGGGGTTGCAGTGCCCAAAAATGTCTATAACAGTTGCCCCCTAAAGCATGAGGTCGTTAATCTTTTGATGTCGGGTGAAATGCTTTATCATGAGGATCTGAAGTTTTTTCAAGCTGGAAGGCGACCTGTAATAAGATACAATACAATACATTATCTTCATATTATTTTCATGATCTAGCTGAGGTGGGCATTCCCATGCTCAACTTTATAAATTCATTTTCATGTACATAGGACAGACAATCGTCTGAGTGTAGACTGATGATTCTAGTAGAGCCAACATCCCTTAGATTGGATGATTATCTGTGCAGCAATGATGTACATTTGATGTCTTTATTTTCCTGAATATATATCGCAGCCTGGATGGATGAAACTAGATCCGGGGTCTTCAATCTCGTTCGATCCTCACTCAAAGTACAAGTCGATCCATGTGAGAGATGTTTTGGAGTCGAACATGGAAAGACATCGCCTGATTACCAGCCAATGATGTAAGCTGTTAACAGGCGCGAGAGGAATCACCGATAATGATGATGACCCTCAAGGTACTGCAGTATAATTCACGTGGTGTGAATAAGGGACTTGGCGTCGAACACCACGCAAAATCTTTCGGTCGAAGGCCATTGATGTAAACCTGTTGCCGAAAGTGAGAAACTTGCCATTGAGGCATGCAAGCTTCAAAGTACTGAAATGGTTGTTCCTAGCTCGACTTCTTGGATAATGAGTTGATGTCGACAAGAAGCGATCCGTCATAGGAGGGCCTTAGTGAATCCCACATCAATGACACGGAACGGAGCAAATGATTTTAATGGAGGTGAAAACGATCTGGTGCTATAAGGTTCAGGATGGCGATCATGAAAGAATGGAGCGAAAATGTATTATAGTGGGTGAGACACAGGTGAATTCTCTGAGTGACTTCTCTTGAACATATCGGCGACACTGACATGATGGATTGGTAGCATTAACCCCAAATGTGGACGGTGTGATGGAACCATGGTGATGTGACCAGTGAATGGAACAACCCAACCCGACTCGGATGCAGAGTGAAAGTGTCATGTCCAAGAGCGACTTGCTACCAACAAAGTTTCTTCAAGTTTTCTTCCCAATTTTTCCCCAGTCATTGCTGACCAGTACCTATTTATTTTTGTCAAGCTTGAGGAGGATAACATATGCTTGTTCTATAATTTTCCCTTTGGGGAAACCCATCGCTATGTTTTAACGAGCCTAGCGATAGTGAAACTTGTTCTTGTCTGTTATGGAAAAGTTTGTCGCTATTAGGTTTTAATGAGTTTAACGACAAAGATAACTCGGTCCTTTTCAATTTTAGAGAGTCTGAAAAGGGACGTAAAGGAAACTCCAAAAATCCTTTTTCGTCATCTAATCCCTTAAGTCTGAAAAAGTATAAAATAATACAGAAGGGATGAATTTTCGGTACTTTTAACGAGCCGAACAAAACAAGCGCTCGATATTTTTGTGTAATAATCCCTCAGGTCCAAAAAGATTAAAATCTAAAGGAGGGATAGCACTTCCGGTCACTTTAACGAGCTGGAGAGGCCAATGGCTCGACAATCTTTTCATATTTTACGAGTCAGTTGAAAAGAGCTTAAAGGAGACTCGCCTTTGAGGAACGAGTGATAAATTCGGGTAGCAGTTGATTCCAGGTAAGGTTTGGAATTTTCCAATCACGGCAGTGTCACAAGGATGGCTAACAAGATCACTCTTCGCAGTTGTTCCTAAAAAGGGGTAAACAATCAAGTGGAGGTGAATGATCGGCCAATACAGAGTGGAGGTGATGATGAGAACACGACCAAGGCTTCAAAGGCTGAAGTAATACATTCACGATGGTTATTTACGGGAAATTGGTTCATTTTTTAATGAGATTAAATGTTGGGGGAAACACTTGCTCATTGCTTATGTTTATTTTTTAACGAGCTTGAATTCCGCGTTAAAACTGCTCGAGGCAGGTTTATTTTTTAACGAGCTTGAACCCTGTGGTAACATTGCTCGTGGCTAGGTTTATTTTTTAATGAGCTTGAACTTTGCGGAAACATTGTTTGTGGCAGGTTTATTTTTTAACGAGCTTGAACCCTGTGGTAACACTGCTCGTGGCGGGTTTATTTTTTAACGAGCTTGAACCCTGCGGTAACACTGCTCGTGGCGGGTTTATTTTTTAATGAGCTTGAACCCTGCGGTAACACTGCTCGTGGCGGGTTTATTTTTTAACGAGCTTGAACCCTGCGGTAACACTGCTCGTGATAAGTTTGCATGCCCCCAGCATAATAACGCAAATCGAGGAGCATGCCCCCCAAGCTTCATTGCATTCAACACGGTGGTTGGAATGAAGGTTTACCTTCGAGATCTTTGAAAGACTCGATTTGGAAAGGGAGTTGTTTCATTTTTTAATGAGGTTGACACAGGAAAAGAACTATCCTCAGAATCCACCGTATTTACAGTATTTGATAGAAAATCAAAAACTGAAGGATGATTAAGGTTGCTGGAATAATCTTCGTGGTAATCCGGAAGATAGGAATGATGGTGGTAATCTTCCCATGGTGCCTCTCCTATCATCTTTGATTGAATGATTCCTTCGTCTGTAGAATGTACATGCGACCAAGGATCTGAAGAGGTGCCATATTCCTTAGACCTATCTATCCAAACCCTCGATGAGCATTGATTTGGGTTTGGCCCCTAGGCCAAGAAAATTGATTGCTACAATATTTCTAAAATGGCGATGATCCATGTTGACAAAATGTTTAGGAATCTTCCGAATCCATTAGACATAGAAGATTTCATATTGTAGGTTTCCACTGTGGCCACTTCCACCAGATTACTCAGAGGCGGTAGGGCAAAAGTACCCATTAAGGCAGGGTCTTTTAGGAGACCTACTCTGATATTTTGAAGCGAATGATTGCTTCCATGGATCATTGGAATGCTTCCCGTAACTTGTGAACTGTTGGGGAGAAACGTTTGTTGGTCAACGATTGTAATTCCTCCTTGAAAGGGAAATGCAATCTTCCTGAAGTAGGTCGACACAACTGCGGCCATGGCATATATCCAGGGCCTTCCCAGTAGGATGTTGTAATCGAGGTTTTCGTCGATTACTTCAACATCAATTTCAACTGTTTTGCCCCCTAGTTCAACTTGCATGTTACTTAAAATCCTGTATGGAGTGTATGATCGTCCATCAAATGCTTTTAACATTGTTGACGATCGTGACAAGGGTGGTGAGCCTAAATTTTTCCAGAAACTCATCGACATAATACATGTAGATTCCCCCTCATCAATAATTGTTCAATGAACAGTTTTCTTGAGGGCTTTCACTTGAACAAGGAAAGCTAGTTGAGCTGGTAATTGAGGGTCATATCCTTTGTGATTAAAGGATACAAGATTGGAATCCGTTGGGTCAATCCCACCTATTACTGATAATAGATCCTGCTTTCGGGAGAGGCAATTTTGCAGTACCTCAAGTGTCGACATAGCGGACGGCGATTGGGCCAGGTCCTCTACTATATTATAATTCTGTGCTACTTTTGCACGAGGATTAAATGTCGATTTGTGTACTACTCCCTTTGTTGACTTTATCATTGGTTCAGGAATGATGGGTGACACAACTTTGGTCAAAGTTGTTGTCGAACTACTAGGTTGTTCATTAGCCTTGTTATTCGACAACTGTGGATTCCTGTAATCTTTATTCCTTGTCAAAGCATCATTTTGTTGCTTTGAGATAGACAATATAAGCACTTGGGATCGGGAAGCATTTTGATTAGCAACCAGTTTGGTTCCCGGGTTTGGAAATGGATCAGTCAATACCACTGAGGTTTTTGAACTCTTAAAGAGTTTCTTAACTTTAGCTTTATGTGGACAATCTCTCGTCCGATGATCCTCATCGCATATCTGACACCCCGAAGGGGGTTTCCTTTGCCGAGAAGGGTTTGCAGAAGGTTTTTCAGGAGATGACTCATCTTGCTTCTTTTTTCTCCCTTTCTTTTTCTTCTTTCCCCCTGGTTGCTTCAGTTGTTTGCCCTTGTTGGTCGACACGGCATTTACCTCCGAGGCGAGAAGTTCTTCATTTGCATTTTGATTAGAAATCTTACGGGCTTTCTTAGATGTAGCCTTTGTCGATTTCGTGCTTGTCGTACTTATCATGCCATCACCGACATGAGAGTCTTTGTTTGATTTAGGAGGGGGAGGAACAGAAAATTCTGGTCTAGGAGCGTCAGGGATTTTATCGTAGAGCGTGCCAAACTGAGTATAAATCAAGTATAAATATTACGCACGAGCAATAACTTGCTCTTCAATGACGACTCCTCCTTTTGACACATCTTCTGTGATGGAAGGTAATAAAGACTTAATAAACCATTCAGCTAGCAGCTGATCAGGAACATATGTTTTTACCATTCCGCGACGACATCGCCACTCATGAATATGATCAGATATGTGAGTGGCCGTTGTCTGTTTGAAATTGGTAAGAAGCTCTGTTCTTGTTTTGTACCTTATTGGTAACTGAAAATGGGTTAAAAAGGTTGTGGCTAGGGTGCTGAAGTTATCGAATGAAGCTTTAGGCAATTCGATATACCATTTTGCTGCTGGACTAGTTAACGTTCGCTGAAAAAGGTGAAGCCTAATCAAATCATCGTTTAGAGTGTTAGATGAACACCACAGATGAAAGGTCATCACATGATTCGACGGGTCTTCACCCAGATTTCCATTAAATTTAGGAATATCTGACGGAAGTTTATGCGGAATCGCCGGCCACCAAGGGGCATAAGCAATTGGATCATTCGTCAGCCAGTTTAGATCTGGTAATTCTAGAGTTGCTACAAAGGGCAACTGTTGATTCAGGTTAGGCGAAGCATACCCAGGATAAGATGGAATCACCTGAGCAGTGGGTCTTTGCATACCAACATAATGTATTTGATGCTGGTAACTTTGATAAGGTTGATGGGCATAACCATTATAATATGGTTGTTGATAACCGCTTTGGAAATGCGGTTGCCCATTACTTACAAAGACTTGTTGCTCAGGTCCTTGATATGATTGCTGGAATGGCGGTTGTTGAGATTGAATCAGCCATGGTTGTTGGACCATTTGCTGTTGCCCAATACTGGATGATTGACCAAGATGAGGAGTCATAGTACTTGTTTGAGCCTGAGTCGCTCCAGATAAGGAGGCACTAACCTGAGGTTGTGATTGAGTCGTTGAGACAAGAGGCTGTTGTATTGCAACCTGAGAAACTTGGGGTTGACATACAACAGGTAGCGCTTGTACTTGCGACGCAGTCACCATAGCAGGTATAGTGGGAATATTCGACACAGGGTGGACTGGTTGCATTGAATATACAACCTTTGGTTGCTGAGGCCGTATTGGTACCCAACCGCTGGATGTAATTCCAGTTTGACCTGAACTTTGTTGTAAACTCTCATATGGTTGTTCTCCGGGAGGGAACAATGAAAAGGCATACTGCCCTCCATATGGTGGCAATCCAGTACTTAAAGGGTAGATTGGCATTTGAAGACACATTGGATCAATTTGTTGAGTTTCAACATAAGAAATACCAGATGATAATCCAGATGAAGAAATAGGAACTGACCATTTCGTCGAAACAGTCCCTGATTGGACTTCAGTATGTTGTTGATAACTTGCTGGGACAGATGGTATACCGGTGAACATCGTTGGAGTGGCAGCAGGAGGCTCTGCCGCTGCTGTGTCAGATGACACAGTCCTGGATGTCGACAGTTGTTCAAACATATCTAGTCTATCCAAAAGATTTCCTAGCGATTCTACAAGAACTTGCGATGAAGGGAGACTAACTTCTAAGACCAACGAGGGAACAATGATGTTATTCCAATTAAAATAAATTTTAGACGTTTTGACACAACTTGTTTTTTCAATTTTTAAGAGTCGAGAAAAAACAAAAGATGACTCTAGTCACCTTCGATTTTTAATTAGCCTGAAGTGACAAGTGCTCAGATGGACCTTTTCCTTTAAGGATTCTGAAAAGGAATGAAAGAGACTACTCTGGAAATCTAGATAGAGGGATTACCAAACCAATCACAAAACTACAGAATACTTTTTATGGTACGACAGTCAATCTTCCCGAATGCTGTGTTCAGTGCATTGCGATCGATAGGGCGGCAGACACGGCTTCCTATGGATAAAGGATTAAGCCTACTGTGGTCTCCCAAAATATACTCGACGGTACGTGGGAGCACAAGTCCGTACTGGCACTTATCGTCTCAAAGTGGAGGAATCACCCAACCAACAGTGAAAACAATAGTTACCAGGCTTTACGACATCGGAATACGTCTCTAGCCTAGACTTCTAGATGTTGTGCGTTAGGTTCCAAAGCGTTTTTAGATCCATTAAATTTATTTTATAGTTGATCTTGCTTAAGAAATTTTCCTTTCAGGTTCACCACATGATGTAGATGTACAATTCCTAAAATGCAATCTAAGATGATAAACAGTCGCTTAATCTTCTTTTTGCAATGAAAACCCTAGCTACTAAGGAAAGAGAGACGACATTCTTTCAACAAAGAGCAGAGAGCACACACTATATGCACTGTCCTAAATCAAACTGACAAACAGTCTAAATGCAAATGCACATGCATGTATTTGTTTTCAGCCTTCTTAATGTGTGAATGATAAAAAGAAATCTAAGCGCAAATCTGAATTATTTTCCAAAGTGACAATTACTAACAAGTTTCTTTTCAAGACAAAATGAAGACAATGACAACACTTTGCGATTTGGAATTGAAAACTTGCTTTTGACACTAGAAAAAACTACTAATTCAGATCAAATACAATAGTAACAGTGTAATCGACTATCAAGAACAATTAGATTCTCTTCTATGACTGAAAACGACACTTGCGACACTTTCAAATCAAGAAACGACAGTACAATTACGCTACTTCTTTGTAAAGGAGAACTGAAAATGACTCAAAAAATACATAAAAACATTTACAGTTCTTTGCACAATGGAGGCGGAATAACAGCAAGGAAAGGGGTTTCAAACAGAGGTGTACTGACTACAGGCAGTAAAACTCCTGAATAGAGCTAAAAAGAATGAACACAGAAACCAAAATTTAGGAACAAGGCCTTGTCTGATCAACGCACATGTAACACAGTGAAACTAAAATGCAACGCACCTACTACACTCGGGAAGTGCGCTGCATTTGAAGTTCACAGAACAGACAGTGCGCTGGACCAGGGACGAGACTTTGATTCGGTTCCGGGTCACAGTTTGCAGTTCAGTTCAGGGATTTTGGCCGAGCAAGTGGTAATCAGTAAATCAATCACAGGGTTAGATCTAAGGAGGTTACTAGAGCCACCACAAGGGCAATTAGAGAGCTTGTAGATCAGTTGTTTAATTCATAAACAAAACTTGGAAACAAATGTATATGAACAAACAATCTATTCGCTCCCCAGTGGAGTCACCATTTTGTTATCGGGAAAACTAGTGTCTATACAGAGCTGCTAGTCCCACTAAGGCTGGTAGCTACCTTAGAAACAAACACACTAAAAACTACTTTCATTTTCCTTTATGAGAAATAGATAAGAGAAGAATAAGGAGACCAACCTTTGTCTTGCACTTGGTTCCTTGCTCAATTCCTCTCTCTTCTGGTAGGTCTTTGCCACTTGCTTCCTTGTCTACCCAGCTTCAAAGAGTACTTGTAGAGTCAAAGCAGCATAACACTATCCAAGAACATAGATCTATTATCATAAACAATAGAGGATCAGATGTACATTGACCACACAAATGCATAAATCATCAATCATACAAGAATGTGGAGGAAAACTTGAATAGCTTTATTGATAATCAAGAAAGAGAAAAGAGGATTACAACCAATTGTTCTGACCCAGCATCATCCTCTCAGCAAGAAAGCCCTTCTTCACCTCATGAAAAGCTTAGATCACCCAATACTATGATATTGCACCCAGAAACCAACAGCACTTCCTTACAAGATACAAAATTCTAGCCTCCAACCTCTGGATCTCTGGGATGAGAGATCTATATATAGATATTTGCAGAGGTGTGAGTTAGCTCTGGGTTTTTGATTAGTGTCTTCTCTTTGATAGTTCTTGTTTCGACTTGGAGATCTCATTGATCTCTTACTCATCCTTGGGCGATTATGAGAGGCAAGTGTCACAAGAGAAGTTTCTGGAAGATTCCATGATCATCCACCTCGCAAACTGTCTCCGCCACTTGTCTTTTCTCGTCCATCGCACCCTATAGAAGGGCTTTTCAACATGCATCACACTTCCCGTGTGCATTAGGTGGGATGCATCGCACTTTGACCATGGAGCAGGTGAGATGGTCTAGTTTTGACCAGTTCTGAGTAGTTTTTCATGGAGAACTTCTGGGAGATGATGTAATGAGTTGACCTTGTTCTTTTAGGGGTTGGAACAACACTTTTAGGGACTTAAGAGCCCTTAGTTTATGGACATTTATGATTGGGGTTGCAGTGCCCAAAAATTTATATAACACGCCATATCCAGCATTAGTGACAAAGCAGTGAAAGTGGCAACCCAAATATTGGCCGGTAAGGTTATGCGCAAGTGCCGCGCAGACGAGGTACCCGCACCGATGGTAGCACTGGATGAACAGTGCGCAGAGGGGGTCCAGTTTAACTGGTCCGAGTTCCTCTTTAAGAAGTTTTTAGAGAATTGCCACAAAGTTCAGGAACAGGGCAAAACGTTCCACTATGCATGGCTTCTGCTATCCATAGTGCTCGTGGCAGGGGAATTACTGAAGGATAGTCAATTCCCCACAATTGACAGAGATCTGCTAGAGGCCGCAAAGTACGCATTGCTTTGGGCCATAAAGGATGCCACTAGGATCCGCGATAGTAAAATATTCTGAGTGTTCATGGAGATGAACCTCAGAATGGGGATCAACCACAAGCCGTGGTTGTCGCCCACTGTCTATAACAACCTTTAGAGTTTTGTGGAATTTAAAGCGGACATCCATAACATTTTCATTAGAGTGCGCAAGGAATCGACCAAACAGTGGAGGAAGCTACCCTTTGTAGCCACAGACGATGTCATCTTTAACGTCCTGGAGACATGGCCATCGGAGTGGTGCGCTCTAGACATCGCAGAGATAGAGAAGTCGGCGGCACAAAGGAAGAAAGACGAGGCCAAGCTGCACATCGCCCAGTTGACAGAAAGGAGAAGGAAGGAGGCAGCGGCAGCAGAAGTGCGAGTGGCGCGGGACGCTGCCCAAACAACAACTGAGCAAGAAAAGGCCGCAGTAGTAGCAGCAACCGCACATGAGGCAATTGAAAAGGCGTGCGAGGGCCAAATGTCACCTTCGCATGGGTAGGAAGCAGAGGAAGAAGAGGAAGGCGCGAGCCCACAAACCGCGTCAACACAGTTGAAGTGCCAGCACCCAACTGAGCAGACAAGGTCGCGCAAGAAGGTCAAGGCATCGAAGTTGTCTATTGACCCAATCACCCTAACCAAGGGTGATTTGCACAACATTGGCGAGACAGTGCGTGATGTCACCTCTAAGGCCCTCCAAAATTTCATGCAGGAGAACCAAATTGTTTTGGGGGCCCTTAGAGTGTAGTTGCAAGAATTACAGGTGTGCCCTCCTTAGGCTGGTACCCTTTTGACCAGCCTCGTAGTTGGAACAATGACAGTAGAACAGATGTTGCACGCGCAGATGACGAATACCATAGTGCTACTGGAAGGGGCACTAGCGACAACAAATGAGGCCAACAGGCCTATGGTTACCGCGTTGAAGGGTCTCGGAATCAATATGGCTGCACTCCCACGAGAGACCTTATATGTTTTGTAGGATGGGATAACTGCAGTGCTACGAGCTAGGGAGAGCCGTGCACTGCAAGTCCTTAGCGAGTAGAAAATCAATATGGAACAATTGAGCTTGCGGCGCAACGAAGGAGTGTCGTAGAATCAACAACTGGTACAGGTAATAGATAATTCTTTCCAAAGTGTCCCAGAGCTGGCCATCCTAGCAGACATACCAACAGAGGTGCGCATCAACAAGTTAGCAGCAAGGGTGCATGAGGCACGGGAGGAAATGAAAAAGGTTCAGCTAGAGTTGAACCTTTAGATCGCCGAGCTGCAGTTAAAGGCGTAGCCGTCCACCCCTCCGGAAGTCAGAGAACAGCGCGCTATCACTATCACAGCAAGACTGGACGAAATTGGCAGTGCAGTGCGAGACTGCACCAACATGTTGGAAGAATCATTTGAGGTCCTCACAAATTTGCAGGAGGACCCCAACATCCAACACTTAGAGATAGAGGCGCGAGAACTCCAAAAACAGTATGACGAAATCAAAGGAACTGCGCAGATGGTGGTCCTCACTCAGAGGCTTGCACGGATGCAACAGGCTAAAGTGCTGAAAGAGAATGTGGACATGACACGACACAAGGAAGCAGTCCTGGAGGCACGCATTCAGCCTTGGATCGACAAGGCCTTCACCATAACAACATAAATTGAAGGTATGCTCGCACACATGTAGGGGATGCACGCACTGATGCAGAGAAGCACTTCCGACATAGAGGTCTCAGAATAACGTATGCAGCAGATCCAACAAGTAGCAACTCAGTGCGTTGCTGACCTTGCCACAGTTTGAGAACAGTTGGAGGGACTCTGCGTAAAGATATCTGCGCCGACAGAGTGACTTGAGGTTGAGTAACGATGTTTGTGTTAGGGGCCTGTTGGGCATGGAATCCCCCCAAGGCATGTTTTGGGGCTTAAAGCCCAAGTTTTGTCCGAATCATTTTGTAAAAGCTCCGCGAGTTGCAGGAGCAGGGCGTGAAAGTATAATAGAGTCACAGGGCTGTCCACCCTAGTTTTTGTAATGTAATGTCAGTTGGATAGACCTACCAATGGTCTGCGGACCATGGGATTGTATAAATAGAGTGAGGCTCTAAGTGTGAAAAATAACTAATAGAAGGGAAGCATGAGAAGTCTAAGTGATTGAGTCGAAGTGTAAAGTGTGTATGTGGGTTGTAGAGTAGGAGAAGGCTCTGCAGCTGAGTGCGCAAAGTCCTAGTAGTCTGCAACTGAGTGCGCGGACCCCTATAGCTAAGTGCATAAGGTAAGTTGAGTCTGTAACCGTTGGGAGAATCAATAAAGAGAATTTTTTCTATAATTCTGTGTATATTTTCCTGGTTTAATGCACGATTGGATATAATTTGCAAGTATATTGTTTATTTACTATGCGATTGTGTATGCACGTTTTGTGTTGCTAATTATAATGTGAGACATTCAAGTAGGCGAAGGTAACAAATTAACACTGGAAGTTAAGTAAGATCTCGGGTAATAGCGCAGAGCGCGGCACAACCCTTGGTTAGGGTTGCACGAAGGTAGTGTATCAGGCCACAAGGAACGGGAAGTGCGCGAAGTGACCTGCATGCAGGCACAAACCGAGGACCAGTCATACCTCTCAGACATCTCAAGGGTGTGGAAACCTGGTTCTAGCACCCTCCCATACTACTTCGAGTGAGACCTCAATCTGCACTCCGTGGAATGTTGCCGAAAGGGCCAGTAGTACAGGGATTTGTTTGGCTAATTAACTCTGAACCTGGGTCAGGCCCCAACAAGCCAACAAGATTGATCTGTAATTTCTTTTGATATAGGCTATTTTCGCTGGCTTGTGGTTGGATATCAGTTTGAATAGTTTTGGAAATACTATCAACTATATTTTTGACATGAGTTTCTACTTTATTTTTGCTAGAATTATCAATAGTCTTCTTAGGAGAATTATCTGTGGTTTTCTTAGCATCAGTGTCAGAGGATTTCTTGGCAGGATTCTCAGAGTTTTTACTGTTGAGATTATTTGAATTATTTTTTCTCCTAAGGTTATACTACCTATGGACTTCCATAATGGCATTTTTAAACCTTTTTTATATTCATCTAATTCCTTAGAGTCAAGTTTATTTTGAGCTAGAAGGAAAAGTTATTGCTCTTCTTGAGTGAGAAAAACGGTTTCATCATCATTTATTCCCATCATATTGATTCGTCTATCATCTAAATCTTCAATAATATTACCCTCATCATCAGTATAGTTTTCCTGAAAAGGAGGCTGGACCTACTGGTCTAGACCCTTTTGTTCTCATTGTTTGATTTGGGGAACATTCCTTCTGAAGTTTTGGTTCCTATTTTGAGGAGCAGTTTGGTTTTCTCTCATTTGAACTTGATCATTTATGTTTACTCTTTGCATCATATTTTCCACTACCCTCACTAGGTTATCAATTTTGTGATCAAAGGTAGAAGTGGAAGGCTCTTCTTTAATGGTAACCATACGTTCAAATTTTAGTTTGGCCTTCTTGGCTAAGATGTTAGCTTCAACTTTTATGGCAATGGCCTGCATTTCTTCCAAAGTTGTTGGGTCTCTCTCTCTAAGTTGATATTCCATGTCTACATCAAAACCATCATGAAAACCAATCAAAGCTAGACTAGGGGAGGGTTTGATGTCTTGAGGAATTACATTGTAAACACTATTAAATTGTTCACAATATTCTTCCACATTTTCATTTGGCTTTATTTTCAGTGTTTTGTATTCATTCATGAGTTGAAGTGGATTTTTCTTGATTTCCCATCTAGCTAAAAAAGTTGGATGGAAAGCATCAATGTTTGCTATACTTCCTACAGGTAAACTCCTAAACCATTTTTTGACATCACCTCCTAGACTTTGAGCAAATAGTCTCATCTTTACATCAGCCTCATCTACTCCCCGAAGGTCAAAAACATCATTCATTCTATCCACATCTTGCTAAGCAGTACAAGAACCAGTGTTATCAAAGGTTATAATTTTAAATTGATAATCTCTAGGCATTGCATTTAGCTAGCTTGGTAACACCAAAGGTGCATACCTACCTGCCATAGCTGGTTTGAGAGACTGATTAGAAGATGGACCTGTGGAATGTGTAGTTATGATAACTATAGGGATAGTAGGAACAATAGTTTGAGATATTACAGGTGAAAAAGTAGAGACTATAGAATGAGTAGGACTAGGGGGTTGTAGATTAACAGACTGGGAAGATTGGGTGGACAAAGAAGCTGCTGCAACTGTTAAAGTTGAAAATTCAACAGATTGTTGAATATAAGCTTCTTCAATGGCTTGGTCCAAAACCGAAACTAGACCTTGTAATTTATCAAATTGTTGTAGGTATTCTAGATCAGGATCTACTTCAGGAGGTTGAGCTTGGGGTATATATGGTTGTAGTAAAGCTTAGTCAATGACGGTCTAATTTACAAAGCTCTTAGATTTTTTCCTAAACAAACTATGATGGAAAGGAAAATCAAACTCTGTGTCTTGAATAGTTTCAAGCTTATGTGGAAGAGAGTTAAACCTAGACAAAGGACTATTCTCAGGAAGAGAATTGAACCTAGACAAAGGACTATCACTACCTTAGCTCTCTGCAAGACTTTTCTTTCTCACTAATTTCTCCGGATTATCTAAAAATTCAACAGGGTTGGGATCTGGGTGAGCTCTAGTGAAAATTATTTTAGGAGCTAGATCTATTGAAAACTTATCACACAACTAAATAAAATCAAAATTAATAACACACTCAAATAATATAAGATAACAACCTCAGATCATGTATATCATTGTGATACAAGAGTTTTGATTTACAAAAATATTGATTAAATACCAGGGAATAATAATTTTTCAGTTTAAAAAGTATTCGTTCCCCAGTATGGTCGCCACTATGTTTTCATTCTGTATTTTTGAGGTTGAGGGAGTAAACACATAAGACAACATCAAAACCACTTTGGAAGCTTGGATCTAGCCCTGCCAGCTTCAGAGAGGGATCTCTCTGTGAAATTTAGCTATGTTTTTGTGTAAATTTTAGGCTAGTTATGACTATACTGATTGTTTTGATTTGATTGCTTGGTTGATTTAATCATTATAATTCAATTGGGCTATGGAGTCTAAAGATTCACTGGATCTGCATCAAATTTTTAAAGGAGTTTCATAGGGCTAGCTAGGTTGTACTATTTGGATCTTTTAGAATATTAAATGGATTGTGAAATAGCATAAATATAAGATTCACTAGAAATTAAGGAGCAATGAAGAATTCCTTAATTTGACTTCAGAAGAAAACATGTAAATTACTAACAACCAGAATAGGGTGCTCTAAATAACATATCCTATTCATCACAATTTATGTTATGTAATTAAGATTTTCAGAAATGACAAAGAAAGGAAACAATGATCAAACACATAAACTGAAGAAAAACATCACCATTTGGTACACCACATGAATCTTGTGAAAATGTCCTAGTATTATTGATGCTCCAGGAACTTTGAGAAATTACAATTTTGCAGAGGAAATTATATTCAAAAATCAACCCTTAATACTTCAAACAGTGAAGTATTTATACAAATAATTACAAAATCGTTGTCTCAACCGACAATGTATTATTAGCCTAATTCTAAACAATAAAATTTATCTTTAGTAGAAAAAATAGGCCACGTAATCAACTGCATGGAAAGGTAGCTCTGTTTTGGTGGATTTGATTGATGAATCAGCCTCAAAACTGTGTTGCATTGATGTGTTGGTTGTTGTTTTACTGCATCCGAATTGCCCTTTAATCCAGTAAATCACATAATTCTTCCCATATTTTTTCATCTCGTATGGTTAATTTAATTACCCTCCGATAAATGTCATCAACCTCAGTATATTTCACAAATGTTGGTTTTACTGTAAAAACATGTTTTATTTCATTCTAGATATAGAAGTCATTTGCCATGGTTTCTAAAAATGATATTGATGCCATATTGCCCTTTATATCACTGAACTTGACACTGCTTTTGGCCACTTCCTTCATTTTCAGAACATAATCTTCTTGAGTGATTAACTTATCATTAATTACATATATGTTGGGCAGTCCTTTCTGGATTAATGCTTCAATTTTGTTGGTAAACCTGTTCACTCCCAACTCTAAAGTTTCACACATTTCTTCCAATTGATCAATGAGGTTCCTTTTAGTCAAAACTTTCTTGACTTCCAAAATAGTGGCAGTCTTCTCCCAGCTTTTCCCTTACCTGAACAATGGTTTTTGTGGCCTTCTTTATCAACTCTTTCTGTTCAAAAATGATTTGGATACATGGCCAAATCTCATTCATAGAGTCCAGAATACCCATCCAAATGGTTTCCCTGGCTTGGGCCAAGGTCTAACCAATTGATGTATCTTTTTCTACCTTCTGCAACCTCTCCAACAATCTCTGTGATTTTTGTATAGTTTTGGTATAAATACCAATCCCCAGTCTTGGCCCGATCTATTAAATGTAAAATCCTTTTGATATATTCATTGATTCTGAGCTGTATGGAACTATTAAGGATGTTCATAGATAGGTGAATAAATTCCTCAATAAACTGTTTGTATGAGAATTCTTGCTACTCCTTCATAACCAATGAAGTCCAAAAAATCACAAGTTGTTGGTTTCTCTCATCATCTAGCTTCTGCATTGCAAAACTGAACTTGTCTACTTGATATCAAAGAAACATGTAGATTAAAATGGAAGTGTAATTAAACACCTACTATGTTGGAAATTTCAGAAATTGCTCATGGATGCTATAAGCCAAGAATTGACTAAAGTTAAAAAAAATGGATGGTTTGCTGTCTGTGGAAAAAATAGAAAGGAAGAATAAAATGGTTTCATCTACCCACTGATCAGAAAAATAACCCAAAATATAAGAAACAATGGTTATAATATGTTTAGCTTGACCAGGGAAGATTGAGGAAGGTTATGGAGGGATCTTCTTGGGTAATTGGGCATTTTTAGGCAAGAAGATCTCAAAAAATTTGGCTCTTATAGCAAAATCAAGCTCCTGATAAAGTTGGGTGAGGGATTCTAAGGAGAAAGGGGCACTATTTTCCATAGGGGGAGCCAACACCATCTGGTTTATGGATTGGGAAGTAATTGTAAACAAGATGGGGCCATAATAGCTCTTTGGGCAGGGACATAACAGGCCTGACATTTTCTGGTGAATTCAGGGGCATGGAAAGTCAGAGGGAAGATATAATGGGGAAGATTTGACTCCCAGAGTCCAATTTCATCAGTTTTGTCTACATTCTTGTCTTCTAGCTAATAGTATAGCTCTAAAAACTCACAGTCACATTAAGCTTCACTAATATGATAATCCCTATCGGCTAAAGGAATGTGATCTAAATCTATGGAGGGAGGGATCAATGGATTGACATGTTTCTCCTAGGTTTTTCTCTTTGGAGGCATGATTGTATCAGTGAAAGATAACAGTAATTGACAGGAGATATTACCAAGAATAGTTTGAGATTATAAGCCACCAAGGGAAAATCACAGAGCGCAGAGAATTCGATCAAGTTAGGTTCAACAAGTGTTTTTAAAATGATCACTTTGTAGAAACTATGAATTAGAGGGAATGAGCAGTGAAAGGGAGAAAGGTGATGGTTCAAAAGCTTTTAAAGGAAGAGCGGTAATTTTCATTGGAGGTGGCGCGGGACTGTTAAAGTTTAAACAGTTGCCCAGGAAGGAAAATTGAATTTTGAACGATAATTTTGTCGAGAGATAAATTAATTGGGCAACGGCTATGCGACGTGGCAGGAGGTGAGTAGCAGGGGTGTTGTGGTAGGGACATGATCACGCGGATAAGGGGAAGGCGGTTTCAAAGGGGGTAGAGGGTTGTAAACAATATCAGCTGGGGGGAGTGTGAAATAAGAATATGGCCCACGTATGGATGGAGCCCGGCGGGAGAAACTACCTTTTTAGACCCCCCGACGGTAAAGGTAGGATGGAGAGGGGGGGTGAAATTGAATGAGGGTCATGGATTGTGAGGGGTGGAGAATCTCGACGTTCTAATGTCAACATCCTTTAACCAAATATGAAAAACAAACCTTTGTCCATATGCGCCTTTATTTCTTGCTTTTGAACTTAGGATAAAGGTAAGAAATATGAAATATGTGAAAACACTTTATCCATTCGTACCTTTTTTCTTTTTCACAATGCCATTAAAACTTAGGATAAAATGGCTCATAGGCATATTTACGAAATGAACTATTCCTACCCACCCTTTAATTAAGCCAACATTTTATTTTTCTAAGGGGTGCACTTTGACTAGCAAACCCACATTATTTTCTTTTATGAAAAAAAATCTAAATCCTATCACTTATTTCTCCTATTGATTCAGATTAAGCAGTTGAATCAATGTCATTTTCTACCTATCTAATGATTTACCAATTTTAAATTGTCTGGCGAATAGTTTATTCTCTAGTCTAATTTACATAAATTCAAACATGTTTAACCATGATTATACTATATGATTAAACAAATAACTAGTCATTGTGGCATTTTAAACAAGCTGCACACAACCTTTATTTATCAATGATGAAGAAAACTATCTATCAGTAGTGGCATTTAGACTTGCAACACTTTCAGTATTATTTATTTTTGTTTTTCTTTCTTTTGGTGGGGTCCAATCTTATTTTCTTTTGTTTTCAATGTTTTTTGTTTTCCTCTTTTTTTATTTATACCCTATTTTCATTTTTTATTCTATTTTTCTTTTATTTGGAAATCATTTGCAGATTGACAATTATTTACAATATAAGATTCCTGAGATGAAATACTCAATCACCTTGAGATCCTATAAATTATAGGACCCTAACACAAACAACTACTAATGCATAAACCATAAAGAGACAAGAGATACAGAATATAGGCTATTAGCCAGGGCCAAAACCTCTCTCACTTCAGTGGAAAACCCAAACAAATTCTTCTTCTTATAGGGAATTAAATTGATGAATATCAAGACCAAGACCCTTGACCTATTGTCCACTCCAAGACCAAGACAGAAAGCTTTTTAGCTTTACCCTTTCCTTTCTTGAGTCAATGATGGTCAATCTGTTAATTTTTCTTTCCTTCTTGGCTGCTCCTTAGACTTTGACTTCCGACAATTCTCGGCTTCCTTCAGAAACCCTAGCATGTGTGAATCATCAAGATTGGAACCTTGTTTTCCTTTGCTTTAGATGAATGCAGCTTCCTTGGCAATTCGACTTGAGATACACCTTTGCTTCCTGCTTGTCTTAACCTTCCAATGAGACTTCAATACTTCGGCCTCTTCTACAATAGAGACAATCCCTTTCTTTGCACGTGTGAGATCAATGTGATCCAAAAAACAGATCCAAAATGATGCCAAAGACTTCGCTCTCCTTCTTTCTCTCTTTGCTGATGATTAATCTCCTTCACAAGTGAACTTCACATTTCTTATTTCAGACTTGATCTTGACCAAAAATATGCTTTCTGAAATGAGGTCACGCTGCCTATTTATAGTTTTTTTCCTATGCTTATAAGACGACATGAGTTGAGTGTGAACCAACATGTCTTTTGAGAGATTTTATTATTCTTCTTGAAGCTGACTTGTAGGAGGTGTCTTTTCTTGGTCTTGGAGGGCCTTCCTATTCATTTAATGGCTCATACAAAACTGGAACATGCCCAAGAAGGGTCCTTCATACATTACATTGACTCAAATTGACTTTTATGACTAGATGACAAAAACTAAAGGTTCACAATGGGAACCTTAACTAAAATAAAATTCCTTGATCATGAAACCCATGATTCAAGTACTACAAAAATAAGTTTATTTTCTTCTTTACATCAATTTCATAAAATCATAATTACTTATGTCATTATGAAGACCAGGCCTAGTTACACTTTTCAACACTCCCTCTTAACTAGGGAGGTATTCATAATGGTACTTGATCATTCTCAATCTGAAGAATTCTCATAAGAAGAGTCAAATTGCTAACGCATCTGTATAGCATCATATCAAACAACATTGTCACATAGAAAGGTCTTGATTAACAAATCTATCTCTCCACAAGATCTAAGCTCAATACTGGTGAGACCAATGATGTAGAGACACCCTCAACATTGTTTCTCTTGGAACATACCCCACCCAGGTTCTCAAGGTTTGTTCCACCAGGACTATTCTTATCTTGGATTCCCTGTCCTCAAATAACATCGCTCCTCTACTACTCTTATCTTGGATGCTCTAACTCATCCTCAAAGAGTATCAGATGCCATATGTTTACCCAGTCCTCCACTCTGTCTTCCCAAGTGAAGACAAGAATGATGTGTATACCTCTCCCTCTTAATTAGGGAGAACATACCTATTCCAATAAAGGAATGTACCTAAGTGCCCTCTTGGCTTAGAAATTTTGCTTCCAAATTTCTACCAAGTAAGAAACTTGTTTCCAAACTCCCTCTTAATTAGGGACCTACAACAAATCCTTAAGTGGAGATGATGGGACAACCAATTTCTTGAAGAAATCGTCCTCACGATGTCATGGAATTCTTTTCGTTATTCAAGAGTCTTCATGTTTTGGGACTTCTTCGTAGGACACAAACCATCCATCACTTTCATCCATGATTCAGTCATGTCATCATCAGAAAGTGATCCAACAGTTTATATTTGTCCTTCCTTCATGCCATGTTGCCTTCTTCATGCCATGTTTCCTTAAGGATCTTTCATCCTACTACATGGGAATCGGTGGTGGAAGATATCCATAGATCTTCTCTTGGAAATCTTGCATAAGCCCATTGAGATATTATTCAAAAATAAAGGAATGAACATTAAATTAAGATTACCTTTGTGATAGTCTTTTATCATGACATCTTCTAGTTTGCATCAAAATCTAGCATACATATCGACACATCTCCCAAAGATATATATTGTTAAGGGTCTCTTTCTTTCCTAAACTTCATCAGAGTCTACATATCTTTCTTGGAGATATCCTAGTAAGATCTCTTGCTTTTCTTATGTTGATTTACTTTTCCATGGTTTCATGTTCCACGATCTCTTCCTTCCTTTCTTTTACACATTTCATTCCCATGAAATTCCAATTAGAGTTCCTCCAATTATTGTGAACCGCCTCATATTACATATGACGACATATTATGTTGATTTCATCTAGTGAATGTGTGTGACCCATGCATTCTTGCATCCCTTCGAAGGAGGGGATCCTTATTTTTTATTATGCTTTCAAGATAGAGCATTTATCGATGTTACCTGTAACCATATGACATGACTCTACAATATCGAATGTAAGCATACATACCTCATTTTACTTTGTGTCATCCAGACTTTCTTCAGCAACTTCCTTGATTGAAAGAAATTCAAACCCTTGATCTGCTTCACCTCTTAAGTCATCATACAATCGTCCCATTAATTCCACAAGTTGGATTTATTTGATGAAACACTTTCTTCCCCTCTTGATCGATGATCCTTTCGATGAAGATTCCATCAGATAATCTTGAGGATCTAGAGTATCCCCATTTTTTTTAGTAAATGTTTCTATTTGACTAATGTATGATGAACTTTGACCTGGATGAATTTTTCCTTTCCATAAGTGCCACTTATGTTTCCAATGAGGTTCTCAAGAGCTATATCCTTCCATAGTTAACTGCCATAGATTCCAATTTCAACCATCTTTCATGCTTCTCTATGATGATGTCACAAGCCCTTGCTTTCAATGCTTCTATGATGTCATGATGCATTCCATTGTTTTTCTTAGTGAATTATGATAGCCATATCATACAATAGAAGACTTAGGAACTTGAAAAGAAATTATGTGCGGAATAATATCTTAGTCATAGTAGATATCTCTTACTTCTCTTTCTTGGACTTCTTCTTTTCAGCTTCCTCCACTTCTTTGGTGATATGGGTTTCTTCTCTTCCAATTTTGATATTGTCCTTCTTGATCTTAGGACATATATCTTGTAATGCCCATATTCTTGACATCCATAGCATTTAATCTTAGCCATGTTTTCTTGAGAACTAGGCTTCCTGAACTTCCCTTTCCTTTTAGTAAATGTTTGACCCCTTTCACTTGGTCCTTCATCACTTTTTTCCTTCAACCTATTTTCTTCTATCTTTCATAGAAACCACAAGTTGTTGAATGGAATGATACAAGATTACCTTGTTCATAGGTTATTGCATTTAGAAAAATGGAGACCATTTCTTTATCATATATCATCTCTCCTAGATCTTGCAATTGAGTTCTTATTTGAGATACTTTTGAGAGACATGTAGATATCCCTTCATCCTTTGATACCTTCAATTTGTATAGATAATATCTAAGTTATATTATCTTGCTTATCGCACTTTCAGAGAATAATTCTACCAGCATGTCATATATCTCTTTTGATGTCTCCATTGTTGCTATATAGGTAATGATGAGATCTTTGACAAACTCCATAAGAATCTCGTGAGCCCTTAGATCCATTTCCATGTATTCAGATAAATCTTGATCTTTGGATGGTTTGGAGACTTTTTCCATTGACATGATCAATGACTTCATTTTATTCGAGGACTATGTCTATCCTCCTTTTCCATGCAAGGAAGTTCGATGACCCAACCAACTTATAGATTTCCTCACAAAATGAAGTCATTTTACTAGATTAGATTATAGAAGAAAAGGTACTTACTTGTCAAGTGAAGATAGAATCTTCAACTTGATCCCTTTGTTGATGATGATTGATGAAGATGTCTTAATGCTTCTTGGATGATATTCTTCCGGATGAAATCATTACTTCAATAAAAAGGAGATTTCCTTTTTTATGATGACAACACCTTTTGATCTAAATTCCTTTGGATGAGTAGTCTTCAAGATACTTCAACTTTAAAATCTTTGAGGTGATGATTGAGAGCGGATCCCGGGAATGCTTCTTTGATTGAACTAGGGTTTTTACTTTCTTCAAGATGATGATGTGATCTTGGTCTTGAAGTGCTTCTCTTGGATGAATAAACTTCAAGCTACCTTGATTCGTAGATCTCTTCAATTTAATGAGGGTCTTTGTGGTCTTTTGATGATGACTGGAGGTTCCCAAGACTTCCTTTTGATGTAGACCTTTTCTTTGATTTAGGGTTTTGTCACTTTCTTATAGATCTTGACTTTGTTGATGATATTATTGCTTTGATGTATTTCTTGAGATTTAATCCTTGAGTGTCCCTTGATAAGATGCCATTTCTTGACTTTGTCGCCTTAGCTCTGATACCATGTTGAGAAATCTAGGGCATAGCTATTAGATGATTTCTCTTCTTTAGATAGCTCCTTGTGAATTATTTTTACTTTGATATTAGGATCTTCTTTTTCTTATGTTATTATAGTGTTATTCTTCATCAAACAACTACCAATGCATAAACCATAAAGAGACAAGAGACACAAAATGTAGGCTATCACCCAGGGCCAAAACCTCTCCCACTTGAGAGGAAAACCCAAACAAATTCTTCTTCTTATAGAGACTTCGATTGATGAATACTAAGAACAAGACCCTTGACCTATTTTCCACTCCAAGGCCAAGACACAAAGCTTCTTAGCTTGACCCTTTCCTTCTTTGAGTCAACGATGGTCAATCTACTAATTCTTCTTTCCTTCTTCTGCTCCTTAGACTTCAACTTCCTGCAATTCTCAACTTCCTTTAGAAACCCTAGCACGTGTGAATCATTAAGATTGGAACCTTGATTTCCTTTGCTTTAGGTGGAGCCTACTTCCTTGGAAATTCAGCGTGAAATACACTTTTGCTTCCTCCTTGTCTTTACCTTCCATTGAGACTGCAATACTTCAACCTCTTCTGCAATAGAGACAGTACCTTTCTTTGTGCGTGTGAGATCAACAACCCAAAAACATATCCAAAATGATGCCAAAGACTTCGCTCTCCTTCATTCTCTCTTCTCTGATGATTAGACTCCTTCCCAAGTGACCTTCACACTTCTTATTTCAAACTTAATCTTGACTGAAAATATGCTTTCTGAAATGAGGTTGAGCTGCCTATTTATAGTTGTTTGCCCATGTATATAAGTCGACATGTCTTTGAGAAATTTTATTATTCTTCTTGAAGCTGACTTGTAGGAGGTGTCTTTGCTTGGTCTTGGAGGGCCTTCCTATTCATTTAATGACTCATACAAAAATGTAAGATGCCCAAGAAGGGTCCTTCATACATGACATTGACTCAAATTGGCTTTTATGACTAGATGACAAAACCTAAACGTTAATAATGGGAACCTTAACTAAAATAAAATTCCTTGATCATGAAACCCATGATTCAAGTAGTACAAAAATAATTTTATTTTCTTCTTTACATCAATTATATAAAATCATAATTACATATGTCATTATGAAGACCGAACCTAGTTACACTTTTCAACACATATTGTTGAGATCTAATACCTTTCCAATCTTCCAAGTTATCATGCAAGCCATGACCTAAAAAAAAAGAGAGATTGTGACTCAAATTGCATCATGTTTTTTAAGTCTTGTTATTCTTAGAAGACAACCTTATACTACAATAATGATACAAAAACTACTTCACTCTTATCTCTGTGATCTTTTTCTATGCTCGATTGCACAATACTATCATGTACTAAAGGATTTTTCTTAGGCTTCATCACCTAACAAAGAAGAGGGCATAGATTTCTTAGCCCCACTCTTAAATAAAACTTTCTGTAGGGGGATGCATAGAAGGAAGAGGAAGAACTCAAGATTATTTAACTGAATGACATGATCTTACATAAGCAAACTCTTCAACTTCAAATTTTGTGTGTAAGAAACAATAAATGGGATTCGAGGGTGCCCTTTAGCTTGTCATGAATATTTTTCCCATATGATATCATCATACCCAAGTATTTCATTTTCAAGGAATACAGTATCCACATTAGAATAATGTGAACTAACATTGCCATAAATTCATCTCTAATCACTTTGATAAGGAACGTGGTCATTCACCTGCATTGTTTCCATCCTCCCTAAGGATCTCCAAAGATGTGTTGTCCACAAGAGATGTCCAACATATAAACGCACTCTAAGGTGAAAATGGGTCTTCAAAACTAGCAATCAATCTTCAAGGTACCCAAATCATGCAAATCTTGTAAGTCTTCCTTCAAAGTGATTTAAGAGTGACAAATCCATTAGGTTGTGACAACAACCCCTTATGTTTTCCTCCAAATCTAGATGTTTAACTGAATCTACTAGTCTTCTAAAAATGATCCATATTCCATATTCAAACAAAACTCAATAACCCGGGCACTTCTACAAAGTAGAGCTTCAAGCCATCTATAAACAAATGGCCCAAGTATGATGATAGCCAACCCCTTAAAGGACACCAAAAATGAGGTTGTTTTAGAAATAATTTTAGCATACCCACTCCTAGTACCATCAAAGACATCTCTGAAAGGAAGTACTCTTTCCCATGCAAGGATTCACTATAGTAATTACTTTGTTTAGGAGCCAGTGTATGGATTCATGGATTTTGTCCTATCATAAGAAAATATATATGCATCACTTGAGACTTAGGTTTGTGGCCTTGCCTTGAATGATTTATCCATATTTGTATTTTTAGAAGATGTAAAACTTGTGAATCAGTCAACCATTCCTTCTTTCCAATCTTCTAGCACTCTTTAGGGCCTCAATTCAACCTTTTTTGGCCTCTTCTTCAAGTCTCCTTTGTTGCCTTTCTTCTTCTTCTTTTCAATAAAGTTGTTGGGTCTTTCGTTTTTGGGTAGATTTTATCAAATTTTGGCCAAAAAATATATGTGGAAGTAATTGGCAGAAGCAAGAAAGATAAATGGTAAAATATATCAAAATTTGAGAACATAAAGGATAAAAGTGCAAGGAGAAAAGGGAAGTTGTTATCTTGGAATTTGGTGGCCGCAAAATAAGTATCTAGTTGTTACTTTTGAAGGAATCAAAGCAGAAGTGGACCAAGCACTATATTTTTTCAAAAGGATCAAATTGGACTAGATCAAGTGAGCAAGATCAAGACAGAGGAAGATATCTATAAAGGCCACATGAATCGAGCTGAATGTAGGGAGAAGAAAGAGAGTTATGTCAACAAGTTGTTGGAATGAGGCCCGAGATCTTTCATTGTAATTCATTCTTGTTCTATCCTATATTAATATGACCTTGAGTAGATCTCGCACAACATTAATAGATCTAGATTGTACTGGACTTTGTTGATATAATATAAGAGGAGTTTTGTGGAGTTAATCCTTATGTATTTGCATGTGAATGGTTATATTTGTTAATTTTTGCAGCTTAGTGACAAATTCCAACCATGGGACTAGATTCCTCTTTTCGAGAGGACCAATTTTGACCATTAAATTACTCAAACCAGATAAGGGTAAGTGAACTTATGACGAAAATCCCACTTAAGCACATTTGGACAAGGCGACCCTAATAAGAAATTGGTCACCCTTGGAAGTCTATAAATACAAGTGACCTTAAGCTCATTTCGACATCACCAAGCATCTTCTTCTTCTCTTCTTCATTGATTGGTTCACACAGGTCTGAGGTTGGGTCATCGAAAGAAGTTCACAAACGTCCAAAATTACAGGGTCCAAAGCTCGCACTTGTTTTCAGGGTTTCGGGTTACAATCATTGGCTTGACAAAGGAAATCTTTGACTGTAGTCGCTGGCTTGCAGGCTCAAGGGAGTGACTGGAAGCTCTTAGTCACTCACATACCTCCTCCTCCCCGCGACTAGAAATTAGGACTAAAATTTAATAGTTGGCTGCAGTTGACTGTAGACAAGAAAAGTTGCATATGATTTATATTGATGCCGGAAACATATTTCTTAATATAGTTGGGATAATATTGTTGGATGATAGTGCATTGGCCTCATTGTACTATTTGCTGAACATTTTATGACAATCTAATAGAAGAAGAATTTCAAAGGGTTTTCCCCCTTGTGGGGTTTTACCCCGGTCTTTGACCAAACTTGGTGTCTCTTGTTGATGTGTTGATTGTATCCTTTGTTATTGAATTTATTGTTCTATCTTCAATTACTGTTGATGATTGGAAAGATTAATTGTTATTGGAAAGATTGCTAATTGAAGAATTGAATTGGGCTAAAGTAATTGAAACAACATAAAACAATCTGAAAATTAACATGGTATCAGAGCTAAGGTGAAGGCCAAGCCAAAAAGAAGAAATGTATTGAAGAAATCATCTATGGGGAGTTGAAGGAGCCAATCTAGTGAAGTGAAGATGTCTTCCTACTTCAAGGAAAATGAGAATTTGGGTGACTCATCTAATTTTGTTTCATGGAAATTCAAGTTGGAGATCATAGTAGATAACAATGATGTTTTGTATTACATTCAAGGAAAAGTACCTGAGCTTCCAGAGATTGCTTCCACTTCTATCAAGAATAAGCACAAGAAAGGTGAGTTAAAATAAAAAAACAAATTATAGTTGATGGTTTACAAGATAATTTACTTGCATATGTTGGAAATTTGAGGAAGTCTAAGGACATGTATGATAAGATAATTGGCATGTATGAAGTCAAAAATTTGAATGAAATCATATCCTTGAAATATCAACTCAAAGACATAAAGATGAAAAAAGGGGAGTTTGTGCAATCCTACATTATGAGGATATCTCCTCTTAGAGATCAAGTGCAAAGAGTTGGGGAATATGTGTCTGACAGGGAATTGGTGGTTGCGACTCTATGAGGTCTCCATCCTATTTGGGAAACCTTCATTACTACTATAATCAACAACAATACCCTCTCGTCATTTGATGAAAATGTTAGAAAGCTCAATCAAGAAGAATCTAGGATGATATCAAGAGGAAGGATTCAAAAGCATGAGAGGGAGAGCCTGTTGCATTTGCCACTCAAAACAAGAAGAATAAAGGAAAAGGAGGTCCATCAAATTCAAGAAATTTTACACCTCGAGATGCAAATAGAAGGAATGACAGAACATCATCTCACATTGAATGCTACAATTTTCACAAGGGTGTCATTATGCTCTATATTTCCCTGAGAAGAACAATGGTCCACACTACAACACTAGAAGCAACAACAACAAGTTTGATGGTCGAATAAGAAGAGATGACCGAAGGAATGATCAAAATGGAAGAGATGAAAGAAGAAGAAGAAGAGATGCTCCAAGTGATCATGAAGAAGATCATCGTCCCTAAAAGAAGTCAAGATTCTCCAGGTATGAAAGTAATGTTGCAAATCAATCTGAATATATTCTTATTTTTTCCCTCACTAGTTGTTCTCCTCCAGATTCATGGGATGGTTGTTGTTGGTTAATAGTGGGGCCACTCATCATTTCTCTGGGTATAAGGAAGTTCTCTCTAATTTAATGGAGATGGAGTCAAATTTGAAAATTATTCTTTGAGACAACTCCACTCATCTTGTTAAAGGTTTTGGGTTCGTGAAATTTCGTTTAGATTCCAGGGAATCTATTTTGCTCCATGATGTAATGTATGTGTCAGGTTTTAAGAATAATTTGGTATCAATATCTGCTTTAGAAGACAAAGGGATGTGGGTTTCCTTCATCAAGGGAAAGGTTCTTATTTGGCATGTTGGATCACCCATGAGAGATGCATTCACATTAGGATCAAGATTTGAAGGAATCTAGAAGGTTATTGGAAGACCTCTTCTAGCATTGGTCCATGATATTATTCATCTAAGCGAGCTATGGAATTGAAGATTGGCCCATCCACATTATGATTCTCTTCCTAAATTGGAAAAATTGGTCTCAGGGATTCCCAAGATTCAAGCCCAACATGATGGAGTATGTCCAAGTTATGCCAGTTGAAAGAAGACAAGGGGACCATTCACCTCTATTGAGAACAAAATAAATGACATCCTCTGTATCATTCATTCTAACATATGTGGTTTGATGCTCGTGCATTCTATTGGTGGCCATCTTTACTACATCACCTTCATTGATAACTTCTCAAGAAAGACGTGGATATATTATTTGAAGCACAAGGATGAAGCCTTTGAAATGTTCAAGGAGTTCAAATATTTGGTTGAAAATCAAAATATTCAGGTCTGACAATGGTGGAGAGTACACATCAAATAAATTCATTGATTTTTGCGAGAAGGAAGGTATCAAGAAAGTGATAAATGTGCCCTATACTCTCGAACAAAATTGAGTGGTTGTAAGGAAGAACAGGTCCATTATAGAAGTTGTATGTGCCATGCTCCATGATCAAAAGTTACCAAAGTTCCTTTGGGGAGAAGCAACAAATTCTATCGTATATGTTCAAAACAATGTGCCTCATCAAGCATTAGACAACAATACCCCTAAATAAGTGTTCACAGGTGTCAAGCCCGATGTTGGCCATCTCTATATCTTTGGCCACCCATATATTTTCATGTATCGAAATACAAAAGAAACAAGTTTGAAGCCACAGGAAGAAAAGGTACATTTGTTGGATATTGTGAAAATTCTAAAGCATTTAGAATATATATTCTTGGTCAAAGGAAGGTTGAAATTAGTATGGATGTAACGTTCGATGAAGATGTTTCCCTTGGGAAAGCAAGGGACCTTCCTCCATGTTGGATGTGGAGCCTAATTATCTTCGTGATTAATAGGTCTTGTTTTAGCTGCGTTTGTATCCCAATCCCCGACGGGGTGGTGTGCGGGGGTGGGGGGGGGGAGGGGGCATTCATTAGGAAAATGATCTAACGGTAGAAATTATGTCTAATTTAGGGTTTTTTTTTCCCTACAAGGCAACTCCTCGGTTTATATGAGGGAATTGTATTGCAGATGTGTATTATTATTCTGAGTTAGAAAGAGAGAGGAGACAGTGTGAGAGAAAAGAGGAAATTATAACAGATTTGTTGTAGGATGTATCTCTTCATTTTGCTAGATAATATAAAATGAAGGATTGGTTGTTTCTCCATGGACATAGCACAAATTGGGTGAACCACGTATATTTGTGTCTCTCTTATTCTATGCATTTATGTATTTGTGTTTTCGCAATATTTTGTGTATTTCATTGTTTTGTTAATTAATTTCTAACAACTGGTATCAGAGCTGAAGGTTTATTTGGCTGATAAAATTGCAGGAGAGAAGGGTTCCTGGTTCAAGTGGGAGCAATAGTTGAAGATGGTAGGTTTAGGGTTGAGAAATTTCATGACCAAAAATATCATTTGTAGAAGATGTAGATGGAAGATTATTTGTATCAGAAAGATATATACCTACCATTGAGTGGAATATCAAAGAAGACAATGAGTATGGCGTATGCAGAATGGGATATTCTCGATAGAAAGGCACTAGGAACAATACAGTTGTGTCTGGAAGTGTTGGTGGCATTCAATATTTCAAAGGAAACAACAACAGAAGGCTTAATGACGACATTGACCAAACTATATGAAAAAACCCTCAGCCTCAAATATGGTATTTATTATGAACTGTCTATTTAATATGAAGATGTCAGAAGGTGGATATGTTGCTGAGCATTTAAATGAATTTAACACGGTTACCAGTTAGTTAAGTTCTGTAGGGGGGATTTTGATGATGAAGTTAGGGCTCTATTATTTCTGTGCTCATTTCGAGAAAGTTGGAATGGCTTGGTTATGGATATTAGCAGCTTTATCTCTGGATCTAGTAATTTAAAGTTTGATGATGTTGTTGGTGGCATCCTTAGCGAGGAAATGCAATGAAAAATCTCCTGTGAGATATCAGGTAATGCTTTGACTACAAAGACTAGGGGAAGAAAAATGGAAAGAGGAAGGAACCCAAGAAATTGCAGTAAGTCAAGAAAAGGCAGATCCAAATCTAGATCAAGAATAGTGTGTTGGAAATGCTGGAAGAAAGAACACCTGAAGAAAGACTGCAAATCTCATAAGGAAAAAGAATGAGATGGATAGAAAGAGAACAATAATGAAGTGAATGTGATAGGTGATGTGTTGAAATATGCTTTGATTCTTTCATTAGAAAATATTATTGATTCTTGGGTGGTATATTCATGGGCCTCATTCCATGCCACACCTAATAGGAAACATTTTCATGACTATGTTCAAGGAAATTTTGGATAAGTTCGTCTAAGTGATGATAAACCCTTAAAATCATTGGAATGGGTAATGTTTTTATAAAGAAACAAAATGGAAACCAATGGTTTTTGAAGGAGGTAAGGCATGTTCCAGATATGAAGAAAAATATAATTTCAACAGGGCAGTTAGGTGGTGAAGGTTGTGTAACTACATTCATAGACAAAACTTGGAAGGTCACTAAAGGAGCCCTGGTAATAGCAAAAGGAGAAAAGGTTGGTACATTGTATTTATTCAATAGTATTTCTAATTTTGTTAATGCTTTAACCTCCACAGGGGTCGATACAACACTCTGAAATCATACGCTCGAGCACATGAGTGAGAAGGGGATGCATATTCTTTACTCAAGAAATTTGTTTCTAGGTTTGAAGCATGTTGATTTGGATTTATGTGAAAATTGTGTTTATGGAAAACAAAAGAGAGTCAGATTTATTAGAGTTGGGAAGGAAAAGAAGAGTGAAAAATTAGAGCTTTTTCATAAAGATGTATGGGACTTGCTCAGGTATCATCTCTTGGTGGCTCTTGTTATTATGTTACTTTTATTGATGATGCAACTAGGGAAACCTAGATTTATTTTATTCGAAATAAATCTGATGTATTTGATACTTCCAATAAATGGAAAGCTTTGGTTGAGAATGAGACGGGAAATAATTTGAAGTCTCTTAGATCAGATAATGGAGGTGAATACTGCAACAAATATTTTGATCACTATTGTTCAAAGCTTGGAATTAGCCAAGAGAAGATAGTTCCAAGAAAACCATAAGAAAATGTTGTGTCAGAAAGGATGAATAGGACAATCATGGAGCATGCAAGGTGCATGATATTGCATGCAAGATTTCCATTACAATTTTGGGCAGATGTTGTAGATATTGTTGTTTATCTAATAAGTATAGGTCCTTCAAGTTCCTTGGATGCTGGTATTCCAAAGGAGGCATGGATAGGTAAAAACGTAAACTACTCATTTTTAAATACTTTAGGATGTGAAGCCTTTGTCCACATCAATTAAGAAAATAGAACAAAGTTTGAGGTAAAATCAAAGAAATGTACTCTTTATTGGATATGGTGTAAATGATTTTGGTTGTTTCTTATATATTTATGAAAATCACAAAATCATTAGGAGCAGAGATGTCATATTCAATGAAAAAGTCTTGTATATAAGGATCAAATGCAGGGAAAGAAACAAGAAAAGGAAAACAAAGAAAACACATATCTTGATGAGATCACAGAAAAAGTAAAGGTGTCTGAAAACCAAAATGATCAACAACCACAACAACAATAGGCACCTCAAACATCTAAAGTTGGTGTTAGAATATCTACCAGGATAAGTAGGCCCCCTGAACGATACTCTCCTTCATTATATATGTATTGTTGACTGATTATGTTGAACCAGAAAGATATGAATAAGCAATGTAGGTAGAAACCAGGAAGCCATGGAAGAAGAGATGGACTTCTTGATGCATAACCAGACTTGGGACTTAGTCAAGTTTCCTACAGGTAAAACAAAATTGTAGAATAAATCGGTTTATAGGTTGAAGGAAGAAGATGGAGGTAAATAGAGGTATAAGTCTAGACTTGTGGTGAAGGGGTTTGCACAAAAGAAAGATATATAATTTGATGAAATTTTTTCTCCTATTGTTAAAATGACTTCAATCAGAATTATTTTAAGTCTAGTGGCAACAAAAGTTTTTCATCTTGAGCAGTTAGATGTAAATACAGTCTTTCTCCATGGGGATTTGGAGGAAGAAATATATATGCAACAACTAGAAGGGTATGAGGCCAAAGGGAAGGAAAAATTAGTGTGGAAGTTGAAGAAGAGTTTGTATGGCTTAAAACAGGCTCCAATGCAATGGTATCTAAAATTTGGCACGTTTATGTCTGAACAAGGTTATAGTAGATGTCTTTATGATCGCTGTGTTTATCTTAAAAAACAAAATGATGGTAGTTGTATTATATTGTTATTGTATGTAGATGACATGCTTGTTGCAGGGTCTAATATGCAGGAAATAAATGTGCTCGAAGGAAAATTGGCAAATTCATTTGCAATGGTCTACACAAGACTTGATATTGCACATGTAGTGGGAGTTATAAGCAGGTATATGAACAATCTAGGAAAAGAGCATTGGATGGTAGTGAAGTGGATTCTCAGGCATTTGAGAGGTACCACAAATCAAGAATTATGTTTTGGAGGTTCAAACATTTCTCTACAGTGATATCCTAATGCGGATATGGCAAGTGATAGACATAACATGAGGAACACCACAGGGTATGTGTTTACTATAGGTGGAACAACTATCAGTTGGGTTTCAAAATTGCAAAACATTGTTACACTTTCAACAACGGAAACATAGTATGTTGCTACTACAGAGGCTAGTAAAGAAATGATTTGGTTACAAAGGTTTATGGATTAGTTGGGCAAGAAGCAGGAGATGAGCAGGTTATATAGTGACATCCAGAGTGCCATTCATTTGGAAAAGAATTCATATTTTCATTCTAAGACTAAACATATACATCTCAGGTATCATTTCATACGGTTAGTTTTGGATGATGGACAATTGAAGCTGGAAAAGATACACACTAGTCAGAATCCTGTAGATATGTTGACAAAGGTTGTAACTAGGGAGAAATTGAGTTGTTGCTCAGTTTCAATTGGCCTTCAAGAATGATGATGAAGATGAGAAACAACCAGGTCCAAAGTGGAAGCATTGTCCAACAAGTGAAGCAATGATGGAGTTGATATAATTAGTCTCCAAGTGGGAGATTGTTGGATGTGGAGCCTGATTATCTTCCTGATTCAGAGGTCTTGTTTCAACCATGTTTGGATCCCAATCCCCAACGGGGGGTGTGGGGGGGCTTGCCCCCCCACTATTGCTATCTGGGGGGATCACTAGGGACGACTGCATGTTTGGAGCCCCCAATTGGCGGCGGTTTAGGGACAACACCCCCAAAGCTAAAAATAGATGAAATTTTTCCTTGTAAAATATTCTAATTTTGTAGTCAATCTAGGCCGTTCATTAGGAGGATGATATGATGGTAGAATTTATGTTTAATTTTGGGTTTTTTTCCCTAGAAGGAAACCCCTCAGTTTATATGAAAGAATTGTATTATGGATGTGTATTATTATTCTGAGTGAGAAAGAGAGAGGATACTATGTGAGAGAGAAGAGGAAATTAAAATGGATCTGTTGTAGGTTGTATCTCTTCATTTTGTTGGATAATATAAAATAAAGGATTGATTGTTTCTTCGTGAACATAGCCCAAATTGGGTGAACCATGTATATTTGTGTCTCTCATGTTCTATGCATTTCTATATTTTTGTTTCCACAATATTTTGTGTATTTCCTTGCTTCGTTAATTAATTTCTAATCATTAATTAATTTCTAACACTCTGCCTCCTCCTTAGAAGAATGATTATAAGGATATTTTAGATGATCCTTTCATGTATAAATACGAGACAGATATTGTTGATGATCCCATGGATCTTATCGATCCCTTAGATCCTCATCCAATTGATCCTTCTGCTAGGAAGAGGCCACTTTAGCTCCATGACACATTACAAGATGATGAGAAACATGTTCTCGTTCGAAGATCATTAAGAAAAAGTAAGAAGCCATGTAGGTACTAGGGATATGTTGCAACTATGAGCACTATGATTCAAGACGAACCTCCCACCTTTTGGAGAACTTGTGAAAGAACAAGTTTGGAAGGATTCTATGGCCGAAGAATATGAATCAATCATGAAAATGACGTATGGGATGTTGTGTTGAGACCAAAGGGGAAATATATGGTGACTTCAAAGTGGATATTCAATATTAAACATGAAGTTGATGATAGGAGAAATATAAAGCAAGGTTCGTGGCCCAAGGATTCTCCCAGAAAGATGGAGAATATTATGAGGACATATTCACCCATGTGGCCTAATATACAACCATTCGTTCGATAGTTTCCCTTGGTGCAAGTCAAGGATGGACTCTTCATCAGATGGAAATAAATACAATATTTCCCCATGGCATGCTACAAGAAGAACTGTATGTTGAGAAACCACAAGGATTTGAAGTAGAGGATTGAAAGAGACATGTTTGCAGGTTGAAGAAGACATTGTATGGTTTGAAGCAAGCCCCAAAAGCATGGTGCACTCGCATAGACAATTATTTGGTGAAGTTGGGATTCACAAGAAGCAATGTCGATCCCAACCTCTACTTCAAGGTAGCCCAAGGTATGTCGTTGATTTTGATTTTATATGTTGATGATATATTCTTGACTAGTAGTGAGCCCTTGATGACTGAGTGTAAGAGGGATTTATCTTCTAAATTCGAGATGAAGGACCTTGGACTCATGCACTACTTTCTAAGCATTGAGGTGTGGCACAAGCCAAGTGAGATTTTCCTTTCACAAGGAAAATATGTTGTGAAGCTATTGGAGAGATTTGGAATGACAAAATGCAAGTCCCTACCCACACTGATGGAAATGAACTTCAAGAAGTTATGTGGAGAAGCTGCAGGACCCGATTTGGCGAATCCATCCCAGTATAGATAGTTGATTGGGGCTCTGATGTTCCCGGTGAACACCCGTTTGGACATATGATATGCAGTGAATACGTTGATTCAATTCAAGATCGAGCCTTTCAATGCACATTGGATTACTACCAAACACATTTTGAGATATTTACATGGGATGATCACACTTGGTTTGAGATGTTCTATCGAAGATGTTTGACTTCATGGATACACCAATGTTGACTAGGTAGGAAAAAATGTCGATAGGAAGAGTACATTTGGATGTTGTTTTATCCCTGGATTTTCCATGATATCTTGGATGAGTAGGAAGTAGAAGTCTATAGGAGTATCATCGAGGCATTGTACATTGCAGCTAACATGGCTAGCCGCAAAGAAATTTGGTTGAAGAAGCTCTTTAGAGAGGTATTTGAGCAGGTCCTAGAAACTACATTGATATATTGTGACAACAAGAGTGGGATCTGTTTGGCCAAGAATACCATATTTCATGACAAGTACAAGCACATAGAGATTTGATATTACTTCATTCGATACATGCTGCAGAAAGGAGTCGTTAGACCCCATCACATATCGATAATTGAGAATTATCACCAAGGCTTTACTGAAAGGGAAGGTCTTGGTCTTCACAGAGTAGCTTGGACTAATGGATCTGACCCCTCCTAATAAGGGGCATCACTGATCGAGAACATAGCGATAGCTCTTCCCCCCTGTCTGAGCTCCCAGGGTGACTAATTGAGATGGAGGGATCCTGGGGTTGAGGGATCTCTGGACAATAGGGTAGTAGATGTTGCCCCCCTATATGTTACCCATAGGGTTGGAGATGTTTCTCCCCTATATTGGTCTTTGCAGAGTATACCCGAGTTGGCATCATACCCACAAGCTAGGCTTGTTGGGATTACCGCTCCCCGTCTAGCCAACAGGTTGAGACTGTACTTTGGGTTGTATAACCCAAGCTGATTATGATGTAGGTGTTCTACCACATATATCTTGAGGGTGATTGTTGGGATGATCAGTGGGCAATAGGATGGGTTGATATGTGCTCCCTTATATCACCTATTACTCGATACGAGGTTGTAGATGTTTAGCTCCCCCATGAGATTTTAGGTTGAGATGTGCTCCTTGATGTAGTTTCAGGTTGAGATGTGCTCCCTGACATTGTTTTAGATTGAGATGCGCTCTCTAACATTATAGAGGGTGGTAGCTAATTCTCACTAATTCTTCTTCTATATATTCGAGAATATTTCAGCAGAGAGAGTTGAGCAAAGATGGGACATAATATGACAACATGATACACATGACATGATGCAGATGAAATTTCTCCATAGCTGAGAGGGAGTGTGAATTTTGGAATCTCAATGACAAATTCCAACCATGGTGCTAGATTCCTATTTTCAAGAGGACAAATTTTGACTATTGAAGTACTCAAACTGGATAAGGGAAAGTGAACTTATGAAGAAAAGCCCACACTAGCACATTTGGACAAGTCAGCCCTAACAGGAAATCGGTCAACCTTGTAAGCCTTTAAATACAAGTGACCTCAAGCTCATTTGGACATCACCAAGCATATTCTTCTTCTCTTTTTCATTGATTGGTTTGCACAAGTCTGAGGCTGGGTCGTCAAAAGAAGCTCGCAAAGGTCTAAAATTACAGGGTCTGAAGCTCGCACTTGTTTCTAGGGTTTTGGGTTACAGTCACTGGCTTGGCAAAGGAAATTTTTAACATCAATCGCTAGCTTGCAACCTCAAGGGAGAAACTAGAAGTTATTAGTCGCTCGCATACCTCGTACTATCTGCGACTGGAAAGTAGGCCTAAAATCTGACAGTTGACTGCAGATAAGAAAGGTTGTCTCTAATCTATATTGATGTTAGAAACATATTTTTGAATATTGTTGGGATAATTTTGTTGGATGATATTGTATTGGGCTTGTTTTACTCTCTACTGAAAATTTTATGACAATCTAATAGAAGAAGAATTTCAAAGGGCTTTCCCCCTTATGAGGTTTTTCCTTGGTCTTTGACCAAACCTGGTGTCTCTTGTTGATGTGTTCATTGTCTCCTTTGTCATTTCATTTATTGTTCTATCTTAAATTATTGTTGATGATTGGAAAATATTAATTGTTATTGGAAAGATTGCTAATTGAACAATTGAAATGGGCTAAAGTAATTGAAACAACATAGAACAATATGAAAATTAACAATATTTTCGATGCCCTTTTAAATTTTCTTTTATGATGTATCAATACCTTGTTATCTAATTTTGTGAATGCTTTATATCTAAAGGCTTGAAGATCTTTAAATAACTACATATATCATGTATAATTCACATGAAGGTATGGATATTAACACCATCTGAAATCCCCTTATATCATTTAAAGTCTCGACGTGCCTCAGGTGATACATTTCTCCCTCGTGGGGGAATTAAAACGTTGGCATTGTGTTAGAATACAACAAAAAACTTTGTTGGCAACCTAAGGTTGAACCCTAGGTCTATAATGTGAAACTTTTCACCAACAAATGGTTTCATTTTCGGGACCAAAAAATTCAAAGGGGATTTAGATCATGGTGTTGAATATTCTCAAGGTTGATATTCAAGGGTGGTGGTATGAGAAGCTTGATTCGTTTATCTAGAACAAGACCGGTTAAGAAAAAAGAACATAGATTGGGTTACAAAGGAAATCTTATTTTCAGAACCTACATGTGATCAATATGAGATTTTATGGTGTAAGATTCCAGAGGAATTATATAATTGGCTTAGTAGATTGCGGAATAAAGTAGGAATTGGCTATCATGGCCAAATAATCAGAAATTGGACCACAACTGATTTGGTCGCACAACACCAGCTAAACATTGAGTTAACTAGAGCTATTGAATTCTTGGCCCAAGCAACTATAGGAAGTTTATATTATTGAATTCGTTGTGGAGAACCACTAGTCTTTCTCTAAAGATGAAGCAATATTCAAGTATGAGTTGCAGGGAATATTATTGAAAGATGTCCCCCTGTGGATCAAAGTTCTTATGATTGAAGAGACTACCATTCCAAGAGACCAACATGGCAACTTAAAACCGTAAGTACTAGGGGTAGGGTTTAGGGAAGAGATGTTGCTCGGTTCTGGAAGATGAGGGGAAGTTGCGATGGATGCAAACGAGTTATTGCAGGAAAGGTATTTTAGGGCACTAAGAAGGGAACGAATAAATGATAAGTGGTATGAAAAGAAATTGTGAGAGATTAGAAGAAGTAGAAGAGAATTGTAACAGATAGGTGAAGCATTGAGTATTCCAAGGTCGTGGGTAGAAGGAATGGCTAGCCCAGAGTTGCGAAATAGTGAAGTAGGAGAAGGATCTCATTCTGGTGAAATAGGAGCAGCTAGAGGAGATATGATAGGGGACCAACATAGAGGAAGTGAAACCCACCAGGAATCAGGTTGAATCCAGACACTTGTAATGCCCAGACAATCAATTGTGATAATCAATCAGAACACTCTCACAGATGAAGAGATTCAATTCGTGATGAGGCGATTATTCTTTGAAGATGATTTGGTCCCTGTAAGCAACAATATACAAAGAAGTAATGTAGCTAACTCTCTCCCTAACCTCCCCCTAATACTTTATTAGGATTATGTTAACTTTTATTCCAAATTAGTTAAAACCTTGAAATTTCAACAAGTTTATAGCAATTACGCAATAGGTAGTTCTAGTGGACTTGGTAGTTCTGATAGTAGTGTTCAATTTTTTATTTTAGTTTATTCACAACCTCCTTTGCAAGGTTTTGTATTGGTTCCACTGGATCAAATGACAATGGTAGGAAATGTAGAAAGTTCGTTCACTCGGTGCCTTGAGTTCTTAGGCCAAGGAGACGAAGATGTTTAGCAACATTGGTATCTATGCGAAGCCATCTGGAGGGCTAGATATACCCCGTATGCCACTAAGATCATTGAGTTTTAGACGACTTTTCGGGATTGAACACTCAGATGGTTTATTAAGTGGTCCAATTTTAATCCAAATCCAACTCTTGACGTGATTAAACAATATTTTATTAAAGAATTTAAACTCCCTCATACAAATCAACATGGTTTATCAGAGTTGTGAGATATTAACAATGCGAGGGTGACACTACATGGGAGTGCATGTAGCGGTTTAAAGACACAACTGGGAAACTAACTTATCTTGTTGATCCTCATTATCAAAGATATTGGTTCATTATTGCTTTGTTTCCTCTAACTAAAACTCCTTTGATGCAACAAAATATTGATACCTTACAAGATGCACTGGAACAATCTATGAAGATTGAAGTAATGGCAGGATACCCTCATGGGTACAGGTCAGGTACTACTTCTAGAGATCCTAATTTTATTGTACTATATCATCACATCCCTAATCTGATGAAGAGGTTGAAGGATATGCACACTACACGAATTCTGCATCTGCATGTACGGTGCACTAAATGTCACGTTGAAGGTCATCATGCTACTAAATGCCCAAGGTTGTAGAGTATAGGCACTTCTAGTATGCCTATGGGACTACCTCCACCACCATCAAAACCCACTATTGGAGTCACATAAGTGTCCACAAGTGTTCCTTACCAGGGACATACTCAGTATCATGTGTTTCCCAATCATCAAGGTACGTCTACCAATGAATATTGTGAGATTTGTCGCACTTATGGACATCCACCTCATCTTTGTCCTATTTTTCAAAAGTATTCTAATGTCTCGAACAATATGTTTTTTGAGTTATGTGGGTCCCTTACTCACCATACTGACCATTGTAGAGCTTTCGATGCTTTGGATGACCATTTATATTGGGTTGCATTTCAGGTTAACGAAGATCCTAGCGGATGAGGAGGAGGTGGCTTAACAGGGGAGAGATATGGAGGGAGAGGCCCTATTTGATGCTACAAACATAGTATTCAAAATTGGAACTAATGAATTCTTTGGATGGCCGTTTAGATCGGGTTGCATTCCGGGTTAACGAAGTTCCTCAAGGATGAGGAGGAGGAGGCTTAAGGTGGGGGAGATATGGAGGGAGATGCCCTATTCAATGCTACAAAGATAATATTCAAAATCAGAACTAATGAATGCTTTAGATGACCATTTAGATTGGGTTGCATTCCGAGTTAACGAGGTTCCTCGAGGATGAGGAGGAGGTGGCTTAAGAGGGGCGAGATATGGAGGGAGAGGCCCTATTCTATGCTACAAACATAGTATTCAAAATCAGAACTAATGACCAGACCAGTCCATCTAATAAACTGGGTTCCAAACTAGGATTGGTCATATCTCAATGAACCATTTTTATAAAAAATACATGAAATAATCAATTTTTAATGAAAATAAATCATTTTTAAATTTAAAACCATGATTCCAAATCAATAGAGACAAAATATGCAAAGTTCGTTGATTTGTATACCATGTAAAGGTGAAAATATCAAAATGGCACTGAGTGCAATACATATCATCAAAAAAATACATAAGAAATGAGGCTCTAAATGGCCTATAAAGTCCAAAAACCATGCTACAAGCTATGGGGCCATTGGCCTACTACACGACTACAATTCTACAAGTAGATATAAGTGATAAACACTATCAATTCTCATCATGATCAAACTCATCACTACTACTAGACACATGATCATCAATAGGAGCTATATAAACATCATCTGGATCAGAGTCTAAAGACGCCTCAACCTCATCTGCAACCTCAGTAGTAGCACCAATAGCAATATAACTAGGCCTAATAGAAGCATGAGTTGGTCAAGTTGCACGACTAGTGCCTTGCATTGGTTGTTTGCCTTTGCTTGATCTGGCTAATAATTCTGGTTCTAATGGCGCTACCAGATTTGCATTGGGATCAACCCCCCCAACTCCATGTCAATATCAGAATTAGGATCAAACTCAGTTTCTTCAGTCTCCTCCACCCATTCTAATGTTGGATCAATATCATCCAACACAATGGGATCTAGATCAAGTCTTATGTTCATCAATTGGTTGCGCCTTAGTCGAAGGTTGTATTGCACGCAAACAAGATATTTTAACTATTTTTGTTCCAAATGGTTTCTCTTCTTTGTGTGTATGCACTCACAACCTGAAGAACTAGAAGTTTGTTTGAGGCTCTAATTGGAAACTTTTGCAATTGAGGACATTGGCCACCAAATGGCTCCCACCAATGTGCTGCAAAGAAAAAGACATTAATTAGTAACTTAGTTCATTTCATTACTTATTTACAAGTATTTACAGATAATTTGAATTGTAAATTTGCAAAGAATTGAAATTTAAAAGAAAAACAAATTTAAATTGCTTACCTGGTTGATCCACATCTCTTACCATCTTTGCCAAGTTTTTACCAAAGGTACACGCTGCCATACTGAAAAGAATAAGTTGTTTATGTATTTCCAACTGATGGAATAGTTAGGGACCATGCACTCCAAGCAATAATACAACCCATCTCTGACCTCCCTAACCTACACATCTCCTAGTCAAGCTTTATAATGATACTTTGGGTTAAAAAATACCCAACTTCAATTATAAGACAATGGAGTTGATTGTTCCATTTGTTATCAATTATCTCCCAAATATGCCCATATTTAGCTAATTTATCCTTATAAGTTGCTCGTATCTGCTCGTTTTCTTGATCCATTGCCTTATAGATGTAGCCCATGGCCAATTTTCCCCATCCATCATCTATAGCACCTTAACGAGGGGCTCGGTAATTTTCACAATCTCTACAGAATTTTTACAAAAATAATTGTCAAAAACTTTATTTTTGGTGTCTTTGCCATCTTTTCTACGAGCCCACTGAGTTGAAGTCCATTTACGAGAAGAAAAAATTTTCTGCAAGTTTTTTTGTTGAGAATTGAGACATTGCAATTGTTGTATTTATTTCTCAAAGGTAGTAATTAGTTGCAAAACTGCGCTAAGAAACCAACTCGACCGATCTTTAGATTCAAGTTGGCCCTCAAACCAGATAGGGCTCCCTCAAGTATTACAAGGATTTTTATTGTTCACTATCACTAGACATCAACTTATGAATTGCAATGGCCAGATCTAGGATTTGTTGTATAGGTGGTTGTTGATGAGTCACAAATCCATAGTTAATAAACAAAGTGTTGACCTAGGTTGTCATTGATGTCAATATGGCAATATTCTAGATACTAGATGATGATATGAAGCCAAGGGGAAGCAGAGCAAATCCATGAAGAGAGAAGAGCAAAGCCAATCAGGATAGCCAAGCCATAAGCAAGAGTCTGTTAACGAAGGAGTTAACAAAGGAGGCATATCAAAGCATATTGCAGAATATCAGAGCAAGAGAGGTATATTGCAGAATACCAGAGCAAGAGAGGCATGTCGGAAAAAGCAGAAGCCATCAAGGTATGAAGGTATCAAGAGGAGGTCATTGAAATGTATTGCAAAGCCAAATGAAGACATTGGAGCAAGAGCAGCCATAGCGGAGGAGCATTGCATGTAATACATGCCCAAGAAGAACCAAGAGGAAGAAGTCATCAAAAGTGGAGTCAACATGCCAGAGGAGGCAAAACAAAGCTATCGGAGCTACAGGAGGAGCCATATATCGGAGGCGGAAATCATAGTTGCATTGGAATACACTATTGGAGCGAGCATATATATATATATATATATATATATATATATATATATATATATATATATATATATCGGTGATATGATAATAAATTATTGAATTGAGGCTTCTGTGATCCATAATATTTTTAAGAAGAGTTTCAGCGTAAATCACATGTAGAAAACCTTTGTCGACGCGTTTCGAACCAACTAGTGTGGTTCATCATCAGGACAAGTTGAGGAGTCAGATCATAGCTGCGAGTTAAATAGGGAGAGCAACTCTTCCAAATGGCTAGGTGTGACCATTAATAGCCGTATTATATAATAGTATTCTAATGTTAATTGAGGGTCAATAGTAATATAATATAAAGTCAAAGTAACTCATTATATTCGTAATAAATAATTCAATAATTTATATAATATATTAAATAATAGAATCTTGTACTATTTCATTTTTATTTTTAAAAATTTAGTCATTTATATATTATTATATATTTTAATCTTATACTATTTCATTTATAAATTTTATTGGTAATTAATTAATTAATTTAATTTAATTATTCAAGTTCAATGTCAATCAAGGTTAAGTAAAGGGGTCTCCATAACATTTTATTAAAAAAATTTAATTTGGTTTTTAATTAATTCTTTTTTAATATATTTAGATAAATTAAAAATCAAGGTCAACTAAAAGGGTAATTTACTCCTCTTCTTCTTCTTCTTCTTCTTTTTTTTCTTTTAGGAAATAATAAAAAATTATTAAATAGAATTAATAAATTATTTTTAATTGTTAGTTAAGAAATTTTATTTATAACTGTTAGTTAAAAAAAAATGTAAATAAATAACTAAAATAAAATAAAATAAATAAATTATAAATAAATAAATAATAATAATAATAATAATAATATTGGATTAAGGTAAGGGTAAAGAACATAAAATTAAAAAGTATAAGAGAAGCCATCTAATAGATCTAGGGATGATAATGATAAGGTGTTATTAATAAAAATAATAGAACGAGAGTAAAAAAAACTAAAAACAAGATGGTCAAGAACATGACCAAAAATTAACCAAAGGAGAAACCAGGAGGATGGAGAAGGATATGGGATAAGAAAGGGGAAAATATGGGGAAACCTAGAAAGCTAGAAAAGGTCAAACAAGGGAGGAGGGCGAGGGAGGGGAAGGCTAGACTAGGAAGAAAGGGCAGGGATCCAGCAACTACTGATCTTCCAACCGTCATCTCTATTGAGATTGTTTGGCCTCCTTTCAATCTCAATGGCTTCCCTGAATTTACGGTGATGGAACTGCGCAACCTTGGCCTCCTCAATACAAACCTAATGCTTGGTCTTTTCTGCATGCTCTGCTAACGCTGAAGACTTGGTTCTCCCGTGCCTTAGGTCAGCTGCATGTTCGTTGATCCTTTGATGGATGGAGCGTCCTGTTTCCCCGATATAAGGGGTCCCACAAGAACAAGGAATCATGTAGACACCCTTCATGTCCTTAGGGTCAACCAAATCCTTCACCGATCGGAGGGATTTACGAAAGGTGTTGAGGGGCCTAAAGGTTGAGGGAATATTATACTTCTTAAGAATCCGAGCAATCTTGTCTATGGTTCCCTGGACATAGGGAAGATGGACACCTATGGGATGCTCTTTAGGTTCTTTTTTAATAACAGAATTCTTGGAGGCTTTAAGGAAAGCCTTTAGACCAAGGCACCTACTATAGCCATTCTCCATAAAGACATTAAGGAGATTGGATTTCTCCTTATATAAGCTCTTATTATCAGAAATCCTAAGAGCACAAGTAGCGAGGGTGTTAAGAACACCCAATTTCTGCGTGGGGAAATGATGGACATGAAGGGTGTCTACATGATTCCTTGTTCTTTTGGGACCCCTTATATCGGGGAAACAAGACACTCCATCCATCAAAGGATCAACGAACATGCAGCTGACCTAAGGCACGGGAGAACCAAGTCTTCAGCGTTAGCAGAGCATGCAGAAAATACCAAGCATCGGGTTTGTATTGAGGAGGCCAAGGTTGCGCAGTTCCATCACCATAAATTTAGGGAAGCCAATGAGATTGAAAGGAGCCCAAACAATCTCAATAGAGATGACGGCTGGAAGATCAGTAGTTACTGGATCCCTGCCCTTTCTTCCTAGTCTAGCCTTCCCCTCCCTCCCCCTCCTCCCTTGTTTAACCTTTTCTAGCTTTCTAGGTTTCCCCGTATTTTCCCCTTTCTTATCCCGTATCCTTCTCCATCCTCCTGGTTTCTTCTTTGGTTAATTTTTGGTCATGTTCTTAACCATCTTGTTTTTAGTTTTTTTGACTCTCATTCTATTATTTTTATTAATAACACCTTATCATTATCATCCCTAGATCTATTAGATGGCTTCTCTTATAATTTTTAATTTTATGTTCTTTACCCTTACCTTAATCCAATATTATTATTATTTATTTATTTATAATTTATATATTTTATTTTATTTTAGTTATTTATTTATTTTAACTAACACTTATAAATAAAATTTCTTAACTAACAATTAAAAATAATTTACTAATTCTATTTAATAATAAAAATTTTTAACTAACAATTAAAAATAATTTATTAATTATATTTAATAATTTTTTATTATTTCCAAAAAAAAAAGAAGAAAGAAAGAAAAGAAGAAGAAGAAGAGGAGTAAATTATGCTTCTTCTTTTTTTAAGCTGTGGTTCACGGTCACTGAGTGGCCGCTACATCCACGGGAAAATATCGGGGCAGATCCACCCGAAGGGATCTGCCTGTCGGCCAATCTTAACAGGCCTAACCCCGAGGGCGTCGAGGAGATTTGACCCTGTGACCTCCCAAACTGGGAAAGTGCTTTAGCAACGGGAACTCGACCATTTGAGCTATCCCTTGGGGCTAAGTAAATTATGCTTTTACTTGACCATGATTTTTAATTTATTTAAATATATTAAAAAAGAATTAATTAATAACCAAATTAAAAAAATTTAATAAAATGTTATGGAGACCCCTTTACTTAACCTTGATTGACTTTGAACTTGAATAATTAAATTAAATTAATTAATTAATTACCAATAAAATTTATAAATGAAATAGTATAAGATTCAAATATATAATAATATATAAATTATTGAATTTTTAAAAATAAAAATGAAATAGTACAAGATTCTATTATTTAATATATTATATAAATTATTGAATTATTTATTACGAATATAATGAGTTATTTTGACTTTATATTATATTACTATTGACCCTCAATTAACATTAGAATATTATTATATAATTTAGTCGTTTTTATAGCCGTTAATGGTCACACCTAGCCGTTTGGAAGAGCTGCTCTCCCTATTTAACTCGCAGCTATGATCTGACTCCTCAACTTGTCCTAACGATGAACCACACTAGTTGGTTCGAAACGCGTCGACAAAGGTTTTCTACATGTGATTTACATTGAAACTCTTCTTAAAGATATGATAATTGGCAGTTCAGTTATGTGTCATCACCCCAAACCCCCGATTGCGATACATATATACGTGGACCCACTGCAACATTGTGCTATGGGTTAATGATATGTCACATCCACCATATCACAAGAGCTTAAGGCCTTTCCGTTTCGAAAGTTCCGATTGCGATACATGTCGTGGACTCGATGGTCCGATTGTAACACAGTTGATATATATATGGCGTCCATCGGCATCAGCCATCAACCATCAACCATCGGCGACTGCCGATTGCGATTACAAGGCAGACTCGAAGCAGTTATAGATACGAGAGTAATAAATTTGAAGTCCACCATTTAACGTTTTCGCCTATTTTTCTTATATTTCCTGTGTATTTGAATATTTGCCTTGCACGGGGTTGGAAGGCAAGAATGCATTAATAAAACACACCCGATAGTTTAGGAGGCCTAAACGATAGTTCAGTAGGCTGAATCATGGCAATTGCGATTGCGATTGGGACGTGGCATCTCCATTAAATTGTGAAGTCCTGTGTATTTCTATGATGATTGAAAAAGGAGTGTTGTTACAGTTTTAACTTGGAATATGCATTCTCTGTGTATGATTCGTTCCTCGTTGTTGAATCAACGTGTCTTAGGAGTGTTGGTGAACATGAAGAGACTGAGGAAGCCACGACGATCAAGGAGGGAAGATGAAGGATCAAGCGATGCAGAGGAAACTACATAGACAGAGGAGGAAGCAAAAGAGCCAGCGAAAAGAGGAAACCGATAGACAAAGGCATGAGGAGTGCATAAAATAGGAAAAACAAAGAACAGAGTGGTGGTTGAACGCTGTTGATAGAGTTGGAGGAAACAGAGGCAACGAGAGGGTCCAGCAGAACAGAAAAAGGGCTGAAGGACCAACAGGACAGGAAATAGTCGAAGGGTAGAAGTAGCCAACAGAGAAATAGTCATGCTGAAGCATTCACTGTGACAATAAGAACATACACTTGAACAAAAAGTTGGTTCTTATGAAGAGCTTAGTGCAGCTAACGGTGGACTTACTAAAGTTGTGTGGAGACATTATCAGAGGTCATGAAGGCTATTGGAGACTCTGTGTGGGCAGTATGAAGAGTTGTAAAGACTCCTTCATGAGAAGACTGGTTGTCATTGATGCTGTAGCATGGAGACTACAGTGAAGCTGTAAACAGACAGAACTCAGTAATGAAGAGTTTGAGAGAAGAACATTACTATCAAACGTGCCTTGACAAGATTGGGTTAGAACCCTTGGGGCTGCTGCCTTAGAAGCAAGAAGGATTGGAGTCCTTGGGGCTAGTGCCTCAGAAGTAAGAAGGATTGGAGTCCTTAGGGTTGATTCCTCGGAAGTAGGAAGGATAGGTGTCTTTGGGACTGGTGTATCCGGAACATGAAAGGATTGAAGTCCTTGGGTGTTGGTGCTACTAAGTCCAAGATTGTTGCCTTGGTGAAATAGAATTGGAGCTCTGAAGGTTGGAGCCTCACAAAAGTCCAAGTTGGTGCTTGGAAACTGATTGCAACCACTTATATACTGTATCTATTTTATTGCAAAGATTATATTAATAAAAGCATTTATTCTTGTTGTTCATCTTGTGTTCTGAATATAAATGTTTTAACTGGAAAAACAATAGTCGGAAAAAGAAATACTGATTCACCCCCCCTGAGTATTTCCAACAATTGGTATCAGAGCCAGTACCTTCATTCAAAGCCTAACAGCTTGAAGGTTGATCTTTAGAACACAAATGGCAAAGTCAAGGAAGAAAGTCTCCAATCCTCCCAAGGATGTGTCTCCCTCTACTACTAAAATATAAGACAATCAATTTGAGGAGGTTCCAAGGCTCAATGGGAACTTTAATATATGGGAAGCAAGAATGAGGAATTTCTTACAGACTCAAGGCATTGAAATCTGGAAATTAGTGATTGTTGATAGCAGGATGGATGAAGAATCCAAGGAGTACAATGCAAAAGCAATGAAGGCAATCTTGAATGGGATACCTGATTCTGTAAAGAACAATCAAGGAAAATATTCATCAGCAAAGGGTATATGGGACAAACTTCATGACCTTCACTCAAAAGGAGAATTGACCATGACCATCAGTAAAGAAGATGATTGAAATCTAGAAGGAAATCCAGAACCCATAGTAGAATTTGAACATGAGAATGATGACATCAAGGCTAAAGCAGACCTAGAAGATGAAGAGAATGAAAAAGTTTTTTGTAGAAGAACTCGTCGCTTAACTTATGACTTCCATGGAAGAGACTAACAATTTGAAAAAGGAAAATGAGGAGCTTAAGAAGATAGAACTAGTTGGTAACCAAGATCAAACAAGGAAGAAAGTTGACCTCATCAAGCTTCAAGTACAAGAAAAGGATGAAGAGCTTGCCAAGCTTAAGAAGGAATTTCATTAAAGAAAAAGAAAGCATCATGAAGAAGTCATATCCATGACAAATCAATTGAATAAAGCAAAGAATAAGGAAGATATCATGTCAAGTAAACTTGAACAAAGGCACAAGAGCTTGAACAAACTGGAAGAAGAGATTGGTCAGTACAAGGTAGAGGTCTCCTCTCTCAAATCTCAACTACAAGAAGCAAGGAAACAAGCACAAGGAGTTGAGAAGACAATGGAAGCTTTGGAAGTCAAAGAAGGATAGGTTGATGAAGCAGGAAAGGAAAGAAACACCATGATGTGTCAACTAAAAGCAAAGGATGAAGAAATCTTCAAAATGAAGTCAGATATCCTCTCCCTTAAAATAGAAGTAGATGAATCTACTCATATCAAGGAAGAAACTGAGAAACAACTTGCTAAGAAGAATAATGAGTGTGAAAGATTGGAAGAAGAGATTGTCTTCCTCAGAACAAAGGTTGAAGGGATGAACAAAATCTTGAAGAGCTCTTAGGCCTTGGATGACATGCTCAGCTATCACAGATGTCCATTTGATAAATCAGGTCTCGGGTATGCAGGTGAATCCTTAAATAAGAATGATAATGCTTCAAACAAAAGGGATGTGAAGAAGCCATAAAGAAATGGTGATGCTCCCAGTTCCAGCAAAGGCAAGGAGAAAAATCAAGGCTACAATAGAAGAAATCTTGTTCTAAGAAGAAATTCTACTCCAAGAAGAAATCCTGCTCTAAGAAGAAATGTAGATGATGTCAAAGATGCGAGAGGCAATGGTTATCATCAAAGGATCTCAAGGCAGAAAGGCTTCAGAAGTACATCAAGGAAATCTCCATCTCCCAGGTACCAAAGTTCATTTTTTGGTTATTGTTATTCTTGTACAAACTTTGGTCACATGGAAAAACACTGTAAAGAATATCATAAAGATAGATGTTATGGTCCCCAACCATCTCATAGAGATAGATATTATGGTCTCCAACAATCTCCAAGAAACAATTTTGCAGGAAGAAATCATGAATTCTTATTCATGAACAATGTAGAATGCTTCAAGTGTCATAACATTGGTCATATGGCACGTGACTGTAACTTAACTTGGGCTCTTACACAAGCTAGAACCATGCAAAAGAATAAAGTTACACAAGTATGGAGAAGGAAGCAAATACAATTCGAAAGTACCTTGAACTCTCCAGCCAACAACATATGTCATTGGCCTGAATTTTGACAATCTAAGCATTTGATGGGAAGACTTTGCCAAAAGAGATGATGCATACAATTAGGGGGAGCCAGTGATTCTTGATCATTATTGCAGAAGCTATTAGTGAAAGGGTCCTTATGAAATCCTTATTGAGCCTTATTAACAATCATTCTTTGATGAAGATCATTTCTCAGGAGTACTCCATTGAAGAACATGATCCTATAACAATTCTTTGGACTGTTGTTAAAGAAGCTTTCCACTTAATCACTTAATAGTATTTGGAGCAACAGAGAAAGTCATCTAATGCTAGAGAAATAGGGCAAATAATTATGGTGTTGATATTACAGATGCTAAATGTCTTGACTCAGGGATTTGATGTGAGAACAGAAATTATGGACACTAATACATGTAATCTTCAAACAAATAGATACCTATGGAATGGAGTTTGAAGTAAGAGCAGCTAGCAGCATATAACAAAAATGAAGCATTGCAAAAAGATGCAAATCAGCAAAATGATTTTAAAAGACAGTCACAGATTGGATATCTAAATCTGCTAGTGAAATAACTTGCTGAGATGTGTACAAGAACACAAGGAAATCCGCCAAAGCATATATTATATATGTCATTATGCTATTTTGAGAGATCGAATTGTGAACTTCTTCCCTTCCTCTCAAAAACAAATCCCCCACGAGCCCCGCGAAGGAGGCACTTAACGTGATTACCGAAGGACCCTCTACTCGCACCGTGCTCCTGGTTGCTCGCAGGATGTCCCCTTGCTGAAGGGCACTCATCCATCCACACATCAGCCCGGCAGTTCTCATTTAGCTGGTGGCTGGCTATCGAGTTCCGCATGACTCCTTCATTCGAAGGAATGGCTCATTCATTCAATACGGAAAGCAGGCCTGGCAGGGTGAGGAACCGGCAATTGTGGCTTCTTTAGGATTTTTTATAGTTTGGATCTGTTATTTGGGGGTCAATCTATTAGGAATAGGGTTACACAGCTATGGATGGTTGGAACCATAAATGGACCGAATTCCTGGAAGGAAAAGGAAGGATAGATTCGATCCAGTTCTTTTATGTGATTGATAAGTGACATCAATAACTGGTACAAGTTATTTCAAGTAGTGATTATAGAATGATGGAATCACTACTTGAAATAACTTGAACTATATTAGATTCAAATAAAATAGATTCAAATAAAATAGATTCAAATAAAAGAAAGACGATTTGAACCATTCCTATCATTACCAACCACAGCGAAAAGAAATATAAAATGAGTATGAGGTAGCAATTCCATGTTTGAATTAACCCATTCCCTTTTTTCAATGGAACTCCGGCTACTGAAGCATACATGTACTATAATAATGCGCTTACCCATGTAGGGTAACCGGGTATGTGAAAAAATTGGCGATTTCATTGTATAAGCGATGAAGAACCCTAAATAGAATACTATTTATTATCCAATATTCCTGAACCTAATGTTGGTCTATCAGATCTCTAGAGACCTATACTTAAAGCTCCGATTAGCGGAAAGATAGAATTACTCGCAGTGTATTGTGGCCAAATAGAAACGTCTTTCCCCCCCCCTCCCTCCGTACGGATAGAAGTGGGTGAACAAAAATTTATTCCAGTTCCCGCATAGGAAATAAAGGTATAATATACCGAGGATAATTGGCTACTGTATATTGCTAACATCAGTAAATGCAACAATCGAGGATTTTTAGTAATTGGCCAAGCAACTGAAATGGCCAAAGTGGTAACAAATCCTGTCAAATAGGTCCGATGGAAAATCCGTCAATTCCCATTCTCCAATGAAAATCAATAAGTCCAGTTATACTCTTTATTCTTTCAATTGGATCAATAATTTATCAAATTGGAAATGGTAATGGACGGAATGTATATATAATGAAAAGGAGTTAGAGTAAACAAATACCTAGAGTATACCATCGAATCAGATCATTCCCTCCTTCTATGGGTGGGAAATAATGGGACTAAGGAACCCCAGATATAGGCGAACCAACAATTATAGTTGAGCGAGCCAAGGTAATTCGCTCATTATAGAAGATACTTTGCATCTCCACTGATTGATAAAAACCCATACTTGAGATCTTGGATCAAGTATGGGTTTTTATCAATCAGTGGATAAAAAAAATATTAATATGAAATGAATTTAACCTTTTTTATTGTGCATATTGATCAGTAAGCTAGACCCATACTGCGCGTTGTCTCATGCCATAAATAAACACGTACACTCAAGAAATCTGTTGGACAAGCGGATTCACACCGCTTACAACCTGCGCAGTCTTCTGTTCTTGGAGCAGAAGCAATTTGCTTAGCTTTACATCCTTCCCAAGGTATCATTTCCAATACATCTGTGGGACAAGCTCGTACGCATTGGGTACAACCAATACATGTATCATAAATTTTGACCGAATGTGCCATTGGATCTCCATTAGTTAGTAAAAAGTTTTAATTTGATAAGATCATATATAGCCAAATCTTCTAATATATGCCCAATAAAGATGGCTAATAACGGGATATTATGAATATAAAACGAATCAATAATTGTAATCTCCATTATATTTGGAACCGATCTGTATTTTTTGGATCATTTCGATCCCCCCAGATCACCCCGAATATGGTCCAATCATGACAGGTAATTTTCCTAATGATTTTTATATGGATCAATCATGTTTTTGATCGACCGTAATACTATAGAGATTTTGATAGATTCTGGTCATATAGAATAGATATATCTTCTGAGATATACCTTATTTTTTTATAAGGTATAGATATACCGATATACGATACTTCATCACCATTTCGACAAATGAAATTGATCGATACGAATTGATTATATGATACGATGTCAGTAGCTGATAAAATAGCTGTTTCAGCGTCTACAATAGCTATAACAAAGATCGATAAGATGCCCCTGGCCGGCTATATTTTAAGATAATCCGAATATGCTACTGAATTTGAATCGACCGTATGCAGTATTGGCGACACATAAGTGCTCTAACCATGTTTCGACTCGTAATACCAATAGATAATGAAGAAAGCACCTCGAACTCGAATAAGTGTATGCTCGAGCATAATAGATCAACCCCTTATACCTTTATCTTCTCAGATACAAAAGTTATATTTAGTTTTTTATTTTCCATTATCTAATGATCTTCTATTATAAGATCAGGAATAGAATTATACTTCTCATCATACTTATTAGACGAAAAAGATATCCAGGTGGATTCATTATGTGCGCGAGAATTTCCAATATTCTGACTCATGATCGCATTCACTAAAAAAAAAAAGTGACCTTATCCACATACCTAATCGGATTGAAATATTTGTATTTCAATGGATCTGGGAATTACATGAACTGGTCTATAATTCCGTTGGTTGATAATAGACTCTGATCAATAATACATGTGACATTCTTAATCAAATTATAAATATCCTGATCCTTATTTATGATCCATCCGGAAAAAAGGTATGGTCTCGACCCATCAGTCCTCTCTGATCGAATCCAAACTGAATCTGAAGAATTGGTAGAAATTCTTTAATCGGTCAGAATGTTCGTCCATAGTTCCTTCGGACAGACAAGTTAAACTTTGAATTGTTTTAATTCTCGAATCTTCGATCACCGATATTGGTAAACGTCCCGGAGCAATATAATCATAATTTCATTCATGACGATCATACATAGGTCGGGAGTTCATATTCTTTCAATCATAAAAAGAAAATTTGATGAACAATACTCAACACAATTTCCACGAAAGATGCAAATTCCAGAATAAATACTATAAATTACCAATCGTTCGTTTTTCCAATCAACAACGGGTGGATTAATCAGGCATAAACGCATACTCCACAAGCAATACTTTGAAAGAATCCGAAGTGTATTCATCCACGAAATCGAGGATGGGAGATCCGTTTTTTATAGGGAGATTTAATAGTCATAGGTAAACGATTCATGTGATATAATGATTATGCATCATTCGCATACCTGTAGCAGAAATAGATCATATATCATGTCCCTATCTCCAAAAATAGAAGAGAATGGAGTTTTAAATATAAGAATAAAAAGTTTGAGCATCGATATTCGCCATGAAAAAAACCAGGCTATAAAAAAAAACTATACGACCCAACTTTAGCATAATCACTCTGCTATAGCTAGCCCTTTGGGATACATATTTCCCGATCGATCTTTTCGGCGCATTTACCTTTATTGCCTCTGCGAACATAGTAGCGCAATAATCCCATTGCGTTACATAGGGGAGATATTGTTCGGTTCTAAACAATTTGCTTCCTACCCCCCCTATGTAAATAATCTGATAGAGGTTCACAGCCAATAAAACTTTACCATCTAGCAATAAGTCGAAGAACAACGTGTATCGATGGATAATGAGGACCCATACTTACCATCAGGGGGTCTTTCAGCAAGCATGATCATGTGTAACCCCTCTTCGATTCGTTTTCTAAATGAGAAAAATAAAAAGAAAAAAGAACGACTGGATCCTGGATCTCTAAAAATTGGATTGGAATTGAAAACTTCGAAATTAACGGGTTTTTAGCCCACGGATACCCAATTGACCAATTAAATCATCGTAACGAAGTTTATCCCTCTTGGATAGATAAACCAGAAGTTGCTTACGTTTGCTCAAAATTTTCCACAAACCCCTTTGGGATGAATAGTCTCTTCCGTGCAATTGCAGATGCTGGGTAAGTCTTAGGACCCGATTGGTTAAATAAAATACCTGAGATTCAACAGATCCTCTCTGTTTATCGGGAATCAGAGATGAACTAATGGACAAATTATTGATCATAAAAAAAACACAAATTTTTCCAGGGCTTAATTTTTTTTCGAGTCAGAAAAAAGAATTAGATCCATTCTTTCATTTTCATGGTTCATATAATAATTCTGATTCGTTCCGTCCGACCATTTAAGAAAAAATGGTCGGATTCTTCCTATCTTCTTGGACGAACATCTGGTTTTAACCTATGGCAAAATATGATACGAGATGTAGAATCTTTTCACATTGATGAAACAGAACGAACAGATTGGTTCAATTTTTGCCATATCCTGAAACTCCATTGAATCAATCCATTCTTTTTTTTTTACGAAAACGGAATTGAAGCAAAAAATTTATCAATTGACAGTTAGGGGATACATACGTATTCTCAACATCGCGGATCGACTCCCATCATTTGTATTGAACCAATATCTATTCATGCAAATAATATCCTCTAATCGATAACTAGGCCAAAGAAAACGTTTAATTATTTGTGTTGTATCTACGCTAAGATGTTGGTCTCTTCCCATGAGTTCTTCATCATTTTGTATGTCTTTTCCATTGGAAAATCCTACATGATCGTTCTCCAGATCAAACCGATTCAAGATTCGAAATTCTCTACGACGTTTTGGAAGCAAAATATCTTCTAAATTGAGGGAACTAAAAATATTTTTTTCATCCCCCAGAATTTTCCCGCGTTGCACAGATCCATCATAAAAATCTCCATCTATCCATTCTCCGGCTCTTTTTTTTAACTTCAATGAAATACTTACGATTTTATACATCAGGAATTGGTCATCCACTATGCTTGATAAACGATATGGTTGGAAGACCATTATTTTTTTATCTTCCCTTATTTCATTGTCATTGCGTACCTTTCCCCGAACATTCCTCTGAAGAGCAAGTTCTTTCGATATTTTATTTGCACTGCTATTCTTCTGAATAGCAATGCAAAAGGCCATTAGACTAAGGTCAATATTTCTCTCTTGGATCCGAAGATATGTTCCCGGATCCTTCATTCCGGACATAACCCTGCAAATATTCGCCAGATAGAAGAAACGTTTTTTCCCTAGAACGTCTACTACTTTGCATTGAAAAAGACCTTTATTAGTTTTTTTCTTTCCATCAGTTTGTTGATCTTCTACTTGACCATCTTGATCTTGACCATCTTGATCTTCTACTTGACCATCTTGATGTTCTACTTGACCATTTTTATCTTGACCATCTTCTACTTGTTTGTTCTTAACATTTGATCTAATACCTATTATTTGTTCTAGAACATTTGTTGTTTCCTTCCGTTCTTCTTCCTCTATCTTTTTCCGCTCTCGTTCTTCCCGTAAAAGTGAATTTCCTGGTATGAATTTCGATTTAGTTTCATAATATATGTTCTTTATTCCCGAAAGTTCCGGGAATAACCAGAAATTGAGATCTAATTGGGATATTCTCTTCTCGATTTTCGGAGAATCCATAATGCCAACATTTTCTCTTCGCGTCTCGTCAATCCCCTGCTGATTCGTAATAAGATCAGTCTTTTTCTTTTGCCTGTCAATACTTGTTGTATGATCGTAATCACAAGAACGTATAGCATCGTAAATATCAACAGTAGAACGAGAACCATTCACGATATTGAAATCGGTACCCTTCCAATCCTCCTCGATAATATCATTAATAAACTTTTCCTTGAGAATTCCTTCACGATCGGTAATATCCCGCTCATCTGGTATAGCAGGTTGTACTGGTGGTCCGGGAATATCTGTCAAATTGAGAATATCCAAATCTTTTGTAGAATTGAGATAACTATATGATAAGAGATCGTATCTGTAACGTTTGTTCATTTTCCGAAGTAGTCCCAAAAAAGGTTCCATCACAGTCGCAAATATAGAATCTTCTTGTTGTTCATAAGGAACGAATCGTTCTTCATAACACGTACATTGCTTATTTACTATATTTCTACATTTATTTGGGTTTATCCTAGACCATATCTGTGGGGATAAATTGTACCGGTCAAAACATCTCAACCATTGTTTCCAGTCATTCTCTTTCAGATCTTGTGGTTTTTCGTGATCCAATATTCTTTGTATATCTAATGCCCTTATCTGCCATATCTTGTGAAATATATATGCTTGGGACATTGAGAACATGTTTCGATCAGGACGAATTTCAAAATCTTGTATTTTTTCGTTGATTGAATAGTAGTTGGTAATTTTACCTCTATTGATTCTTGAAATATCTTTATTGATAATGAATATTCGTCCGTAAATTGTTGTTATATTCCTCGTGGATCGAATCCAAGCGGATTGAATCCAAAATTTGATATTTGACGCAATGAAATTAATAAAACTTGGTAAGAGATCTCGGTCCATTCTTCGGTCCATTCTTTTGATAAAAAATTTAATTGAATAGAACCTTTTTCGGATTAATTGTACACTTTTATTTCGAAATAAACCAGGTATTCGCCGAATCTGAACCAATCGTTTTTTTAATGTTGATCCCAATATGTTAAAACTTCCCTTCGATCCGGTATGAATCTCTGAATCCACCAGAGACATTCCAGTTATAGGAGAGCTATTTATGATCGCGATAGATTCGATCCGCTCTTTCATTGTGGTCGTCCAATCATCTTGATCTTTCACATTAATTGTTTGGGTTTCATATCCAAATTGATCATTAACTTCGGATGAATCATTTGCACTACCCATAGGGGTAGTCTCACTTAGTAATTTATTTTGTATCCGGTCATTAAGTTCACTCTTGTCTATATATCCAACTCGTGGAACGCGTCTTATTCCTGTAGATCCCATCAATCGTCTCTTCACTTTTTTGAAGATGGGTTTTAAAAATTTGGAAAAAATTCCTATATTTGAGGTTGGATCACCGAAAGGTATGTCAGTTTCTAATCCAAAGGTCGTTAAATAACTCCAACGCAATCTTTTTGCAGATTGGGGTTTGGATCTATGCCAAGGCTTCAAACGAAAAGGAAATAGAAGCTTTATCTGCATACCTTGTGTTTCCCATTTGTCTGGGAATGTTGTTTCAGACAATTCGGTACCATCAGAAGCACATATGACATGCATTTCTCTCCTCATTTCTTCCCAATCTTTGTAAAATTCGGGGACTTGAAATAATAAAATACGACCCATATTTTTGGCTATAATAAGTGATGGTAATATAATATTTTTTCTAATATTTGATTGAGCCATTAATAATAAACCTCTTAAATAGTGCAATTCTGGCCACGTTAAACATAAGGACTCAGCAATTGTCTGCTGGGATAATGGATCTTCGACTCTCTGGATTTTTTCCCTAACTTCTTCCCCGATTTGTTCCTTATCCACTCTACCAGAATCGGACGTGTCATAATAATCTTTAGGATAAGCGGGTATTTCTTTTCTTTTCAAAAAGAAAAGGGAATGTACATTCGGTTGTATCCTCTTCCATATCATAATTTTCCGTCTTTTAGCACGTATGGATCCTTGGATTAAGTTCCGACGATAATCTGCCTCGGCAGAATAACGGTTTTGAACTACTCCTATTCGTCTTTGCCCAATATCAAAGGTCATTGTATCTTTGACCTTTCTTGAAAGAATCCTATTCGATGATAATAGAACTGGGTCTACGTCATCATATTCACCTATCATCAAACCAGATGACCATCGAGGCACATGTTTCCGAATTTCTCTAATTTGGAGAGGTTCATTTAATAGTATTTCCCTGTAAAGGGAAATAAAATCTTTCTTTTCCATTGAATAACGCTTATCCCGAGGTATACCCGCGCGAGATATTAGTAGTATTGTCCACTCATATTGCGCCAAACACTCGAAAAGGAAACACAAATTCTCGTAAACGAAAAGATATTCCTTCTTAAACAGACAAGAAATCGCATCCATTCTTATGATACCTGAGGCCGAAGGTTTTATAAGACGGTCAAATCGGCCGTAAACATAAACTAAAAAGTTTGTGTAGATATCTCCATAACATCTAGCTACTTGCACTGGGACATGTATAATGGATGATCTCCAGGCTATCCACAACCAATATGGTGGTTGGATTTCTGGGGTCTGGATCAGATAAGAGATCTTTTTCATTTTTAATCTATTTAAAGCATATTTGGGTTGAGGAGTTCCGGGATTAGAGGATATAGTGACCGGGACAAGCGAACGAACAGTATATGTAGGTAAGGGCTCCCAGGGTAGTGGAAAGCTTTCGTGTTCCAATTCCTGCCAAAGATAAGAGATATGGTACCCATACCCAAGTGGATCATTCGGGAATCCCTCTTTAGGGTCTCTCATAAATATCTCTATGAAATCCGAAAGATTCGAAATGATCGAATCGTTCAGCATTTGGGGGGACTCAAATTGGTTTATTGTTCCACGGAATGCCCCATTAAGGAATGGATCATACATTTCAGTAAAAGAATCCCCCTTAGAATTGGAGAATTTCACTCTCCTTTCTATAACATTTTCAGCGGGAGATCCATGGCTTAGAGCTTTCACTCGATCCGAAAATTCATTCCCTAAAGAATCTCTTTTTCTTTTCACGGTATGATTCCATCTATAATAAGGATCCTCAGATGAGCAAGAAGTATATAAAAAATCTCTATATCCACCGACGAGCTTTTCCCCAAGGACCAATACACTAGGTAAAAGGAGAATGATGTGCAGTCAAATATAAGTTATGCTAGGACTGGTCACTGAGAAACTATAGCAACAGTAAGGCACAACCTCTCACCATTTCATCCAAATGCAGTGATGTTGAATACTGGATGGTAGTGACTCAAGGAGAAGCATAAAGACACAAAGGAACTCAGATCTGAAGAAAGATAACAAGAAATAAAATTTCAGTGGCATTTTCTCTTGACTCAGACTATGAAGGCCTCTCAATTCTGAATATGGAGATAATAATCTGGATTGAAGCATAAAAACCTGAACTTGGACACTTGGTGTATGGCTATTTGCAATCTGAGTGAAAGCATTGAAGTAGAGCATTTTTAAGCATTGTTGAAGCCATGATAAATTAGTTCTGAGACATGAAGAGGGAATAATGTGCTAATTGATGATAAAGCATCAATCCTTCTATCTTGAGTAAAAAGAAGAAGAGTACTATGACAGGGGGAGTCCTGGACCCATGAAGACCTACCATTTATGAAGAACAGAAGTAGTTTGATAGGGGGAGTCCCAGAGCACTCCTTTTCCATTGATGTCAAAGGGGGAGAGAACAAGAATATTGCCATCAATAACAAAGGGAGAGATTGTTGACCTAGGTTGTCATTGATGTCAATATGGCAATATTCTAGATACTAGATGATGATATGAATCCAAGGGGAAGCAGAGCAGATACATGAAGAGACAGAAGCAAGGCCAATCAGGATAGCCAAGCTATAAGCAAGAGTCTGTTAACGAAGGAGTTAACAAAGGAGGCATATCAAAGGATATTGCAGAATATCAGAGCAAGAGAGGTATATTGCAGAATATTAGAGCAAGAGAGACATGTCGGAAAAGGTAGAAGCCATCAAGGTATGAAGGTATCAAGAGGAGGTCATTGAAAGACATTGCAAAGCTAAAGGAAGACATTGGAACAGGAGGAGCCACATTGGAGCAAGAGGAGTCATGGCGGAGGAGAAATTCATGTAATACATGCCCAAGAATAACCAAGAAGAAGAAGTCATCAAAAGAGGAGTCAACATGCCAGAGGAGGCAAAACAGAGCTATCAGAGCTACAGGAGGAGCCATATATATATATAGATATATATATATATATATATATATATATATATATATATATATATATATATATATATATATATATATATATATATATATATATATGCCAAAGAATAACATATCGAAGGAGCAAATAGGTCAAACAAAGGAGAAAACAGAGCAAACAAAGCTATTGGAAAGCATATATGGATGCATTTACACCATCAGGAGCTATCAGAGGCACAAATGGAGGCCAAACCATACATACATACATACATACATACATATATATATATATATATATATATATATATATATATATAGGCAAATACACTATCGGAGGCCAAAACTCACATATATATCCATTTACACTATCGGAGGCGGAAATCATAGTTGCATTGGAATACACTATCGGAGTGGGCATATATCTATATATCTATATCTATATATATATATATATAGATATATATCTATATATATATATATATATATATATATATATATATATATATATATATATATATATATATATATATATATCAGAGATATGATAATCGGCGGTTCGGTTATGTGCCATCAGCCCAAACCCTCGATTGCGATACATATATATGAGGACCCGCTGCAACATTGTGCTATGGGTTAATGATATGTCGCATTCGCCATATCGCAAGAGCTTAAGGCCATGCCGTTTTGAAAGTGTTGATTGCAATATATGCCGCGGACCCGATGGTCCGATTGTAACACAGTTGATATATATATCATGTCCATCGGCATCGGCCATCGGCGACTACTGATTGAGATTACAAGGCAGACCCGAAGCAGTTATAGATGCGAGTAATAAATTTGAAATCCACCCTTTAATGTTTTCGCCTGTTTTTCTCATATTTCCTATGTATTTGAATATTTTCCTTGCGCGGGGTTGGAAGGCAAGAATGCATTAATAAAACGCACTAGATAGTTCAGGAGGCCTGAACGATAGTTCAGTAGGCTGAATCATGGTGATTGCGATTGCCATTGGGATGTGGCATCTTCGTTAAACTGTGAAGTCTTGTGTATGTCTATGATGATTAAAAAAAGGAGTGTTGTTACAGTTTTAACTTGGAATATGTGTTCTCTGTGTATGATTCGGTCCTCGCTGTTGAATCAACGTGTCTCAGGAGTGTTGGTGAGCATGAAGAGACTGAGGAAGCCACAATTACCAAGGAGGGAATCCGAAGGATCAAGCAATGCAGAGGAAACTACAGAGACTGAGGAGGAAGCAAAAGAGCCAGCGAAAAGAGGAAACCGATAGACATAGGCATGAGGAATGCATAAAATAGGAAAAACAAAGAACAGAGTGGCGGTTGAACGTTGTTGATACAATTGGAGGAAACAGAGGCAGTGAGAGGGTCCAACAGAACAGAAAAAATCCCAGAGGACCAATAGGACAAGAGATATTCGAAGGGAAAAAGTAGCCAACAGAGAAACAGTCATGCTGAAGCATTCACTGTGACAATAAGAACATGTGCTTGAACAGAAAGTTGGTTCTTATGCAGAGCTTAGTGCAGCTAACAATGGACTCACTAAAGTTGTGTGGAGACATTATCAGAGCTCATGAAGGCTATTGGAGACTTTGTGTGGGCAGTATGAAGAGTTGTAAAGACTCCTTCATGAGAAGACTAGCTGTCATTGATGTTGTAGCATGGAGACTACAGTGAAGCTATAAACAGATAGAACTCAGTAATGAAGAGTTCTAAGAGCAGAACATTACTATCAAATGTGCCTTGACAAGATTGGGTCAGAACCCTTGGGGCTGCTGCCTTAGAAGCGAGAAGGATTGGAGTCCTTGGGGCTAGTTCCTCGGAAGTAAGAAGGAATGGTGTCCTTGGGGTTGATGCCTCAGAAGTAGGAAGGATAGGTGTCTTTGGGACTGGTGTCTCAGGAACTGGAAAGGATTGAAGTCCTTGGGGGTTGGTGCTACTAAGTCCAAGATTGTTGCCTTAGCGAAACAGAGTTGGAGCTTTAGAGGTTGGAGTCTCACAAAAGTCCAAGTTGGTGCTTGGCAACTGATTGCAAACACTTATATATTGTATATATTTTACTGCAAAGATTATATTAATAAAAGCATTTATTCTTGTTGTTCATCTTGTGTTCTGAATATAAATGTTTTAACTGGTAAAACAATAGTCGGAAAAAGAAATATTGATTCACCCCCCCCCCCCCAAGTATTTCCAACACAAAGCCCTCTCTTGCAAAGGCCTTATCAAAGTGCCAGCATGCAACTATGGCAGAAAAATATATCTTGAAAGGTTTTAATAGAGGAATAGAAGAGAAATTGGATAATCAAGTATCCTTTTTGAATACTTAATAATCTAACAAGAGAATATGTGTATAGAAAACTTTCTATAGTCGACATGTGTATAGAAACAAATTATGTCATAAAACTGAAGCCAAAAGCCCTTGACTAAAATTATGCAATATGAGATGTTACGAAAATGGTCAGGGTTTTGGCATCAAAAGCCAACCCTTGCTCATTCAAAATCAAAGAATATATAGATATTACATCTTCTAAAGTTGTTACAAGCTTTCAAGGGTAAAATTCTAACAATATACTAAAAATAAAAAACAAATTTTGAATATTTGCACAAAATTTGGAGTTGTTTGAAAATTCTCTGCCTCAGAATATGGATAAGATTGATGTTGATCTTCCTCCTTAAGATGCTAAAATCATGTCCATTGGTGGAGTATAAGAGTCAAGTACATTAATGTGGAGCCAAATTTTATTTAATAAATTTAACTATTAATTTGAATAATTATTTTATTAATTTTATTCCTCAATTTTTACCACTGGTTTATACTTAAAGTTACATGTCATTCTCTCATGAAGGCCCCCTTCATGGTTTTCGAAACAACTGTAGGGGGGGGAGGGGGATCCGCAATCCACAATTGTTGCATAAAGTTTAACAAAAATAATATTTACAAAAATTGGTGGGTGGGACATTTAACTTTGATTTTTATTAATTGATATTTAATCATTTTTAAGCCTAATTAATTTCTTAACTTTAATTAATATAAATCATTCTATTATATATATATATATATTTATTAACACTATAAACTTTATTTGTATTTGTTAATTTAATTAATCTACCTTGATTAATTATGTTTTATTATTTAATTAATAATTAACATTATCACTGTATACATATATTCATTGATTTATTTATTTCTTTCATTTTATTTAAATTTTTTTGTAACTTTTCTTGAACAATAAAAAAATTACAACAACAACGTAAGGAAGTGAGTTGTAAATCTTGTAATCACAGGCCTAACAATCTCTTTGCCCCCAATGTTTTTCCTCATCAGGCTCAATAGACATGAGTGGTTGTAGATGTTTTTTGTGATGCACTTGGGATGCTCTACAATGTTTTTTACCCACTCCACTTTGCCTATGTCCCCAAGCATGAGGTCTATGCAATGTGCAGCACATGAAGTACAAAATAAGGTCATATATTTGGACTCTAACATCTTTCCAACAAGAACATAGTTTGAGGCATTATCTGTGATGACCTACATAACATTCTCCTCCCCTGCTAACTGAATAATCTCATCCAAAAGCTCAAATAAAAGTTTTTCATCCTTCACCTTATCATATGCATCAACTGATCCCAAAAGCCTAGCTCCTTGAGGGCAAGAAACAAGGAAATTAATGAAAGTGTGGTTCTTTCCATTGGTCCATCCATCTGTCATGATGGAACAACCTGTTTACTAATCAATGTAAACAAATATTTTTTTGCAAAAGAGCTCTCCTCAAGTCATGCACACTAGGGCTTTTGAAGCCCTTTCTTGCAAATATAACAGAGTCCCACATAGCTTGGTAATAAGGTGAGTAGAAAACATTAAATGGGATATCTACATCATACCACCATATAGTAATGTATTAAAAAAAAATATTCTTTGCATTGATTTTTCCAATGGTCATACAAAGTGGGTTGACATCAAGTCAGACTTGGTTGGGAGGAAAAGGGATTAGGAGAGGTAGTGGTGCTAGAGGTTGAGAAATAACTTTGGATGTTCATCTTATTTTTCCATTTAGATGGTTGGCCTTGATGATAAGACCCAAGAGTAGGAGGAACATAGTGAAAGGGTCTTTTGTCGCTACGACAACAACCCTCCAAAATTTTGGTCTAATTAAATTTTAGAGCCTACATGAACTATCATTTCAAGCCATCTTGTGTCACTTGGTTATTTTTTCATGTTTTTCTAAGCGTTGACTATCCTTGAGATATTCCTAAGTGTTATTTCTCCTCCTACGTGAAAGTTTCTAAGTGTCGTCATCCTATCTGTGGAAACACTTATGTTACCTTTCTAAGATAGAAAATCACTAGCTTTCTTTGACCTAGTGACTATATTTGTCCACTTGACATGCATGACACACAAAAGAAAGAAAAGCACAACTTTCTCTCTGTTGGGTTGTGTTATATTCTTTCCACGACTAGCCCACGTAGTTAACCGGGGGTTAGAGGGGGGGAGGTCACAGGGGGTTTGAGGGGCACCTGTAACCCCACTTTATGGGGTCTAGGGCAGCGCCCTGGAAAATTTTGGTTTTGGACCCTGTGTTAGGTTGGGCAGACCCACCTATGGTTTTGTGCATGATTTTCGCACATGTTTTTGGATGCGATGGTTGTCGGTCCATGGTTTTGGATGCGATGGTTTTTCGGTCCATGGTATTGGATGCTTTGGCATGTATAAATATGTATTGTAACATTGAAAGGAATATAATGAAAAATCAAGCTGGTAGTCCCAGTTTTGAGATCGAGGGGAAAATATCTGTGTATATGTGTTTTATGTGTTATGCTCTCACATTGTTTATTTTATGTGTTTTAGAATTCGTATGCAAGTAATTTCTATACGGGGTTAAAACCTACATTTGGTATAAGCGATGTTTTGGCTTCAAGGGGACGCCTTCGTTGCTGAGAGGTTTCACTCGGGCTTGTGGTAGACCCTGTTCAGTGGGAGATCTATGAGATCGATTCTGGTGGTGAAAGAAGATGGTGAGCAGTAGAAAGATAGAGATCGAGAAATTTAATGGTCAGAGTTTTGAGTTGTGGAAACTCAAGATGGTGGATCTGTTGGTGGATAAATATCAGTGGATCACGGTAGATCCGGGTACTAAACCAATGGGAGTGTCTGATGAAGAATGGAAGAAGTTGGATCGGAAGGCAAAGAGCACAATACAATTGTGTGTCTCAGATTTAGTATTGCTAAATGTATCAGGGGAAGCTACGGCGAAGGCTTTGTGGGACAAGTTAGGGACTTTGTACCAATCTAAGTCTCTGGTGAATAAATTGTTCCTGTGGAAAAATCTGTATAACCTGAGGATGAAAGATGGAGTCTTGGTAACAGAGCATCTGAATGCATTTAATACTGTGGTAAGTCAGTTAGCATCTGTTGATATTAAAATTTTAGATGAAGATAAGTGCATTAGTTTGTTGTGTTCTCTACCAGATTCGTGGGATAGTCTGGTTATTGCAATAGGTAGCAATGCAACTGCCTTGCAGTTTGATGAAATAGTCTCAGCCTTGCTGACGGAGGAGATGAGACAGAAAAATATGGAGAGCCAGAATGGTGATGCCTTGTCTGTACAAGGACGGTCCTAGAACAGAAACAAAAATAAGTCATCGAGTGGGAGATCTAAATCTAAAGGGAGATCTAAATCTATAGGAAAACCTGTAAAGGTGGTGTGCTGGAAATGTAGAAAGGAAGGCCACTTTAAAAGGGACTGTAAATCTAAAGCTCTTGACAAAGGAAAGGGATCTGATGAGGTTCCTTCTACAGAGGCGAAAACCACCTCAGATGAAGGTGGGGATGTGTACTTGGCTTCTTCAAGTACACATGTAGATCATGAGGAATAGTTGATTGACTTAGGTGCATCCTTTCACTTCACTCCCCATAGAGAGTGGTTCTGTGAGTATGAGAAATATGATGGTGGTGATGTCTTCTTGGGGGATTACAGGAAGGCTAGAATCATTGGTCGCGGAAAGTAAAGTTGAAGTTGCAAGGTGGAAGGGTTAGAACACTTCCAGGTGTTATACATATTCCTGCATTAGCCAGAAATTTGATTTCTGTAAGCAAGTTGGATGATGCAGGTGTAAAAACAGTGTTTGAGAAGGATACCTGCAAAATGGTTCGGGGAGCACTGGTATTGATGCGGGGAGTTCAGATTGGAACTCTGTACAAGTTGCAAGGTAGCATTTTTATTGATGGGTTCAATAGTTCTATGGTTCCTAAAAGTGGAGCAAAAAATTTAGTGGTCTCTGGAGAAAAGACCATGCTGTGGCATCAAAGGCTTGGACATAATGGAGAGAAGGGCCTTCAAATACTTCATGGTAAAGGTATGGTAGAAGGTATGAGTAATAGCTCTTTGGATTTTTATTTCTGTGAAAATTGTGTGTATGGGAAGTAGAATCGGGTGAGTTTCCCCGCTGGTAGTAAGAGGGAGAAACATATATTAGAGCTTGTGCACAGTGATGTGTTTGGACCTGTGAAGGTTCCATCACTAGGTAAGTCTGTGTACTATGTATCATTTATAGATGACTTCTCAAGGAATACATGGATATATTTCCTTAAGAAGAAATATGAAGTCTTTGACAAGTTTAAAGAATTTAAGCCTCTCATGGAAAATTAGGCAGAGAAGAAGATAAAGGAACTGAGGACAGATAATGGTGGAGAGTTTTGAAGCAAGGAATTTGAAGAATTTTGTAAGAAGTGTGGTATATCACGGCAGAAGACTACTCCATATACACCTCAACAAAATGGAGTTGCAGAAAGAATGAACAAGACGTTGATGGAAAGGGCAAGAAGCATGCTTAGTGGTGCCGGGTTAGGACAAGAATTCTAGGCAGAGGCGGTGGATACTGCATGTTACCTGGTCAACAGGTCACCTTCATCAGCATTGGAGGATAATACTCCACAAGAGCTATGGACTGGTAAGAAACCCTCTCTTTCACATCTAAGGGTATTTGGATGTGATGCATATGTACATGTTCCAAAGGAGAAACGAACCAAGTTGGATAGTAAATCTGAAAAGTGCATCTTTATTGGGTATAAGGATGGTTTAAAGGGTTATAAGCTTTGGAACCCAGTAACAAGGAAGGTTGTGTACAGCCGAGATGTGGTGTTCAGAAAGGTGAAAGATGTTATTAAACATGAAGTCCAACCAAAGGAACCTGAGAAGATAGAGTTTGAGCTAAAGGAGGAAGAATCAGACTCTATAACAGAGGAGGAATCAGAAGATGAAGAGCCACAAACTCCGACTGTGAGAAGATCAGTTCGAGAAAGAAGGCAACCAGAAAGGTATAGTCCATCTGCTTTCTGTTCAAATTTTGCTTTGTTTGTTACTGATGATGATCCCAGAACTTTGAAGGAAGCAGTGGATTCAGAGGATGGAAAACTCTGGAAAGAGGCCATGGTTGATGAAATGGCTTCTTTGCACAAAAATGAGGCTTGGGATCTGGTGGAGTTTCCGGCTAGAAGGAAACCCATTGGCAGCAAATGGGTGTTCAAAAAGAAGACAAATACAGAAGGAAAAGTGGAGAAATACAAAGCTCGGTTGGTAGCAAAAGGTTATTCCCAGGTGCTGGGAATTGATTTTGGTGATATTTTTTCTCCTGTTTCCAAGGTAACTTCTATTAGATTACTTTTATCCGTTGCTGCTGCTTTTGATTTTGAGGTAGAACAGATGGATGTGAAGACAACATTTCTTCATGGGGATCTGGAAGATGAGATCTACATGAAGCAACCTGAAGGCTTTACAATGAAGGGTAAGAAAGAACTGGTATGCAAGTTAAAGAAGTCTCTGTATGGGTTAAAACAGTCACCAAGGATGTGGTATCAAAAATTTGATACATTTATACGAGGACTTGGCTTCACCAGAAGAAAAGCAGATCACTATGTGTATTTTAAACTAATTGGTGACCGTGTTATTTATCTGGTTTTGTACGTGGATGATATGTTGCTGGTTGGAAATGACAAAGAAATTATCCAGGATTTGAAGACCCAATTGTCCTCCAAATTCGACATGAAAGATATTGGTGCTGCAAACTATATTTTGGGCATGGAAATTAAAAGAGATCAGGCAAAGAGGAAGCTCTGGTTAAACCAGAGGAAGTATGTCGAGACAATATTGTAGAGGTTTAATATGCAGGATAGTAAATCGGTGAAGGTTCCTATTCCTGTAGGTGTGAGGTTATCTGTTGAACAGTGTCCCAAGACACAAGAAGAGGAAGAGGACATGTCTCGTGTTCCATATGCAAGTGCAGTTGGTAGCTTGATGTATGTAATGGTCTGTACTAGACCAAACATTGCACATGCAATGGGAGTATTGAGCAGGTTAATGTCAAAACTAGGAAAGGAGCATTGGACAACAATGAAGTTGGTTTTCAGGTATTTGCGTGGCACTAGTGATTATGGTTTGTGCTACCAAGGAAGATCAGGATTGGACAGAGTGTTGGATATTCATGGCTTTGTTGATGCAAACTGGGTTGGAGATCTGGATCAGAGAAGATCTACAAGTGGGTATGTGTTTAACCTATTTGGAGGTGCATTCAGTTGGATGAGTAAGAAACAATCTGTAGTGGCATTATCAACTACAAAGGTAGAATACATGGCAGCCACTCATGCAAGCAAGGAAGCAGTGTGGTTGCAGAGATTGTGTTCAAGTATGGGGTTAGTACAGGAAGCTATAAGGATAGACTGTGATAGCCAAAGCGCAATCTTCTTGGCAAAGAACCCTGCATATCATTCAAAGACAAAGCACATTGATGTTTAGTATCACTTTGTGAGGGATATGATAGAAGACAAAAAGGTGTTGCTGGTAAAGGTGGAAACTTTGACGAATACTGCAGATGCATTGACAAAATCTGTGAGCTCTAAGAAGTTCTCTTGGTGTAGAGAAACAATGGGTGTTGCAGGGCTAGATAAATGACTAAGCTCTCTTGTGGTCCCCTGTGGGAAGAAAACAACAAGTGGGAGAATGTTGGGTTGTGTTATATTCTTTCCACGACTAGCCCACGTAGTTAACCAGGGGTTGGGGGGGGAGGTCACAGGGGGTTTGAGGGGCACCCGTAACCCCACTTTATGGCGTCTGGGGCAGCGCCTCGGAAAATTTTTGTTTTGGACCCTATGTTAGGTTGGGCAGACCCACCTATGGTTTTGTGCATGATTTTCGCACATGTTTTTGGATGCGATGGTTTTCGGTCCATGGTTTTGGACGCGATGGTTTTTCAGTCCATGGTATTGGATGCTTCGGCATGTATAAATATGTATTGTAACATTGAAAGGAACATAATGAAAAATCAAGCTGGTAGTCCCGGTTTTGGGATCCAGGGGAAAATACCTATGTATATGTGTTTTATGTGTTATGCTCTCGCATTGTTTATTTTATGTGTTTTAGAATTCGTATGCAGGTAATTTCTGTACGGGGTTAAAACCTACACTCTCATGCAAAACCACACTTTTAACTCTCAGTTGGGCGTACTTGTTCCACTCAGTTGAGCGCACTCTTAGTTAACAAGGAGAGCACACTCCTTGCTCTCAGTAACTGCGCCATATTCATTCCCAGTTAGAGGACACTCCTTGTCATTAATAATTGTGCCCTCTTGTGCTTCATGCATGTGCCCATCCTTTTGGCTTGTTGGGTGAACTCCTAGAAAATAGGATTCCACTTCACTTCATGCAACAAACTCACTTATCAGTTGATAAGTGGCAAGCATGCATGGACTTTCCTTGCATGTAAAATCTCTTTATAACCAACCCAAATATCACTCATTCTCACAATCATTATTAACTCTTGGTCAAGCATGTTGATTTAGGGTTGCATCAGACGTGCTCTAAGCTTCAAATTTTGCAAGGAGGCTTGGGCACAGTTATTCCAAAGAAAACAGAAAGTGTTTTGGGAAATTCCACCCAGAAGTGATTTTATTAAAATAATTAATATTTTTAATGGGGTTCCTAAGTCTAAACTTAGGAAAATTAAAATATTAATGGGTATTAATCTAATCAAGGGTGAAAATTCTAGAAAAATCCATGGATCAAGTCAAAATGATATGCCTTTGATTAAGATGTAATATATGCCTTTGGTTGTCCAATAGGAAGATATAAGAAGGGACTTGAGGGTCATTTGGAAAACACGGAGAGAGATTGAGAAAATTGATTTTGTGAGGTGAGAAGTTCTCAAGAGGAAAATCGATTGAGGAGATATTGTAGCAAAGGGGTAGTGAGAATCCGAGAGAAGGAATTTCTAGAGAGTAAAAGGCAGAGAGCGGATAGAAAGACATCCAAAGAAAGGATGACATTGGCATATGCAGTGTTGACGCAGAGGCAACATAGTTAGTGAGGGGAAGTCGAGTTCCTGCTAAGGGAAGTCAAAGTTCAGTTATCGGATACTAGGGTGTGAGTCTGGGAGGTAGAAAAGTTGATTTCTCAGCCAACAAAGGATCCAGAGGAGAGGCAAGCATAATACCTAGGAGGGGTGACTTAGAAGCTGCCCAGGGTGACACAATTTTACACAGAGGCCACACAGAGGGTAACGCAAAGCCTCTAGAGCTGAAGGATCAGTCAATGATTCTCTAGTGACAGGGTGAGATCATTTCACCAGTGTTTTGTTCAGTATTCTCTTTGTAACAGATTGTTGGTTGAGCATCCTAGAATTGTACTCAGAATTTTCTCCTGCATAATAATAAACCCTCAGAGCTGTTTCACTGGTTTTCCCACATTGGGTTTTTCTGAGGATGTTTTGTCCAAAAACAATTGTGTCCAATGTGTTGTATTTTTTTCTTGCTCAATATTTTGCTTCTGCATATATGTAAATTAATTGAAGGTTGCAGATATATTTACTTCACAATTTACCGTGGAAGACAATAAATAACTTGTATGATTTAATCAAGTAGGAGAAGTAACATCAGTTTGCTACAATAGGGATTCCAAATTAGGATTTTTCACATGGTATCAGAGCTAGTGCAGGTGAGACAAGAAGAGAAGAACTAGAAACCCCAACACTGAGCAGAAGGGGAAATCAAATAGTTACAGGAGGCAACAAGTCAAAACCCCATAGGGTTTGTGCAGTTCTAGCCGGAGGATCGAAAAATCGAGGTAGTCTCTCTCTCTGAGTGAGTTGACGAAGATAAAGAACTTCTAGTTCAAATTTTTGCCTTGGCAGAGGGAGCAACGTTGAGCCTTAGCATGAAGAGCAGTTGGTGGACACAAATTTTTCAGTAAGTAGCTTTGTCGAGCTGAAAAGACATCAGAAGAAAGAAGCAATAAAGCATAGTGAGGGAATACTTCCTTAATGATTTATTGTCGAGGAAATCAACATTTCTCAATTGCTGAGCAGTAGAGGAGAAGTAGCTTACCAAATCCATTAGGGAGTGCATAAGTCAACCGAGGAGCTACGTAATTGGGAGAAAGAGGGAGTAGTTCGACAGTTTTCGGAGGAGATAGCAACCAATGGCTTGAGGGATCAGGACAAGTTGGATGAGGCTTCCTACTATGCTATCTAGAAGGCTAGGATGACCTTCCTTCTAGATGAGCATGCCCTCAAGATGTACGTTGATAATGTGGTGGCTGAACCTACGGATGCAGATCCGCTGAAAAAGTACAAAGATGAGATGGCTAAGGCGAAGAGGATGATCATGGATGGAGTCAAGGATGACGTGGTGCGCCACATTGCTAGAAAAATGATTGCTAAGGAGATATGGGATACCTTGGCCACATTATATCAAGGAACTTCTGAGCAACAGAAGATGTACTTAGAGCAGAAGTTTAGATCTGCTCAGGTGCAAAAGGGGGAGCAAGTGGATCTGTTCCTTACGAAATTGAAGGAGACTTTTGATGAGCTGTCAGCTACAAGACATACTCCTCAAGAATCGGAGTTAGTGAGACTAGCTCTAAATTTCGTCTCAGATGATTGGCAGAACTTTATCCAGAGTATCCTAGTCAGGGTAGCATTGCAAAATTGGGACGAGATGTGGGCAACTTTGAAATAAGAAGAGTTGAGGAGAGACCTGCTCAAGGTAAAACATTAGAGGAGGAGGACAACGCAGCCCTTCCATCCAAGGGGAAGTAGGGGAAACAAAGACAAAAGAAGGACATCTCCAAGGTGAAGTGCTTTAGATGTGGCGAGATGGGCCACTATGCATCTCACCGTCCTTTGAAGAAAAAGGACAAGGATGAGAAGCATGATCTGAAGGTTGAAGCCGCAAATATTAACGAGGAGGAGTTCACCATGATAGCCGAGATACCTCCAGGAGGGAGGTGGGCTGATATAGATTTGTAGTCGGGAGGACTATAGATGGGCATGATCCTTGAGGAGCCCACTTCTTGGATCATCACCTTGCTACGAGAGCCCATGATCAGGAGTAGCGGGATGGTGGAGTTTCAGTTGGTGCCATGGAGTGTTGATTCGATAGATGCAATGGCTAGGAGAGACAAAGACTGATCAATGTAGATCAGAGAGGTAGCAATGCAAGGAGGCACAATGAAGAGCTTTAGCAACGTAGTGGCTTCATAGGTAGCATGGGACTAGCAACAGTCAGGATTTCAACACTGAGATGTATCCACTGGATACTTGTCCAATTTTGGGTGTTTTTAGTTGCTTCTCTCAGCAACTAAGTTGCAATACGAATGCAATGTTAGCAGTGGCAATGCTAGTAGCATAGCAGATGTAGCATTTGAGAGGGAATTGCAGTGTTGGGTGCCAGGACCAACGCCAACACAGATGTAGTGGGAGTAGTAGTATGGATGAGTTGTTGATAGAGGTAGTGTTAGTGGTAGTATAGGAGCAGTGGTAGCACAATTGTTGGTGGACAACATGTCAGACATCAATAGTGCAGAGGATGCTTCAGAGTCAGAATAATATGCAGAGAGACAGTGTATTGTTAGAGCACATTCCTTGCTAAAAGGGAGTGTTGATTTGGGGTAGCATCGGATGTGATCTAAGCCTCAATTTTTTCAAGGAGGCTTGGGCACATGTATTCAAAATAATCCAAAAATTGTTTTGGGAAATTCCACCCAAAAGTGATTTTACTAAAATAATTAATATTTTTAATGGGGTTCCTAAGTCTAAACTTATGAAAATTAAAATATTAATGGGTATTGATCTAATCAAGGGTGAAACTTCTAGAAAAATCCATGGATCAAGTCAAAACAATCTGAGTATTTGATTAATATGCAATCTAGGTCGTTGGTTGTCCAATAGGAAGATATAATATGGGACTTGAGGGTCATTTGGAAAACACACTAAAAGATTGAGAAAATCAATTTTCTGAGGTGAGAAGTTCTCAGGAGGAAAATCGATTGAGGAGATCTTACAATAGAGGGGAAATGATAATCTAAGAGAAGGAATTTATGAAGAGTACAAGGAAAAGAGAGGACAAAAAGACGTCCAGAGAAAGGTTGATGATGGCCTACGCAGAGGCAATGAAGTCAGTGAAGGGAAGTCGAAGTTTAGTTGTCGGAAGCTAGGGTGTGAGTTAGGGAGGCATAAAAATCAATTTCTTAGCCAACAGAGGATCTAGAGGAGAGGCAAGTGTAATACCCAGGAGGGGTGATGCAGTTCTGCGGAGAGGCTACACAGAGGGTAATGCAGAGCCTCCAGAGCTGAAGGATTAGTCATTGATTCTCCAATGACAGGGTGAGATCATTTCACCAGCCTTTTGTTCAATATTCTCTCTCTAATGGATTGCTAGTTGACCCTCCTAGAATTGTACTCAGTATTTTCTCCTGCATAATAATAAACCCTCAGAGCTACTGTTCTGGTTTTCTCGCATTGGGTTTTTTGGGGGACTTTTTGTCCAAAAATAATTGTGTCCTATGTGTTGTGTTTTTTTCTTGCTCAGTATTTTGTTTCTGCATATATGTAAATTAAGTGAAGGTTGCAGATGTATTTACTTTGAAATTGTACTCAAAATTGAATGGATCCTGCTGCACATGGACAACACAATTTTGATCATACACATTGAAAGAGGTAATGAGATTTTCACTTACCATCTACATGACATGCATTCTTATTATAAAATGGTAAAGCCTAGAGAATATGCAAACACTCAATTTTATGCAACATGGGAAAATCTCAACACTAAGGAGATCATCAAATCCTAGTGCCAAGAGCCTGCTAGATTCTGTCAGAGACCAAGTACACTGTATCCAACAAGAACGTTGAGAAAGGTCTATTAGTATCTCATAAAAATGTGCTGCAGATAATATGGGCAGAAAATTGCAGAAGTCTTCGAGGATAATTGGATTTTTCTTCTCAACCTCATTGTCACAAGAGGTAGAGTTTTCAATTGGGAATATATCCTTTCTTATGAGTTGCATCATCATGTACAACAGGCCAAAGAAACCTTACAAACAAAGAAAGCACCAAAATTCTATATGTCTGCTTATTTACTAGATGGGATCTGCGCTCGGTATGCTTTCATAGGGATGAAATAGAATTGAACCCCACAAGAAAAGCTACCTGTCTATTTCCATTGCAGACTATTATCAGAAATCAGTTTCCGAGGAGTTTATGACAAGCTAGCAATGCATTTCTTTGCAATAATTTATAAGATGATCTATGAGATTAATCCTCCTTGCATGACCGATCATGTGAAGGAGGCATTGTATGACATTTCAGATTGATTTGCCTCACTGGAGAGCACATACATCAAATGTTTTGGGTGCCATAAAACCCCTCACCTTATGCCAAGATATGTGACCAACAAGGTGGTTTTGCAGGAGGTAGCCTATCAGCTAAATAATAGATTGTCTGCATAGCTCCATAGAAGGAAAAAGGCTCCTTGGCCCACTCTTCCTTTACGGATTGGAATTTATGAGCTAAAGAGCCTTAAGGCAATTGAACTTGAAATCAAAGAACTCAAGCATCTTCATTTTGGGACATTCAATTTTCACAGATATGATCCTAAGAATGTGTGAAAAGGACATTGTGATAGTATACAATACACTTGGCCATATGTACCAATGACTTCTTATGAGGATGAAAAGGTTAATAATTGGTACAATGCATTGAGAAAGAATCGGCTAGGAGATGAGGCAGGTCCCTCTTGGGTCCCACATGCTCTATATGTACAGATGGAGGAGACATAATACGTAGCAAATTCTCAAGCGAACACAACAACACACAGGAAGACGATCAAGCATGATCCAGTGGCATAAAGTTTAATGTTGGTCACATGAACAAAGGTGTCATTGAGGTAGAGCAACAAAAGAAACAAAGGGAGGAGGAGCAGAGGAAGTTAGAGAAAAAGAAGCAAAAAGAGGAAGAGCAAAAAATAGAGGAGAGAGCTCACAGAAAGAAGAAGAAAAGAGGAAGCATGATGACATGCTTAAACATAAGCAAGAAGTAGAGGAAGAAATGAGGAAAGCAAAAGAAGAAAGGAGAATAACTGAAGAAGCAAAATACAAGAGCGGTCACGAGAGGAAGAAGCTATACAGATAATGGAGGAAGAACAGATGGCCCAAAAAATAGATGTAGAGTTGGAAGAAGAGGACGTTATTGAACCTATTACAAATGAACCAAGTACTCCATTAGACCCTCCTCTTACCAACAACCATCTCCCATTCAGTAAAATGGAAATTGACCCTCCACCAGATGATAGGGTCATGGATGTATGCAATGTTACCTTTGACTAATTGAAGAAAATGATTGTGTAGGAAAGGTGAAGGTACTTCCCAAATGATCTTAATCATCTAGTCTCCATATCCACAAAGAAGGTAATAACATCTAATACTAGGAGAAACACCCAAGTAGTCATGGCAACAAATTTCACTTTTGCGACAACAACACAAGAAAACTTACAATATCTTATGAGTGAAAATGCATGGTTGAGAAGGGAGTTAGTTGCAGCAAAGCGACATGTAGATAAAGTCACTACAACGAATCAATGGTTGTCTTCTACCGGTCTTAGTACAATGGAGTTATAGTCAGCTATACTTGAAGAATTAAGGCCAATGGAGGACATCATGGAACAATTATATAAAGAAATGATTCTCTTGCATGACGTAATGGCACACGTGGTAAAAATACAGAAGAAATATCAAGAGATCCTAAAGCTCCTAAAGGTTGAAAACAAAGTTGTAGATCTAATACAAGATTGGGGTGTTAAGAAGGATAGAATCGTTGTTTAGATGGACAAAGTACAGTTAAGGCTCCATATTCAGAACTACACCCATCTTAGTGAACAAGCGACCAACACCATAACTGTATATGGTTGACTGCATAGCGGTTTGAAGTCCCTCACATAGAAACATAGAATTCCTTTTGTGAGTTCACTTGGAGAGATAAAAGGAAAGGATGTCATCACGCGGGAGATAAAGCAATTTATTCAGCAAATCAAGCAGGTGACAGGTCAGGAAGGCTTGGAGATCACCAAGAACACTATTCTACAATATGCAATTGCACTAGCCAAAGTTCGCATGAAATTATCATGGATATGGAATAGTGTACAATCCAATTCCAAATCCATATTGTCATTGACATTGGCAGTGAAGATGCGATATGTTGTAGAGCTTCCAATCCGAGTCAAAATTATTGCAATAGAGTTCAGAGCATGACACTCATATATCACAAATAAACTCTATGTTGAAGCTACTGATTTGTCTCTTTCTCCTCTATGAGGACATTTTGTCTTATTAGATTTTTGTCATACATAGCCATTGTTTTGTATGTAATTTGTATTTTAATGTAAATAAGTCCAAGAGACACATGTGGAATGTGAAGAGACACATATGGAATATAAAGAGATATATGTAGAATGTGAATAGTCATGTTGGAAGTCCATGAGTCATAAAAGTTAAAGAGTCATGAGGAAACTCAAGGGTCATTGTCATTTGTTATAAATAGGTCCTCATAACTCAAACAAAGGGCTTCGACTCTTAGATATTTGACCTTGGCTTATCTAGTGGTGCATAGGAGAGATAATCATTCTTTGGAGAAGCAAGTTGTAGCTTCATGTTCCATTATTGGAGCTAGTGGTTCACCCATGTAATGGTGTACGTATAATTTTCATTAATTATCAGAAGCTCTTTGAGCCAACACTCTTTCATGCATGTATTATGAATGTAGTAAGACTATTCAATAAATATTTGTGGTATATGTTGATGTAATAATTTACACTAAATATAATGAACTATTTTGTTTCTTTGGATATGGATCTTGTTGAATGAGTATTGTTTATGCTTTCATGATTGTTGTTCATCTTGTGAACTAATTTATAGGTTGATCAACAATTTCTTCCTCTTCGCTCGCATTTCTCTCTTAAGATAGAACTAATACTACCCTATTAGAGGCTAGCCTCTCTCTTGTTCGTGGAAGCTCCCTCTACACTCTACACATGGTGTCACACAAAGTTTATGTACTTTCTACCCCAAATTTGTGGTTATGATCTCTTGTGTATGTGTTGCGACCAAGGAATACCTCTAAATCACTCGCAATGTTGTCAAACCATACTTTTGGATGGGACTCATATACCAATTGATGTGAGGTTGGACTTCATATCAAGGAGATCCCCTGTATGTTGGCGGGATCAAGCACCGTCAACAGGGTCATTGGTGGAAAGGATAGAAAAGGAGCCTTGAATCTCAAAATCATCATACCCACCATCTTTTATGACTTGTAAAATTTCCTTCTTCCTTGCAATTTATTCTTGGATATCCTTTTCACTAGCCTTATTCTCCTCAAACTTCTCAAACTTGGCAAGGTATTCTGCCCTAATAGTACCTGTCACTTCCTTTGGTGCATCACATGGATTAATTTGGCCTCTTATCCTAGCCAAGTGTTGTTTCAACATGAGAATATCCCCCCTGCCCTCCAATAAATTTATTGAAAATTTTGAATATGATTTTCCCATCAATCACATCACAATGAGCCCATGCAGTGTCCTTGGATTTTGGAGGCATGGTGGCTAGAAATATTTGAAATTTTCAAATGAAATAAATCTGTAAATTAAAAAAAAATTGCAACTAAGTAACATGGAAAACCTAAGATAAATTTGGGCAAAATATGGGGCATATTTAGCCTACAAAATTTAAGACTTGAAAACTAATAGTTGAACTTGAAATTTGATAGCATAGAACGCATAAAAAAATTAAATACATGGACAGCAATGAAATATGGATTTTTACAAGTGAAAATATTTACCTCGAAATGGAAACTAACTCTATTAGCCTCCTCTTGAAGGTGCCAACTGCACTAGCAACTCCAAACTAGCACCAAGTCCAACTCTAGGCCTCCAAGATGACTACTCCAGCAAAAGCCCAACACTCTCCAAGCTCCCAATGAAGCTCACAAAAACTCCAAATGAGATGTGTGAGACAAATCAGATGGGAGACATCCTTTTATTGGTTTGAAGGGGTTTCTTTTGGAGCAAAACAACCCTTAGTTTCCCTCAAAACCACCTCAAAATCCACAAAAACCATCTTTGGTAGGTCCACGACCAACCTAGCAATGAACCAGTCGGTTTATGATGGAACCAACTGATTCATGTGAAAATCAGTTGGTTCTATTACGAACTAGCCAATTTATGCCTAGTTTGACTAAAAAATCGGTGAGGAGGACGAGCTAACCTGGTTTTTCTACCGTCTAGTTGCCTTTGCTAATGAACCAGCCAATTTGACTGGTCTATGGTTCGAACCGACTAGTTTTGAATACTATGGCTACAACTATGACCAAGAGGGCCATGTTGGTTGTGATTGTTCGTTACCAAGGAGGCCCTAGTGCTCCCACTGTCGAGTAAACACACATGTTGTTGGAAATAATACTACGGGGGGGGGGGTGAATCAGTATTAGCAAATCACTAACTTTTTAATTTCCATACTTAGATTCATAGACGCTATTTCAGTTAAGGGAACCAACGTGTACACGTAATTGTGTTTAATGCAACTGGCATATATCTAGTAAACTTATGATTCAGTTAATCCATTATATGTTGATCTTTAATCAGTGCATCAGAACTTCATTAACCATATGAATAGTAAACAGGTGCAGTAAAACAGAACAGATCATCACACATAAGAAGCACACATGAACACCATGATATAAGGTGGAAACCCAATGCGGGACAAAAACCACCTGCTGTTATTTTCTTTAAGATAAGAAAAACCTGTTTACAATCTTGTACTAGCACAGACTCATACCAGTACGTAGGCACCCACCTGCAGAAGGCTACAACCTTCTCTCATTCTCCAGCTACTACTGGAAGGGAGCTACAACCCCCTAGCTCTTGTACTAGCCGATCCGTTTACTAGTACGTAGGCGTCGACCTATTGAAGGCTACAACCTTCTTGATTCATCACAACACCATAATATGAAGGCCACGTTTCATCCAATTTTCATACTAGACCCATCAACAACATTGAAGCACAAAATCAATCACCACTGCAATACAACCATCAACTACACTTGCATCATTCATTTCTAAATCACCGAACACTGAATCACTGAAACCCTGTCAACAAAACACAGTCACCAGAACACAGAGCAGAACACAGAACTCTGCAACAACAACCAAATCCAACTGCAACTTCAAATATCATATCTCACAATGTATACGCTACTATGATGAACCAAACTAGCATGTATATGCACTTTTACCAAAGCCAACCCGTGTACAGATCTACAAATATTTACTCATAACTTTGCATCTATTCCAAACATTAGTCATACCCAGATCATAACATTTATACAATAAAACATGTGTCAATAATTCAGATCTATTCTATCCATGATCAAACCACATAATGATAATGAATTCCAAGCCTTATGATCCTGATCCATCATCCATCATCAACCGCATAGGTGCATCCTTGATTCAGATCAAGCAAAGCATCACAAGCCCATAACCAACATACTAGATCTCACACTTCATCAATATTCAATCCTTGCACACTTTCCCCTCTTGGCCTAATGATCTTCTCCTTATATAGGTTTAGGCCTCTCTCAATACCATGGTCCAAAACCATGTAGAACCAATATCTTGGACCCAATACCTGTGGTCAATACTTCGGACCAAATACCATGGACCAAATACCACGGACCAAAACTTAGATTCCCAACATGTACGCGCCTTTCCTTCTATAAATGTGCGTGTGTACGTATAAGTGACTTGGTATATGGTGAACCTGCGTGTATACACATCGTTGTCATAGCGAACCTGCGTATACCTCTATGATCATTCTAGTTGTACTATGATCTATCATCTGAGTGAGTTGCCATCAAGGACAACACCTGTATCATACCTGTATCATAATGCCAACAATCTCCCCCTTTGGACTTGATGGCAACCACCACACCAAGTCACTCTCCCCCTTTGACATCAAGGGCAAAGGGCAGACCAAGATGTTCTCTCCCTTGGTATACATTCTGTTGTCCATACTCCCCCTGAGTACATGTTGAATTCTCTGATTGAGCTCCCCCTTTGTATACGCTAAGATGTATCAATCCGTCCATGCTCCCCCTGAGCGCATGCTAATTCTAAACAAGACCATGATAGTCATCAGTAACTGTCATACACCATATGATCTGCACTATAGGCATCTCTCGTAAACATCGACAACCTGTAACCTACAATATCATTCTATTGACCAACCAACAGTAAGTAGCAAGATGTATCATTTAGCCACATAAGCATTATCACCAAAGTCTTCTAACCATAATGCCAACAATGCCAACAAATATGCCAACAATTATTTGAAGAATATGCTCCCCTTGAACCTGTGCCAACCAACACATACGATGACTAAACCATATCAGACTTCTTTCCCTAAGTCTGTCCTGCTTCTTTTTCTCAAACCAACATATACGTGACTGTGCAGCTTCGAACTCGCGTATACACGTGACTTGTCTTCATGAAACTTTTGTATGAGATTTAGAACACTAAGGTTCCACACTTTTAGCTCCCTCTGAGTTTGTCATGTCTGTATACTCTACTATGCCACATCTTTCTGACTGTACTTCCTTTTTCTTCCATATCTTCAACTGTGATGATGTTTTCTCCTTTTGGTATGGTGCTCAAAATCTTCTCCTGCATTATTTTGCTATAAGTCTAAGCTTGTTACATGCATAACATCTTACATGTTTCATATTCCTTCTGTAGCAACCAACAACTTTGTGACCAAACATATTGCAAGAAAAACAATATCCCTTAAAGTACCTAGAACGTGATGATCTTTTTGTGTGACGGTCTTGAACCATTCTACTTCTGCATCTGACTGCAACATGTCCAGAATTATGACATACATAACTTTCAACATTATTCATCGGAGGAAATAACCATCTATCACTTCCATATTTAGGAGCAAAAGATTTTCTTTGAAGACTATCTTTCCTTGGTTGTTGATGGGTTTGACCTCTCATCTCCTTGTTGAGCATTTCAGATTTTGCATTAGAGTTCCTTGTCTCACCTCGTGAGCTAGATTCACCTTCAACAGATTCATAAAAACCAAGACCAGTTTTGATAGCAGGCGACCTTTGACTACTAAGAATATCATCCAAAATCTTAGTATTGTCTTGAAATAGTTTATCTTTTTCTTCTAATTTACCTTTCAAGATATCTACCTCAACTTGATGTTGTTCTTCCTTTTCCAGATATTGCTTCTTCAATATTTCTTCAGGCTTTCTTCCTTCTTCCACTTGTTGCCTTAGTTTGATAATCTCATTTCTTGTTCTTCATTCTGCTCCTACAGCATTTGACGTACTCTGAAGGCACACTCTAGCTGAGCTTTTAATTTGACAACTTATTCTTTGAGGGCATTCTCCCTTTTGTTAAATATATCTTGTTGATCTATGAGTTTATCTGATGCTTCATTTGCTTCCTCATCTTCAATATGAGGTGATTCAGAATCTGAATACTTGCTTCCATCCAATGGTAGGTTGTCATTGTTCCTTTGAGCTGTCTTCTTCTTCTGACGCGCTTTCTTTCCCATTGTTCTACGGATCTCCTTCAAGTGATCAAGCTTCTACCAAAGGACCTACTCTGATACCAATTGTTGGAAATAATACTAGGGGGGGGGGTGAATCAGTATTAGCAAATCACTAAATTTTTAATTTCCATACTTGAATTCATAGACGCTATTTCAGTTAAGGGAACCAACGTGTACACGCAACTGTGTTTAATGCAACTGGCATATATCTAGTAAACTTATGATTCAGTTAATCCATTATATGTTGATCTTTAATCAGTGCATCAGAACTTCATTAACCATATGAACAGTAAACAGGTGCAGTAAAACAAAGTAGATCATCACACATAAGAAGCACACATGAACACCATGATATAACGTGGAAACCCAATGCGGGACAAAAACCACCCGCTGTTGTTTTCTTTAAGATAAGAAAAACCTGTTTACAATCTTGTACTAGAACAGACTCATACCAGTACACAGGCACCCACCTGCAGAAGGCTACAACCTTCTCTCATTCTCCAGCTACTACTGGAAGGGAGCTACAACCCCCTAGCTCTTGTACTAGCCGATCCGTTTACTAGTGTTGAGCCTCAAACCTGCACTTCTTTACACATCCTCTCAGCCTCCTTTTCCTATTCATTTCCTCCTTTTGTCACTCATTCCCTCCATCAAATTACTTAAATCATTGTATTTTAGGACTTTTTACATGGTTTATTAATTATGCTAATGATTGTGTTGTTGGATTAGAATTTTGGTTCAGTGCTGCACTTTCCGCAGCTCACAAGGGTTTCCGCAGCTGATCCTGGTTTCCGCAGCCAACCCCGGATTCTGCAGCTGTTTTATTAAACGGCATGTTCCAGGTGTCCTCCGGGCAGAAGAGCCACATGGGAAAGTTCGTGGAACCAAGGACATGGTGTGTGTCCTTCCAGCGCAGCCAAACCAGTCACAAAAACCCATGGTCAACGAGGAGGCAACTTCGGTCAACAGAGGTCATTGGCGGTGGCACGGCTCTGCGTGTTCGGTTTTAGAGCACGTGAAGAATAGTTGGCCTCTTCCTCAGCCACGCAGACAGTGGGAGACACGAATCCAATAGAAGATTTAATGCCCACCACGACCGTTGCCTAAATCCGAGGACACTCCCAGATTACGTGTTTTTACACAGCTGATAGAATAGCGTAGATTGTGTTAAGTTAGTTTTGTTTTCTCTGCTATAAATAAAGCGTCTCTGAACGCTGGATAGTTAGCTGCTGATATGTAATTTTGAACCCCACTGTACTTTCTATTTTGATACATAATATATGAGAAGACTGTTCTCCATTTGAGCGTGTAACTGATCTTTTGAGCTGGCTGGAGTAGGCAGAGGGCCCCTGTTTACTTAAGGCCTGTACAGTGCTTTTTACTTCCTGCATTTCTTTTTATCATTTTATGTATAATAGTTGTACAGAATGCCTTTGATTACTGTGTTTCGATCATGTACAATAGCTGTATATAAACGTTGAATTCTGCTCATTTATATTTCTGAATTTTCCCATGACTGATCAGTGTGTTTTGCAGATTGCTTAGGCGTGCCCGGGACAGTTTCTTTTCTTTCTTTTTCACAGCTAGTGACACTTGTGATCATCTTGTCTATGTTGCTGACCTTCTTTGTTTTGCAACCTTTATTTCTTTGTTATCATTTCTTTAAGTTGCATAGTTGCTTACTACTTTTAGATATCAATTTGTTTACCTATTGATGGTTTCTTCTCTATAATTCAATATCTTTATTGAGGACCAAAATATCACTAACACAGCTTGGTTTAGTTGCTCAAGAACTCACAATTGCTTGGCTTATTTTTGACTGTTTCTCACATGATATATTCAGTTAAAAGACAAGAGGTTAAGAAGAAGTTAAAGTATTTGTGACTAGTGTTTCTTTTATGTAGATTTACTTCAGTTTCATATTACTTAGTTTTAGCTAGACTTGACATAGATCCCATCTTCATTTTCTTGCAGCAGCATAGATACTGGGCCAATATCATTAGCCTTTTTGATGCCTTCATTTTCCTTTAAGAGTTGATTTCATTTCAAGTTGTTGTTCAAAGCTTTCTTGTAGATTATTTTTAAGTCTTAAGAAATCATTTAGAACTCATCACAATCACACACACTTCACTCACTTTATTTCATTTCCATCACATCATTGTAGGAGAAATATATTTGAAAACAAACTTAAAAAGTTAAAAATGACAAAAACATAAGAAACAGTTGCCTAAGTACATACAGTACACATCACTTCATCAGCTTACGAGCCCCGGGTTGACATTTAAAAGTTGAAATTTAGACATCACTAAATTGACCAAACATTTTGGCGCCGTTACCGGGGAAGTGAAAATTAGGTAGCCAGTTCTTAAAAAAAAAACAAGAAAAATTTCAAGGAAAATTAATAACCTCTCAAAGTATGCTCTCCTCTTGCACCTAGGGTGATCTGGAGGATCAGAAAAGAGAAAGTTATTGGTTTAATGGTTTCTTGAGTATGCTCTCTTCTTGCACCTAGAGTGACCTGGAAGATCAGAAAGAGAATTATTAGCCTGACTTGAAGAAAAATAAAAAAATGACATGCATAGAGCTAGAGATTCTAGGGGAAGGTTTTTAGCTAGAGCCAAGAGTTCGATTTTTACAAGTCCATCTACTTCAAGGAATAGACAAGAGACACCTCCCTCATCTCCAACTGACACTCCTAGCCCTAGGATTCCCGGAATTCAAGAAGCAGGAGTCGACTCTCCCATACCTTCCATCGAGTCTGAATTAGAGAGAGATCCTTTCCTTCTTTCTCCAGAGAGACAAATTATAATTGAAGAAGTAGAATCACCTGAAGAAGAAGGAGAAAACCCTTCTCATACACCCTTAGTAGAAGAACCAGAAGACTCTGAAGTCTCCAGGGAAACTACCATGACAGAGGAAGGAGCACCTGGATTTGGTAGAGGTAGAGGTAGAGGAGGAGGAGGAAACAATGGAGGAGGTAGAGGTAACATTGGAGGAAATAGGGATGGCGTTAACTCATTTTGGTTTCCTATAGTCGATGAGGACTCCCGAGCCACCATGAAGAACATCTCACCATCTGTCCTCCCAAACTTCCATGGATTAAGGAATGAGGACCCTGAAACATTTCTATTTGAGTTTGAAGTCGTATGTCGAACTTATGATTATCTGGATGACTCTCAAAAACTCAAACTATTTCCTTCAACATTGAAAGGACAAGCTTTGAAATGGTTCATGGGATTACTCACTCAATCCATTAGGTCTTGGAATGATATGAAACAAAAAAATTTGGATAGGTACCTGGACTATTGTATGCCCACCAATCATAAGGATGAGGTATTCAAAATGATGCAAAAAGAAGATGAAAACTTGGAGGAATTGATTGAAAGATTTCAATATAATCTGAAAAGAGCAAAAATGAGTAACTTGGATGAGGAGACCTTGAAAGCCCTTTTACTAAAAGCCATTAGAGATGAATGGATAGATCTTTTGAATATGATGGGAAAAGGAGATGTATCTCAACTTCCACTTTCTGATATAGCAGAATTATGTGTCCATCTCTCAAGGGGGAAATCCAAAACTCAAAAAGGGCCTAGAGATCCTTCTCTCCTCAGAGCAAACAAATCTGCAACTGGATCAGTAAGTAGGGCTGAGATTGGCAGTATGCTTGATGAATTCAAAACTGATATCTTAGGGAGTCTTAGTGAACAACTAGACACCCTTAAGATTCACAATAAGCAGAAAGTAGAAGCTGAGGCTTTGGCCATCTTTTGCCCAAAGTGTAGAAAGAAACATGCTCTAAGGGAATGCCCCTTGGATGCAAAAGTTGTAGAAACATGTGTAATCTGTTCAGAGAACCATGAGACCAAGGATTGTCCTTCAATCCCTGGGCTCAAAGCTGTTTTTCAAGAAGATCCAAGTACACTTGAATCTCTCTGTTTTGTTGCAAGGAGACCTTGGCAAGGGCAACAAAATCAAGGGTTTAACAACTCTATGAATTTTCAACCCCCACCAAATTGGAATCCTTGGCAACAACCTTGGCCCCAACCTCAAAATTCTTTTCAATCATGGGTACAAGGTATGCAAAATCCTTATGGGAGATTTGCTCAATTCTATCAATATCCTCCATCTTTTCAAAACCAACAAGCTCCACAACTTCCAAATCAAAGTCCACAACTATCATTGCCATTTCCTCAACAACAACAACCTTCTCAACAGAATCAAAATTCTCAACTCTTGCTTCCATTCCAACAGAAGTCAAATCAACTTCCTTCTCAGCCATTGCCAAACCCCAATAATAAAAACCCTCAAAATGCTTACATGATGGAAGGTCAACCATTCCCTACCTATATGATTGTTCCTCTTAATGAAGTACAACTCAGATCAGGTAGAGTTCTAGATAAGCCTTCTATAAATGCTCAACAGCAAAGCATTTCTGAGGAAGAATCTCTTGAAGCCAATAAGGGTTCTGAAGCATCTCTTCAAAACCCAAACACTCAAAAAGAAAAAGAAAAAGAATTAACCCCCACAACTCCCATAGTTGAGCAACCTACATCTCTATCCACACCTCCTTTTCCTGAAAGATTACAAATTGACAAAGGAGTGGAAAAACAAATTTGGTTGCCTGACTATAATTTTCTAGATGAATTGAAGAATGTTTGTATCAAGATTCCCTTGTTACAAGCCATTAAAGAGATTCCTATTCTAGCAAAAACAATAAAGGAGTTGAGTCTTAAAAGACCAGGAAGGAAACCAAGAGATACCAGAAGGATCCACCTGGTAGGAAAAATTGCAGACATCATGATGGGAAAGATTACTATGCAGAAATATGTAGATCCCGGTAGTCCAATTGTCAAAACACATATCAATGGGGTAGAAATACCAAATACTTTGATTGATTTAGGGGCTGCTATTAACATTATGAGTAGGCAGACTATGGAACAGCTAAAACTTCCTAATCTTCTTTTTACACCCACCTTGTTGCAACTTGCAGATCGATCCATTATTAAACCAGATGGTGTATTGGAAGACATTCCTGTCTCCTTAGATTCTTGGGAATATCCAGTGGATTTCATGATTTTAACTCCCAAGAGTAATCTAGGAGGACATCCTCTTATTTTAGGAAGACCGTGGCTAGCCACAGTTGATGCTTTCATAAGTTGTAGGTCTGGGGATATGTACATTTCTGATGGTAATTCGACAAAGAAGTTCAATCTGTATCCTCCAGCAAAAGCAATCACAGAAATAGGAGATAATGAGTGGGTTGATGATGAAGATACTATACAACCTGTCTTTACCATTTCTGAGATTAGTGAAGATAGTCAAATTCTGAACACATTAGAAAATTTTGAACCATCTTCAGAATATGACCACACACAATTTCAGTGGGATTCTGACATTGAGTGTCTATCATCTAGACAGATGTCTCTTTTCTCTATGGAAGAGTTTGGTAGTTCTTCCATTGAGATTTTTCCAGGAAAAACACTGAATATCAACAAAAACTTGGAAAAATCACAACAAGAAGAGCTAACCAGAGTCTTGCAAAAGCATTCTACTGCATTTGCATGGGAATATACAGATATGAAAGGTATTGACCCGAAGACTTGCATTCATCACATCTACATTGAGGAAAACAGTAGACCAATCAGACAACCTCAAAGAAGGATGAATCCAAACCTTAGGGAAATAGTGAAAGAAGAGCTCCAAAAGTTACTCAATGTAAACTTCATTTACCCCATTTCAGATAGCCGGTGGGTTTCTCCTTTGGTTATAGTACCTAAAAAGAATGGTAAATGGAGGGTTTGCATTGATTATAGGGAATTGAACAAAGCAACCTTGAAGGATCACTTTCCTTTTCCCTTTATCGATCAAGTATTAGATACTCTAGCAGGTAAAAAGTATTTCTCATTTTTGGATGGTTTTAGTGGTTACAATCAAATTCAGGTAGCACCTGAAGACCAGGACAAGACCACATTTACCTGTCCATGGGGAACTTTTGCTTACCGAGTACTTCCTTTTGGATTATGTAATGCACCTGCAACATTTCAAAGGGCAGTACTAGGAATCTTTTCTAATCTAATTCATGATTGTGTAGAGGTCTATATGGATGATTTTACAGTTTATGGTAACTCATTTGAAGAAGCATTAGAAAATTTGGAAAAAGTCCTTATAAGATGTAAAGAAACAAATCTTTCATTAAGTCATGAAAAATGTTTTATGATGTTTACTGAAGGGATTGTTTTAGGACATCATATTTCAGGAGATGGAATCAAAGTTGATAGATCAAAAGTCGAAGTCATCTCCAAATTACCTATTCCAAATTGTCAGAAAGATGTTAGAAGTTTTCTTGGGTTTACTGGATATTATAGAAGATTTATTGAAAACTTCACCAAGATAGCATCTCCGCTCTTCAAATTACTTACAAAGGGCTATGAATTTAAATGGGATCCTGAATGCCAATTTGCATTTGAAGCTTTAAAAACAAGGATATCTGAAGCACCCATTTTGAGAGGGCCAAACTGGAAACTTCCTTTCCACATTTCTACAGATGCTTCAGATACAGCTCTAGGAGCTGTGTTGGGTCAAAAGGATTTAGTTCCTTATGCCATTTACTACACCAGTAAAAATTTGACTCCCACTGAGTTAAATTATACTGTGACTGAAAAAGAATTCTTAGCCGTTGTTCATGCAATCAACAAGTTTAGACACTATATAACCGGCTATGAAACTTTTGTCCATACTGATCATTCTGCAATTAGATATCTCATGAACAAACCTGTTACTAATGGTAGAGTTACAAGATGGCTTTTACTTCTACACGAATTCAATATTGCTGTGTTAGATAGACCAGGAAAACAAAATACAGTAGCTAATTACTTGTCTAGAATTCAAAATACTAATGAGGATTCTCCCATAGAGGATAAGTTTCCAGATGAATATTTGTTTGCAATAACTACTAAAACCCCTTGGTATGCAGACATTGCTAATTATTTGGTTACAGGGAAGCTACCTCCACACTTATTTCCTAATGAGAAAAGGAAAATCATTCAGGAGAGCTCAAAGTATTCTTGGATTTCTAATGAATTGTTCAAAACAGGGCTAGATTGTGTGATCAGAAGATGTGTTCGGGAAGATGAAATGCCTGACATCCTTAAGGCATGTCATGATGAACCGTGCGGCGAACACTTTGTTGACAAGAGGACGGCCTATAAAATCCTTTCTTTAGGATATTATTGGCCTTCTCTCTTCAAAGATGCAAAACAATATGTTAAAAGGTGTGACAGCTGCCAAAGAGTTGGGAGACCAACTCCTTCAAATGAAATGCCATTACAGCCACAGGTATGCATCGAACCCTTTGAAAAATGGGCTTTAGATTTCATTGGACCCATTAACCCACCATCTAAGCAAAAGAAGTATATATTGGTTTGTACTGATTATGTTACTAAATGGGTAGAAGAAAAGGCATTGCCTTCTGCCACTGAAAATTCAGTTGTTCAATTTCTTTTTGAGGATATTTTTACTCGTTTTGGTGTCCCAAGAGAAATTGTGACAGATCAGGGAAGCCAATTTACATCTAACTTGATGGAGAAGTTGATGGAAGAATACAAAATCAAGCATAGAAAATCTACTCCATACCATCCGCAAGCAAATGGTCAAGTGGAATCCACAAATAAAGTTCTTGAGAGCATCATCACCAAAACTGTTCATCTTCATAGAAGAGATTGGGCAAAAAGGCTTCCTGAAGCCTTATGGGCCTATAGAACTACATGGAGGAACACAACAGGACATTCTCCCTATGAACTTGTTTATGGGAAAGAAGTCCTGCTCCCCATTGAGTTTCAAGTCAAGACCTTCAAGATGGCAGTTCAATTGGGGATGAATCTATCAGAAGCCCAGAAGCACAGAATGGAGCAGCTGAATGAGCTAGATGAGATAAGACAAGATGCAATTTTAAGGACTGATCTAGTTCAGCACCAAAGAACTAAGTGGCATGATCGACACATCAAAGAGAAAAAGTTTCAGAAGGGAGATTGGGCACTATTGTTTGATTCCAAGTTTAAGGACTTCAAAGGAAAATTTCAAACTCATTGGCTTGGACCATATGAGATTGATGAAGTCTTTAACAATGGAGCAGTTCGAGTAAAGACCATTGATGAGTTTCAGACTCCTCTCATTGTGAATGGCCACCGATTGAAAGTCTATCACAAGCCACTCTCAAAGGAGGAATTTGTTAAAATGTTCCAAGAAGATTCTGCAATGAGGCTAGTGGAGAAGAATTCTTCTCCTCCATCAGCCTAGTCTTTGTTTCTTTCAGTTGAAAAAAAAAAAAAAAAAATCTTTTGTATAAGCCTGAAAACCAATCTTGAATTGGCAGTCTTATACAGAAAATATAAGGTGAAAATCAGGGGTACCTGACACTTTATATTTTCCAAATAAAAAGTCTCTCTCTCTTTCCATCTCATTCGCCATTTCAGTTCATCCACTTCACTTCCATCTCCATCTCCATTTCACTTCATTTTCATTCCATTTCATTCATCTCATTTCATTTTCACCAATAAAGTCCCTCTCAGGACTATTTCATTTAGTTAAGTCTTCTCTAACTACTTTTTGGTATAGACAGAAGGGTGTTGTTTCAGTTTCTGCAGCTGAGAACTGTTTCCGCAGCTCGCACCAGTTTCCGCAGCCAGCACCACTCTGTCTCTACAGCAGCAGTACTCTGTTTTCAAAAACCACAGTCAGAGGTATCAACATCACCAAGGGCAACAAGGATGGGAGGCACCTGCAAGATAAGAAAGCAATAAGGGGTCAGCAACCTTAATCAACAAAAGGCAAATCTATGAAGGTATGATCAAAATTTTTTCCAAACAACCATTTAAATGTCATTTTATGCATAATTATTAAATCGTGGACAGAGCCACTAAATGCAATGATTTGGCAAGATCATCCCACTTCTCCTCCACGATAATCCTTCATCCACCTCATACCCTCCTAACGGTCTCATAATCACACTTAGTTCAAACTCAGATCGAGACTGCGCTTTCATTAATTAGCCGTACAAGGAAGAAGAGACCTATCGTACTACGTCTCTTCTCCACCACGATCTTCGCAGCCAATGCTGAAACGTGTGTGTAAGCCGCCCGACTCCAAGGGATTTGGCCGTTATTCCATTCTCTTATCACCCCATTTCCGCACGCATTTGAACTCATTCTCGTGCTTGTCTTTTACTCCCTCGCACTCACACCATTTCCACTCTCATTTTCGCTGCAAACTCCACGGCTCTGTTTCAAACCCCGCAGCTCTGTTTCAAACTCCACAGTTCCGTTTCAAACCCGTATTGCCTTGCATTACATTGCGGCTATTCCACTTACAGCCGTAGTCCATCTGTTTTTCCCGTAAGCATCCTCCTTGAGCATCCATACACAGTCAAAGCTTCAGCCGAAGTTGAAAAGCCGAAGATGGGGAAGCTGCTTAGAGCTGAACCTGAAGGTTCAAAGTATCTAGAAGGATACCCGCAGACAAAGGAAGCATTAAAGAAGGCAAAATGGTTGAAGTTCATTCAAAAATTCAAAGGATATGATAAGGAGGTAACGAAGGCATTTGCTCGATCATTCAATGGAAATACCGTGGAAGTGGGAGACCTGAAGTTCACAGTAACAGAGAATACCATAGCCACAGCAACCGGTTTACCTCAGCTAGGAGAACGATGGTTCAAGAACAGAGTGGTGGAAGATCAGGGATGGAAAGATATGCTTAAGAATCCAGGTATGGACACTTCAATATTCACCAAAGGGATTCCTGTACATGTGATTAAGGAAGAATGGACTGCATTATTATTACTTGTTCAAAAATTTGTTACATGTGAGGGCCGCTTTGGCACTATGTATATGTACCATGCAAGAATTATGATGAACTTCATGGATGACCATGCCATCAATTTACCCTACTTTCTGTTAAGAAGCCTAACGAAAATGAGTTCCACTGTCCAAAAGAATATAGGCAATATTGAATCTCACCTGTATCATCATGGGTTAATTAGAATTCTCATAGAAGAACAGTTAAAGAGTAACAATGATACATGGGAAAAGTTTTTAGTCAGGAATCATTTTCAAGAGGTAACTGAAGCTTCCGCTAGCAGCTCTCCTAGAGTCCCAAAAAGAAGTAGGAGAATGAAAAGAGATGTTGCAGCCCAAGATCCTCCTATTGTAGAAACTCAGGAGACTACTCAAGAAGAAGAGGTAAAGAGAGATAAAACCAAGAAACAGAAAAAGGATAAAGGGAAAACAATTGTTCAAGAATCATATCCATCACCTGAACCTTCAATAGAAGAAGACTATCAAACCTTGGCTGATAGACTAGTACAACTCCAAGCTACTGCCCTCTCAAAGAAGAAACAAAAAGAAAAACAGAGTGTCCAGCCAAAGAGCACTAGTGCACAAGTGAGAAGAAGCAGTAGAATTAAAGAAAGAATGAGTGTGACTAAAGAAAAACAGTCACATTTCATTGATTTGGGAGAAGGCACACCTGAAAAGACTCCAATTCAGCTAGTTATTGAGCCAAGTCCTCCACGAGAGGAAAGTCCCTTCCAGCAAGAAAGAGAAAACAGTCCTCAAGAATTCGAGTTTAGGCCAAGAAGAACACCTGAAACTGACCCTGACCAGCAGGAGGCATACAATTATTTGGAGACCTTGGAGCAATCAGTTGCAGGTCCAAGCACTATATTGCCTCTTGAGGAACAGGTCCAGTCTTTAAAACAAGAGGTGTTTGAGCTAGAAGTCTTGAACCGGCATATTAAACAAGAAAACGAAGCATTGAAAGAACAAAGCAAGGTGGACAAAATTGTCCATGACAACACCATGCTTCACTTAGGACTTTGGCAGAAGAAGAACAGAAAATTGAAGAGAAAATGCAAGAAACTGAGCAGGGCCTTGATCAATTTGAAATTCAAGTGTTTAGTCAGAAAACCAAGGACAATTTTGGCAGCAAGGAGAAAGAGAAGAAGGCTGGATGTTTTGGCAGAAGCATCTGAGCACATGGACTGAAAAACAATGACAAAGTTTTGGTTGCATGAGGACATGCAACACCTTCACAGTGGGGGTATGTTGAGCCTCAAACCTGCACTTCTTTACACATCCTCTCAGCCTCCTTTTCCTATTCATTTCCTCCTTTTGTCACTCATTCCCTCCATCAAATTGCTTAAATCATTGTATTTTAGGACTTTTTACATGGTTTATTAATTATGCTAATGACTGTGTTGTTGGATTAGAATTTTGGTTCAGTGCTGCACTTTCCGCAGCTCACACAGGGTTTCCGCAGCTGATCCCGGTTTCCGCAGCCAACCCCGGATTCCGCAGCTGTTTTATTAAACGGCATGTTCCAGGTGTCCTCCGGGCAGAAGAGCCACATGGGCAAGTTCGTGGAACCAAGGACATGGTGTGTGTCCTTCCAGCTCAGCCAAACCAGTCACAAAAACCCATGGTCAACGAGGAGGCAACTTCGGTCAACAGAGGTCATTGGCGGTGGCACGGCTCTGCGTGTTCGGTTTTAGAGCACGTGAAGAATAGCTGGCCTCTTCCTCAGCCACGCAGACGGTGGGAGACACGAATCCAATAGAAGATTTAATGCCCACCACAACCGTTGCCTAAATCCAAGGACGCTGCCAGATTACGTGTTTTTACACAGCTGATAGAATAGCGTAGATTGTGTTAAGTTAGTTTTGTTTTCTCTGCTATAAATAAAGCATCTCTGAACGTTGGATAGTTAGCTGCTGATATGTAATTTTGAACCCCACTGTACTTTCTATTTTGATACATAATATATGAGAAGACTGTTCTCCATTTGAGCGTGTAACTGATCTTTTGAGCTGGCTGGAGTAGGCAGAGGGCCCCTGTTTACTTAAGGCATGTACAGTGCTTTTTACTTCCTGCATTTCTTTTTATCATTTTATGTATAATAGTTGTACAAAATGCCTTTGATTACTGTGTTTCGATCATGTACAATAGCTGTATATAAACGTTGAATTCTGCTCATTTATATTTCTGAATTTTCCCATGACTGATCAGTGTGTTTTGCAGATTGCTTAGGCGTGCCCGGGACAATTTCTTTTCTTTCTTTTTCACAGCTAGTGACACTTGTGATCATCTTGTCTATGTTGCTGACCTTCTTTGTTTTGCAGCCTTTATTTCTTTGTTATCATTTCTTTAAGTTGCATAGTTGCTTACTACTTTTAGATATCAAGTTGTTTACCTATTGATGGTTTCTTCTCTATAATTCAATATCTTTATTGAGGACCAAAATATCACTAACATAGCTTGGTTTAGTTGCTCAAGAACTCACAATTGCTTGGCTTATTTTTGACTGTTTCTCACATGATATATTCAGTTAAAAGACAAGAGGTTAAGAAGAAGTTAAAGTATTTGTGACTAGTCTTTCTTTTATGTAGATTTACTTCAGTTTCATATTACTTAGTTTTAGCTAGACTTGACATAGATCCCATCTTCATTTTCCTGCAGCAGCATAGATACTGGGCCAATATCATTAGCCTTTTTGATGCCTTCATTTTCCTTTAAGAGTTGATTTCATTTCAAGTTGTTGTTCAAAGCTTTCTTGTAGATTATTTTTAAGTCTTAAGAAATCATTTAGAACTCATCACAATCACACACACTTCACTCACTTTATTTCATTTCCATCACATCATTGTAGGAGAAATATATTTGAAAACAAACTTAAAAAGTTAAAAACGACAAAAACATAAGAAATAGTTGCCTAAGTACATACAGTACACATCACTTCATCAGCTTACGAGCCCCGGGTTGACATTTAAAAGTTGCAATTTAGACATCACTAAATTGACCAAACAACTAGTACGTAGACGCCAGCCTATTGAAGGCTACAACCTTCTTGATTCATCACAACACCATAATATGAAGGCCACGTTTCATCCAATTTTCATACTAGACCCGTCAACAACATTGAAGCACAAAATCAATCACCACTGCAATACAACCATGAATTACACTTGCATCATTCATTTCTAAATCACCAAACCCTGAATCATTGAAACCCTGTCAAAAAAACACAGTCACCAGAACACAGAGCAGAACACAGAACTGTGCAACAACAACCAAATCCAACTGCAACTTCAAATATCATATCTCATAATGTATACGCTACTATGATGAACCAAACCAGCATGTATATGCACTTTTACCAAAGCCAACCTGTGTATAGATCTGCAAATATTTACTCATAACTTTGCATCTATTCAAACATCAGTCATACCCAGGTCATAACATTTATACAATAAAACATGCATCAATAATTCATATCTAGTCTATCCATGACCAAACCACGTAATGATAATGCATTCCAAGCCTTATGATCCCGATCCATCATCCATCATCAACCGCATAGGTGCATCCTTGATTCAGATCAAGCAAAGCATCACAAACCCATAACCAACATACTAGATCTCACACTTCATCAGATATTCAATCCTTGCACACTTGCCCCTCTTGGCCTAATGATCTTCTCCTTATATAGGTTTAGGCCTCTCTCAATACCATGGTCCAAAACCACGTAGAACCAATACCTTGGACCCAATACCTAGGGTCAATACTTCGGACCAAATACCATGGACCAATACCAAAATACCATGGACCAAATACCACGGACCAAAACTTATATTCCCAACATTTACGCGCCTTTCCTTCTGTAAACGTGCGTGTGTACGTATACGCGACTTGGTATATGGTGAACCCGCATGTATACGCATCCTTGTCACAGCAAACCTGCGTATACCTCTTTGATCATTCTAGTTGTACTATGATCTGTCATCTCAGTGAGTTGCCATCAAGGACAACACCTGTATCATAATGCCAACACATGCTACTAAAGATTGTCTTGAGTTGATTTCTTGTTAGGAAGAGCATAAGAAACAAAGAGGTGCTAATCTAATCAATACAAAACCTAGAGAGCAAGATCTAGTTCATCAGCCAAATATTAATATTATCACTGAAGGAGGCAAATAGGCTGGAGCAGATAAGGAGGTGCTAGGGAAACCTACCATAATAAGACCTGCATTGTCGAAGAAGTCTTATAATGTTATGAAACCATCTCACAAAAAGATAGAAAAGAGAGATCAACGCCTTAGAATTCAGCCTCTTCGAGGGGGCAACCTCCTTTGCATTACACAAATGAACAATTCTTGGATGATTCAAATGACAAAACCTCCTTTCTATATATAGGAGTCTAAGGAGTCATAATATAACCCAGCCGACCTAACAATAATAATAAAAAGCCACAAAAATAACAATAGAGGGATTCTATGGGGCACAGTAATAATAATATGGGGACAATAGGGCCACAACAATATTAATAAGGGATACAACTACAATAGTAATGGGGTAATCACTAGTATTATAGGGACCCAACATGCCCCTCTCCTTCAAAAAAGTGTTGTCCTCAATGCTTGAGTAGTTCTGGATGCTTCTATATAAAATTCTCATCCTCCCATGTGGAATCTTCAGCAGATAAGTTCTTCCACTTGATAAGATACTCCGAAATTGATTGATTTCGTAACTGTCGAGTTCTTGTTTCTGTGACTGCTTCTAGTTCCAATATAACTTTTCCTTCCTCGTCAAGTTCTGGCAATATTGTTTGAACTGGGAGCTTGTCGCCTATAACCTTCTTTAAACATGAAACATGGAAAACTGGGTGCAATCGAGAAGCTGCAGGAAGCTCCAATTTGTATGCCATAGTACCAATCTTTTGCAACACCTTGTACGGACCATAATACTTTGGTGGTAATTTATTATCCTTCTTAGCTTGCTTGAGGGACATTTGCTTATATGGTTGTAGCCGTAGGAATACCCAATCACCTACATCAAAACTTCTTTCGTTGTGATGTTGATCTGCCTATTGTTTCATTTTGTTCTGTGCCAACATGAGGTTATCCTTTAAGAGTTAGAGGATGTAGGAATTTACAGGGTAAGTGAAACTTATACAACCTTGTAGAATCATCAGCAATGCCAGTAGCCAAAATCTTTTTAGGATCTCTTAAGTCCTTGATTACAACATCATGAGGTGAAAATTCAACGATTTTACCTTCACCTGAATGATTTATCTGATATACAGATAGAAGGTTGCAGGATAAGGTTGGAACACATAATACATTATTAAACTGACCATTGTCTAGATGAACAGTTCCAGTCCCTACAACACTAAGAGATCTATCATCACCAAAATATATATTTTTGGTGTTACAATTATTTAAAGAAGAAAACATGGCTTTGTTTTTGGCCATGTGATAAGAAGCTCCAGAATCAATGAGCCACTCATGAGAATGAGAAGAAGAAGATACATTTAATGCATAACCAGACCGAGATGATTGACAACCACATGCAGAAAGTGCCATTCTTGAAGATGAAGTTGAAGGTGAAGAATGCTCCAAATGGATGTTATGTTTCTTCATCGCTGCTTCCAAGGCTTCCATCTTCTTAAAGCATTTGGATTCTAAGTGGCCATCTCGGTTACAAAAGTTGCAATGTCTATCAGTCTTCTTCCATTTGTTTTTATTTGTCTTATCATTTTGTTGAAATGATTTTTCATTTTGAGGCTGAGATTGCTTAGGACCCTTGTTTGGTTTAGGACCATTCTTTTTAGGATATGACTTCTTAGGGTTCTTTGAATTTGGTTGCTGCTGGGTGGCTAATGCTTTCTTGGAAGAGTTTCCAAGATTAAGAAGACCAAGGTGTAAGAGTTTTTCCTGTTCTCTTATTAAAGAATCACAAAAAGAGTCAAAGGAAGGGGACTTGTAATCTGTTCCTTGAGAAATGAAGGCTTCTCTTGTAGAATGGAAGGTGGAAACAAACACAAATTAGGCTGGTCCCAACTTAGTGAGAATGGAATAGATAAGGTTACTATCTTCTTTCTTAACTTTAACACCTTCCAAGAGATATCTAAGAGTCTTGAACTTGGACAAGAAATCTTCAATGCAAGAAAAATTATTAGGGTCCAATGTAAGCAACTCATTTTCAAGTTGATGGGCTCTAAGTTCATTTTTAATCCCAAAAACTTTATTGATTTGTTTCATTGCTTCATCAGGAGTATCAAGTTCTGCAATATGGAATCTAAGATCTGGAGAAATAGACATCCCTATCAATCCACGTGCTTGATCTTGCCTATTTTTCCATTTAGCAGCCTTATCTTCATCCTTCGGTTTCTTTTCTTGGCCTGAGGCTATTCTGTAGAGACCTTTACTTCTAAGTAAATCCTCAATGTAGGCCAACCATTGGAAGTAGTTGGTGCTGTCAAGGGTAACTTGGTATTGACTTTCCATTTCAATGGAAACTGAAGCTAAAGATGCTGAAACTAAGTGTTCCAATGGATAGATCTCGAAAAATTAGGCTGGTTTAAAAAAAACGGCTCTGAAAATGGCTTCCGGATGAAGAAGTTATGGCTTTTTGAAAAAAAGTTGATGAAGTTGCCGACGAAGTGCGGGAATGTGCGGAAATGAAAAAGTCTGCCCCCACAAAATGGAGACTTGAACCCAAGACCTCTACTCTCTTAAAATAGCTTTGAACCAATTGAGCTATACAAAAAATTTGAGAGAGAGAGAGAGAGAGAGAGGGGGGGTGCTTTGGGTTGCGTGCTTGCTTTGAGAAAGCTCTTTTTCCCTACAAAACAAAAAACACAAAACCCAACACGGACATGCAAAGAAAACGAACCTTACGGCTCGAAGTTAGCTTTAGCCGAAAAACTAAATATTTTCAAAAATGAACCTTGCGGCTCAAAGTTAGCTTCGGCCAGAAACTAAATATTTTTCTCTATGTTTCTGATTTTCCGAGATCACACTAAGGCGCAGGGAAAAGAGCATACGCATGAGAAAAATACTTCCTTTCTGTTTCTGATTTGCCCAGATCGCACAGAGTCACAGGGCAAAGAGCATACGCATAAATGAAAGGTATAGATCCGGTAATAAAAAAAAGCTAAATAAACCGAAACCGAAATAAACAGAGAGAAAATAATTGTAAACTGCAAATAAACACTGTATACCTCCAGATCTTAAAAATGACGCAGCTAGGGCTACCAGAAACCTTTTCGCCTGAAACGAAAGGGGTTCCTCACTAGAATAGATGCTCCAAACACAACAGAGCAGTCCTCTCAGCCCGAAAGCAGTCAGAAACAGTAGATCTAGGAAACAACAGTCGGATGGAGTTCTACCGGCTTCAGATTTGGATCACCAACGGACGCGGCCCTCAAATAGCTCTGATACCATGTAGGAATTTACATGGTAAGTTCCTCAGACAGAACACCAAAGGACACCGCTCACAACCAGATCGCAGATCAATACACCAGTATTTTTGACGTGGTTAAAACCCTCAAAGAGGGAAACAGTCCACGGCCTGAGCCAACGTGGCCACTTCAGGCAATTTATTAATAAAAGAATGAAAATTTACATATGCTTCTCTCATGCACAGATTACCCTACAAATGACCCTCCATGCGCTTTAAATAGAAATCATGGACCAATCGGGTGTCAAGCCACGGATCAAGTGTCGGTAATACCAAGGAGAGAATGAACCGTCGGATCACTACATATCGTGACCGTCGGATTGTAAGTTACAAAATGTACAACGGTAAAGAAACACACTTTACCTAACTCTATACAAGACCAAGTTGTACTTAACTATTTCCTATGTGTCGGAATATCCTAACAGAGGACTTGTTGTTGATGTTCGATGTGATGTTCCACTGCTTGAACCTTAGAATTTTCTCTTAAATATGATGTGATGGATGGTGGTTGATATCCATAAAGTGCCATAAATGGGGTCATTTTTGTTACTGTATGGAAGGAAGTGTTATACCACCATTCAGCCAGAGGCAACCATTTGACCCATTGTGTCTGTTTATCAGATACAAAGCAACGAAGATATCCTTCCAAACATTTGTTTACTATCTCATTTTTCCCATCAGATTGAGGATGATAAGATGAGCTATGAGCTAGCTGAGTACCAAGACAAGAAAATAATTCTGTCCAAAAATTTCCAGTGAAAATGGGATCTCTGTCACTTACAATAATCTTTGGGTTTCCATGTAGCTTTTGAATTGTTTTCATAAATGCAGTAGAAACTGTATTGGCTTTAAATGGATGTGATAATGCACAAAAGTGTGCATACTTGTTAAGTCTGTCAACTACCACCATGATGACACTCTTTCCCTCAGACTTGGGTAAACCTGTGATAAAATCCATTGAAACCTCCTCCCAACGTTGGCTTGGAATGGATAAAGGTTGAATAGACCCAATGTCTTAATTGTTTCAACTTTATTTTGTTGGCAAACTAAACATTCCACCACAAACTTTTGAATATCTGATTTAAGGCCCTCCCAAAAAAATTCCTTCTTAACCCTGTGGTAATTTTTTAAAAATCCTGAGTGCCCTCCTAAGGGAGAAGTGTGCAATTCCATAAGAATCTTTTGTTTTAGCTGGGAATTCTTACAGAGGTATAAGTGATCTTTGTACCATAACGAATCATTTTGCCAGCTAAATGTATCAGATGTACTGGAGCCTTGTAACTTTCGAATAAGTGCCCACACTTCTTCGTCGTTCTTCCATTCCTCCCTTGCTTCGTTTATCCAATCTGGTTGGATAATAGAAATGGCGCACAACAATGCTTCCACATCCTCATCCTTTCTTGAGAGTGCATCTGCCACCACATTTTTCTTCCCTTTTTTGTAGATGATTTCAAAGTCATAACCCAACATCATTGTGACCCACTTTTGTTGCTCTTCAGAGGATAATCTTTGTTCTAAAAAGTATTTAAGGCTATCATGATCCCTTTTTACCTTGAAGTGTCTTCCCATTAGGTAGGGTCACCATTTATTAAGTGCATGGAGTATTGCCAACATTTCCTTCTCATAAATAGATTTGTGTAAAAACTTTCCCTTGATTGGACGACTTTCAAAAGCAATGGGTCTTTCATCTTGCATTAAAACAACACCAATTCCATTTCCTGAAGCATCACATTCCACAATAAAGGTTTTTGTGAAGTCTGGTGTAGCTAAGACCGGTGCTCGACACATTGCCTCTTTAAGATGCTCGAAGGCCTTTGTTTCTTATGGAGTCCATGAAAATGCATCTTTCTTCAATAATGTTGTTAGAGGTGCTAATATTCTCCCATAATTCTTAACAAACTTGTGATAATGCCCTGTCAACCCGAGAAATCCTCGCGGATGCTTTATGGATGTGGGGATTTTCCATTCCTTAATGGCTTTAATTTTTCTAGGGTCTACCTTAACTCCTTCATGAGATACAATATGACCCATATATTCCACCTCTTGTACTCCAAAGAAACGTTTGGATCTTTTTGCATATAATTGTTTCTCCTCCAATAGTTGTAGCACCCTGTCAACATGTTCAACATGATCCTTCCAAGACTTGTTGTAGATTAGTATATCATCAAAAAATACTAACACAAATTTTCTAAGGAATGGTTTGAAAATGGAATTCATCAAACCTTGAAATGTTGAAGGTGCATTGGTAAGGCCAAAAGGCATGACCAAAAATCCATAATGACCCTCATGAGTTCTAAATCATATTTTTGGAATGTCTTCAGTCTTCATTCTGATTTGATGATATCCTAAACGAAGATCCAACTTGGTGAAGTAAATTGATCCATGCAATTCATCCAGTAATTCATCAATGACAGGAATGGGAAACTTATCTTTAATAGTGAGCTTGTTGAGCTCCCTATAATCCGGACACATGCGCCATGATCCATCCTTCTTGTGCACCAATACTACTGGAGCAAAGAAAGAACTTTGACTCGGTTGAATTATACCAACCTCTAGCATTTCTACAACCATACGTTCAATTTCACTCTTTTGGGCATAGGGATATCTGTATGGCCTGATGTTTGGAGGAACACTTCCTGGAATCATATGAATAGCATGATCATGATCACGAATAGGTGGGAGACCTTTGGGAGTCTCAAATACCTTGGAATGATTGTCCAAGACTTTTTGGAGATCTGGAGAAATAGATGATTCCAACGTGGAAACATCTAGCGAACATAATTGTGCAATTACACCTCTTTGTTCCTTTTTTAGAAGCTTTGTCATACCGTTAGAGCTAATTATCTTTCCCGGTTTCCCTGCAATACCCCTTAATTCAACTTCCTTTCCTTCCACAGAAAATTTCATGAAAAGTTCTTGAAAATTAAAAGCTATTGTACCCAAGGATTGTAGCCATTGGACTCCTAATACAACATCAACACCTCCCATTGCAATGGAAAGCATTGGGCTAGTCAATACATATTCTCCCATGGATAGATTGATATTATGGCACTTTCCAGAGCAATTTATTGTTCCTCCATTTGCAACCATCACTTGACACTCTGGTGCTGGACATAAGAAGCAATTCAATTCTTTTGCTACCTTACAATGAATAAAATTGTGGGTACTTCCTGAATCAATCAACACTATTACCTTTTTCTTCTTGATTTTTCCTTCTATCTTGATGGTTTGAGGAGTGGTCATTCCTGCCAATGCATTACAAGATATGGTTGAATTCATTTCTTCTTTATCTAGGCTTTTTTCCTGGAGTATATCCTCTTCTTTTGATCTTTCTTGCTCCTTTTCTTCTTCCTCTTCACAATCTATGTAGAATAATTTCTTCTTAGCACACTTATTACCTTTAGTGTATTTTCTATCACAACTGTAACAAAGCCCTTTTGCTCTTTTTTCTTCCAATTGTTGTGGTGTCAACCTTATAGGTTGTGGAAGACTAGGGGCAACAACACTTCCATCTTTATATTTGTGAGTGGTATGCTTCCTGGTTGCCATAATTTTACTTTCCATTTTTCTTGCTAACCTGAATGCCTTCTCTAATGAATCAGGTTCCCAAAGGCGAATATCATGTTGGATATTATCCTTTAAAGTCCCTATGAAAACATCAATCCTATGCTCCTCTAGAATTTTTTTACCCTTATGTTCAATTTTTGGAACTCCTCAATGTGGTCCATTATTGAACCCTTTTTTTTTTAGACTTATCAATTGGCTAAAAAAAGTGTTGCTTTTTGTATCCTCATAATGTGCTGTCAATTCTTCCGTAAAAATTGCCCAAGTGATAATTTGTTTATGAGAGCAAAGCCATTGATACCATACAAACTGATTTGGTTCCAAATATAAAGTTGCAATATGTACCTTTTGTGTGTTTTGCACATTATTGAGATCGAAAAATTGCTCCATCTGTAGTATCCATATTGCGGGATTTTTGCCATCAAACTTCCTCATATCGATTTTTGGAATATGGTGGGTGTTTGATCCAACATTAGAGTCTATGGAATCCTGATTAACATTTCTTTTGTTCTCATCCTAAGTTTCCTTTACTACCCTTTCACCATCAGTGACCATTTCTTGTAGCAACTTATTCATATTTATCTTCAATTCTTCCATCTTATCATCCATGCCATCAATTTTAGCATCCATGCCATTCATGTTAGCTTCCATGCCATTGATCTTAGATTCTACGCCTTTCTTTAAACAATCCATCTTAGCTTATACACCTTTCTTTAAACCATCCATCTTAGCTTCTACTTCTTTCCTTAAACCATCCATCTTAGATTCTGTTGCTTTTTGTGCAAGTGACAGTTGTTGCAACTGGTCTCGTAATTTTGATATATCATGTTGCATTTCTTCCTCTACTTCATAAGTCATGCTAGAGCTTTCAGGTTGCTTACTAGGTGTTTGCATTTTCTTTCCTCGGGGCATCAATTACCAATTCAAACTAATTTTTCAAACCAAGCTTATGCAAAAATTTAAAAAAAACTACACACCTTTTTTCACTTTACAGAAGCTTGATATTAAATCTGATGTATCTCCGCAATTTCAAATCATCCAGTTATGAAATTGCAAACTGTAGTAGCACTCTGTGCCCTCTTTCCAATTCCACCAGTTTGATCCAAATAGGATTCCCCAAGGAAGAGTTATGCACAATCTCCCAAGGTGACTTGATTATAGACTAGTTCAGTAGAGCGAACTTGTACGACGTGCCACGAGTCACTGTTTCAACCTTTGGTTCTAAAAAATATATAAAAGAAACTATAGTCTGTCATCTTTCTATACCTTCTTACGAAATTTCAATTCGATGCTCAGAGAGAAAATTATGACGATTTTCCCCAGGTCACCTATTTGGAATGTAATTTAGGAGTCTGCAACAAGACCAACTTCATCAGATCATATCTCCGCAAATATAGCGCGAAAAGCTCTGAAATTAGGACCCGCGATTCAGTGCAATATCTTCTAAAATGGGTTTTTTTTTAGCTTTTGAAACGTCGCAGTAAAAAAGTTATAGCGATTGATGAGCCCCAAAAATGTACAATTATTTGGGCTCATTCAACCTCCTAATTTGACTTAATCCACCATTCTCATTGGTTTATTGCATGTTTTTTATTATTTTCATGTTAATAGGGTGAATTTGGATAGTCATTATGCCAACAAGTCTAATGGGTGCTTTGTGTAGCCTTTTTGGTCAACTTGGAGACAAAATTGAAGGTCTTAATGAGCACTTGGCAGCCAAATTCGTGGGAGAACAAGCTAGAGGATTTGTAGGAAGGTGTCCCCTTCATTTATGGGCCCTTACCTCGAATTCTCCACCATCAGCTCAGAGTTCAAGGGCCACCGAATCAATCAGCACAAGGGCAGCCAAGCAAGTCAAGTAGGACTGCTGTTAACTCCAAGTTTTGGGCAGCCGAGTCCCTAAAGTTTAGGAGGACTGTTGGGTCCTCAATTTGTATAAATAAGAAGGCTTAGGGCCTCATTTGGGTTAGCCAGTGTAGCCAGTTGATGTTAGCTAGTTAGCCAGTAGATAGTAGCTAGTGGTTAGTCATTTTGCAACCATTAGTTAGCTAGTTTGTAGTTCGATTTTTATGCAATAGATTAGCTTTACTTTCAGCTCATGTTCAAGTTCTTCTTGTGGACAGTTTTGATGTAACTCTTCATTTCTTGATCAATAAAGATGAATCCAGCTTTGCACCAGCTCTAAATCTATCTTAGGAGGCTATAGCTCTTGGGGTTGGGCCCATGTCAAGCGCCCAACACCTCCTTTGATTATCTTTATGTGTTTTCGCTGCATTCTTAAGAGTAAAATATGTTATTCAAATCTAAATCTCGTTTTGTTATTTAGTTTGTTTTTTGATGAGTAAAATAGCTTTTCATGCTCAGATTTAGTTGATAGGTCGTTAACAGAAAAAGCTTCAAGACAAGGGCCAACAAACATCTGTGGTTTCACCTCTCCCTCAGTGGGATCAGGAGCTGTGACTAGGATGACTTTGCTGCCCACAAAAACACTGATTTTGCTTTGCCATGCAATCACTAGTGTTTGATTTTCATGTGTAGAAGTTGGTTACAAGTTCAAACTTTCATTTGCTTATTTGCATGAGTTAAAATACATGGTTTCATTGCAGGTCACACTTCTGTTCATTCTCTTTACTAACAACTAGCAAATTAGGTCAACGTAACTAGGTCTTTGAATTCATAAGTCTTTGTTGGTTCAAATTGGAAAAACGACTTGCAGAGCACCTGTACCACTCCTTCATCTGCTTATTCTCCATCAGCACCATCCACTCCACCCTCTACTTAGAACCCTTGCTTCACGTTTGCCATTCGCTCCCAAAACCCTAATTTTTGTGCAACATTGCTTCACTCTCCCTTGAACAAATTGAACCATCCTCGCCATTCCTTAGCTCCATCCATCAGTTCCTAGGCCACTTCAAACCCCTACCCTACCTCCCTATCCATTCATGCACCTTACCTCACTCACCCATGCTCCGAAATTCCATTACAGAACATCCTGTAGAACCCCTGCAGACTTCCTGTAGAAGCTCATAAACACAGTTCCTTGGCAGCCAAACTTTGTGAGACTCTCTGGAAGGGTGTTAGGGACCCCTTAGACCCTCTATGAACCTTCCCAACATTTCCCAAGCATTTCTCCTCCTCGATCCACCTCTGCATAGTCAAAAATAGTTAAAAGCACATGCATGATAATTCCAACAACTTAATCAAAAATACAAAAAGATGTTTTCTTCAGATAGTGATAACTTAGACACATGCATTTTACCTTCCTAGAAGTAATGGCATCTCTTCTCGTAGTTTGCATTCTCATTTTTTCATCAGTAGGACTAGTTGGTAGAATTAGGGTTTGCTAGGGTTTGTGTTTCTTTTTGGCTTTCAGTTTCTTTTCGCAAGTAGATTAGCTTCCTTTGAGTTAGCTTTCGTCCATCAGTTAAAAAGCTTCTTCTAAGAGCTCATAGAAGTTGGCTTGAGCCTCTAGCAGACTTGTGCCAGCTGACCAAGTGACAGCTGCGGCAAGAGCTAGTACTTGTGCATACAGCACCGTCGCTTCCAAGTTTGTTACGAACTACCGGGTTGATAAAATTAAAGAAGGGAGTTCTAGGAGTTGTAGCATTATTGCTACAATACTGGAGCTCACCATCTTTTTGGCACCGTTGCCGGGGAAGCGTCAGTGTATTGGTGATTGTCGCTTTTCTTCTATTTTCCACTACAATCTTCTGCTAAGTAGTTTATTTCATTTCCATTATGCAATTTCGTTTATGCAAAAGTAGATTAGCATTTCTCGCTTTCATAGATTAGCATTTCAATTCCGCAATTTCATTTCTGCAAGCGTAGATTAGCATTTCAATTCCGCAAGCGTAGACTAGCATTTCATTCCTGCAATTTCATTTGAGCAAAATAGATTAGTCCTTTCCTGCTTTCATTTCAATTCCGCATTTTCATTTTAGCAAGATAGTTAGTTGCAGTTCAATCTATTTCAGTTTTGCAAGTAGAAGTAGAAAAAAAAACAAAATCAACCAAAAATATTTCGTTTCATGCCTTGTAGGAGTAGAGATAAGTTAGAAAAATGATTGCACAACACCCCCACTGCTTCACACAGCCAACGTTCTCTCTTCTTCGATGGCTGTGATTAAAGAACCCCTGGGTGGACATCAAGGCATATTTAAAGAACCTCTAGGGAAGAAGAAGAAACCATTCCTCTGGAGCAAATGGCTACAAGCAGGAACGTTGGGAGCAGTACCTTGTCCCAACATGAATTTGCAAATCAGATCGAAGATTTCAAAAGTGATATGAGGCAGTTTCTTGCCATGCAACTGGATACCTTGCGGATCCAAAAGAAGCAAGAAGAAGCCAAGAGGGCTTTGGCCATTTTTTGTCCTAGGTGCACTAGAAAGCATCCTAGGAACGAATGTCCAATGCACTCCCTAGAAGTGTGTTTCATCTGTGAAGAATACCATCCTACAGATCAGTGCCCTTCCTTACCCAGACTCAAAGTTGCATATCAGAGAACCAAAGAAGCCACTGAATCACTCTGTTATATGAACCAAAGGAGGCCACATGGACCTAGATCTTACCAGCAGGAACTGCAAGGGACACCCGAGACCTATTATGACCCCTATCAAGCCACTTTCATGCCTCCTTGGGGTCCCCCTGCTCATCCTTCATGGTTCACACCTCCTCCTTGTTCCTTCACAGATCCATATTATGCCCAACCAGCTGCTCATTCGTTTCACTCTTATGCTCAGCCACAACCTCAGTGGAATGCACCTTATCAGGAGTGGAGGCCCCAGTACAACTCTCACCCCGCTTATTTTCCTCCACCACCTGCTCATCCACAACCATCGCCTCCTCCTCCACCAAGGCAACCCCAAATACCTACCCAGCCACAATGCCATCCATCTCCATCTCAATTTCACACCTCCACTCAACTACCCGTACCATTTCCAAACCACACAATGGAGCAGCTCAACCCCATTGCAAATCTGAGGCACAACATATCCAAACAACTCCTCTTGAGCCCAATGATCTTCACCAAAGCTCAGGAAGAGTGTTGCAAAGCAAAGATTATATTGACAACATTGAAGGACCAAAAGCAAAAGAAGATTCCAAAGAGGAGATCAAAGAACCATGGGCTGCACTTGATGAAGAGAAGAGATCAGAATCAGAGATCGAGAGAGTTCCCTCATGGTTACCATCAAATCTTCCATGTATTCAAGAGAAAGATCAACAAAAAGAGGAAGATCATAAAGTCATGATAGAAAGTGACATGAAGAATGATCCAGATCAGCAAAAGGACCAAGGATATCAAAGCTATATTGAGACATGGTTCCAGACAGTCACTAAGTTGCAGCAATACTTTCTTCCTCAGCTATGTTTGATCCCTTCAAGGTCACATCATTTGGTCCCTGAGATCTGGATACCTATCCAAGCATGCATTTCGAGCCTCCACATCATTTTGTCTCTAATCTCGATGTGCACATGGCTCCATTGGAAGTATTCTTATACTTGAGAACGATTTTGTGTTTCAAGTAGGGTAGGGTAGAAAAGAAAAAGAAAAAAAGAGAAAAAAAAGAAAAAGAAAAAAAAATGAAAAAAGAGGAAAATAGAAATCTAAGGTGAAAACCTCCTCGGAGGCGCCTTAGATTGGCTCATTGATTGAAAACCTCCATGAGGCGGTCAATGGGTTGGAAAAAAAAAAGAGAAAAGAGAATAAGATCTTTGGGTGAAAACCTCCCTTGGAGGCGCCCAAGGCAGGCAATTAGGGTGAAAACCTCCATGAGGCGCCCTAGTTGTTTTTCAAAAAAAAAAAGAAGAGAAAAAGAAAAAGAAAAATAAAACTAATTCCATTGGCTAATTGCAGGTTGCAAGAAGGACGTTTCATGACAGGAGGAGCACTCAAATCAAGGTTAAAGGAATTTTTCTTGTGCCTTCTACAGGAAGCTCTGTATTTCTACAGGAAACATCCTGTAGAACCTTTGGACGAACCAAATTCAAGTCTAAAATGGAATCTGATGGTGGGAATCTGTTGATTAGGCCTACAAGCACTTGTGTGCCCATCCCTTGCCTTTCTCCATCATTTTTTCCACCTCCTTGTGCTTCTCATTGTGCTTCTACAGGAACTTCCTGTAGAAATTGTGGGAAACTAGACATGGATTTCAAAAAGTGGTTTGGAGAACATGGTAGCTTCCTCAAGGGTTCAGAAGCGCTCATGCAATCTTCCAACTCCTCCTCCATCATCTCCATACTTGCATCACAACCCAAGCTCAGTTTTCCCTTCCATGCAAACATTTGCAAAAAGCCTTGAGGCAAAAATCCATAGAACAAAATTTGTTTTTGCCATAACTTGGAAACCATGCATCCATTTGACAAACCATTTTATGGGGAATTGTACAAGGGTGATGGCAACATGCTTGAGCAATTTCGGCCAATTCCGGTGCACGGTTTCCAAGAAATTAGCCTCCATCACCATCAGCCATTTTTGCATTTTCTCCATATCCGTGCATCCGTTTTAAAACCTGTTTCATGGGGAGATGCACATGGGTGATAGTAGCCTACCCAAGCAGTTTCAGCCGATTCCGATGCACGGTTTCCGAGAAATCGAGCTCTGAAATCTTCAGCCATTTTCCATTTTTCTCGAAATCCGTGCATCCATTGATCACGATTTTTCTATGGGAGATGCATCATGATGATAGAAACATGCTCACCGAGTTTCAAATCAATCCGGTTTACCGTTTGAGAGAAATGGCGAAAACAAGTTCTGGTTTTGTGACATTGCAGCAGCAGCAGCTTGAAGGTGCAGATCTGAACGTGGAAACAATTGCATGCAGCTCAGATCCGGCCAGAGGACACTTGCACAAGGAAAAGCAATAAAAAATCATCAGCCAAGCCCTCATGCAATCAAAGGATCCAAGCATGCAGCAGCAGAATCAGAGCATGCAGCAGCAAAAAGCTTCACAAGCAGCCGTTTGACTTCAGGTACGTGACTAAACCTTGTTCATCTATTGCATGAATCTAGTCTAAGCATTGCATGAACGAATGGAATGGTGAAATTAAGCCATGGATGTAGCAAGACACCCAGTTCTCTAGCGCTCAAGGAAAAATCACGCAGCATACGTGTATGGTCATTCATGAAAAATTTGAAAAACACAGTTAATGGAAGATTTGTTGAACTCCAGTGCATAGGGCATCAGATGATTGACAGATAGATGAAGACATGCAGTTCATAACATCACTGCAGTTCTAAAAAGCCAGCGCACATGTTTTCGCCAGCTCACCACAAATCACGCAGCAACTAAAAGTAGGCTCGGCTGAATCTCACGAATTGTTGTTCATCTGCACTTGCCACATCGTCAATTGAAGTTTGCACAAGCTGTTAACTTGTCGTCCTCCACCGAGCTTCTCGGTCCAGTTTGAAATCCTCCCACGTACCGGGCTCATTTAGAGGCGCAGTGACATCCTTCACAAGCAGACGAGAGTTCTACAAGAAGAAGTTCTATAGGAAGTATGGCATATCCTTCCAAAGCAGAAAAGCTTGGACTTTTCTTCATCGAGTTTGCAGTTCTGAAAGAGAAAACCGTGCAAGATCTCGATTTCTGAGGTTAACAGAAGCTGTGGACAAACTTAAACTCCAGGCTGTTGCTAGTGTAAAGGCTAGAAAGGAATCTTTTGCAAGAGAAATGCTTCTGGAAAAAAAAAAAGTGCTGCAAGCTTTGGAGAATTGTAAAAAACCATGTGGAGCTTCTTGATGAGCCTTTGACAAAGCTTGGTGAGGCAATCTCAGTAAAGGAAACCCAATTAATTAAAACGATAATGTCTACACGTTTTGACATGGATATTGAAAAAGAGACTGAGGAACCAGCCAGAGTTGTCTCTTCCAAAGAAGTTGCATCTTGTGCCAAAAAATTAGTAGAACATTTCAGTTGGATCCAGGCAGCAAGGATACTAATATGGATGAAGTTCTAAGAACTGCTGTAAATGATGCTGGTGAAAACGACAACAAGATAAATCAGAAAGTAGACACCAAGGGCCTGTTGGCAAAGAGAGATAAGATCGAAGATGATTACTTCCATGCAATTTTCAAAGGGATTGACTCATATCAGAGCTTCTTAATTTACCTTGACGAACAGGTAGCTGAAATGGAGTCAAATTTGCATACATTTCTCAAAATTTTCAAGTTTGATACTTGAGGATGCTAGTGTAGGCAGCATTCACCACTAGAGGGTCAGGTCTCAAGGTCTTGGAACTAGCATCAGCAAAATTGAAGAAGAAGACACCCCCAGCCATGCAAGCCAAATCAGGAAGTGTAAAAACGGCTTCTACAGGAAGCTAGAAATCAGCTACAGGACTTTCTACAGGAAGTCCTGAAAACACTATTTTGGCTTGGTTCTGATTGATTGTCTTGTGTCTCCTTGTTTCACTGATGTTTGTGAAATTTATAAAAGAGGAAGGTGTTTTCAACTTGGGACTTGGGTGTGTTCGTATATTGCTACTTATTCCATTTACTAATATGCTTAAGCACAATAACCTGCTTACCAAAGCCTTTGAAAAGTGGGGTGATTTGGTGATGGCTTCATTCTGCTAACTGGTCCAACTTAGCATTTGAGGAATTGTTGGCAAGATGTTCATCTTTGATGATTTCTGTGAAGATCTTACTTTGGAGCTGAGAGGTGATAGTTTGATGGTACATTTGCTTTCACACAAAATGCTGGTGAATTGTCTTTGACAGAGAAGAGGGCACCATTTCTTCCATATGATTGCATATACTTGTGCACTCATAACAAGGCTGAGGATTCACTAAGAAAAGCAGCAGACAGTGAGGAAGAAGAGCAGAAGGGCGAGAAGACGAAGGCTGCCACAGCCAAGCTGAAAGGAAAAGCACCCTCAGCCAAGCAGGCTAAGACAGTGCCGACTGTTTCTACAGGAAGACAGAGAACTGATAGCAGACTGTTTCTACAGGAAGTTAGCAGACTGTTTCTACAGGAAGACAGAGGACTGTTTCTACAGGAAGCCAGCGAACTGTTTCTACAGGAAGTTTGAAAAGAGGGAAGCCAAAGGAGAAATCGGCCGAGATTTTAGCCAAGGAGGCCACCAGGGCTATCAAAGACGAGGAGAGAGATTGGTTGCTCAGAGGATGAGCAACACTTTCAGTAGGGGGGTGATGATGAGCCCCAAAAATGTACAATTATTTGGGCTCATTCAACCTCCTAATTTGACTTAATCCACCATTCTCATTGGTTTATTGCATGTTTTTGATTATTTTCATGTTAATAGAGTGAATTTGGTTAGTCATTATGCCAACAAGTCTAATGGGTGCTTTGTGTAGCCTTTTTGGTCAACTTGGAGACAAAATTGAAGGTCTTAATGAGCACTTGGCAGCCAAATTCGTGGGAGAACAAGCTAGAGGATTTGTAGGAAGGTGTCCCCTTCATTTATGGGCCCTTACCTCGAATTCTCCACCATCAGCTCGAAGTTCAAGGGACACCGAATCAATCAGCACAAGGGCAGCCAAGCAAGTCAAGTAGGACTGCTGTTAACTCCAAGTTTTGGGCAGCCGAGTCCCTAAAGTTTAGGAGGACTGTTGGGTCCTCAATTTGTATAAATAAGAAGGCTTAGGGCCTCATTTGGGTTAGCCAATGTAGCCAGTGGATGTTAGCTAGTTAGCCAGTAGATAGTAGCTAGTGGTTAGTCATTTTGCAGCCATTAGTTAGCTAGTTTGTAGTTTGATTTTTATGCAATAGATTAGCTTTACTTTCAGCTCATGTTCAAGTTCTTCTTGTGGACAGTTTTGATGTAACTCTTCATTTCTTGATCAATAAAGATGAATCCAGCTTTGCACCAGCTCAAGCGCCCAACACCTCCTTTGATTATCTTTATGTGTTTTCGCTGCATTCTTAAGAGTAAAATATGTTATTCAAATCTAAATCTCGTTTTGTTATTTAGTTTGTTTTTTGATGAGTAAAATAGCTTTTCATGCTCAGATTTAGTTGATAGGTCGTTAACAGAAAAAGCTTCAAGAAAAGGGCCAACAAACATCTGTGGTTTCACCTCTCCCTCAGTGGGATCAGGAGCTGTGACTAGGATGACTTTGCTGCCCACAAAAACACTGATTTTGCTTTGCCATGCAATCACTAGTGTTTGATTTTCATGTGTAGAAGTTGGTTACAAGTTCAAACTTTCATTTGCTTATTTGCATGAGTTAAAATACATGGTTTCATTACAGGTCACACTTCTGTTCATTCTCTTTACTAACAGCTAGCAAATTAGGTCAACGTAACTAGGTCTTTGAATTCATAAGTCTTTGTTGGTTCAGATTGGAAAAACGACTTGCAGAGCACCTGTACCACTCCTTCATCTACTTATTCTCCATCAGCACCATCCACTCCACCCTCTACTTAGAACCCTTGCTTCACGTTTGCCATTTGCTCCCAAAACCCTAATTTTTGTGCAACATTGCTTCACTCTCCCTTGAACAAATTGAACCATCCTCGCCATTCCTTAGCTCCATCCATCAGTTCCTAGGCCACTTCAGACCCCTACCCTGCCTCCCTATCCATTCATGCACCTTACCTCACTCACCCATGCTCCGAAATTCCATTACAGAACATCCTGTAGAAATCCCAGAACATCCTGTAGAACCCCTGCAGACTTCCTGTAGAAGCTCATAAACACGGTTCCTTGGCAGCCAAACTTTGTGAGACTCTCTGGAAGGGTGTTAGGGACCCCTTAGACCCTCTCTGAACCTTCCCAACATTTCCCAAGCATTTCTCCTCCTCGATCCACCTCTGCACAGTCAAAAATAGTTAAAAGCACATGCATGATAATTCCAACAACTTAATCAAAAATACAAAAAGATGTTTTCTTCAGATAGTGATAACTTAGACACATGCATTTTACCTTCCTAGAAGTAATGGCATCTCTTCTCGTAGTTTGCATTCTCATTTTTGCATCAGTAGGACTAGTTGGTAGAATTAGGGTTTGTTAGGGTTTGTGTTTCTTTTTGGCTTTCAGTTTCTTTTCGCAAGTAGATTAGCTTCCTTTGAGTTAGCTTTCGTCCATCAGTTAAAAAGCTTCTTCTAAGAGCTCATAGAAGTTGGCTTGAGCCCCTAGCAGACTTGTGCTAGCTGACCAAGTGACAGCTGCGGCAAGAGCTAGTACTTGTGCATACAACACCGTCGCTTCCAAGTTTGTTACGAACTACCGGGTTGATAAAATTAAAGAAGGGAGTTCTAGGAGTTGTAGCATTATTGCTACAATACTAGATCTCACCAGCGATAATGCCACGATGACCTGTTTGGAGCAGCGAAACCCTAGAATCCAAAGCTCCGATACCAAATGTTATGAAACCAACTCACAAAAAGATAGAAAAGAGAGATCAACGCCTTCGAATTCAGCCTCTTCGAGGGGGAAACCTCCTTTACATTACACAAATGAACAATTCTTAGATGATTCAAATGACAAAACCTCCTTTCTATATATAGGAGTCTAAGGAGTCACAACGACCTAACAATAATAATATAAAGCCACAAAAATAACAATAGAGGGATTCTATGGGGCACAGTAATAACAATATGGGGACAATAGGGGCACAACAATATTAATAAGGGATACAACTACAATAGTAATGGGGTAATCACTAGTATTATAGGGACCCAACATATAACCCCACCCAGCAAATGGAATATTACAAGTATGCTACAAAAAAATTTAGATAGTTGGTTCCTTCTTATGGCCCATGAGCAGAGAAGCGAGGAAAGGAACAATTAAAGAGCCCTCGATCTCTACAAGAAACATCTTAACCCATCATGGAGTGGCTTAAGTTTATCCTACACTTTATGAGTGATGAACAATTTTCTCACTAGTTGCACAAAAAGCACAAAATTGTTGTCAAAGATGAAGAATTTTCAGAAAGTCCTATCTCTACCAACTTGTCTAAATTTCATTCCAGAAATGTCTACCATAACAAGAGAAGAACAAGAAGGTAGTTTCGCATTGATGCCTAAATCATTGGTTACTAGATTAAAAGACACCATGCTAGATTTGGGGTTAGATTTAATATCTTGCCAAGGAAAACTTGGAAGCCGTTGGGCAAACCCAAGTTGGTGTTTTCCCCTATTTAGCTACATATGGCTAATCATTACTGCATTATTCCCATTGGTCATCTGGAAGATGTCTAGGTTGATATTGCGGGAGTGAAAACATATGTGTACACTGAATTTAATGATATAATGGGTGTTAAAGATCTGTATCCAACTTTACTAGGAATTGATTGGGCCTTTGAAAACTACATTGTTATTGATCTCAAGCGAGACACTATGAATGTTGAAGTAGACAGAATCAAATTCATACAACCATTGGATCCTTATTAAGGTCCAAGGTTTATAAAGCCTGTTGACAATGTAGAAGAACTGAATTTTTTGGATTAGTTATATTAGCTTACTACAAGAAAGAGGGAGGACTATATAAATCCTACAATATATGGTTCTCTTAGTTGGAGGAGTGTTCAACACACAAAAGTTGGTTCAAATGTTGCGCTGGATGACTGGAAACAAGAAGACCATGAGTTGCACTTCACACACTCCGCAATTGTTCGTTGTGCCTATTGGATTGGCACTGAGGTAAGATATTATCCTACTTTCAATTGAATAGGATTTGTTGTCAATTTTATTCAAGAGTTTGATTCAAACATTGATGAAACACAAAATATTCCTTTGAGGATTTTTCTCTGCAATCAACTCCTACAAGATGGTAGGGATCTCAACGTAACTAGTTTCAAAACTGGGAATCATTAAGTTTGCTATGATGTGTCAATTTAGTGTTCATGAGAATAATTTTGAAGATATTCCTGTATATGAGGGTTACACTAGCCGACAGAAGCATGTTTAGTGTTGCAATGCAGTTTGGATAAAACTTACACTTCGTGTTGAATTATGAGTGCATCAGTTCATCCATACGTTGGCACATTCCCACAACCCTGGTACCTAAAAGAAGAAATGAAAAGGCAGGAAACTAATTGTGAAACATTGATAGCTCAATCGTGCAATGATCTCTCCTTCTCAGATAAGGATGCAAAGATAGCTGAGGCCTTGAAGGCGATCAAGAGAGTATTATTTCACATTGGAAAATGTGTTTATGATTTTAGTAGTTATGAAGATTGTAGACATCTATATGAACCAAGATTCCATGAAGTTGTCGCTTGCAACAAGATCAATAAGGAACCTAAAGAAGACGAACATCTAAAACCCTTAAAATTGTGGAAGCATAATATTGGGACTGAAGACAAGCCCAAGTTAGCTTCTATTGGTGACTGGGATGAAAAAACCACAAATGAAATTTTTCATTTATTGAAGGAATATGAAGATCTTCATTAGAGAAATTTTGAAGTCTAAAATGGGCCTCCTGAGGAAAATTATAAAATAATAGTGGAAATAATAAAATAAGATTAGATTACCTCATCAAATTTTGGAGCAAAAAAAAAAAAACAAAAAAACTATTTTTTCAACATGTATTTTCAACTTATCTTACGATTTTTCTCAAATTTCGAGGAGGATCACTCGTTGGATGCAAAATTTAATTTCACATCCAAGGAGAAGCCATGTTGAATACTTTTGATGGATCCTACTACACAAAAAATCATAAATACATGAAAAACATGGTTGGAATCACCTTTTTCATGTATTTCTTATTTTTCTTGTAGTGCACTCTATTAAAATCATTCAACATGGGTACTCCTTGGATGCAAAATTAAATTACACATCCAACAAGTCACCGAAATTTGAGTAAAATATTAGGGATGTAAGTTGAAAAATTAGTTTTTTTGTATCATTTTACCTTTTTACTCCAAAAATGGTGAATTATCCCACATGGTTGACACCATCATCTTCAATTATATTGGGTTTAATAAAGTTGATTTTGGTTGTACACTTTTGTTTTGAATCTCATTTTTTACCTCAAAATTTCTCTAACGTTTCCTGTGTCAATTTCAGAGCTCAAAGGGATAAAGGGAGACTTGGGAGAAATGAAAATTGTTTTGCATTATGAAGCAAGGCCAGTTAAGCATCAACCTTATTGTTTGAATTGATAGGTCAAATAAAAGGTTAAGAAAGAGAGAGACAAAAATGTTAGTTGTGGGTCTCATTTTCCCAGTTGATAAAGTTGAATGGATCAGTCCTATTGTCATTCAGGATAAGAAAAATTTAGATGAGGTTCGATTCTGTGTATACTATCGAAACCTCAATAATGCCTATGTCCATGATCCATTTCCTACTCCTCTGTCGTAGCAGCTATAACCACCCTCCAAAATTTCACCTATGCTTTGATTTTGGAGCCTCCCTTATCCACAGGAGCTCATCTTGCACTGATCTAGGTATTCATGCTTTGACTAAGACTTATCTTTTTCATTTTGCCTGTATTTTCTTGTTTTCACACTTAGTTGATCTTTCTCACTCACAAGTTGATCTCCCAACTTGGTTTCATAGCAGTTTTGAGCTTGCCTCCAGAAACTACGCAATCCTTGAGGGAAAGCAACCTTGATGATGGAAATTGTGCAATTCAAATTGGAAGTCAGCCTTGAGCTCAAAAACTGCGTAGTCATGGAAGGCAACCTAGCACTGAGCTCAGAAATTGCGTAGTGGAATGAGCCCAAAAGTTGCCCAGTTCCCTAGAACTACGCAGTCTTTCCTGGAAGTGTGCATGGAAAGTTTCCCCAGAAAAAGAAAAAAAGCTAAAAAACAAAAAGTATCCCTTAAAAACAGGGATCTATTTTTAGTATCCCAAAGGAGGCACTTTTGCTATTTTGCAAACTTCCACCAAGTGTCACTTTGTCCTTGATTTTAGGCATGCGTGTCATAAAACCTAATTTTCTCAAATCTATTTAATCGATGCATCTAAAGCTCATTTGCACATTTGATCTTGGATCTCTATCATTCTCGAGGAAATCTAGGTGTTGGAAATACTGACGGGGGGGGGAGTGAATCGAAGTTTTTTTCAATTGTTATTTTTACCAGTTAGATCACTTATAATTAGAACACAAAATGAACAACAAGAATAAATACTTTTATTAATCTCTTATTTACATTAAATTCAATACAATAATGTGTAGGGCTCCAACCCTAGATTAAGACACCAATCTTCAATCCTTCTAGGCTCCAATTTTGTAGTTTTCCAAGCACCAACTTGGAGTTCCCAATGCTCCAACCTTGTCACTTTGAGGCACCAACCTCTAGGGATCCAACCCTATCTCTGGTACAGGCTCCAACTTGGTCTTCTTGAGGACGCCAATCCTCTAGGGCTCCAACCCTATCTTCCAAGGCACCAACCTTGTCTCTATGAGGATCCAACCTCTTGGGCTCCAACCCTCAACTTCAATTCATCAAGATAAGTTTGATGATTCTTCATAGCTCCCAATATCTTCTTCAATGAGCCATGTCAATCTCTTTAGAAATGTCTTCTCCAAATCACTTCATCAATGACAACCTTATCTTCTTAGAAGGTATCACCACTGCTCTTCATGTCACCCAAACAAAAAATCCATGGTTACTCCATGAGGGCTTCAACAAAGCATCATGTCTCCAAGGGTGTCTCCAAGACTTCAACCAATGCTTGGTGATGTCTCAAGGTGTCTTCAATCAATTACTCAAGTTTTGCACAAGGTCTTCCAAACAGCTTCAAGTACAAGGACTACTACAAACTCTTCTTCAAGGCTTCATCAAGATATTTCCAAGTCTATCCTCAAAGGTGCTACTAAAAGATTTGACTTCAAATAGGTTGGAAAGACTCCAAGGATTTTCTTCCATGATGCTTCCGAAGAGATCTTCTAAATAAACGCTCCTTCACGAGTACTTCAAACTTGTTCGAACCCAAAGACCAATCAAGAGATGTACAATGTATTTAATTGATCCAAAGATAACCTCCAACTCTTTAATTCTCTTCAATCCCTGCTCAAGTAATGTTCCAAGTCTACTATTGTTATAGACATTTTTGTGCCCTACAACTCCAAGCATGAAATGTCCATAAACCAAGGGCTCCTAAGTCCCTAAAAGTGTTGTTCTAACCCCTAAAGGAACAAGGTCAACAGATTACAGCTTCTCCCAGAAGTTCTCCATGAAAAACTACTCAAAATTGGTCAAAACAGGATCATTGCAGTTGCTCCATTGGCTAGGTGCGTTGCATCTCACCCAAATGTACTGTGAGGGTGCGTTGCATTTCAAAACTCCCTTCTGTGGGGTGCGATGGGCGAGAAATGACAAATGGCAGTGTCATTCCGCGAGGTGGAGAGGCAATGGAAGCTTAAAGAATCTTCTCCTGTGACACTTGCCTCACTGAATTCGACCAAGGATGAGTAAGAGGCCCTCAGTCTCCAAGTGGAAGCAAGAACTGATAGAAAGAAGACACTAATCAAATCACAAGCTGACTCATCCTCCTTACAGATATCTATATATGGATCCCTCATCTCAGAGATCCGGAGGCTGGAATTTTGCATATTGTAAGGAATTGTTGTTGGTTTCTAGAGACAAACATCAGATTGTTGGGTGATCTAAGCTTTGTTTGAGGTGAAGAGGGGCTTCTTTGCTGGGAGGTTGATGCTGGGTCGGAACCACTGGTTGTAACTCCTCCTGGATCTTTTCTTGTTTATCAATAAAAGCTATTTGAGTTCTCCTCCATGCTTTTGTATCATTGATGCTTGTTACATTTGTATGGTCAACTTAGATTTGATCCTAAGTTGTTTATGAATATAGATCCATGTCTTTGTATAGTGCTATGCTTCTGTGATCTTACAGGTACTTTGTGAAGCTGGGCGTGCTAGTGAGCAGGTAGCTGGAGACTATCAAAGAAGAGAGGGATCGAATCAAAGGATTAGCGCAAGACACAGGTTGGTTCTTTCTATTCCTCTCTATCTATAATTCATAAAGGAAATACAAAAGTAGCTTTTCTCTGTTTGTTTCTAAGGTAGCTGTCACACCTTAGTGGGATAGAGTAGTTCTAAATAGACACTTTTCCCTGTAACAAAATGGCGACTCCGCTGGGGATCGAACCCAGAATCTCTGGTTTCGTAGACCAAGCGGAGTCGCCATTTTGTTACAGGGAAAAGTGTCTATTTAGAACTGCTCTATCCCACTAAGGTGTGACAGCTACCTTAGAAACAAACAGAGAAAAGCTACTTTTGTATTTCCTTTATGAATTATAGATAGAGAGGAATAGAAAGAACCAACCTGTGTCTTGCGTTAATCTTTTGATTCGATCCCTCTCTTCTTTGATAGTCTCCAGCTACCTGCTCACTAGCACGCCCAGCTTCACAAAGTACCTGTAAGATCACAAAAGCATAGCACTATACAAAGACATGGATCTATATTCATAAACAACTTAGGATCAGATTTAAGTTGACCATACAAATGTAACAAGCATCAATGATACAAAAGCATGGAGGAGAACTCAAATAGCTTTTATTGATAAACAAGAAAAGATCCAGGAGGAGTTACAACCAGTGGTTCTGACCCAGCATCAACCTCCCAGCAAAGAAGCCCCTCTTCACCTCAAACAAAGCTTAGATCACCCAACAATCTGATGTTTGTCTCTAGAAACCAACAACAATTCCTTACAATATGCAAAATTCCAGCCCCCTAGATCTCTGGGATGAGGGATCCATATATAGATATCTGTAAGGAGGATGAGTCAGCTTGTGATTTGATTAGTGTCTTCTCTCTGTCAGTTCTTGCTTCCACTTGGAGACTGAGGGCCTCTTACTCATCCTTGGTCGAATTCAGTGAGGCAAGTGTCACAGGAGAAGATTCTGGAAGCTTCCATTGCCTCTCCACCTCGCGGAATGACACTACCATTTGTCATTTCTCGCCCATCGCACCCCACAGAAGGGAGTTTTGAAATGCAACACACCCTCACAGTGCATTTGGGTGAGATGCAATGCACCTAGCCAGTGGAGCAGCTGCAATGATCCTGTTTTGACCAATTTTGAGTAGTTTTTCATGGAGAACTTCTGGGAGAAGCTGTAATCTATTGACCTTGTTCCTTTAGGGGTTAGAACAACACTTTTAGGGACTTAGGAGCCCTTGGTTTATGGACATTTCATGCTTGGAGTTGTAGGGCACAAAAATGTCTATAACAGTTGCCCCCTAAAGTATGAGGCCGTTAACCTTTTGGTGTCGGGTGAAATGCTTTATTATGAGGATCCGAAGTTCTTTCAATGTTGGGAGGAGACCTGTAATGAGATACAATACAATACATTATCTTCATAATATTTTCATGATCTAGCTGAGGCGGGCATTCCCATGCTCAGCTTTATAAATTCATTTACATGTACATAGGACAGACAACCGTCTGAGTGTAGACTGACGATTCTGATAGAGTCGTCATCCTTTTGGTAGGATGATTATCTGTGCTGCAATGCTGTACATTTAATGTCTTTATTTCCCTGAATATATATCGCAGCCTGGATCGATGAAACTAGATCCGGGGTCTTCAATCTCGTCCGATCTTCACTCGAAGTACAAGTCGATCCATGTGAGAAATGTTCTGAAGTTGAACATGGAAAGACATCGCTTGATTACCAGTCAATGATGTAAACTGTTAACAAGCGCGAGAGGAATCAGTGATAATGATAATGACCCTCAAGGTACTGCAGTACAATTCACGTGGTGTGAATAAAGGACTTGGCGTCGAACACCACGCAAAATCTTTCGGTCGAAGGCCATTGATGTAAACCTGTCGCCGGAAGTGAGAAACTTGCCATTGAGGCATGCAAGCTTCAAAGTACTAAATGGGGTGTTCCTAGATCAACTTCTTGGATAATGAGCTGATGTCGACAAGAAGTGATCTGTCACAGGAGGGCCTTAATGAATCCCACATCAATGACATGGAACGGAGCAAATGATTTTGATGGAGGTGAAAATGATCTGGTGATATAAGGTTCAAGGTGGCGGTCATGAAAGAATGGAGTATAATGTATGGTAGTGGGTGAGACACAGGTGACTTCTCTGGATGACTTCTCTTGAACATATCGGCGACACTGATGTGATGGATTGGTAGCATTAACCCCAAATGTGGATGGTGTGGCGTGACCATGGTGATGTGACCGGTGAATGAATCAACCCAACCCAACTCAGACACGAAGTGGAAGTGTCATGTTCAAGAGTGACTTGCTACCAACAAAGTTTCTTTGAGTTTTCTTCCCAATTTTTCCCCAGACATTGCTGACCAGTACCTCTTTATTTTTGTCAAGCTTGAGGAGGATAACATATGCTTGTTCTATAATTTGCCCTTCGGGCAAACCCATCACTATGTTTTAACAAGCCTAGCGATAGTGAAACTTGTTCTCGTCTAAAGACAAGTTTGTCGCTATTAATCTTTTTAACGAGTTTAACAACAAAGATAACTCGCTCCTTTTCAATTTTAGAGAGTCTGAAAAGGAACGTAAAGGTAACTCCAAAATTCCTTTTTCGTCATCTAATCCCTTAAGTCCGAAAAAGTATAAAACAATACAGAAGGGATGAATTTTCGATAGTTTTAACGGGCCGAACAAAACAAGCGCTCGATCTTTTTGTGTAATAATCCCTCAAGTCCAAAAAGATTAAAATCTAGAGGAGGGATAACACTTCCTGGCCCTTTAACGAGCTGGAGAGGCCAATGGCTCGGCAATCTTTTCATATTTTACGAGTCAGTTGAAAAGAGCTTAAAGGAGACTCGTCTTTTGAGGAACGAGCGATAAAACGGGTAGCAGCTGATTCCAGGTAAGGTTTGGAATTTTCCAATCACGGCAGTGTCACAAGGATGGCCAGTGAAATCACTCTTCGCAGCTGTTCCTCAAAATGGGTAAACAATCAGATGGAGGTGAATGATCGGCCAATGAAAAAGTGGAGGTGACGGTGCAAACACGACCAAGGCTTTAATGGTTGAAATACTACATTCACGATGGTTATTTACCGGGGAATAGTTCATTTTTTAATGAGCTTAAACGCGGGTGGAAACATTTGCTCATGTCTTATGTTTATTTTTTAATGAGCTTGAACTATGTGCTAAAATTGCTCGATTAGATGGTCTTGTTTTGATTTTACCATAAATAGCTTTGTCCTTTCAAAGATCGTACTGTATTTTCAACTGCTTCATCAAACTAGTCAGAAATGAACAATATATGCTTGAAAATGAGTTAGAACACTAATATTTTACTTTGAACTACGTAAAAGTAATGAAAAAGTGTTTTTACCTCTCATTTTACCATTTCATTTGAACTTGGTTTGTTGGAGCTTTGGAGGTGCTTTTCCCCCTCGATTTTCATCAGCTGATCTCGGGAGATTCTGTGGACGATTCTTGGCGCCGTCTGGACCAGGTAGGTGCTAAACCTGAGCTCTTTCATCTCATGGTTTCCATTTTGAATTTTGAGCTTGATTCCTAGCTTTTCTAAGTCCCTGGGGTTTAAAGAACTCGTTCTGCCATCAGCACACCCTTAGTGTATCGAAAACTGCGTTGAATGCTGGCCTGTCTAAAGGCTATCTGACATTCAACGCACCTAGAACACTGCTGCAGGTGCGTTGGGCGCAAAAGGGAATTTGATGCGCAATTTTTGATGGAAATTTTGCCTGTTTCTTACCAAAATCAGGATCTAACTCCTCTCTTGTTTGTTTTTCAGAGATCTTTGGAGTAAGATGACTATTACATGGTGAGAACGTGAGCATGAAGAAAAGGACATGCTTTCCCTACATGATCCAATTACAGTGAACGCGCTGCGGAATTGTGGCTTGCTGAAGTTTTTTCGCATTTCTAGCATGAGACAGCAGATCAACTTACTGCAGTATTTGCTCGATGCTTGGGATCCTACCAATCAGGTTTTCCAGATCAAGGGCAAATCTATCCCCTTGACTGTAGTAGACATCTATTTCTTGACTGGCTTGTCGAGGCGGGGTGCCCCCATCTCTTTGTCAGGTTCGGCCCGAGGAGGCGACTCTGTGAGAGATTATGTCCGCCGGTACTGCAGAGAAGGATCTCAACCGAGTAAAGACGACAAGATCATCATTGGTGATGTCACTGATAGGTATCTCAGGACTATTCTGTTTAATTTTGGTAGGATGGCCGGTGGTGCGGCTCTTCATGTAGCCAACCGATCTTACATGCAGCATGCCTTGGAATGCCTCCCACCAAAGGTGTTCAACTGGTGCGACGCAGTACTTCTTGTGATGAAAGAACAGTTGACCAAGATAAAGAGCGGGAGGTTGAAGAACTTTGGGTATGGTTCTATTTTGACCACCTTTGCCTTGGAGAAGATACCACTAATGCAGCCGCAGTACATTGCACTCGATTTACCTTCTCCTACTGAACCACGTATGCAGAGATGGGTTGACCATATGTCTAGGCATGTTGGCCAGTCTCAGATTTCATTTTCTGATACCTTCTTCAGGTGGTTTGATCGTCAGGAGATGGTTTATTCTGAGTATCCATACGCTGGCATGGACTTCCGGGGTGATCCAGATTTAGTACTGCCGGATGGCGAGCAGTGGGGCGCCATTGGTAAAATCTTTGACCATATTCCTGTTTATCGTTTTTTGTTTATAATGTCCTTATGCTTTATTCTATCAAGACTTTAATCAAACTCATGTGTACATGCAGATGTTGGTCCTGTTCATCCAGTAGTTCGCCTGAGAGTACTAGTTGCTGCCCCAGCAGGAGAGGCCGTCGGAAGGGCTATTCTTCGTGACCTCGATGTGGCCGAGACTCTCACAGCATTACAGGAGCAGGTTGAGGGCCTCACTCTTGGTATTCCAGATGTGAGGACTAACGAGCTACCTTTGCAGTTACAGCGGCATACTACTGGTGTGCCCAGACGATGGACTCGTCTCTTACGCATGATCGCACAGGCTGTGACTTGCTATCACGAGCATCATTAGACTAGGGTACCCCCTAGAATTTTGAGTTTTTGGGTCATTTGACCGATTTTGTCTTGGTTACAGAACATTATGTGTAAACCATAAACAGTTATATATATTTTTGATTTTCAGAGTTTTATTTTGGTTAAGCCACATGATCCACATGCAAACATTGATGGTGTGTTTCTTTTTATAAATGTTGCAAATGTCTATCTAACACATAGTTTGCTAATGAGTCAGTTAATGTGTTTAAGTTTATGGAAATATGTTGATATTGAATAAAATCAAATTGTCTTTCCAAAATCTTAACCCTTAGGAACATGCGATAAATAGTTGGGTTTCGGACAGAATATATACCATTGAGTTGTAGTATTACGAGTTGTGAGTCTAGCCTGACAATTAGTCGGCGTATACCATGTGTGATGGCATCAGAGAGAAGTTATATCAACGCGCTATATTCAGCGATGTTATTCGTTGATCAACCAATACATACACCTCTGAAACTTACTAACTCGCCGCTTGGATCAAAAATGGCCCAGGCTGCGGAGGATAGGTTCCGCGAACTACGACTCGCTCCGTCGGCATATCCAACACATGACTCCAATAGGTTTGACATCTGCAACAAATGTAAAAAGTGGATTACTTGACCAAAATAAATACTTTAGCGAAAACAAAAACATAACAAAAGCACACAGGTTACCATTACGCATAGTAACGCTTGAGGTACAACCCATTACGAGGTTGCGCCAGCGGAATTCCGTCATAATCCATTAACTCGTAGGCTCCTTTTGCTAACACTCGTTTAACAATATAGGGGCCCATCCATAAAGACTTAAATTTACCCGCTCCCAATTTATCGGATTCTTGGTCGTAAAGCAAGACCAAGTCACCTTCTGAGAAGACACTGGGTTTGACATTTTTGTCGAACTGAGCCTTGACTCATTTCTTATTGGCTTCGTTAGCCAAAGCGGCATCACGACGGGTTTCATCCAATTGGATTAATTCCAAGAAACGAGCTTCTTCTTCTGAAGTTCCGGGGAGGAGATCAATTGCGAGTTTGAGAGACGAGATTTCACACTGGATTGGTAAAATTGCTTCCAGGCCATATACCAGTTGGAAAGGTGTGAACCCGGTTGCATTCCTTACTGATGTTCGGTAAGTCCACAAAGCTGAGTATAGGATTAGGTGCCATCTTCTTTTGTGAACTCCAATCATCCTTTGCAGCATGCATTTGAGGACCTTGTTGATTGCTTCAAATTGTCCGTTGGCTTGCGGATAATATGGAGTAGAGTTGTCGTGAGACAACCCTAGTTTGGCAGCTAATTCGACCATCATGTGATTGCGAAAATGCGATCCATGATCTGTGAATATAGCCTGTGGCACGCCGAATCTGGCGACTACATGATTGAAAAAGAAGAGGGTAGTTGTTTCACCAATATTATCTAATGTAGGCATCGCCTCGGCCCATTTGGTAAAATAGTCAACTGCGACTATAATGTACCCATGCCCCCTGGTCGAGGTGGGGTTACATGTCATGAAATCGATGCCTCATTTGGCGAATGGCCCAATAGCAACTATTGGTTGCAGAGGTGCGGGTGGTCTTCTGGTTTTGCTATCGAAAATTTGACAAGCATGGCAACTTCTGACTGCGGTTATGCAATCTTTGAACATTGTTGGCCAGAAGTATCCTGCTCATAAGATTTTTTTTGTGCCGTAGCATATCCAGATTGATGCCCCCCACACGCGCCTGAATGACAATCATTCAGGACTTTTTCGGCCTCCTCATGGGTGAGGCACCTTCTTAGAACTGTATCAATACCACAATGGTAAAGTGTATCACCGACGATCATGTAGTCTTTTACTTGGTATCGAATACGGTTTTGTTCGGAGTGGGAGGTGTTTGGCCTGTATTTTTGGGTTTGGAGATAAATGATTATATCCCCATACCACTCATTGCTTGCAGATATCAGAAACAAACTTTCATCCACGATTGTTTCTTCGGATGTTTCATCGTTGGACGATGATGGGAGATCGCACAATAATTCTGCGAAAACTAGAGCTTTCTTTGACTTGGATTTTACAAATTCCAGATCAAACTCTTGTAGGATTGCTATCCATTTTGAATATTTGCCCCCCAGCAACTGTCGCGACAATATATAAGTCATGGGGCTGCAATCTGACAGAATGGTAGTTTTCCGAAAGAGGACATAGTGTCGAAATATCTGTATCGCTTGAACAGCTGCGAGTGCTAGCTTTTCAACGTAAGAATATTTTCTTTCTGTATCATTTAAGTTTTTACTTAAATAATATATAGGATGTTCAATTCCATCGACTTCTTGAACCAAAACCATTGCAATGGTCGTATCCGCTGCAGCCAGATACAGGTTAAAATCTTTTTGATAATCAAGAGCGTACATTAATGATGCTTTCATTAGGGAATGTTTTAAAGCATCAAAGGAAGCTTGCGAAACCTGATCCCAAACAAAGGGTACTTCCTTTTTCAAAAGACGTGTATAACCTTTAGCAAGTTCGGCGTAATTTGGAATGAACCTCCTCAGAAAGTTCGCTTTCCCTTGGAGTTTCTGAATCTGAAGCAAATTCGAAGGTGGAGGCAAATTTATGATTGCCTGGACCTTACATGGGTCGAGACGAATCCCGTCCTTTGAGACTACAAAGCCAAGTAAATGACCAGAACTGACGCAAAATACACATTTGTGTGGATTGAGTCGTATCTTGTAGTGTCGGCAATGTAGAAATATCGCTCTTAAATGCTGCGGGTGATCAGTCCGCTTTCGCGAATGAGCCGGAAGATCGTCGAGGTATGGTTGAACGATTTTTTTGATGTCATGGAAGGCATAATTCATTGCCCTCTGAAACGTCACCCCTGCGTTCTTTAAACCAAAGGGTAATTTTCGATATGCGAATGTGCCCCACGGACAAATAAATGCATTCTTTGATTGGTCCTGTGGGCGGATATTTATTTGATTATACCCGGAGAATCCATCCATGAATGAAAATATTTCGCATCCGGCGCATTCATGAATTATCTGGTCAATGAAGGGTGTAGGGTAGTTGTCCTTTGGACAAGCTTGATTTACATCCCTATAATCAACGCACACTCTAATTGTTCCTTGTTTCTTCATAACAGGGACAATATTCGATACCTAATCGGTTAGAGGAACCGGGTAGATGAAACCAGCATGGAGAAGTTTTTCAACTTCTGCCTTAATGGCAGCGGCTTTCTTGGGGTGCACCTGCCGTAGCCGTTGTCGTACTGGTTTGACATCTGGATACATCTTAATTTCGTGTTCAATGATACTCAAGTCAATGCCTGGCATTTCATCATATGACCAAGCAAAGACATCTCTGAATTCGCGAAAAAGAGCGTTATATATCTCTAGTTCTGAAGAAGAACAACATTTGCCGACATAAATATTCTCTACAACATCTGTTTTGGTCGAGATATTTATGGCGATAGTCTCTTCAATATTGGACAAGTTTTGCGCGGAATCCACCGTGTTTACAGTATTTGATAGGAATTCAAAAACTGAAGGATGATACAGGTCATCTTGATTATCTTCTCCACAATCCGGAAGAAGGGAAAGATGGTGGGAATCATTCCATGGTGTCCCTTCAATTACCATAGATTGGACAATTCCTTCGTCGGTGACATGCACTCGCGACCAAGGATCTGAAGGGGTACCATGTTCTCTAGACCTATCTATCCAAACGCTTGATGAGCGTTGATTTGGGTTTGCCTCCCATGCTAGGAACATTGATTGCTACAATATTTCCATTGGGCTTTGGGGCAAAACCACTGCATGATCCATGTCGATATTGTTTTCTGAGATCTTTTTAGAAGATATCATGTTGCAGGTTCCTATCGACGCTACTTTCGCCAGATTGATTGGAGGTAGAAGAGCGAAAGTTCCCATTAGTATAGGATCTTTTAGTAGGCCTACTCCGATATTCTGAAGCGAATGGGGGCTTCCATGGATCATGGGAATGCTTCCAGTAACTTGAGAACCATTGGGGAGGATAATTAGTTTTTTTGTTTATCATTCTTTGTTGTTTGTTTCATAAACTTATAAGTAGCATTCGAACTGCATTTGCCATAACAAATGCAAAGTAGATAACCGCTGCTTCAATCCATTCACTGGATCTGTTTATGATTTAAACAGCTGATTCACAAACTATCTGATTGCCCTTGTGATAGCTCTTAGATCCTCCTTAGATCTACCCCTGATTGTTGCATTACTGATTGCTTTTTACTTGGCCAAAAACCAAGGACTGAACTGCAAACTGTGACCCGGAACCCGGAAAGAGTCTCGTTTCTGGCCCAGCGCAGGTACTGTTCAGAGATTCTGAATTTCAGCGCACTTCCCGAAGGGACAACCTGCGTTGCATTTCAGATTCTCTGTGTTACAGGTGCGCTGATCAGACTAGCTCTGTGCAGCTGTGGTTCCTGTGCTTCATTCTTTCCAGTTCTATCCCTGAATTTTGCTACCTGTGATCAGTATATGTCTGTTTGAAACCTCTTTTCCTTGTTGTTATTCCGCCTCCTTTGTACAAAAGAACTGTAGATGTTTTTGTGTGTTTGTTGAGTCGTTTACAGTTTTCCTTTGCAAAAGTAGCATAGTCGTACTGTCGTCCTTTGATTTGAATCTGTCGCAAGTGTCGATTTCGATCATAGGAGAAAGTTTGATTGCTGTTGATGGTCGATTATCCTGTTACTATTGCCTTTGGTATGAATTTGTAATTTTCTAGTGTCAAGAACGAGTGTTCATTTCAAAATCATAAGGTGTCGTAATCATCTCTATTTTTGATTTCGAAAAAGAGCTTGTTTATATTTGTCACTTGAAAATAAATTCAGATTTGTACATCAACTTTCTTTTTAGCATCAATACTAAGAAATTCGAAAACAAATACATGCATGTGCATTTGCATATAGATAGTCTGTTTGGCTTGATTTAGGAAAGTGCATTTACAGTTTGCTCTTTGCTCTTTGTGAAAAGATTTTGTCTTTCTTTTCCCTAGTAGCTAGGATTTTCATTGCACAAAAGAGATAAAAAGTTTGTTTATCATCTTTAGATTGCATTTTAGGAATTACATCTACATCTCGTGGTGAACCAGAAAGGAAAAATTCATAAGCAAGATCAACTTAAAATAAATTCAATGAATCTAACAACGCTTTGGAACTTAACGCACAACATTTAGAAGTCTAGGCTAGAGACGTATTCCGGCGTCGTAAAGCCTGGTAACTGTTGTCCTCACTGATGGTTGGGTGATTCCTCCACTTTGAGACGATAAGTGCCAGTACGGACTTGTGCTCCCACGTACCGTCGAGTATATTTTGGGAGACCCCTATAGGCTTAAATCCTTTATCCATAGGAAGCCGTGTCCGCCGCCCTATCGATCGCAATGCACTGAACACAACATTCGGGAAGATTGACTGCCGTACCGTAAAAAGTATTCTGCAGTTTTGCGATTGGTTTGGTACTCCCTCTACCTAAACTTCCAGAGTTGTCCCTTTCGTTCCTTTTCAGACTCCTTAACAGAAAAGGTCCATCTGAGCACTTGTCACTTCAGGCTCATTAAAAATCGAAGGCGACTAGAGTCATCTTTTGTTTTTTCTCGACTCTTAAAAACTGAAAAAACAAGTTGTGTCGAAGCGTCTAAAATTCATTTAATTCGGAAACATACTTCCCCTTTATTTTAGTTGATCGAGTAATCCGCAATCATGGAAGAAAGTCAATTGAAACCGCGTCGTTCACGGAGGCTTACGAGTCAACCGTCTTTGTCTCCGGAATCGAAGCCAGTACGGACAAAGCGAACTCGTTTAACCGGTTCCAAATCTCCTGTTAAAGTTAGAACAAGTGTTCCAATGACATCAGAGACTCCGGTTACTCCAAACATTTCTGGAATCCCCGCCTCTACAGAAGAAGTTCAACAGCTACAGAAGGACAGTGATACTGATCCTAGTCTGAGAGTAAACACTTGTGTTACCGAACCAGTTCCATCTACAACCGGTTCGGAGAGTCTTGCTCTTCAAACATCTGTCGTTGCTGATTTCACACCTTCTTCGGCACCAGAAATATTTTACGGACCTGACGGTCTTCCCCTTCCACCTGGTCTGATTGCCATAGAAGAAATTGTAGAAGATCCTCAAACAAGTACTCCAACGCACTTTGGAGTCGGGATCACTCTATATCCTTCTTCGTCAGAAGTTAGTCTACCACCAGCGGAAGCTCCTGTAGAATCGCTAGGTAATATTTTGGATAGACTACAAATGTCTGAACAACCGTCAACATCTAGGACTGTGTCGTCTGACACAGCGACGGCAGAACTCCCTGCTATCACTCCGACAATGTTCGCCGGTATACCATCTGTCCCGACTAGCTCTCAGCCGCTAGAAGGAGCCCACTCAAGGGCCATTTCAACAGTATGGTCCGTTCCTGTTTGTTCATCCGGAATAATATCTGGAAACTCTTATGTTGAGTCTCAACAAATTGATCCATTTGGAGGTCAATTTGGGCAGTCCGGCCCCCAAGGGAAAACAATCCCCTTGAGTTCTGGATTAACACCGTATGGGGGGCAATATACCCTTTCATTATCCCCTCCGAGAGGATATCCATACGGGAGTTCACAACAACATTCAGGTTATACTGGAATTACCTCAAGTGGTTGGGTACCTATACTACCTCAACAACCAAGAGTTGTATACTCAATGCAACAATGCATACCTATGTCGAATATCCTGACTACGCCAGCTATTATGACGGTGTCGCAAGTTCAAGCGCTGCCTGTTGTATGCCAACCTCAGGTTTCTCAGGTTGTAATGCAACAGCCCCTTGACCCTGCGACTCAACCATAATCGTCGACTAGTGGAACAACACAGGTTCAGACGGGTACAATTACCCCTCATCTTGGTCAAACTGTTAGTATCGGGCAACAGCACGTGGCTTCACAACCATGGCTGGTGCAATACCAACAACCGCAATTCCAACAAGTATACCAAGGTTCTGAGCAACAAATCTTTGCTAACAGTGGACAACCGTACATTCAAAACGGTCAAAATCAACCATTTTACAATGGTCATGTCCACCAACCTTACCAGGCATACCAGCATCAAATGCATTATGCCGGTATGCAAAGACCAACTGCTCAGGCAATCCCATCTTACCCTGGGTATGCTTCACCTAACTTGAATCAGCAGTTACCATTTGTGGAAACTTTGGAGTTACCTGATTTAAACCGGCTAACCAACGATCCAATTGCTTACGCCCCTTGGTGGCCAGCGATTCCGCATAAACTTCCATCAGATATTCCTAAATTTAATGGAAATCCGGGTGAAGATCCATCGAATCACGTGATGACCTTTCATCTATGGTGTTCGTCAAACACCCTAAATGATGATTCGATAAGACTTCGCCTCTTTCAGAGGACGTTAACGGGTCTGGCGGCAAAATGGTACATCAAATTGCCTAGAGCTTCGTTCGACAACTTCAATACCTTAGCCACAACCTTTTTAACCCATTTTCAGTTACCAATAAGGTACGAAACGGGAACAGAACTTCTTACCAATTTCAAATAGACAATGGCCACTCACATATCTGATCATATACATGAGTGGCGACGTCGTCATAGAATGGTAAAAATGTATGTCCCCGATCAACTATTAGCTGAATGGTTTATCAAGTCATTACTACCTTCCATCACGGAAGATGTGGCAAAGGGGGGAGTCGTAACAGAAGAGCAAGTTATCGCTCGTGTGCAATATCTGGACTTGATTTACACTCAGTCTGGCATGCTCTACGATAAAATACCTGACGCCCCTAGACCGGAATTCTCAATTCCTCCTCCTCCTAAATCGAACAATGACTCTCATGCTGGTGATGGCGTGATTGGCACAACAGACACGAAATCAACAAAGGCTACATCCAAAAAGGCCCGTAAGATTTCAGGTCAAAATGCAAAAGACGAACTTCTTGCTTCGGAAGTAAATGCCGTATCGACAGATAAAGGCAAAGAAACCAAACAACCAGGGAGCAAGAAAAAAGGCAAAGGGAAGAAGAAGAAACAGGAGGAATCATCACCTGAAAAATCTTCTTCAAACCCTCCTGGAGATAGGAAACCAAAAAATCCATGCTTTATATGCGATGAGGATCATTGGACCGCGAATTGTCCACACAGAGCTGAGCTTAAGAAATTCTTCAAGAATTCGAAAACCTCCGCAGTGTTAACTGATCCATTTCCAAATCCAGGAACAAATCTGGTTGAAAGTGGAAATGCTTCCCCGTCTCAAGTGCTAATGTTGTCGGTTTCAAAACAGAAAAATGATGCTTTGATATCGACAAGGAACAAGGATTATGGGAATCCACAGCTGTCGAACAACAAGGATAAAGATCAACCAAGTAGTTCGACAACAACTTCGACAGAAGTTGTGCCACCCACCATTCCTGAATTGACGATAAAACCGCCAAAGGGAGTAGTACACAAGTCGACATTTAATCCCCGCGCTAGAGCGGCACAACATTATAATATAGTGGAAGATTTGGCCCAATCACCATCCACTATGTCGACTCTTGAAGTACTACAAAATTGCCCATCCCAAAGGCAGGCTTTATTATCAGCCATTGGTGGGATAGACCCAAAGGATTCCAATCTAGTATCCTTCGACCATAAAGGATACGATCCTCAATTTCTAGCTCAACTAGCTTTCCTTGTTCAAGTGAAAGCCCTCAACAAAACTATTCATCGAACGATTATTGATGAGGGGGCATCTACATGCATTATGTTGATGAGTTGCTGGAAAAATTTAGGATCTCCAACCTTGTCGCGATCTTCGACGACATTAAAAGCATTCGACGGAAGGACATATACCCCATATGGTATCCTAAGTAACTTGAAAGTTGAACTAGGAGGGAAAACGGTAGAAATAGATGTTGAAGTCATCGATGGGAATCTTGATTACAACATCCTACTAGGAAGACCATGGATATATGCCATGGCAGCTGCTGTGTCGACCTATTTTAGAAAGATTGCATTTCCCTTTCAAGGAGGGATTACAATCGTCGATCAACAAAACTTCCTCCCCAATGGTTCTCAAGTTACTGGAAGCATTCCCATGATCCATGGAAGCCCCCATTCGCTTCAGAATATCAGAGTAGGCCTACTAAAAGATCCTATACTAATGGGAACTTTCGCTCTTCCACCTCCAATCAATCTGGCGGAAGTAGCGTCGATAGGAACCTGCAACATGATATCTTCTAAAAAGATCTCAGAAAACGATATCGACATGGATCATGCAGTGGTTTTGCCCCCAAGCCCAACGGAAATATTGTAGCAATCAATGTTCCTAGCATGGGAGGCAAACCCAAATCAACGCTCATCAAGCGTTTGGATAGATAGGTCTAGAGAATATGGTACCCCTTTAGATCCTTGGTCGCGAGTGCATGTCACCGACGAAGGAATTGTCCAATCTATGGTAATTGAAGGGACACCATGGAATGATTCCCACCATCGTTCCCTTCTTTCGGATTGTGGAGAAGATAATCAAGATGACCTATATCATCCTTCAGTTTTTGAATTCCTATCAAATACTGTAAACACGGTGGATTCCGAGCGAAACTTGTCCAATATTGAAGAGACTATCGCCATAAATATCTCGACCAAAACAGATGTTGTAGAGAATATTTATCGGAATTCTTCAGAACTAGAGATATATAACGCTTTTTTTCGCGAATTCAGAGATGTCTTTGCTTGGTCATATGATGAAATGCCAAGCATTGACTCGAGTATCGTTGAACACGAAATTAAGATGTATCCAGATGTCAAACCAGTATGACAACGGCTACGGCAGGTGCACCCCAAGAAAGCCGCTGCCATTAAGGCAGAAGTTGAATAACTTCTCCATGCTGGTTTCATCTACCCGGTTCGTCTAACCGATTGGGCATCGAATATTGTCCCTGTTATGAAAAAACAAGGAACAATTAGAGTGTGCATCAATTATAGGGATGTAAATCAAGCTTGTCCAAAGGAAAACTACCCTACACCCTTCATTGACCAGATAATTGATGAATGCACCGGATGCGAAATCTTTTCATTCATATATGGATTCTCCGGGTATAATCAAATAAATATCCGCCCACAGGACCAGTCAAAGACTACATTTATTTGTCCGTGGGGCACATTCGCATATCGAAAATTACCCTTTGGTTTAAAGAACGCAGGGGCGACGTTTCAGAGGGCAATCAATTATGCCTTCCATGACATCAAAAACATCGTTCAACCATACCTCGACGATCTTCCGGCTCATTCGCGAAAGCGGACTGATCACCTGCAGCATTTAAGAGCGATATTTCTATGTTGCCGACACTACAAGAAACGACTCAATCCACACAAATGTTATTTTGCGTCAGTTCTGGTCGTTTACTTGGCATTGTAGTCTCAAAGGATGGGATTCATCTCGACCCATGTAAGGTCCAAGCAATCATAAATTTGCCTCCACCTTCGAATTTGCTTCAGATTCAGAAACTCCAAGGGAAAGCGAACTTTCTGAGGAGGTTCATTCCAAATTACGCCGAACTTGCTAAAGGTTATACACGTCTTTTGAAAAAGGAAGTACCCTTTGTCTGGGATCAGGTTGCGCAAGCTTCCTTTGATGCTTTAAAACATTCCCTAATGAAAGCATCATTAATGTACACTCCTGATTATCAAAAAGATTTTAACCTGTATCTGGCTGCAGCGGATACGACCATCGCAATGGTTTTGGTTCAAGAAGTTGATGGAATTGAACATCCTATATATTATTTAAGTAAAAACTTAAATGATACAAAAAGCAAATATTCTTACGTTGAAAAGTTAACACTCGCAGCTGTTCAAGCGATACAGAGATTTCGACACTATGTCCTCTTTCGGAAAACTACCATTCTGTCAGATTGCAACCCCATGACTTATATATTGTCGCAACAGTTGCTGGGGGGAAAATATTCAAAATGGATAGCAATCCTACAAGAGTTTGATCTGGAATTTGTAAAATCCAAGTCAAAGAAAGCTCTAGTTTTCGCAGAATTATTGTGCGATCTTCCATCGTCGTCCAACGATGAAACATCCGAAGAAACAATCGTGGATGAAAGTTTGTTTCTGATATCTGCAAGCAATGAGTGGTATGGGGATATAATCATTTATCTCCAAACCCAAAAACACAGGCCAAATACCTCCCACTCCGAACAAAAACGTATTCGATACCAAGCAAAAGACTACAAGATCGTCGGTGATACACTTTACCGTCGTGGTATCGATACAGTTATGAGAAGGTGCCTCACCCATGAGGAGGCCGAAAAAGTCCTGAATGATTGTCATTGAGGCGCGTGTGGGGGGCATCAATCTGGATATGCTACGGCACAAAAAAATCTTACGAGCAGGATACTTCTGGCCAACAATGTTCAAAGATTGCATAACCACAGTCAGAAGTTGCCATGCTTGTCAAATTTTCGATAGCAAAACCAGAAGACCACCTGCACCTCTGCAACCAATAGTTGTTGTTGGGCCATTCGCCAAATGGGGCATCGATTTCATGACATGTAATCCCACCTCGACCGGGGGCATGGGTATATCATAGTCGCAGTTGACTATTTTACCAAATGGGCCGAGGCGATGCCTACATTAGATAATACTGGTGAAACAGCTGCCCTCTTCTTTTTCAATCATGTAGTCACCAGATTCGGCGTGCCGCAGGCTATAGTCACAGATCATGGATCGCATTTTCGCAATCACATGATGGTCGAATTAGCTGCCAAACTAGGGTTGTCTCACGACAGCTCTACTCCATATTATCCGCAAGCCAACGGACAAGTTGAAGCAATCAACAAGGTCCTCAAACGCATGCTGCAAAGGATGATTGGAGTTCACAAAAGAAGATGGCACCTAATCCTGTACTCAGCTTTGTGGGCTTACCGAACATCGGTAAGGAACGCAACCGGGCTCACACCTTTCCAACTGGTATATGGCCTGGAAGCAGTTTTACCAATCCAGTGTGAAATCTCGTCTCTCAAACTCGCAACTGATCTCCTCCCCGGAACTTCAGAAGAAGAAGCTCGTTTCTTGGAATTAATCCAATTGGATGAAACCCGTCGTGATGCCGCTTTGGCTAACGAAGCCCATAAGAAACGAGTTAAGGCGCAGCTCGACAAAAATGTCAAACCCCGTGTCTTCTCAGAAGGTGACTTGGTCTTGCTTTACGACCAAGAATCGGATAAATTGGGAGCGGGTAAATTTAAGTCTTTATGGATGGGCCCCTATATTTTTAAACGAGTGTTAGAAAAAGGAGCCTACGAGTTAATGGATTATGACGGAATTCCGCTGGCGCAACCTCGTAATGGGTTGTACCTCAAGCGTTACTATGCGTAATGGTAACCTGTGTGCTTTTGTTATGTTTTTGTTTTCGCTAAAGTGTTTATTTTGGTCAAGTAATCCACATTTTACATTTGTTGCAGATGTCAAACCTATTGGAGTCATGTGTTGGATATGCCGACGGAGCGAGTCGTAGTTCCCAGAACCTATCCTCCGCAGCCTGGGCCATTTTTTATCCAAGCGGCGAGTTAGTAAGTTTCAGAGGTGTATGTATTGGTCGATCAACGAATAACATCACTGAATATAGCGCGTTGATAGAACTTCTCTCTGATGCCATCACACATGGTATACGCCGACTAATTGTCAGGCTAGACTCACAACTCGTAATACTACAACTCAATGGTATATATTCCGTCTGAAACCCAGCTATTTATCGCATGTTCCTAAGGGTTAAGATTTTGGAAAGACAATTTGATTTTATTCAATATCAACATATTTCCAGAAACTTAAACACATTAACTGACTCATTAGCAAACTATGTGTTAGATAGACATTTGCAACATTTATAAAAAGAAACACACCATCAATGTTTGCATGTGGATCATGTAGCTTAACCAAAATAAAACTCTGAAAATCAAGAATATATATAACTGTTTATGGTTTACACATAATGTTCTGTAACCAAGACAAAATCGGTCAAATTACCCAAAAACTCAAAATGCTAGGGGGCACCCTAGTCTAATGATGCTCGTGATAGCAAGTCACAGCCTGTGCAATCATGCGTAAGAGACGAGTCCATCATCTAGGCACACCAGTAGTATGCCGCTGTAACCGCAAAGGTAGCTCGTCAGTCCTCACATCTGGAATACCAAGAGTGAGGCCCTCAACCTACTCCTGTAATGCTGTGAGAGTCTCGGCCACATCGAGGTCACGAAGAATAGCCCTTCCGACGGTCTCTCCTGCTGGGGCAGCAGCTGGTACTCTCAGGCGAACTACTGGATGAACAAGACCAACATCTGCATGTACACATGAGTTTGATTAAAGTCTTGATAGAATAAAGCACAGGGACATTATAAACAAAAAACGATAAACAGGAATATGGTCAAAGATTTTACCAATGGCGCCCCACTGCTCGCCATCTGGCAGTACTAAATCTGGATCACCCCGGAAGTCCATGCCAGTGTATGGATACTCAGAATAAACCATCTCCTGATGATCAAACCACCTGATGAAGGTATCAGAAAATGAAATCTTAGACTGGCCAGCATGCCTAGACATATGGTCAACCCATCTCTGCATACGTGGTTCAGTAGGAGAAGGTAAATCGAGTGCAATGTACTGCGACTGCATCAGTGGTATCTTCTCCAAGGCAAAGGCGGTCAAAATAGAACCATACCCAAAGTTCTTCAACCTCCCGCTCTTTATCTTGGTCAACTGTTCTTTCATCACAAGAAGTACTGCGTCGCACCAGTTGAACACCTTTGGTTGGAGGCATTCCAAAGCATGTTGCATGTAAGATCGGTTGGCTACATGAAGAGCCGCACCACTGGCCATCCTACCAAAAGTAAACAGAATAGTCCTGAGGGACCTATCAGTGACATCATAGATGATGATCTTGTCATCTTTACTAGGCTGAGATCCTTCTCTGCAGTACCAGTGGACATAATCTCTCACAGAGTCGTCTCCTCGGGCCGAACCTGACAAAGAGATGGGGGCACCCCACCTTGACAAGCCAGTCAAGAAATAGATGTCTACTACAGTCAAGGGGATAGATTTGCCCCTAATCTGGAAAACCTGATTGGTAGGATCCCAAGCATCGAGCAAATATTGCAGTAAGTTGATCTGTTGTCTCATGCTAGAAATGCGAAAGAACTTCAGCAAGCCACAGTTCCGCAGCGCGTTCACTGTAACTAGATCATGTAGGGCAAGCATGTCCTCTTCTTCATGCTCACGTTCTCGCCATGTAATGGTCATCTTACTCCAAAGATCTCTGAAAAACAAACAAGAGAGGAGTTAGATTCTGATTTTGGTAAGAAACAGGCAAATTTTCCATCAAAAATTGTGCATCAAATTCCCTTTTTGCGCCCAACGCACCTGCAGCAGTGTTCTAGGTGCGTTGAATGTCAGATAGCCTTTAGACAGGCCAACATTCAACGCAATTTTCGATACACTAAGGGTGCGCTGATGGCAGAACGAGTTCTTTAAACCCCAGGGACTTGGAAAAGCTAGGAATCAAGCTCAAAATGCAAAATGGAAACCATGAGATGAAAAAGCTCAGGTTTAGCTCCTACCTGGTCCAGACGGCGCCAAGAATCGTCCACAGAATCTCTCGAAATCAGCTGATGAAAATCGAGGGGGAAAAACACCTCCAAAGCTCCAAAAACCAAGTTCAAATGAAATGGTAAAATGAGAGGTAAAAAACACTTTTTCATTACTTTTACGTAGTTCAAAGTAAAATATTAGTGTTCTAACTCGTTTTCAAGCATATATTGTTCATTTCTGACTAGTTTGATGAAGCAGTTGAAAATACAGTACGATCTTTGAAAGGACAAAGCTATTTATGGTAAAATCAAAACAAGACCATCTAATTGAGCAGTTTTAGCACATAGTTCAAGCTCGTTAAAAAATAAACATAAGACATGAGCAAATGTTTCCACCCGCGTTTAAGCTCGTTAAAAAATGAACTATTCCCCGGTAAATAACCATCGTGAATGTAGTACTTCAGCCATTAAATCCTTGGTTGTGTTTGCACCGTCACCTCCACTTTTCATTGGCCGATCATTCACCTCCATCTGATTGTTTACCCATTTTGAGGAACAGCTGCGAAGAGTGATTTCACTAGCCATCCTTGTGACACTGCCGTGATTGGAAAATTCCAAACCTTACCTGGAATCAGCTGCTACCCGTTTTATCACTCATTCCTCAAAAGACGAGTCTCCTTTAAGCTCTTTTCAACTGACTCGTAAAAAATGAAAAGATTGCCAAGCCATTGGCCTCTCCAGCTTGTTAAAGGGACAGGAAGTGCTATCCCTCCTCTATATTTTAATCTTTTTGGACCTGAGGGATTATTACACAAAAAGATCGAGCGCTTGTTTTGTTCAGCTCGTTAAAACTATCGAAAATTCATCCCTTCTATATTGTTTTATACTTTTTCGGACTTAAGGGATTAGATGACGAAAAAGGAATTTTGGAGTTACCTTTACGTTCCTTTTCAGACTCTCTAAAATTGAAAAGGACTGAGTTATCTTTGTCGTTAAACTCGTTAAAAATATTAATAGCGACAAACTTGTCTTTAGACGAGAACGAGTTTCACTATCGCTAGGCTCATTAAAACATAGAGATGGGTTTGCCCGAAGGGCAAATTATAGAACAAGCATATGTTATCCTCCTCAAGCTTGACAAAAATAAAGAGGTACTGGTCAGCAATGACTGGGGAAAAATTGGGAAGAAAACTCAAAGAAACTTTGTTGGTAGCAAGTCGCTCTTGAACATGACACTTCCACTCCGTGTCCGAGTCGGGTTAGGTTGTTTCATTCACTGGTCACATCACCATGGTCACGCCATACCATCCACATTTGGGGTTAATGCTACCAATCCATCACATCAGTGTCGCCGATATGTTCAAGAGAAGTCATCCAGAGAAGTCACCTGTGTCTCACCCACTACCATACATTATACTCCATTCTTTCATGACCGCCACCCTGAACCTTATATCACCAGATCGTTTTCACCTCCATCAAAATCATTTGCTCTGTTCTGTGTCATTGATGTGGGATTCATTAAGGCCCTCCTGTGACAGATCACTTCTTGTCGACATCAGCTCATTATCCAAGAAGTTGATCTAGGAACACCCCATTCAGTACTTTGAAGCTTGCATGCCTCAATGGCAAGTTTCTCACTTCCGGCGACAGGTTTACATCAATGGCCTTCGACCGAAAGATTTTGCGTGGTGTTCGATGCCAAGTCCTTTATTCACACCACGTGAATTGTACTGTAGTACCTTGAGGGTCATTATCATTATCGGTGATTCCTCTCGCGCTTGTTAACAGTTTACATCATTGACTGGTAATCAAGTGATGTCTTTCCATGTTCGACTTCAGAACATTTCTCACATGGATCGACTTGTACTTCGAGTGAAGATCGGACGAGATTGAAGACACTGGATCTAGTTTCATCCATCCGGGCTGCAATATATATTCAGGGAAATAAAGACATTAAATGTACAGCATTGCAGCACAGATAATCATCCTACCGAAAGGATGATGACTCTATCAGAATCATCAGTCTACACTTAGACAGTTGTCTGTCCTATGTACATGAAAATGAATTTATAAAGCTGAGCATGGGAATGCCCGCCTCAGCTAGATCATGAAAATATTATGAAGATAATGTATTGTATTGTATCTTATTACAGGTCTCCTCCCAGCATTGAAAGAACTTGGGATCCTCATAATAAAGCATTTCACCCGACACCAAAAGGTTAACGGCCTCATAATTTAGGGGGCAAATTTAGGGGGCAACTGTTATAGACATTTTTGTGCCCTACAACTCCAAGCATGAAATGTCCATAAACCAAGGGCTCCTAAGTCCCTAAAAGTGTTGTTCTAACCCCTAAAGGAACAAGGTCAACAGATTACAGCTTCTCCCAGAAGTTCTCCATGAAAAACTACTCAAAATTGGTCAAAACAGGATCATTGCAGCTGCTCCACTGGCTAGGTGCGTTGCATCTCACCCAAATGCACTGTGAGGGTGCGTTGCATTTCAAAACTCCCTTATGTGGGGTGCGATGGGCGAGAAATGACAAATGGCAGTGTCATTCCGCGAGGTGGAGAGGCAATGCAAGCTTCCAGAATCTTCTCCTGTGACACTTGCCTCACTGAATTCGACCAAGGATGAGTAAGAGGCCCTCAGTCTCCAAGTGGAAGCAAGAACTAACAGAAAGAAGACACTAATCAAATCACAAGCTGACTCATCCTCCTTACAGATATCTATATATGGATCCCTCATCTCAGAGATCCGGAGGCTGGAATTTTGCATATTGTAAGGAATTGTTGTTGGTTTCTAGAGACAAACATCAGATTGTTGGGTGATCTAAGCTTTGTTTGAGGTGAAGAGGGGCTTCTTTGCTGGGAGGTTGATGCTGGTGCAGAACCACTGGTTGTAACTCCTCCTGGATCTTTTCTTGTTTATCAATAAAAGCTATTTTAGTTCTCCTCCATGCTTTTGTATCATTGATGCTTGTTACATTTGTATGGTCAACTTAAATCTGATCCTAAGTTGTTTATGAATATAGATCCATGTATTTGTATAGTGCTATGCTTCTGTGATCTTACAGGTACTTTGTGAAGCTGGGCGTGCTAGTGAGTAGGTAGCTGGAGACTATCAAAGAAGAGAGGGATCGAATCAAAGGATTAGCGCAAGACACAGGTTGGTTCTTTCTATTCCTCTCTATCTATAATTCATAAAGGAAATACAAAAGTAGCTTTTCTCTGTTTGTTTCTAAGGTAGCTGTCACACCTTAGTGGGATAGAGCAGTTCTAAATAGACACTTTTCCCTATAACACCTACACCATGGCTGGGAAATTTCTTTAAGGATACCTCTTTGATGTCTACTCAAGGAGTGCTATAATATTTATTCCAAATTGGTATAATGTCTTCTCCTAGATGAGATCTGTGTTGCTTCAATAGTGCACAATAGGTCCACTTCAAACAAGACCCAAATTCTGCTCCCAAACAGTCCTAGTGCTTACCTTCAAAGAAGTGTTCAGATCTGCTTTTCGAGTTATGTTGAAGACTGCTCCAAGAATGTCATTGTTTTGTAAGTTTGTCCAAGCCTTTCCACAAATCTTATAATAGTCTGAGCTCCCACTATTCATAGTATCCAACAGATAAGTGGTTGTCTACACACTACATGTCCAACCTTCAAAACCTATTCACCGAACTGTAATCTATGCTCCGAGGTGTAGTCTTAACAGCTAGTTCTGCCACAGGTCATAGGTTTGTAGACTACAACAAGCCTAAGATTGAAGGAGATTTATCACAGGTCTGAGATGAGGTAATATGAGCTTGTGACTGTCTTGAGCTCTCCACAAAATATTAAACCATAGATTCAAAATGATTGTTCAGGTCCGAGCTTTAGATATATCTTTGTCACTGCAAATCCCAAAAAAAAACTATGATCTTATACTCCTCGGCCTCCTTGGTGACTGTCCCTATCACATGTATGAGGTAAAGTGATGATTTCCCTTTAAAAATCGAGCCTCAATTTGTTGTAGGTCGAGTGACAGTCCTTAAGGTGATCTGAGCTTCAATTTTTGCCTTGAATGATACCCTAATCACAGAAAATTTGCCCAAACTTTTATCATCGGCTTGTTGTCCTGCTTCTATCCTTCTTATTTTTCTTCCTATGATGTTCTTCACTGAGATTGATGTAAGGAATGATGAGTTTTGACTTCAATATATATTGGTTCTGAGCTGGTGCGAAGAGACACATATGTTGGGTGAATGGGTATGAGCCTACACAAGTCAGCTCACCAGAAGTAATAATTTTATTAACTTAAAAATTCAATTTATCCCAATCTAGAAGGAGTTATAAGACAAATAATAGCTCATTGGAAAGAGGAAGAAGTCATCTAAAATATAGTCAATGAATAATTGTAAAATGATATCTTTAAGAGGTCAAAGAAGTAATTTTCTTTATGATTGTTTGGAAATTTTAGTACAGTCCTTGGGGTTATTTGGATTTTAATGGATGAGATCAATGGGACTAGAATGAGGGCTAGGGTAATTTTATTAGGACTTCAAGAGTCGTGTCCAACCATCATTCATATCATCAAGTGTGTCACCATTCATGTCATCATCTTGTTAAATGTCTAGGACAGAGTTTAGGGCTTCTTCATCAAGAGTAAGGATATCATATTAGGGCTTCTTCATTAGGGATTCAAGTGACCTTCATTCATAATATACATGAGGTTATGGAATCTTCATATTCCGACGATAAGTTTAGTTCTAGGACTTGCATCACTAGGGTATTATAATTAATGGGCATCTAGGGCAACATCACGCATCACAAGATTTTTCCATCACAAATAATTCCATATTGACATCAATGACAAACTTGACTAACACAAGGAACCTTCAATGTGGTCATAGTCATTTTTCCAGGTGAGTTTCATTTTTGTCATATTTGCCTTTTTTTGTCGCTTTTTTTCGTTTTGCTTGTGTGAGTGTTATTTTACTTATTTCTCTTCATGGTTGTTGGTGTTTCAACTTGTTTTAACTTTTTTTTCCCAAAGAAAAATCGTACCTTTCCATTAATTTGAAAAATTACATATTGTAGATGTTGTTGGCATATCCATAACTGTTGGTTGTAGCCATTCAGGTAGTGTTCAAAAATAAGAAGTTATGGCCGAGGCCATTATAAAAAGAGTTGTACATATTCACCACGCAGGGTGTGCTTGGTGTGTCTAGTGAACAAAGATATAATCATAAATATATACATAAAGTAAAATTGTGCATTAGCTGAAATATAAACTTCAAATGTTTTAACTTGTATAAGTGTTATTTTAAGTTTTTGTTTGCCTTTCACATGTGTCACATCGAATTTCCTGTTTTTCATTGATGGTCGTTGTTGCGGCACCTCTCCTCACATACTTGATTTTCCTTTTGTTTGATTAGTTGTTGCACTTGATTTACATGGATCTACTCATACTTGGTCAAATTTTCACTCAAGCTCACACTATCTCCCATATTTGCTTGTTTTCCACACTTCCCTTGGGCAGATCTACATTTTCCTTGGACAATTTTCACTTTGCCTAGTTGAGCACTGCGCAATCCTAAGGCTCAAGCCACAATCTTAGCCTCTAGAACTGTGCACTGCGCAGTTCGAAGAGCCAACCTGTCACCTTGGCCACTGAGACTATGCAATGTGCAGTCTCTCCCAGACCACTACCCATGTTGAAATGCACATTCTGCAGTTTCAATCCACAAGCTTCAACCCTGGCTGTTGGGACTGCATAGTTTGCAGTTCCCACACACAACCAATCCCTCTTATCAATGGAAATTGTGTAATCCTCCCCATCAGATGCTCGGTTTGTTGCTTGAACATGCCTTGAAAGTAGATTTTCTAAAGACTGGCGTTTGCTTTCCATGAGGGTCTTTTATGTCCCACATGTACATAAGTTGGTGAGAACCTCTCCAACAGTCACTGTTACCATGGCACCAAATAGAGCTACTTCAAAAGAGTCCGGTGAAAGAAGTACTGGGGAAGTAGTTGAGTAAACACCAATAGATTTTCTAGTGTATGTAGACACTCAGTTCTTTATATAAAATGGATCATCGCTAACATGGTAGCAGGTTAAAGATGATTTTACAAAGGACTTTGAGGCAGACTTAGAGGACCAAGAGGTTTATCTCAGTATCTGACAGTCAAGACTACATAAGGTTGCATGCAGATACCCATCCTCCCCATGTGTAGATGTCATTAGCTAGATTGTGTCACATATTGATGAGAAGACCATGACATTGAGCAGTGCCAATGTACAAAAGCTTGCCACCTTTTGGGCAGAAGATTATCAACACATGTATCACTAGCCTGAGCTAGTGAAGCTCATGGACTCACTCTTCTATGCCACCCACAACTATGTAAACACAAGAGACATTGTCAAAGTTTGGGTGAAAGAACCATCAAAGTTTCAACATACACCCACACATGTATACAAGAAAAAGTCCCTCAAGAAGTCCTACCAGCTCTTGGTTATCTTAGCTTGCAAGATCCATGGTCAACAGAGCACGAAAACCTTTCCTGAAGGGTGGGTAGTCTTATTGAACTAGGTTGTGAGCGAGGGGAAGTCGTTCAACTAGTCAGATCTATTGGCTCGACAACTGAGAGCCCATGTAGCACAGGCCTGAAGTCCTCTGATGGTGAGCAAGAAAGTTTATATATGTTTGCATATTTACTGGATGTAATATGTGCACAACAACAGTTCGTTGGCATGAAATGGACGTGGTCACCACGAGAACCTTCCATGCATATCTATTGCAAGTTGCTTTCGGATTGCATTTATCGAGGAATAATGGCACAACTAACTGACCACTTCATCATCCCTCTTTACAAGCTTATCTTTGAAGAAGATCCACCTTGCATGTCACGAGGAGAAATGGAGACGATAACAAACATCGCAGATTGGTATTCCTCACGAGGTGGCACCTTCCTTAGAGTGTTCAGCGGAGAGAAGCCCCCACATGTTTTACCCAAGTATGCCACCAACAAGCTTGTCATGCAAGAAGTATCATACCATATTGCCATAGGGTTGTAAACAACTTTGCACATGAAGAAGAAAGCACCATGGTCCACTCTTCCTTTGCAAATTGGATTATACGAGATAAAGAACTTGAAAGTTGCGGATATTGAAGGAAAGGAAATAATCATGTTTGCATTTGGTACTCGGGACTTTAATCGGTACCACTATGCATGAGATTACTTTCTATGGATCAGCTAAGCTTTCCATTAGCGATAGGAGGATCCATGGAGGAATTGCTACAATGCATCCAAACTCTGTGAGCCGGTCAGTTTAGCAGTGACTTCACAGGTTGCTCCATAGACGGCAATAATTCCGAAAGAAACAACAGCATAAGGTACCAATCCTATGTAGGACAATGGAAAGAGGAAGACTGTCGAAAGTCCAGAGGGAGAACAAAGCTGCAAGATGAAAGCGGATCCTATGCTCATGAAGCATATTTAGCAGCAAAAGAAAAGAGGAAGCAAAGGATACAGAGAGCAGACCGAAGGAAGAGAGAAAAGTAGAGGTTGCAGGAAGAAGAATTGAAGTTGCAGGATACAAAGCAGAAACTGAAGGAAGAACATGAGTTGAAAAGTATGGAACAAGAAGAGAAGCGGAAGCAGGAGGAAGAGGAAAGGCAAGGCATAATGACAAAAGAAACAACGTTGATACAAGTTGAAGAGAAAGAATAGAACCAGCCATGAGCTGAGGAGGAAGGTGAACAGATGCAGGATCAAGAGATTTCTCAGCAGATTGAGAACTTGATTGAAGTAATAGACATGGAGATGGAATAGGAGCCACAAAATGAAGATGTTGATCTGATGCCCAGTGCACCACAGGTCACCACTCAGTCTCCACCACCTCTAGTAGCAAAGACAACCCCGAGTGAGGAAGGGGATCTTGTTCCCCTTGATGATGATTTGAAAATGGATGTGTACAATCTATCATTTGATGAGTTCCAGAAGAGGATTGTATAAGCATGAAGAAAGCATTTTCTAGATGATCACGCATCACTTGCATTCGTTAGAGAAAGGGTGATAATGGCGAACACCAAGAAGCATCTAAATGTCATTATCGAAGACAAATTGGCCTTTACAGGTGTAACAAGATCAAATATTCAGTATTTGACGACCAAGAATAAACAATTGGCATAAAACTTGTAGATTGTCAGGCAGGAGGAAGAACAACTCCGCGCAGCAGCACATAGTGCAGTTTACACATAGGTTTACTTGGAGGAGATGAGAGCATCGATACTTGTTGAAGTATCAACACTTGGAAAAACCATACATAAACTATATGAGGGGTTTGTGGCTGTACATAAAACAAATCCCACGGGACTTTGGATTGACGGTGAATAGGTGAACTGTTAAGGCACTCTTTGCGATAGGTCACTGGTTCAAATCCCCGGTGGGTGCTTACCTACCAGAAAAAAAAACAAAACAAAACAAAAACAAAACAAAACAAAAAAAAAACAAAACAAAAAAACAAAAAAAAAACAAAACAAAACAAAACAAAACAAAAACAAAAACAAAAACAAAAACAAAAACAAAAACAAAAAAACAAAAACAAAACAAAACAAAAACAAAACAAAACAAAACAAAAAAACTATACATAAAACAATTGTCCATTTACATGGTCCATAACAACAAAGAAAAGAGTTTGTTAAAACTCTCAAGAACATACAAGCTGTCATTACTAATGTGCAAGAGTGAACAATGCGATACAAAGGGGCACCGCTTGACTTAGTGAAGAAAATGAAGCCACGGGAAGAGCTGGAGAAAGCGAAGTTCAGATGTTGATTCAAAACAACAAGAAACTTGCCTCATTTATTGGTAGAATTAAGGCCTCATGTGTACAGTTGTTCAGTAGTTTTGATGTCTTGGTGAAAACATGCCATATTCCATCAGTCGGTGTTATAGACATTTTTGTGCCTTACATCTCCAAGCATGAAATTTCCATAAACCAAGGGCTCCTAAGTCCTTAAAAGTGTTGTTATAACTCCTAAAGGAAAAAGGTCAACAAATTACAGCTTCTCCCAGAATTTCTCCACCAGAAACTGCTCAGAACTAGTCAAATCAGGATCATTTCAGCTGCGTTGCAAAGCACCCAAATACACTAGCTAGGTGCGTTGCAACGCACCTAAATGCACTACCAAGGTGCGTTGAGCGGGAAATGACAAGTGGCAGAGTCATTCCACGAGGTGGAGAGACAATGGAAGCTTCCAGAATCTTCTCCAATGACACTTGCCTCACTGAATTCGACCAGGGATGAGTAAGAGGCTCTCAGTCTCCAAGTGGAAGCAAGAACTGGCAGAGAGAAGCCACTAATCAATTCATGAGCTGACTCATCCTCCTTGCATACATCTATATATGGATCCCTCATCCAAGAGATCCAGAGGCTGGAATATTGTACATTGCAGAGAATTGTTGTTGGTTTTGAGATAGATATCAGAGTATTGGGTGATTTATGCTTTGTTGGAGGTGAAGAGGGGCTTCTCTGCTGGGAGGTTGATGCTGGATCAGGAATCATCGGTTGTAACTCCTCCTGGACCTTCTTGTTATATCAATAAAACTATTTGAGTTTCTCCTACATGCTTGTGTATCATTGATGTTTGTTACATTTGTATGTTTAGCTTAAATCTAATCCTAAGCTTTTTATGAGTATGAACCCATGTCTTTGTATAGTTTCCTTCTTCTGTGATCTTGCAGGTATTTGGTGAAGCTGGGCAAGTAAGGGAGCAGGTAGCTGGAAGCTGTCAAAGAGGAGAGAGATTGGATCAAAGGACTAGCGCAAGACACAGGTTGGTTCATCCTATTTCTCTTTGTTTATAGTTCATAAAGAAGAATACAAAAGTAGTTTTATCTGTTTGTTTCTAAGGTCACTGTCACACCTTAGTGGGATAGGGTCGTTTTGAATAGACACTTTTCCCGTTAACAGTCGGTTCACTCACCAAAGCCAAATTCAGGAACCAAGTACGACAGGAGATTGAAGAGTACTTGGAACAGCTGAGACAAATTTCCACCGAGGAAGATTTGGAGCTGAATAGACAAAACATGCAGAATTACATCAATGGTCTTGTCCAAGTCAAAACAATGTTGCTCATGTTTCAGAACAAACTTGAAACTGGTTCCAAGACATTGTACCTGGATTCGATAGAGGCTAGAGTTCGCTTCTAGCCAGACACTATCACACAGTTTGGGGACATCATCACACAGTATTGATCTTGGCACCAATATGTGACATAGAAGTAGCAAGTGGAGGTTCTTGAACTAGAGTTCTCCCAAAATCAAGCATCATAGTGTTGTGTCTTGTTAGGCTGTCATGTTCTCTCTACCCTATTTTGTCTTATATGGGTACAAGCGCAAAATGTAATATTATTTATAAATATGTTATAAGTGAAATTCCAAATGACAATATTGGAATATGAAGAGTCATGATGTAATGTAATGACTCATTTTGAAATAAGTTGAAGAGTCATGAGGGTATTCCAAAGCTCACAAAGGGGAGTTGAAAGGTCATACACCCCCTTGTTATAAATAGAATCTCATAACTCATGTTAGGGGCTTTTGGGAGGAAATATTTTGGCTAGGCTTAGGCTTAGAAGGAGCTTGGGAGTATTGTGAAGAGACTTGGATTCTCCGTAGCATAGAGAGAGTATACTTCTTTGGAGGAGTAAGTGTTCTTGACTTTAATGTTCCACTATTGGGGCTAGTGTTCTGTCAATGGTGTATGTATGAATGGAACTTTCACTTATAATAATAAAATCAAAGCCAACACGCTTTCATGCATATGTTGTGAATATAGTAGGACTATTCTTGTTGTATTTGCAATGTATGTTATTTAACTTACGCTTATGCTTATGAACTATTTCGTTTGTGTCTATATGAATCTTGTTGAACGTGTGTTGTTGTATTAATTCATCACTTTAACTTGTGGATTACTCTGCATCTTGGCTTGTGATCTCATTATGCTCATGTATTCCTTTCAAGCTACATATTATTATAGGCTTCCATGGGGCACACTTCCTTTTCACTTCATGTGTTGGAACCTTCATGCATCACACTTGACTCTCCGCATGGTCGCACACTTGCTCTAACCCAAAGTTATCATACTTCACTCTTTGTGTCTTCACATTCAAAACATAACATTACCACCCACTGTTGGGACTCCTACTCCAAATGGTGTGTTTGGACTTCATATCGGGGAGATCCCTTGAATGTTGGTGGGTCCAGCACCGTCAACATCCTATCAGTGATGAAGTGTTAAATAACTTTGCAGGTCATGAAGCATACTCTTTTACATATGATTTTTTTAGATATCACCAAGTTCGCATTGCTAAAGAAGATAAGAAGAAGACAACTTTCACAACATAATGGGGTTCATATGCTTATCATGTCATGCATTTCAGTCTTAAGAATTCACCAGTTGTTTTCTCTAGGATCATTATTGATTCCTTTAAGGAATATATTCACAAGTTTCTTGAAGTCTATAGGGATTATTCGACAATATGCAACCTTTTGAAGAAGCATTCCAACTTGTTGCAAGTTATGTTTGACCGATGTAGATAGTTGAAGATTTCATTGAACTTGAATAAATGTATTTTTTTTTGTGTCCTTTGGTACTCTGTTGGGCCATATTATCTGCAAAGAGGGTGTATGCATAGACCCTGCTAAAGTTGCGGTGATCCTAAATATGCTACCACCAACAAGTGTTAAACAACTATGGTCTACAATGGGGCATTCAAGATATTATAGGATGTTTATCCGCAACTATGCTCTAATCATTGCACCATTGGAGAAGTTACTAAAGAAGCTCGTGCACTTTTTATGGACTGAAGGATGCAATGTTGATTTCAAACCTTTGAAAGAAAAACTTGCAAGTGCTCCAATATTAATTTATCTAGATTGGAACAAATAATTCCTTGTACACCTTGATGCATATGGAATTTCATTGGGTGTTATTTTGGCGCAACCTGGTGAGGGTAACCTTGATCATCCCATTTATTTTGCTAGTAGAAAACTTTCTAATGTTGAAAATTATACAACCACTAAGCGGGAAGCTCTCGCTATGGTATATTCACTTCAAAAGTTTAGGCATTATCTACTTGGTGGTCCTTTTAAGTTTTTCACTGATCACTTTGCATTAAAGTATATTGTTAATGTTGAAGAAAGTGTAACTAGTTTTGGTATTCATGACATTGCAATTATATATTTATTGTATTCCTTGCATCATGGGTTTCATGAGAAATAAGTGTCATTCGTAGGTCGAATACTTTTTCTTGATGTCTTTAGGATTTTTCATAATTAAAGAGCTCTTGTTGAGCCTATTTGTAACGTATACAAGTCTATAGAAAGGTCAAGTATCCCTCCATGACCATCACAATCCTCCAAGAGAAGCACAAGAAGAAGTCTGCAAAACAAAACAATAAATAAGAGCAACTATGCTAGCCTCAAAATATATATTAATGTCAAGTCGACTAAAATAATAGACACATACTGCACTATGACATGTCAGCTTATTTATGGAAATAGAACCACTATATATACCCCATTAGGATCTGCACAAAAGAGTAAGAATAAAATCTCAGACAAGTCTCTGAAATCTTGGATGGGTGCATGACACAATCTTGGATTACTCTGTGAGTTCAGATGGTATAGTAAGGTGTAGTCACGATGATAGTTACAGTGAAGTCCTTGCATATCTCTCTGTTGTCTCGGCCTAGTTACAAGGTCACAGTAATAGTCTCAGCATTCATGAGGAAGGATCTTGGTGAAGTATATATCATAGACACAGTCATCACTATAATCATGATATCAATCATGATCCTAATGAAGATGAAGATCTCGGTTATAATCCTAGTGAAGATAAGGTCATGATGCAGATCTTGGTGCATTGATGAAGACATGTTATCAAAGTCATGACGAAGACAAGGTAGAGACCTCGTTGACATGGTGATAACCTCAGTAAGAGTGCAGTTATGATTTTGGTGAAGGCACAGCTATGGTGAGACAGTCATGATCTCGGTGAGTCTAGGAGCATACCTCATGGAGATCTCAGTGGTATGGTGAAGACCTCGATGAAAGTGCAGCAATGAAGGTCTCAATAGTGTAGTAGTGATGGCCTCAATGATGATGATCTCAACAGTGACAAAGAAGAGGATTGGTGTCTAGTTTTGGAGTGGTATAATAGGTCAAGGGTCATGGTCTTGGTATTCGTCAATTGGAATCTCTATAAGAAGAATTTTGTTCGGGTTTTCCTCTCCAAGAGGGAGAGGTTTTGGCCCTGGTAGAAATCCAACATTGTGTGTTCTTGTCTCTTTGTTTTTGGTTGCAATTTCATGAACTAAGAAGACACACTCATAATAATAACAAGTGAAGATTGTGCTAAGAAGTAAATTTAAATACATCACAAATAGTTATCATGCAAGAAGAATCTCATTAACTACATTAGACCTAGATTCTTCAACATGGTATTAGAGTTAAGGTGATGAAATGAAAGGACGGGCAACAAAAAGAGACATTCAAGGATTAGCTTCAAGAAGGGCATCAAAGCAAGTTGAAATGCTTTGACAAAATTGAAGGATCAGTCCACAACAACAATCTACATTAGCAAGGGTTTTTGTCTATGCAATCAAGGAGACAATCTACAACAGCAAGATCTTTTGTCTCCACATTCATCATCAAAAGGCCACCAAGACTCTCATCAAGATGTCTACAAAGCAATGAAGATAAAAGGACCTCAAAATCAAAGACTACATCATCTCAAAGAAGGTCGAAGTCCTAGAAGCAGTCTTGATCTAAACTACAAAAGAAGTCGAATTGAGGGCAATAAGGCAAGAACATCTTCAAAGGATCATCTCCTTGCCCTAGAAGAAGATTATCCAAGGAAGCAGCAAATCATCCTCATCAAAAGGAGCAATCTTTTCTATTGAGGAAAGGCTCTCTCATGTGTAATAAGGTCATCCAAGAAGAAGCTCTAATATATCTTCTTCAACCATCGTCAAAGAAATCAAGGTGAATATTTCATCTTCACATGACAAGTAAGTATCTTTTCATTCTATAATCAGGTTTAGTTAAATGACTTCATGATTGCAAGAAGATCTATAGGTTGGATGGGTCATCAAGATTCATTGCATAAAGGAGGATAGACATAGTCCTCTAATTACCTGAAGTCATTGTGTTGAAAATTGGCAACAAGAAATTACTAAAAATAGAAGTGCTAAAAATAGAAGTGCTAAAAATAGTAGTTTGGGTAATCAGTGCTCAATTGGGAAACAAGGAATGAAAAATGTAAGTGCTAAAAACAAATGTTCTATTTTTAGCAGTCAGATTGGATTCCTATTTTTAGGCAGTCCCTGGTCTAAAATAGGAAGTAAAATTCAAATTTGATCTTACCAGCAGTTTGAATATTAATTAATTAATTCTCCATGAGTTAATTAGTTAAGGAAAATCAAACTTGAAGTCTTTGTGAGAACATGCAATAATTTCTCCACTGATTGGGGAATGTGTCCTTGATTTTCTCCATTGATTAAGGAATTAAGGATGAGTTCTATATTGAGAGGATCAGTTGACTTAGTTTAACTTAGTCAACTTCAGTTAGATTAATTTAACAAGTTGTTAAATTAATGAGATTTAGTTTGTTGATGCCTAAATGCATGTTACAACTCGTATTTTCAGATAACTGAGTATTCACTCATGGATAACTAATGCATGTCAGTTCTGTCAGAGACCCAATTGAGATCAGAGAAGGGACAATGTACTATCAGTTGGATGAATATTTTTCCTATAAAGGAAGCTCATCCATGATGAGGATTTATCTCCTTCAGGTTTGTGCAGTTATTTCAGAGGTCAGTGTTGTGTGTGAGGTGAGAATCACACAGGTTGTAGCTGGAGGACCCAGGAAAAACTGTGCATAGAAATAGGAGGCTTGGAGGGCAGAGGAGAAGGTTTGTGAGAAGCCTTTGATTGTCTATGAGTAGCAGAGGGATTGTACTGAGAGTTGGATAGCTTCCGAGCTAAGGTTTTATGTAATCCGGACTATATTTCCACTTGTATGATAATACAGAGATGGGGTTTTAGGCAAGTGCTTTCCCCGGGTAAATTCTTCTGTGTCATGTGTGATTGATTCCTTCTTATCAATTATATGTGTTCTTATTGATGTTGCTCATGGTTGATTAAGCTTCCGCTAAATTGTTTGTAGAAGTAGATTAAGTTTTTTGCTTTAGTACATTGCATTACCAGGTGATATATAGTGGGAATTTCTACATGGTATCAGAGCTAGCTGATTTGTAGAAAAAGTTCTACATGGTATCAAAGCTAGCTGATTTGTAGGAAAAATTCTACATGGTATCAAAGCACAGATGATCAAAGGAGAGAATAGTATAGTGAGAGGAGATTTCAAAGTTTTGAGTTTTGGGTGGAGAGTTTGCAGAGCAGATCTAAAAATTTCTATACAGATTTTTCAGAAATAAATAGCATATTTGGATTCCTTGCGGAAAAATACCCAAAATCAAAAAAGAAATCGGTTGAATTCATGGAAAGAGATACTTATGAAATATCCCCTCATATAGCAATATTGGAGACATCAAAGAGATATATATGATAAACTCATTCTTTGAAGGTGCAATGAAGAAGATCACATGAAATATGATCTACATAAAAGTAATGGGTATCAAAGGGTGTAGGATATCTTCATAAGGTATCATCTACAAGATCTAGGAAGGAAGATAACCATCATTGATCTATAATGCACTAATAGATAATCAAGGTAACAAATATCCATGGGATAATAAGGTTACCTCATTCAAAAAATTATGGTAGACTTTATGCTAAATATAGAAAGATAAGTTGATGGCAAAAGTATTGAAGGGTAAAGGAATAAATCATGTGTGGAAAGGAAAGGGAAGTTTGGTCCTCAAACAAGGCATATTAGGTATAGCTAAAATTATGGAAGCTCATATCACTGGATAGATGGAGGAAGCTGAAGGAAAGGGCCAAGGAAAAAGGGGGTAACACATATCTACTATGATTGGGATAGTATCCCTCACAAAAGGGTCCTATTATAAGCTCCTATTATAAGATATGACAATTATAATAAGATGAATCGTGGCATCATGGCATCATGGTAGCATGAAAAACAAGATCTCGTGACATCACCATGGGAATCATGAAGGACAAAATCCATGGCAGTCAAACATGAAGGATATAGCTCTTGGGAACCTCATTGGACATTGCAGGAAAGGAATAAGTCATCTAGGACAAGGCTCATCATACATCAAATCAAAAAGGAAACATTTTCTAGATAGGGATATGCAATATCCTCAAGATTCTCTGAAGGAATACTCATCGAAGGGTTCACTAATCTAGAGAGGAATCAAGTGTTTCATCAGGAAATCCAACTTATGTAATTCATGGGATGATGGTGTGATGACATGAGAAATGAAGCAGATCAAGGGATTAAAGATCTTTTCAATCAAGGAAGTTGTTGGAAGAAGCCTAGATGACCTAAAGGTAAAATGAGGTATGTATGCTTGTGTTTAATATTGTAATGTCATGTCATATGGTTGCAGGTAACATGGATCATTACTTCTATCTTGAGAAGCATGATCAAGAGAAAGGGATGTCCTCCTCTAAAAGGATGCAGGAAGGCATAAAGCCACACTAAGATGAAATGAACATAATATGTCCTCATATGAAGTATGAGGTGGTTGACTAAAATTAAGAAACTCTCATTAAAATCTCCTGGGAATGGAATGTGTGAGGAAGAGATTCTGAGATATGCAACCCTAATTAAGGCAATCAACATCCAAAAGACCAAGAAGACTTGACTAGGAAATCTCCCGTAAAGATATGAAGACTCTGATGAAAAAGATGAAGACCCTTGACAATGGATATCCTTGGGAGATGTGTCAACATGTATACATGATGTTGATACCTACAGGAAGATGTCATGGTGAAGACCATCTTGTAAGGTACTATTTGATTTAATGTTATGTTTTGATTTCTTGAATAATATATGGATGAGTTGTAAGTACAAGTACAACTAGCACTCATGTGGTGGATAGAAATCCCTAAAAGAAACATGATGAGGAAGAAGTATCCATATGAAGAAGGTTCTAGATATGTATCAATAAGCCACTTTCCATGAAGAAAGGAATGACATGAAAAACCACGAAGGAAAGTGATGGATGGCTAATGCCCTACAAGGAAAAAGCTTGACTGAATTTCATGACATCAAGGAAAGAAATTGATCAAGCAACTGAAGGACCCACGAAGAAGAAGTTGTTGATGAAAAGGAGAGTCCCTAGTTAAGAGGGAGCTTTGACAAGTACCTAATTGAGAGGGAGCTTGGACAAGTTCCTAGTTAGAGGGAACTTGGGTAAATTCCCTTATAAGAATGGGCATATCTTCCCTAGTTGAGGGAGAGATAGACACAACATTCTTGTCTTCATTTGGAAGAAAGAATGGAGGATTGGGTAATCATCTGGCATCTGATGCTCTTTGAGGATGTGTAGGGAATCCAGGATAAGAGTAGGTAAGAGGATCAATATTCTTTGAGGGTTGGGAACCCAAGATAAGAATAGTCCTAGAAGTTCATACTCATTGAACACCTGGGTGGGCATGTACCTTAAGAGATAATGATGAAGGTGTCTATAGTCATTGGTCTCGCCAACATTGTGCTCTGATATGATGTGAGAAAGAGTTGATAGTCAAGGCCTTGTTGTGGAAACAATGATGGTTACTATGATGTTATACAGATGGGTTACCAATCTGATTATTCTTACGAGAAATTATTCAGATTGAGAATGACTGAGTACCACTATGAATACCTCCCTAGTTAAGAGGAAGTGTTGAAAAAAGTGTAACTAGGTTCGGTCTTCATGAAATTGTAATTATATATTTATTGTATTCCTTGCATCATGGGTTTCATGAGCAAGAAGTGTCATTCATAGGTCAAAGACTTCTTCTTGATGTCTTTAGGATTTTTCATAATTAAATATCTCTTCTTGAGCCTATGTGTAATGTATACAAGTATATAGAAAGGTCAAGTATCCCTCCAAGGCCAGCACAATCCTCCAAGACAAGCACAAGAAGAAGTCTGCAAACAAAATGATGAAGAAGAGCATCTATGTCGACCTCAAAATATATATTAATTTCAAGTCAGCTAAAATAATAGAAACGTCCTTTCACTGTAACATGTCGGCTTATTTATGGAGACGGAACCACTATATATACCCCATTAGGGTCTGAGCAAAAGAGTAAGAACAGAATCTTAGAAAAGTCTTTGAAATCTCGGATGGGTGCATGAAAAAATCTCAGATTACTTTGTGATTTTGGATGGTACAGTAAGGTGTAGTCATGGTGATATTTACAGTGAACTCCTCGCATATCTCTCTATTGTCTCGGCGTAGTTACAGGGTCACAGTAATAGTCTCAGCATCCATGAGGAAGGATCTCTATGAAGTATATATCATAGACACAGCCATCACTGCAATCATGATCCTAATGAAGATGAAGATCTTAGTTATAATCCTAGTGAAGATAAGGTCATGATGCAGATATCGGGGCATTGATGAAGACAAGATAGAGACCTCATTGACATGGTGATAACCTCAGTAAGAATGTAGTTATGATTTTGGTGAAGGCACAACCATGGTGAGACAATCATGATCTCGATGAGTATAGGAGAAGACCTCATGGAGATCTCAATGGTATGGTGAAGACCTCGGTGAAAGTGTAGTAATAATGTTGCAACAATGAAGATCTTGGTAGTGCAGTAGTGATGGCCTCAATGATGTAGCAATGAAGATCCTGGTAGTGCCGTAGTGATGGCCTCAATGATGCAACAATGATGATGATCTCAGCGATGACAAAGAAGAGGATTGGTGTCCTGGTTTTGGAGTGGCATAATAGGTCAAGGGTCATGGTCTTGGTATTTGTCAATTGGAATCTCTATAAGAAGAATTTTGTGTGGGTTTTCCTCTCCAAGAGGGAGACGTTTTGGCCTTGGTAGAAAGCCAACATCGTGTGTTCTTATCTCTTTGTTTTCGATAGCTATTTGGTGAACTAAGAAGACACACTCTAATAATAATAACAAGTAAAGATCGTGCTAAGAAGTAAAGGTAAATACATCATAAATATTTATCATGCAAGAACAATCTCATTAACTACATTAGCCCTAGATTCTTCAACAGTTAATAAGATTGTTCTTGAAGGAAGAATCTATAGATTCTTGGTTTTGTTCCAGGAATTCTCGTTTGAAGTTGTTGTAAAGTTGGGCCATGCTAATGTGGGGCCATATCACCTTTCTCGCTTGAATTCTGGGGATGCACGAGGTTCACTTGATGATCGATTGTCTTATGTTGACTTGTTTAGGATTAAAGTTGTGCTAGATAATCTTGAAGATATTGCATTATTTCTAACGACTGGTAAGTGCCCCAAGGACTATACTACAATGTAGAAGAAGCATTTGGTGGTGCTTGTTGCATATTATCAGCTAACTACAGGCAATTGTACAAGATGGGACTTGATCATATCCTACATAGATGTGTTCTCAATCATGAGAGAGATGTTATTTTATGGGAGTGCCATTGTGGTGTTGTGGGAGGTCATGTCGGAGGGAAGGTGACTGCAAGAAAAGTGTTGCAAGATGGATTATGTCAAATGACTCCTTTCAAATATTCCAAGGAGTATGCTAGGAACTATTGTAGTAGTGTTTTCGTAGCAATAGGTTACCGAAAGACACCTCCTTAGCAGCTGGTTGTTCCCTGCAAATGAATACATACAATTTGGTTGTTTTCAGTGAACAAGCATGTTGAAACAAAGCATTGCAAATGGTGAGAACAACGCATATACAAACATAAACTAAAACAAAGAGTCAAACAAACAAATAATTCTTAATGAAGCAAACAAGTCAACAAAATTATGGAAAATGGCTCCCTTTATTTATTGTTGGTGGTAAAAGACGAATACAATAGATGAATATTAAACACTTGAAGAGAACTCTTTGAGCTATGGTGCTCAAAAATCCTCAGCAAGGAGGTTCCTTTCCTCAATCTCTTTGCAAGTTTATCCTCTCTATCAAAGAAGTATCAAGGCTCTCTCAATGGTGAAATCCTCTCCACATTAGAATGATGGATTGCTAAGAAGCAACCTTTCCAACACAATAGTTCTCTACTTCTTCTGCTTCAACAATGAAATGAAGAATTGCTTTGATAGCAATTTTTCCAACATAACATTGTCTTCTCTTTGTTTCTCCCATGGCATGTTTATATAGAATTTTATGAATCTCTCTTCTAACTCTTGGTTCATGAATGAAAGTGACTTATGAGTAGGACAAGAGGATTCCTTTGAGGGTTGCATATCTTCAGGGCGACTCGAATTCGAATTTCCTTGACTGGAACATGTCAGGGAATCATTTTCCAAGTGTGGGAAATGGTCATAAATTTTCTGAGTTGGATTTTTCTTCGACCACACAGATTTCGAAGGAAATGCCACACAGTTGTAATTTATTCTTGAGGATAACCCGCGCAGTCTAATTTTATACATACAACCATAGGAGAAATTAAGTTTTTTTATCTTTCCTAATGTTTTCAGCTTAAAACCTTCACCTGTATGTTCCGCTGGAAAACTTTGGGCATCTTTTGGATTGTACAAATGTGTGTACAATTTTATGGTGTTAACAGTTTCCCCTAATGTATGAGGTTAGGGGAAAACGTATAGCTGAAATACATCACGTTTTATTTTCTTACTCATAATCTGATCAACTTCTTGATAGAGAGAATAATTGTTGCAGAGATGAGTAGAGAAAAACCTTAACTGAGAATAAAAGATAACCATGCTCTGAAAAAAAGTGTTTACACGAGGCGGGAATGTCACATGCTCGTTATGATGACCAATGACTATTTATTACAATCATATGGGAAGTATTCTTGTCAAGTCAATGTTGGAGTGGCTAATATGTTGATGGTTGATGATGGTAACTGTTTACACCCTCAAGGGCGCTTCTGACACATAGACAAAGTTAGTGCCCCCATACATCAAGAAAAGGTGAAGCACTGCTAGGAGTGCCATTGTGGTGTTGTGGGAGTTAATGTTGGAGGGAAGGAAACTGCAAGGAAAGTGTTGCAAGTTAGATTATGTTGGATGACTCTTTTAAAATATGCCAAGGAGTATGCTAGGAACTATTGTAGTAGTGTTTTTGTAGAAATAGGTTACCGAAAGACACCTCCTTAGTAGTTGTTTGTTCCCTACAAAGGAACACAGACAATTTGGTTGTTTTCAGTGAACAAGCATGATGAAAAAAATCATTGCAAATGGTGAGAACAATGCATATACAAACATAAACTAAAACAAAGAGGTAAGCACACAAATAATTCTTAATGAAGAAAACAAGTCAACGAAATTATAGAAAATGGCTCCCTTTATTGATTGTTGGTGGTAGAAGATAAATACAAATGGTGAATATTAAACACTTGAAGAGAATTCTTTGAGCTATGGTGCTAAAAAATCCTCAACGAGGTTTCTTTCCTCAATCTCTTTGCAAGCTTCGCCTCTCTATCAAATAAGTATCAAGGCTCTCTCAATGGTGAAATCCTCTCCACACTAGAATGATGGATTGCTAAGAAGAAACTCTGCCAAAACAATAGTGCTCTACTTTTTTTGCTTCAACAATGAAATGAAGAATTGCTCTAATAGAAATTTTTCCAACATAACATTGTCTTCTCTTTGGTTCTCCCATGGCCTATTTTTATAGAATTTTTGGAATCTCTCTCCCTTCTCTTGGTTCATGAATTGAAAGTAACTTATGAGTAGGACAAAAGGATTCCTTTGAGGGTTTCATATCTTCAGGGCAACTCAAATTCGACTTTCCTTGACTGGAACATGTTAGGGAATCATCTTCCAAGTGTGCGAAATGGTCTTGAATTTGTTGAGTCGGATTTTTCTTTGACCATATGGATTTAGAAGGAAATGCCACGCAGTTGTAATTTATTCTTAAGGATAATCCATGCAGTCCAATTTTATACACAAGACCTTAGGAGAAATTAATTTTTTTGATCTTTCCTAATGTTTTCAGCTAGAAAACCTTCACTTGTACGTTCTAATGAACGAATTTGAGCATCTTTTGGATTGTAAAAATGTGTACAATTTTCTGGTGTTAACAGTTTCCCCTGATGTATGAGGTTAGGAGCAAACATATAGCTGAAATACATCACGTTTTATTTTCTGACTGAGAATCTGATCAACTTCTTGATAGAGAGAATAATTGTTGCAGAGATGAGTAGGGAAATACCTTAACTAAGGATAAAAGATAACCATGCTCTGAAAAAAAAAGTGCTTATACGAAGCGGGAATGTCCCATGCTCATTATGATGACCAGTGACTATTTATTACAATCAGACAAGAAGTATGCATGTCAAGTCAGTGTTGGAGTGGCTGACATGTTGATGGTTGATGATGATAACTGATTATGCCCTCAAGGGCACTTCTGACACAGGCGAAGTCAAGTGCCCGCATACATCAAGAAAAGGTGAAGCACTATTGGGATGAGGTGCTTGTGGATTGATGGGTCTTCGAATGTGGGTACCTCCCACGCATCAAAATGTAAGCACTACTGAGTGAAGTGTTAAGTGATGTGTGGGTCTTCAACTAAATGAGAGAATTGCAACGGTCATGAAGTATGATACCACCCTGACATGAGAGCTTATGTTGGTGTCGAATGTCAGGGGGACTGATGACATCAATGGGAAATAGTGATTCCCACTGTGCCACCCGAGGATGTACCTTAAGGGGGGGAGCACCCAAGGTACTACCTCAATCCTAGAATATGGGTGTTGAAGTCGAAAGGAAAGAATCATCAACTGCCTGAGATGTTGATTTAGGAAATCAAGATGTGGAGTGAAACAGATTGTAATAAGGTGGGTTGACAAGGCATGATAATGAAATTTGATGATATGAATGGATATGGACAACTTGCTCGAGTTTGGAGCTGTAATGCGAGTGGTGGTAGTCAAAACAATTCTTCTGAGAGGAGTGGCCCTAGAGTCGGTAGGACATCCAAGTTAGGTGTGAGTATGGTCTAAGTGGTGTGAATAGGCTAACTGAACATAGATTATGTGTGAGTTCCGACCAAGGGCGAGTAGGGACTGTCGACGGGTACAAGGGATGAAAATATGGGTGGGAACCTTTTTCCAACAAAAAAATTGTACACTCACCAAAATAATGTAAAGGTGGTTTTGGATGTACATACACGGAGATGGGTGCCCCTTGAAAATGGTGATCTACATGATGATGGAGGTAAAGTGTGTTTTGTGGAGGGCAACAGCCCCATTGGTTGGTCTTGGTGCTGGTTGATGAGGCAGACGAAGTGACGCAAATGAGCTTATGTTGTATAGAGGGCTGATAGGCCCAATGTAGAATGTGAGGGTGCATTCGACTTGATCTATCGCAAATGGGTGAGGTGGACTAGGAGTAGGGTTGGTTAGAAATAAGTGAAGAAGAGAAGAATGAGGCTAATCTCCAAGGCATTCAAATGAGATGACTCCCAAGCCAAAGTAGATGGCCATGCACTTCAATATAATGTGAGAGTCTATAACATAAGGGAATCCATGAGAGGGAAGGTTATATCGATCGGCATGGAAGTTTACCATGTGCAAAGGGAGATGATGGTAAATGTGGTCAAGATGATGGACCTTATGGTGCATTTCAGAGAAATGATGTCAAGATATGAAAAGATTTGGAGGAAGTATATCATGCTAAGTAACAAATGATACATGCTCTGTTGACAACCACCGGGGTACTAATTCTAATGGGAAATTGTCAATGCACCTACAACCTCAACAATCAATAACCCAAGTGAAAACATCTTGATAAAAACATTGATAAGTGGAAATGTGTTGACCAAGATGAATCGAAGAACATGAGAAGGTGCACCTGAAGGGGTACTCTGAACGTTCAACGGGCCCAAAAAATGAGTTTGAGGTTGTAAAGGTTGTTTTATAATGATCTATATGGTGAATCTGAATCTGACTATACCCAAAGAACCCATCCATGAAGGTTAAGGCCTTGTGATTGGCACAAGCATCAATCACTTGATCAATGCATGGCATAGGTTAATTGTCCTTAGGACATGCTCAGTTCATATCTCGAAAATCGGTACAAATGCGAACGGTGCCCTGTTTTTTCATGACAGGTACAAGGCTAGAAACCCAAAAAGTGTAAGCGATAGGATAAATGAAACCAACTTTGTGGATTTTCTCAATTTCATGCTTGATTGCTTCTGCCCTAGAGGGATGTAGTTGACGTTGTTTTTGCGTAACAGGGTGGGCATCAGGCTAGTTGTCAATATTGTGTTCCACAATGGTGGGGCTGATACCTAGCATCTTAGAGTAATCCCATGCAAAGATATCCCTATATTATTGGAACAGGGCAATGTATAATGCCAGCTCTTCTTGAGAGTAAGCTACTCCTAGTGAGATTTCTTCAACTATGCCAGGTTTGTTGAAATATTGGCCTTAATGGTAGGTGAAATATTTGACATGTTCCCTTCCTCGAATGCATCTGGTGCCGAGATGGGATTCTTGAACCAATATACATGTCCTGGAGGGAGGAAATATTTTGATTCTATGGCAAAAATATCAAGGCTAGGTGTGTCAGTAGGTATAAATGCTTTTTCAGGTAGAAAGAACGAACAATGGTGCATGGCATCCCATGGACATTCAGGTTCTATCATGGCCTCTAGAATATCTTCGTCCGAGTGAAAAATATTATCTAACATTGGATTGGGTTGCACGAGGTTGTGAGGGTGGAGTTCATGCCTAGTTGTGTTGGTCGACAAGCAAGAATATGATTCAGTGGTTGATGTCATAGAACCTAGCGAAGTTGACAATGTGCAGATGGGATGGGTCTGCACCGTCGATGATGATACCATCAGTGTGGTGGGTTTAACAATCTCGACACCAAAAAATGATTAGAAGACAACACGAATCATTGTTCCTATGGATGTGGAAACGAATTGTATGTGATGTTGCATGTTGTCTTTTTTTTTGGGTGGGTAAGCACCCACGGGGATTTGAACCAGTGACCTATTGCAAGGAGTGCCTTAACAATGCACCCATTCACCATCAATCCAAAGCCCCGTGAGTGATGTTGCACGTTGTCAACATTAGGTGGTGGTAAAATTTTCGTAATGGCGGGTTGATAATGAGTGGAAGGAATTTCTTGCAACCTGGATGGTTTCTGAGGCGAAAAATTGTCTTCCTCACTAGGAGGTTGACAATGAATCGTAAGTTGCCTAAATGTTTGTAACATATGACATGTCTCAAAATTATGAGGGCTACTGGTGCAAATACTGCACATAACACTAGCGCTAACACAATAAATGGTGTGCTTGCCAATATCTTATGTAGTGCGAGATGATGATGCCTAGTTGGTGTCATGAGGTTGGGAAATCCTAGGTGCCAGCAGCCTTTAGATCTTAGAATCAACATGAGGTGTGTCCCCAATGTGAGGTTGTCTCAATGTTTCTCTCGCTACTCAAAAACGTGGAAGGCACTGACAATTCCATGTATGGGGTGCTTGAGAGCAGATGTAAGATTGATGGCACAAACGTCTAGCACAGCTAGGTCACGGAATATGGACCAAGCGAAAGACAACTTGAATATTTCCCAATTTCCAGCATTAATTTACCAGGTGGTTGGGTCTATCACATAGAGCGCACATGTGGGGTGATTTTGACAAAGTGGTCTGAGTTCGTTTTGTCTTTCTTCCATATCCAGACTAATGGTGGTGGGGGTTGACATCTTGATGGGTTCCTGACTTTGTCTCAGGCGGTGTTTTGTCCTCGAATACACACAAGGTGGACCTATATCCATCATCCCCCATTGGTGTGGTGTTATCAGGGGATTGGGTAACGATTTCGAATAAATCTGAGTTCTCAGTAATGAATCAACACATGAAATCCAACAATTCGCGGAATCGGGAAAAGTGTGAGCAACACCAAGTATGATGGTTTCCTACACAATTGTAGCAACTATGAAGCCTTTGTCTAGGTTTGTTTCTCAGGTTGATGTGTAGGTTAGGGTAATACCTCCTAAACTTTTATAACTTAGGACATCAGTTTATGAAATGGTTTGGTTCATCACATAAAGCGCACACGGAGGTATGTTGGAGTGTCACTGATTCTAGTTATCTTCATGTATGGAGGGAGGTTGGGTAACTAGAAGAGGTATATGAGCATGAAGCTTCTTCCCTCGTGATGTAAAAATGGTTTTAGATCCATCATCTTCCATTGGCATGGCTGGTAGTGATGGGGGAATGGTATTGGCTTGGGCGAGATCACCTAAAGAATCTCGATATCAAGGGATTTCGAGGCAATGAAGAGTGTAGTGTATGTGTTTTTTGTATATGGTTCATGCATAGTTGGTGTGTAATGCCTTATTACGCGCAAGTCTAGTATTTTCTCTAGTACGTGGAGGAGGGTTCAATGGCAATTTTAGGGCATACAGAAGAGCTTTCAACTCATCTAACTCGGGGAAAATATTGGTAGGGTGCCCAACTACTTCACACAAAGCACAGGGTGCAGGTGCCGTGGAGGAGGAAGCACTTGAAGCTTCCACCTTCTTACCTTTTTTCTTATCCCTTTTTCTAGCACCGGTTGGTGTCGATGCCGGTATTACATGTTGTGGGGTGTTATCCTAAGGAGGGGTTGCAGTAATGACACCTGTTGATGTGATACTTGAGTTTTCCGACATGGCCTGAGGGGACATATACCAAACTGGTATCACCAGAGCCATATTGGGCAACAAGAGTGTTGCAATGACTTGGTGCAAGACAAAACAAGGTGGAGGGAATACAAGGGTGTTTGGGTAATAGCATATGGTAAGAATGAAGGATCAACAACTCCATTAATGTTGGTATCTGAATTGATTCCTAATCTTGATGGGCATTTGATGAATTCATAATGCACACCAAGGCTCCTGTGACTGGAGGGGTATCCTCTGTCACAGGTGGGTCACTTGGGAATGTGTCAAGGAGCGTTGATGGTTTAAATTTTCCAGGGTTGAATTCAATGTAAGTTATGATCAACTCGGGAGAAGATCTAAGAAAAGGTAGCATAACATTAGGGACAGTTAATGCCTTCTTCTCATATTATGTGAGTTGGTCAACTGTAATAATTTTCCCATCATGGGGGAACATCATTACCATAAATACAGAAGATGTTACTGCTGAAATTTCATGCATATAAATTTGGTCAAGAATGACATTATAATCCAATTGTGTTTCCAACACTTTGATGTCTATGAGCACGGTTTTATCGGAAATTTGTATTGGAATTCCTTGGTATAGGCCTAAGGGAACAAAAGGTCGTCAGTCGTATGCTCTGAGAGTGATGTTAGATGGTTTTAGTTTGGGAGATCCAAGTTTTTCCCAAACTGTTTTTGACATGATACATTTGGATTCCCCCTCATCAACTATGCAACAGTGGATGGTGATATTCTAGACTGAGACCGAAATTTGAAAAGTGATGGTTGATGGAAGACATGGGGTGGCTTTATTCAAGTAAAAGACCATTAAATGAGAATCAAAAAGATCGATTGCTCCTAATATAGAAAGTAAGGCTTTCCATTAGGTTGGGAATGGTTAAAAAAATTCCAATTCTGACATAGATGAAGGAGTTTGAGCTAAGTCGTCGACTATGTTATAGTTGTGGGCAGCCTTTGAGTTCTGTCCAGCTCGCCGTAAATAAAATTTAACCATCTTTTGAATGGGTTCCATGGCGTATCGAGGGATTGTAAATCGTGATGTAGGTGCTCCAGTAGTCGAGGTGGAAGGGTTGGTTTCTGGTGGAGTTTCGTACTCTTGGTTGCACGTCTACAGGAGAACATCTTCCCCTGCAATGTAAATGTTATGGTTTGAGGTACTTTGGGAACATCCTCTATGAAGGTTATGGTGTTTTTGGGAGGGTTCATAATGGGTATCTACCACTCCTTTATGGGGGAAGGGATGTTTCATTACTGTAGTTTGTTGCTTCCCCCCCCATCCTTGCCCCCCATTGTCTTTCATCCTTTTCAACCCATGGAGTTGAGGACAATGATGGGTGTAATAACCATATGCCCTGCAAATGGCACAAGCGATTAGTCCGTAGACTCGAGTTCTTATTTTTCCTCTATTTGTTTTTATTGGTCTATCCCTAGTTTTGATTTCAGATGGGGTTGACCCCATCTAATGCCCACGAAGGTTATTGTTGATTATTGCCCCCATGGCCAGGTTCTCCCTTTTTCTTGCTCTTTGATTTTTTCTTAGTTGCATTAGGTGGGTTAGTTGTGTTCAATTGTTTAACCCATTGTTGTTGTTGAGCGAGAGAGGGTTGCACTAGATTAACCCTTACATTAGCCTGTGTTGGTGGGTTATTCTGTTGAGGTGCAAGGAAAGAGAAATATTGGTTCCCTTGTCCATGACTGACATATGATTTATGGGAAGGGGGAATTGATTCCACGTTCCTAGGGGGTATTGATTTCCCTGTGGGGGAGGATATGGGCCACCCTGTGTGGGAGGGTATTGGCCACCCTGCATGGGTAGATATTGGTTGACCTGTATAACAAGATTCTTCATAGGCATAGGTTGACCAAGGTAATACCCTGTGTGGTGTGTTGGTGGTGTTGTAGCACCAAATGGTTGGCCACTGTAAGCATATCCAAGGTACTGGAAGGCGTTGTCAGGTTGGTTTTGCACTATGGTCCTAATCAATCCATCAACAATATTAGATGAGTCTAGTGTCTCTTGTTTAAAGTTTTGGCGTGAGGCATCTGGAAAAACATGGTAGTGGTATCCAGATTGTGTGTATATGAGCTCTAATTATTGAGCTTTGCTAATGGCCTCTTCCTCATTTTATGGGGATGAATTCACCACATATTTTGAGATTTCCAATGTGAGGGATCTCAAAAACAGGTTGAGGAGGAGTTTGTCTTCCAAATTTGCTTTGCACAAGCTAGGGAATTTCTGCCATTCATGGATGTGATATGATATGTGTGTATCAGGTGTTTGTTTAAAATGGGTAAGGAGTTCTAGGCATAATTCTTGACGAACTAGAAGCTAGAAGAATGTAAGGAATGTTGTGCCTAGGGAACTAAAGTTACCATGTGACCCAGAAGGTTGGTCCATGTACCATTTTGTTGCAAGCCCTGGGAGGGTGCGTTCAAACAACTGCAATCAAATAGTATCATCTTTAATACTATTGCATGAACACCAAAGGCGAAAGGTCATGACATGATTTCCTGGGTATTCTCCTTGTTTCCCTTCAAACTTTTGAACGTCCGAAGGGAGCTTGGTGGGCATGGAAGACGAATTTTTGATCATGTGCAATTGGGTCATTAGTTAAATTGCTTAAATCATAAATATTTAAAGAAGCTAAAAATGAGATTTGTAAGTTGTATGTCATCACAAAATGATTTTGAACCATTGTATTTAAAGGGGTTCCCTGATGAAAATGGTTACCTTGGTGAGTATCATGTAGACTCCTGAGAGGGGAGTTGTGTGGGATCCCCTGAGGTGTTGCGTGAGGGGTCCCCTGAGGGTAGTGAATGGGGTGCTTTGACGAGGAGGGGTCCCAATAAAATTTGCACTGATAAAGGAAGATCCTATAATAGTGGTTGTGTGGTGTCTTCAATGCCTAACTGGTGAGAGACCAAGCATACCTCCCAGTAACAGGGGGAGGTTTTGAAAGAATCTAGATCAATGGGAAGCCATGGGGTCCCTTATGTTGTCAAGTAGAGTGTGTTTTACTTTGTGCAATTGAGGGAAGAAATGAATATCAAAGCAAGTAACTCACATACATAAAACAAAGTGAAAATAAAATGATTACTTTCCCTTTAACTCAGACTATGTGATCAATCAAACAAAAAAAAAAAGTTTTCATTTGTTTTTGCGTATGTTAAAAGATCCTAGAAAGACCTATTTGTCCTTACCAATATCAAAGTAACCAGGCATTGTGGAGATATCTTCTGATGGGTACTAGGGAAACACCATAAAAGAACGGGTGACACTTTCCAACAGCCAAAGAATCAACCAAGGTAACAGATGAGGCTTTAGTGTTGCCCGCACCTCGACCTATAGGGATTGATGCCCTAGATTTTGGCCACTAAAGTACCTTCATCCTTGTGAGAATTAAAGTATTTATATTCTTGGTAGTCAGTTACTAGTACCGAGCACTAGATGGGTTAGGTAACCCAAAATAGTACCGCATGCAGTAAACCTAATTCAAACCCCCTCTAAATCTGATCTCTTCCATGCTCGGGTATTCCTTTCTGCGGGATGATTGAAGGATTTTAAGCACCCTAAAAATCAACTTCTATGTTTCAAATATGTAACATGACCATGGCATCTTATGGGATGCCTACCCCCAATGGTCCTAACCTGAACTATTAATTCTTTTGTGGCCCCTGTGGGGAATTTAGTTGGTTCAAGTTATGGTTGCTTTTAAGAGTCTTGCTTTTCTTAGGGTGTGAGATGTAAACCAAAACAAGCTAAGTACAAAAATCTCTAGAAACTGGATGCCTTCTTATACAAAGTTTATAGAAGCTTAGTGTGTGATGTGTAATTGTGTGCAAGTGGGAAAGTGAACATACAAAGTGTGATAAGATGTGGATATGTGATGATCCTTTTCAATATCCTCCTAATTACACTAAGTTTTGATTTTTCCTTGCATGAAAAAAAAATAATGCGTGGATAATGGGCCACTTACTCTTTTTCCTATTACACTATGTGAGTTTCAACAAAGGGAGATGGAAACTTAAGTGCTTTAAGAAAGTTTTCATATGCAAGCCCAGGTTCGTCTAGGAGATGCAAGGGAAGTAGAGATTACTTACTTTCTATAATAACACTTAATCCTAGTCCCAAAAATGAAGAAAAATAAATGCTTTGGTTAGTAACAATATTTATGGATCATGGGCCACTTACTCCTTTACTAATTAAGCTATGTGAGAAATGTAAAGAAAAAAGCAAAGATAATCTAATTACCCTACTAATTGTGATTAGTAAAGCTATTAAGTAATCTAAACTGACTCGAAGAAAATTGCATAGTTGAAGTAAATTTACTAAAGGCTGCCAATCACCTGAGACAAGTGAAATTACAATTATTTTTATGCTTTCTGGAAATTGTGCGGGTTTTACTATGCACAAATGTGCCTACGTGTCTGTCTGAATAAAAGATGTGCCTACGCGTTTGTCTGAACAAAATTCGTGCAGTCAACAAAAAAGAATGAACAGTCAAGCTTTTTGTCCGACAACAAGTTCCCTAGGTCCTGCACAAATTCCATAAAGATGTTGCACACTTAGTGAGGTGATAATGCATAGAGAAGGTCATGTAAACACAACTGTTAGAGTAAAGAAAACAAACTAGTGGAGTCATCAATTACTACAATAGTTTTTTTGTAGCAATAAGATACCAAAAGACACCTCCTTAGCAGTTGTTTGTTCCCTGCAAAGGAATACAGACAAATTGGTTGTTGTCAATGGACAGGCATGAAGAAATAAAGCATTGCAAATGGTGAGAAAAATGCATATATAAACATAAACTAAAAGAAAGAGGTAAACACAAAAACAATGCTTAATGAAGAAAACAAGTCAACAAAATTATGGAAAATGGCTCCCTTTATGATTGCTAGTGGTAGAAGTTGAATACAATAGATGAACACTAAACACTTGAACAAAATTATTTCAGCTATGGTGCTTAAAAATCCTTAGTAAGGAATTTCCTTTCTTCAATATTTTTGCAGGCTTCTCCTCTCTATCAAAGAAGTATCAAGGCTCTCTCAAATGTTAATTCCTCTCCATACTAGAATGACGGATTTCTAAGAAGCAACTATGCCAACACAATAGTTCTCTACTTTTTTTTCTTCAACAATTAAATGAAGGATTGCTCTAATAGCAATTTTTCCAGCATAACATTGTCTTCTCTTTGGTTCTCCCATGGCCTGTTTATATAGAATTTTTTGAATCTCTCCTCCCTCTCTTGGTTCATGAATGAAAGTGACTTATGAGTAGGACAATAGGATTCCTTTAAGGGTTGCATATCTTTAGGGAGACCCGAATTCAACTATCCTCGACTGGAGCATGTCAAGGAATCATCTTCCAAGTGTGGGAAATGGTCCCGAATTTGTTGAGTCAAACTTTTCTTCGACCACGCGGCTTTTGAAGGAAATGTCGCACAATTATAATTTATTCCTGTGAATAATCTGTGCAGTCCAATTTTATACGTAAGACCTTAGGAGAAATTAAATATTTTGATCTTCCATAATGTTTTCAACTGTAAAACCTTCACCTTTACGTTCTGCTGGATGACTTTGGGTATATTTTTTATTGTACAAATGTGTGTGAAATTTTCTAGTGTTAACAATTGTGATGTGTGTCAGAGGACTAGGAGGCCTTTCCATCAATATGAACTTCCCCTCCACCCAGTGAGAGCTCTTGAATCCTTTGAGAAGTGGGATGTTGATTTTGTTGGACCCATAAATCCTTATTTAAGACACTCACACTCTTGCTACATCATCACTGCAACTGATTACTTGGAAAGCTGGGTTGAAGCAGCTCATGTTAAAGATTTCACTTCTAGTACTCTTGTTAGGTTCATATTTTAAAATATTATTACAATATTTGGTTGTCCCAGGAGTCTTACAAGTGATCAAGGCTCACACTTTATCAATTAAACTTTGCTACATTGTTGCAAAAGTTTATGATCCAACATCATAAAAGCAGCCTATATCATCCACAAGCAAGTTGCAAGATTTTATGATCCAACAACATAAAAGTAGTCCATATCATCCACAAGAGAATGGGATGTCAAAGCTTTTAACAAGATTTTGGAGAAGGGACTCACTAAAGTATGCTCTGCTAACTGAGATGATGGGTATGAGAGAGTCCCCCCTACATTGTGGACTTATCGCATTACTATCAAACACTTGCATAAATATACTCCATTTGTAATGTCCCTTAATAATAAATAATAAATAATAAAAATATTAAATAAATAATAAACAATAAATAAATTAATTACATGCTCTAAATAAATATAAATAAGAATAAACAGAAAAATAGTAAAAATCAGTAAAGCTATCAAAAAGTAAAAACAAAAGAAATAAAACAAGAAAAATAGTAAAAATCAGTAAAACTATCAAAAAGTAAAAACAAAAGAATAAAACAAGAAAGCAGTAAAGTTGCATGTTGACACATGGAGTGTGTGCATGTGGTTCCCCTTCTAATGTTTGCTCTATTTAATAGATGGTGAGGAAGATGAGAGGCATTCCATCATTCCAAGATTCTATCATTCATTCTCTTGGGAGAATAGTGTTCTAAGACAAAGGATTCCCTGGCAGTAGTACGTTGATTGAGGGCTCGGGGGTGGCCAGTTGTAGCAAGACTTTGCGCAATTGAGCCTACGGTTGGGTGGAGAGTCGTCCCCAAAACCTTGTTGCAATTAGCAGACTTCAACTGAAATCACAGGTAAGTGTCTCTACTCATAGTTTTGAACTTTGATGTTAATTAGTTGATAATTGCATGTTGATTATAAATTACTTGATTAATCTAAATAATTACAGGTTTATTTTGGGGTTGTTACACCATTCCAACTTGTATATGGAAGACACGTTGTGCTGCCAGTTGAATTCATTGTCCCAAATATGTTTATTGTGCAAGCCACCAAAATATCTGATGATGAATCTATTCTAGAACAATTGCAGGAGTTGTAGGAGCTAGACAAGCATCATTTCCTTGCATATTGTTGGAGAATGCAATATTGCAGTTGTTAATTCAATATCTCCTTAATCTTAATAATTTCTTGTGAACTTTTATTTATCTTCTTGTGTTTCCTTATTAGATATTCTTTATCAAACAATTACCAAGCGCAAACACAGTAAAGACAATGGACACAAAAATTAGGCTCCAAGTCAAGGCAAAACCCCTCTAATGGGAAAACCCAGAAAATATATTTTCTTATAAAATTTGCTTCAAATGAGAAAACCAAGACCCAAAACCATAGAACAAGTCCATCTCCAAGTACCAAGTCAGCCCTCACATAAGCCCTTCCATTTAGGTCAGAGATCAACCAAACTAGAAATGATCAATTATGCTTCAACAAGCTTATAGCTTCAACTTCAGCCCCCATCTTTGACTTGCAACTTTGGCCCTATAACAACTGCATAAACCCTATCTTCTTCGCATGTGTGAGAGGAAAATAGCCCAAAAACAATGTGTCTTCTTTCTTCTTCAGTTTTCTTTTCCTTCTTGATCTTCACAATTGCTTCCTTGATGTTGTTTTCTTTAGATCGAACTTCTTGATGAGAGAGATTGAATTGGTACTAAATGAGGTTGATGTTGCTTCTATTTATACCCATTTGTGGGGCTCAAATTCCTTCTTTTAGGATGACTTCTCATTTCCTGGGTTGACTTGTTCTTGGAGGTTTCTAGGACTTTCTAGACTCAAAAATAAATATTCTTTACATGTTACATCTTGCCCGATAGGGTCTTATATAAATTATAAATACTCTCTTGACTCAAGAAAAATATTCTTTTGACATGAAAACCCTAGAAGCATGAATAACATGATAACCATCAAAATGGAGCATGAAACCCATACTCAAAATAATATTTTTCTTTCTTCTTTTTCCTGTAATATAAAATATAAAAAATTATTTAAGTACATTGATAATTATGAATACCGGAACTAATTACATTTTCCAACACTCGCTCTTAACTAGGGATGTATTGATAATTGTACACCTGGTACAAGGTTATTCTCAAACTAAAGAGTTATCATAAGAAGAGTCAGATTGGTAAGCCATCTTTAAGCATCAACATCATAACCAACATTGTCAATAGAATAAGGCCTTAACTTGAAAAGCTCTATCTTATACAAGAGCATAATGTTGGGAGGCTTTACGTGAGATACCACACTACCTCTACAAGGCACATTTCCCATCCGAATGTTCACTAGGTATATCCTTTTAGGACTATTCTTATCTTGGATTCCCAATCCTCAAAGAGTATCAATCCTCTTCGACCACTCTTGTCTTCAGTACCTGTCCAATCCTCAAAGCGTGTCGGTCCACTTCCTATCTTGGATTTTCCATCCTCAATGAAATCACAAATGCTTATCGAATCCTCCAACCACCATTATCTCTCCATGGCCTTCACTAAGGTGTACGGTTAAAGTCCTGGCCTAGTGCATGACACATGAAGAAGAGAATATAAATGTGATGTTTATCATCACTCCCTCTCAACTAGAGAGGAGATACCTATTCCCACTTGATTTAGGGAATAGATCCTTTCTCCTTCACAAATATTAAGGAGACTTCATACTTCCTCTAAAGAACAGAGGAGATTATTTCACTTCAATTCAATTGGAAAGTCACAACCACAAGCTCTCTAGCATGTATCAGCTACTAGTTCTTAATGGAGATAATTTCATGGCTCCTTCTTTCCTTTGTATCTTATCATATTGAGATTATTTCTTTTTGGATGTTGTAGAGCCATCTTCTTCCTTCAATATTGTGATAGGGTTCAAGACATCAATCTTGCATATCACTTTCCTCTAGGCATCATCAATGAAGGCTTATATTGAGACTTATCTAACTTCAAGCTAGTCATAGCTCTCTCTTAAACATGAAAGTGATCTTTGAATCTTCATTCACTGCTACCTTTCAATCCCAAGGTGATGATGTAAAAACCTTGACTTATTAATTTCCAAAACCATATACTCAATTCATGTTTGTTGAATTGAGTTCAACACCCACAGTTGAACTTGCTTCAATTGTCATCATGCATTCCTGTAATATCGTACCATGTAGAAAAAAAATATGTTAACCAGATAACCAATATCAAAATATTAAATATCAGGTTTACCTTTTCATGATGGTCCTCTCATCAAAGCATTAACTTTCGAGATCAACATCCTTTCGCATGATCCATCTCCATATGAATATTTCTCCATGCAATCATTTTAATCAGAGTGCCCATGGATCGATCTTGATTACTAAGAAGTAATATCTTCCTTGGAGTTGTCATTGTTAACTCCCTTTATTTCTTTCAAAGACTATAATTGATGTTGATCAACATTGTTATATTTATGCCATGCAATCTTGTGAGAGAGTATTGATTTCCATACATTACACAACATGTCAATTTTTTTATTTTTGAGCATCATGAACCATTTGGAAGACTTATCGAGCACATTGACATAACTAACTCTTCCTTCATGATTTTTGTAGATATCATCCATACCCTAGAGAAGATTTACTTAAAGTGTGCATATATTTGTTTTTCATACAATCATCTAGTCGTTCCTTCTTGCTTCTTTGTACCTTATGAAGATAGGTTTATTTTCCCAAGAAAGACCTTCATTATGTCTTTCATACTACAACTTTGTCCATTTTCATTCCTTCATCCTTTAAGAGTATTGTTTCCATACTAGATGGAGTATTTACTAGTCATAATGTTGCTTCCAAGAATCTTTCAAAATGATGATTCTGTTGTAGTGGCTACAACCACCCTCCAAAATTTTGCCTTAGCTTCATTTTGGAGCCTTCCTCAGCAACATGTCTTGCACTATCAAGTACATGAGCTTCAGTGGTTTTCTAGCAGTATGACAACATGTGCATGACGGCTTGTTTCACTCCCCTCACATGCTGCTTCCCCGGACTTGGAGGGGAACCAATCTTCCCTCTAGAAATTGCACAATCCTGTCTGCAAGCCTGTTGGGCTTATAAACTGCGCAATCCTTATAGTCAACCTTCCTAGAGAAAACTGCGCAATCTAACCCAACAGGACTACTCAACCCAAAAATTGCGCAATTATGGGCAGCAGTTAGCTGCTTAGCCCAGAAATTCCACAATCCCTCCAGGCATGCAACCCAACTCCCTCCCAGAAATGCGCAGATTTCTCCTTCAGGCAAGCAGACTGTTGCATGTGCCATCGGGTTGACTGGTTCCACCCAAGACCAAGAAAACTTGACTTGCATGGACTTCTTTTTCCTGAAATAGCAAAAACCAACATGTAAAAAGCACCCCTAGATTTTAGGGAGCTATTTTTAGCAGTTGTAGGTTACATGCAAACATCGTTTTAGAATCTTTCCTCCAAGTGTCACTTTTTCCTAGATTTGTGGCATGTGCATTTTGAGCATCAAACTTATTTATTCGACACTTCAGAGCTCATTCCTTCACATCAATATTGGAGCTCTAATGTCCCACATCACATCCAAGAGTCTTCGACACATCTAGCTCAGTTATTTCCGGGTAAGTCGGCTTAACTTGTCCTTTGCAGCCTTTTTGTCGCTTTTTGTGTTTTGGCTTGTTGGAGTGATGTCTACTTGATTTCTGTGAACACTTGCTATCCTTTACATGCATATTAGCTTGTACTAGCATCGTTTCAGTTTTCGTTAGCATCTCATTATTGTCGATTGCATGACACTATTTTGCATGAACGGTCGTCGATTTGGTCACTTGCTTCACACACATGCATGTTGTTCTGTTTTCTAAATCTTGCATTCTTTTATTGCATGCACAATCATTCACTCCTGCTTATACTCAGTATCGCCATGCATTCACATTCACATTTGATTTCAAGTGTCTGTCAGCGGATCTGGGTAACCTTGGCTCAGACTCTGCCTCACCAATATAGTATTGCGCAATCCTAAGAGGGAAGGCTTTGCCTTCCTCCCATAAAATGTGCATTTCTTCCCAGTGACTGTCCTCCAGTCTTGCATTCACAATTCTAAGAGGCAGTGACTCCTGGCCCAGAAAATTGCACAATGTAGTCATTGGGCCTGCAACCCTTGCAACCTAAAATTACGCATTGGGCAATCCCAGCAACCAGTAGGCCAGTCTGGATTGTGCATTGCACAATTCCAGCATCCAGCCAGCCTCCCAGTAGCTCAGACTACCTTTTTCACAGTTACGGCAGCCAGTCTCCCGACCTCCCAAAAGAAATTGCGCAATCTTTTCCAGTCAATCCCCAGGAATGTTTCATGTCATCCCTCAACTTTTCTTTGGTTTTAGCTAACAATTTTCTTGCCATGCATGTTGTAACGTCTCCAGATCTAGGAGTTTTTCATCTACCTCTCAGCAGTTCAGGGTTGATGGCCTCCAATAGAGCAGGATCAAAGGACACCGATGGAAGTGCAACTGGAGTAGCAGTTGAGCGAATGCCTACAATTTTGTCGATCTATGAAGACACCAAGCTAATTGTAGACAAGGATATCAAGTTGAAATGGCAAGAGGTCAATGATGCATTTGCAGGCACATTTGGGGAAGACCTCAAACACCGCCAAGTCTATGTGCACATTCAAAAGTCTAGCTTGTACTAGATTGCATGCAGGTATCTCGTGTTCCCATGCGCGTACATGATACATTGGATCATCTCGCACATTGATCCTAAGACGATGACATTGAATAGTGTCAGCGGGACAGATATTGCTACCTTCAAGGCACAAGATTATGAACAAATGTACCATATGTCGAAGCTAGTGATCACCATGGAGACACCCTTCAGCATACCCAACAGTAATGCCAACTCCAGGGATATCTTGAAGAACTGGGTAAAGGATCCGACCAAATTTAGGATGACACCCAACCAGTTTTATAAGATGAAGGTATTGCAGAATGTATATCAATACTTGGTCATATTTTCATGTTGCTTATATGGCCAAGAGAGCACAGAAACCTTCCTGTAGGGTTGGTTGATCGCGTTGGAGCAACTGGCCAGTGAAGGAAAAGTATTCAAATGGTCCAACATGTTGGCTTACCAACTGAAGCAACAGGCAACAAGAGCTCGACAGTTGCCCAAAGGTCAGCAAGAAGAAATTTACATGATTGCCTACATCTTCGATGCAATCTATGCCCGTCAAGAGTTCTCGGGCTTGAAGTGGGCATGGAGATCATCAGAGACCTCTGTGAACACATATTGCAAAATGTTGTCCGAATGCAGCTTCAAAGGAGTTATCACACAGATGTCCGATCATTTTTTCACCCCAGTGTACAAGATGATACTTGAACAGGATCCACCCTGCATGTCGAAGGCAACAATGGAGGCACTGATCGATATAGCAGATTGGTATGCCTCACCGTCCAACACCCTCATACGAATGTACAAAAAGCCTCTGCATGTTCTACCGAAGTTTTCCTTGGACAAGCTCATCATAAAGTATCACACCACATCTCGACATGACTATTAGTCACGCTGCACCGGAAGAAGAAGGCACCTTGGCCCTCTCTTTCGTTATGGATCGGGTTATACAAGATAAAAAATTTCAAGCATGCTGATGTCGAAGCAGAGGAGATCAAGAAATATCCATTCGACGCCTGAAGCTTCAACCCATATGACCCACATTGTTTTGTGAAAGATCACTACACGACAGTACAGTTTCAGTGGATCCATGGGGCATGTCATTAGGTAGAGGAGGACACTGATGGTTTTAACCCCGTACAGAAATTACCTACATACAAATTTTAAAACACAGAAAGTAAACAATGCGAGAGCATAACACATAAAACACATATACACAAAGATTTTCCCCTGGATCCCAAAACTGGGACTACCAGCTTGATTTTTCATTATGTTCCTTTCAATGTTACAATATATATTTATACATGCCGAAGCATCCAATATCATGGACCGAAAACCATCACGTCCAAAACCATGTGCAAAAATCATGCACAAAACCATAGGCAGGTCTGTCCAACCTAATATAGGGTCCAAAAACAAAATTTTCCAGGGTGCAACGCCGGACCCCATAGAGTGGGATTACCTGCACCCTCAAACCCCTTGTGACCCCCCTTGCTATGCAATTAGCGCAATGAAGGGGGGGCTCCGCGCCCCTTCTAATCCCCCGGTTAACTACGTCGGCTAGTCGTGGAAAGAATATAACACAACCCAACATTCTCCCACTTGTTGTTTTCTTTCCATAGGGGGCCACAAGAGAGCTTAGTCATTCATCCAGCCCTACAATGCCCATTGTTTCTCTACACCAAGAGAACATCTCAAAGCTCATAGATTTTGTTAAGGCATCTGCATTATTCTTCAAAGTGTCCACCTTTACCAGCAACACCTTTTTGTCTTCTATCATATCCCTCACAAAGTGATACTGAACATCAATGTTCTTTGTATTTGAATGATATGTAGGGTTCTTTGCCAAGAAAATTGCACTTTGGCTGTCACATTCTATCCTTATATCTCCCTGTACTAACCCCATACTTGAACACAAAATCTACAACAAAACTGCTTCCTTGCTTACATGAGCGGCTACCATGTATTCTGCCTCCGTAGTTGATAGGGCCACTACAAATTGTTTCTTACTCATCCAACTGAATGCACCTCCAAATAGGTTAAACACATACCCACTTGTAGATCTTCTCTAATCCAGATCTCCAGCCCAGTCTGCATCAACAAAGCCACAAATATCCAACACTCTGTCCAATCCTAGTCTTCCTTGGTAGCACAAACCATAATCACTAGTGCCACGCAAATACCTGAAAACCCTCTTCACTGCTGTCTAGTGCTCCTTACCTGGTTTTGACATAAACCTGCTAAATACTCCCACTGCATGTGCAATGTCTGGTCTAGTACAACCCATTGCATACATCAGGCTACTGACTGCACTTGCATATGGAACACGGGACATGTCCTCTTCCTCTTCTTGTGTCTTGGGACACTGTTTAGCATATAACTTTACACCTATAGGAATGGGAACCTTCACTGGTTTACTATCCTGCATATTAAACCTCTGCAATATTGTCTCAACATACTTCCTCTAGTTTAACCAGAGCTTCCTCTTTGTTTGATCTCTTTTAATTTCCATGCCCAAAATATAGTTTACAGCACCAAGATCTTTCATGTCGAATTTGGAGGACAAATGGGTCTTCAAATCTTGGATAATTTTTTTGTCATTTCCAACCAGCAACATATCATCCACATATAAGACTGGATAAATAACACGGTCACCACTTAATTTAAAATACACATCGTGATCTTCTTTTCTTCTGGTGAAGCCAAGTCCCTGTATAAATGTATCAAATTTCTGATACCACATCCTTGGTGATTTTTTTAACCCATACAGAGACTTATTTAACTTGCATACTAGTTCTTTCTTTCCCTTCACCGCAAACCCTTCAGATTGCTTCATGTAGATCTCCTCTTCTAGATCCCCATGAAGAAATGTTGTCTTCACATCCATCTGTTCTACCTCAAAATCAAAAGCAGCAGCAAAAAATATAAGTAATCTAATAGAAGTTACCTTGGCAACAGGAGAAAAAATATCACCAAAATCAATTCCCAACACCTGGGAATAACCTTTTTCTACCAACCGAGCTTTGTATTTCTCCAACTTTCCTTCTGCATTTGTCTTCTTCTTGAACACCCATTTGCTGCCAATGGGTTTCCTTCCAGCCGGCAACTCCACCAGATCCCAAGCCTCATTTTTTTGCAAACATGACATTTCATCAACCATGGCCTCTTTCTAGAGTTTTCCATCCTTTGAATCTACTGCTTCCTTCACAATTCTGTGATCATCATCGTAATAGATAAAGAAAAATTTGAACTGAAATCAGATGGACTATACCTTTCTGGCTGCCTTCTTTCTCAAACTGATCTTCTCACACCCAGAGTTTGTGGCTCTTCATCTTCTGATTCCTCCTCTGCTGTAGAGTTTTATTCTTCCTCCTTTAGCTCAAACTCTATCTTCTAAGGTTCTGGTTGGATTTCATGTTTAATAACATATTTCACCTCTCTGAACACCACATCTCAGTTTTACACAACCTTCCTTATTACTGGGTTCCAAAGCTTATAACCCTTTAAACCATCCTTATACCCAATAGAGATGCACTTTTCAGATTTACTATCCAACTTGGTTCGTTTCTCCTTTGGAACATGTACATATGCATCACATCCAAATACCCTCAAATGTGAAAGAGAGGGTTTCTTACCAGTCCATACCTCTTGTGGAGTCTTATTCTCCAATGTTAATGAAGGTGATCTGTTGACCAAGTAACATGATGTCTCCACGGCCTCTCCCCAGAATTCTTGTCCTAACTCGTCATCACTGAGCATGCTTCTTGCCGTTTCCATCAGCGTCTTGTTCATTCTTTCTGCAACTCCATTTTGCTGAGGTGTATATGGAGTAGTCTTCTGCTTTGTTATACCACACTTCATACATAATTATTCAAATTCCTTACTGCAAAACTCTCCACCATTATCTATCCTCAACACCTTTATTTTCTTCTCTGTCTGGTTTTCGACCAGAGCCTTAAATTCTTTAAACCTATCAAAGACTTCAGTTTTCTTCTTAAGGAAATATATCCATGTATTCCTTGAGAAGTCATCTATAAATGATACATAGTACACAGACTTACCCAGTGATGGAACCTTCACAGGTCCAAACACATCACTATGCACAAGTTCTAATATATGTTTCGCCCTCTTACCACCATAGGGGAAACTCACTCGATTCTACTTCCCATATACACAATTTTCACAGAAATCAAAATCCAGAGAGCCATTACTCATACCTTCTACCATACCTTTACCATGAAGTATTCGAAGGCCCTTCTCTCTAATATGTCCAAGCCTTTGATGCCACAGCATGGTATTCTCTCCAGAGACCACTAGATTTTATGTGGAACTGTTGCACCCATCAACAATAGTGCTACCTTGCAGCTTGTACAGAGTTCCAATCTGAACTCGCCGCATCAATACCAGTGCTCCCTGAACCATCTTGCAGGTATCCTTCTCGAACACTGTTTTTACACCTGCATCATCAAGCTTGCTTACAGAAATCAGATTTCTGGCCAATGTGGGAATATGCATAACACATAGAAGTGTTCTAACCCTTCCACCTTGCAACTTCAATTTTACTTTTCCGCGGCCAACGATTCTAGCCTTCCTATCATCCCCTAAGAAGACATCACCACCATCATATTTCTCACACTCGCATAACCACTCTCTATGGGGAGTGAAGTGAAAGGATGCACTTGAGTCAATCAACCATGCCTCATGATCTACATGTGTACTTGAAGAAGCCAAGTACACATCCCCACCTTCATCTGAGGTGGTTTTCGCCTCTGCAGAAAGAGCATCATCATATCCCTTTCCTTTTTCAGGAGCTTTAGATTTATAGTCCCTTTTGTAGTGTCCTTCCTTTCCACATTTCCAACACACCACCTTTATAGGTTTTCCTGGAGATTTAGATCTCCCTCTAGATTTAGGTCTCCCACTCGATGACTTACTTTTGTTTCTGTTCTAGGACCGTCCTCGTACAGACAAGGCATCACCATTCTGGATCTCCATATTTTTTCTTCTTATCTCCTCTGTCAACAAGGATGAGACTATTTCATCAAACGACAAGGCAGTTGCATTGCTACCTATTGCAATAACCAGACTATCCCACGAATCTGGTAGACAACACAACAAACTGATACACTTATCTTCATCTGAAATTTTAATATCAACAAACAGTAAATAACTTACCACAGGATTAAATGCATTCAGATGCTCGGTCATCGAGTCTCCATCTTTCATCCTCATGTTATACAGCTTTTTCTGTAGGAACAGTTTATTCACCAGAGACTTAGATTGGTACAAAGTCCCTAACTTGTCCCACAAAACCTTCATCGTAGCTTCCCTTGATACATTTAGCAATACTAAATCTGAGACACACAATCGTATTGTGCTCTTTGCCTTCCGATCCAACTTCTTCCATTCTTCATCGGACACTCCCAATGGTTTAGTATCCGGATCTACTATGATCCACTGATCTTTATCCACCAACAGATCCTCCATCTTGAGTTTCCACAACTCAAAACTCTGACCATTAAATTTCTCGATCTCTATCTTTCCACTTCTTGCCAGCTTCTTTCACCACCAGAATCGATCCCACAGATCTCCCATTGAACAAGGTCTACCACAAGCCCGAGCGAAATCCCTTAGCAAAAAAGGCATCCCCTTGAAGCCAAAACAACTCTGATACCAAATGTAGGTTTTAATCTCGTACAGAAATTACCTGCATACGAATTCTAAAACATAGAAAGTAAACAATGCAAAAGCATAACACATATACACAGAAATTTTCCCTTGGATCCCAAAACCGGGACTACTAGCTTGATTTTTCATTATGTTCCTTTCAATGTTACAATACATATTTATACATGTCGAAGCATCCAATACCATGGACCGAAGACCCCCTATGACCCCCCCCCCCACACTACGCAATCGGCGAAATGAAGGGGGGCTCCACACCCCTTCTAACCCCCCGGTTAACTACGTCAGCTAGTCATGGAAAGAGTATAACACAACCCAATAGACCCACAGAGATATTGTTACAACTTCTCGAGGCCCAATGGACCAGTCGACATCATTGTGGAATGGTTAGCGAAGCAACATCCAGAAGCACTAGTAACAGTAGAAGCAGAGGTAAACATACCAGTGCATGATAAAGGCAAGAGGAAGATTGTCGATAGCGTGGAGGCATAACAAGGCTGCAAGTTCCGAGCAGACCCACTTGTGGAGAAAGCAGCTTTGGCAATAGAGGTGAAGAGGCAATAGCGCGATAGGAGGAACATGGAAAGGCAAAGATAAAAACGAAGAATGGAGGAAACAGAAAAGGAGTTGCATGAGTTGAAGGAGCAACACCGGAAGGAACAGGAGCTGCGTAGACAGGAGAAGGAATTACGGCAGGAATAGGTACAATAGGGGGCACAACATGTATAGATAGAATAAATTGTGCCCATACAAGTAGTCGACTCATTCAAATAGCTGGCACCAAGTAGGCAGGGTAAGTAGTCACAGGAGTAGGACTTTTCTCAAGAGATTGAATAAGCACTTGAGCAGATGGATACGGACATCGAGCAACAGGAGTCAGATTCGACCTCATGCCTCACCACCAAGAGGTCGACCCACCAGCTTCACCGGATCTGGAAGCGAAGCAAGTCCCAAGCAACCAAGGAGACACTGAGATCCTTGGAGACAATTTGGAGGGAGAGATGCAGAACATCTCATTCGATGAGTCCAAAAAAAGAGTTGTGAAATCTCATAGAGTGTCAACTATGGATGATCACACATCTCCTGCATAGTTTTAGGAATGAGTGATCGTGTCTGACGAGTGCAAGAATCCAGCAGCATTGGCCGATGCTACCAGAGCATATGCCGAAGCCACTAGCTCGAGTGTTCGCTTCTTGATAGATGAGAATGAGCAAATGGCAAAGGAGTTACAGACAACCAAGCAGGGAGGAGAATTGGTTACAGCATCCTCCCGAGTAGAGTTGAAGAAGGAAATATTGGATGAAGTATTGTCCCTTGACTCAATCATGCAGGCGTTGTATTCCAAGTTTGGTACCGTGCATAAGGCAGTTGTCCATCTCAACGGCTGGCAGCAGCAATGTGTGAGGACAACACGTATCTTTTCAAACGTGCATGTTGTTGTTGATTACATGCAAACATGGACAATGAGATACAAGGGAGCCCCGTTACACTTGCCCAAGATGATGAAGCCCAGAGCGATCGAGCTGAAGGCACGCATCCAGAGTCAGATCCGGAACTATGAAGATCTCCCGCAACTCATCACTAGTCTACAGGCTTCCCATGCATGGGTATTCAGGAGTATGGATGTTGTTGTGTGCGCACACACAATCCCATCTATTGGGACACTCACCCAGGAAAAGACAAAGGCACAAGTCCAACTGGAGCTTGACTCGTACTTTGACTAGTTGATGCGCATAGCTACCAACCTAGACTTGGTGATCAGTGCAGACACCATGCGTCAGTATGTTGCTGGTCCGACCGCACTCAAGACAATGATGCGCATGTTATCAAACGAGTTGGACAGAGGAGCTCGAGCATTGTACCTGAATTCTATGGAGGTTGTTGTCGCACAGATTGTCACGACAACGCTCAGATCGAGGGTTGTCACCCTGATCCCCAATCTCTCCGTTTAAGCCTGTCTCCTGCGGCTAAGAGGGGTATACCCTATAGGAAAATGGATGACCAACTGCGAATCAGTTGGTTTGCGAGACACGAAAGGAAACCAGCACAAAATAGATTTTATTAAATTAATAGACCAGTGCCTTATGAAGTTAATGTTTAAATGGTTACTTACTAAATGTTGCAGAAATGTAAACCATGTAGAGCAATCATTTATCATCAAATAACTCAAACAAAGATTAATTTTTATCAAATGCGAAAAAAGCTTAATGGCTTAATGATACTCCAACAATTTAAAATTTTGAAAGATAAAGTGCTTTTAATAACCACGTAATTTTAAACGCTAACAAGACATCATATTCATGATCACATTAATTTCACATCAAAAATTTAGCCTCAGCAGAAAAGATAAAACGTGATAAATCCTTGAGCCAAGACTGGCAAAATATTTCCAAAATATTTTTATGTTTTTCAGATAAAACAAAAATTAAAACTAAATGAAACCTTAAAAATCTAAATAATATCAAATTCTACACCTAAAGGAAAAGAAACTCCTTTTTATAATTTTATAATTTTTATAAATTTTTATTGTTATATATAAAAGGAAAACTTAAAATCTAAACTAAAACTAAAGCTTATTTCTAAAAAAAAATTAAAAAAAAATAGAACCAAAACCCTAAAGGGACTTTTTATATTTTATATTTTTTTTAAATTTTTATGATTTTAGAATTTAAAAGTTTTTATTGTTTTTTAAAGCTTTAAACTCAAAATGAAACAAACCTAAAAAAAATGAAAAATAAAATCTAATCTAATCTACAACTAATCAAATCTAAATTAAAATCTTAAAGCTTTAAATCTAAAGAATTAAACAAAATATAAAACCTAAACCCTAACTAAAGCCTAAAGAAATTTTATGAAATTTTTTATTTTTTTATTTTTTATTTTTTTTATTTTTTAAATTTAAAATGAAACGAAAATAATATGTAAAGACTATCACAAGATTAGAAATCTAAAAAAATTAACATAATCTAAAACTTAGAATTTAAATATCTAAAATAAAAAAAAATAAAAAAAATAAAAATAGAAAAATCACAATCGTAAATTCTAAAAACTAAACTATAATCTAAATGTAATAAAACCAAAATCTATAACAAACTTCTGAAGTTGCATTTACACTGAACCAAAAACCGACTTCTTCCTACACAACGGAGAGGAGACTTACGCATAAACAGTTCAACCTTTCGACGCATGTAATACCACCAAAATGTATTACCTGGCCCATTTAGAATGCAGGAATGGTTAGCGGGTTTGTGACAGTAGAGTTTGCAATGAGACGATGCGTAGATTGAATCCGACGAGCAGTTACAGGTGCGGATTGAATGCCTGGTCTGCACTGAGGGAAACGTTTTGAAAGAAGATTACATTGATGGGAGCCAAACGCAGCTTTGAAGGGTCGAATGGCAACAAAAAGACAGCAGATGGAGCAGTGACGCAAGGAGGGTTCAGCAAAAACGCGGGCCTGGATGCTATGATTCTGGATTTGAAAGTAAAAATACGATTTTAGACTGCATTGGAGAAAGATGGCAGCATGTTGGTTATGCTAATAGCTGAATTCTACCCAACAGAAAAATGAAATGTGCGTTTGTGGGCTTCTGAAATGGAACAGAGGGTTGAAGAGCAGTGTAAAGAAAATGGTGACTGCAGTTTGCAAGGAGAACAGTAGATGAATAACACAGGGGTGCGGGTTTGACAGTAGTGAATGGAGAAGTGCAGGTCCAAGAACCAAATTTCGAATTTTTTCCCAAAAAAATTGAAGGCTCCAGGCAACAGTAAATAGATTGCCCAGAAAAACCACTGAAGCTCTCCACAAAATCAATATTTGAAATTCCCTGCTCCAAATTTGCCTGATAAAACCCTGAAAATTTCTCAAACCCTGTACTTGTAAACTGCAATGGCAAAGAACCGAAAAATAATATGTGTAGAAAACAAAAACTGAAACCCTAAAACCCAGCTAAATAATTACAATATCTACAGATTAACGACTCTTAAATAGCCAAATGTGTCAATAATCACAGTAATATTATCAGAATTTAATTTCAATGTAAGACGCTTCAGAAAACCCTGCATGCATTCATAAAAAATATTTCGAATGATAAGCCCGGGATCAAGAACTGGTTGGGCTCTTTCAGAAAACACAACCCGGGAGTTGGCTAGTTCAGCCGAGAACTTCCCCTAACGCCCGGTAAACTCAAAACTAAGATTTCCTGCACAGCTTACAATCAACCATTAACATAGAGGGAAAAAACGATAGTGAAACCCAGATCAAATGGAGATACCTGCCACTATATTTCAGAATCTAAACTATCATTCAAACCCCAAAGATCAGACAAGATACCTGTGCCTAGATCAATCTTCATTAAGCTATCCTCAATGGCTACAAATAAAATTATGCAGAAAAATAAAACAATCTTACAGCATTTCCAGAAGAGTAACACCAGCAAGATTTTTAACCCCAAAGTCTTCCTTTATTGCACAAAAAATGACTACAAGAGAGCTTTCTTTAGCACCAGACTCTCAGATCCAATCTGATCTCAAATGACCCCTAGCACCCTATTTAAAAGAAAATTTCCCAACGGCTAGTTCAAGTGATCCATGTCAAATTAATCTCGACCATCGATGAGGATCAAGATTTCTTTTAATCTCATCTGTCAAATTTTTAAATGCATTTTAATATATTGAACAATTAAAATTCTGCATTTATTTACTCAAAAATTTGACTTATTATTATTTTATTTTTTTAATTTTTATTTATTTTTTAATTTATTTTATAAATTTTTTTTTATTTTTAAATATTATTATTATTATTATTTATTTTTTTTATTTTTATTTTTTTTTTTAGTTATTTTTTAATTTTTTAATTTTTTTTAATTTAATTTTTTTTAATTATTATTTATATCTTTAACTTTTTATATTTTTATTTTTGGATCCTCGAACTTAGCCTTCAGAAAAATCACCTAGGACCTAGGACTTAGGACTTATGACTTATGAAGGGATTAAAACATTTTCTAACCCTCAAAACACTTTACATCATGACTTTTACAATTTTACATCTCAAGGGGGAAAACCCATTTGACATAGACCCTCATAGACCACCCAGTTCTGCGACCAAATATAATCTAGCAGATCAACGCACTAGGATTCCCCTAAGATTCTAATGACAAAATTCATTCCGACTTTGGGGTTAGGTTGAAGGAAAACTCTGCCGATCATGGATCGGTGAGACAAAAAACCTTCCGGAACGTAGATTATCACTAGAAAATTAGGTCCACCTAGGCAATTTACATACATGACTCAACTCTGCTAAGATTATTTACAATTCACACATGCAGACTGGGTTTACAACATAAATTGATCAAGTCGACGATGACTGTCGAATGGCATGGACACGTCAATCAAGCGCTATCCCTTTTGCAAAGAAAAGGGGGTGTACTACTATGGGAAGTTGACACGTAGTGGTCAACATCTGGCTCCACTTGGGGACACGTTGCTACACTGTAGGAATGTGAGAATCCAGAATCTGCATCCACACAATACACAATAAAACATAAGTAGCGTCCTTCCAAAAATCATCATATAACATTAAGCACATGAAAGATATAAGCTCTTCATTTATTAACTATCTGGAAAAGTAAATCTAATCCTAAAACAGAAATGAAATGCTGAAATGACAAGGAGTAGGGTTAGAAATACAATACAAAGGATGCCCCATGGCATCAGATGTGTTCAATATAGTGTATACTGAGCATTTGCCTGCTTTCAGGCAAATCTGTCGGTTGCTTGTCGGATGTGCCATGTCCAATTCTATAGATGGTAGGACTTTTTCCTATCCGAAAATCAAGCTGCTCGCGGCCATATAATGCATCAAATCTTCTTCTCATTTTCTTCCTCTTGCGCTTTTTCTTCCTGGTAGGTTGTATTATTGATGATGTGGAACTTTTTGCTTCAAAGCTATCAGATGAAGTATGTAAAATATGCGTGACATGTCTTTCTTCATCCTGCATCTGCCCTGTCAAAGATGATGGACCAATCTCACAGGTGCCATGAGTTATAACTTGATATTCAATGACTAGTGGATTAACCGTGTGAGCATCAATCTGATTATTAACTTCCCTTTTATCCAGGTCACCTTCAATGGAACAAAGAACCTCATAACAAGATGGAGCTTGCTGTAACAGATAGGGAGGCTCCTGATCTATTGACGTTCCTTGGTTTCTTTCATCTTCCGATTGCTGTTGAAATTTCTGAAACTGTATTTTAATGGCATCCATCTGACTAGAGTGCTCAGCCTTTATAGCACTAATTTCCCTGGCATGGTCTACCTCCATGGTCAGTAACTTATTCTGAAGACATATCTGATTAGCTTCCATATCTTTTATTACTCGATCATCCTTTTCCTTTATGGTCATCAAGCAATGCTACATAGAGTTTACCTCTTTATTATGATTTTCTTGCATGGTCGTCATATTTTCCTCTAAGCCTGATAACTTGCTTTACATAAAACTAATTTCTATGTCATGATTAGTCTTCATGGCCTCAATTTCCTTAGTATGCTGATTTTGCATGATCTTTATCTCCTTATTACGCTTTTCCAGGTGGGTGCATAAAATTCTCACATCATTGGCGTAATTAGTTTGATTGATCTCCATATTTTTTACCAGCAGCATTAGTTCTTGTATAATTTGCTTATGATCTTCCTTTTCATTGTCAACACTATTTTTACAATTTGTTCCTACTTTTCCACTATGATCTGCAATGGTACAGGTGGATGGCAAATTCTGATATGAAGCATTGTCTTGAAATCTTTCATCGACAACTGATCCTTTTATAAGATTACTTTCATTCTGTTGCACAATTTTAGGGGCACAAGGCGAGCTATCTGGATCACCATATCTATCTTTAAAAGCATCGACAATGTCTTGTAAAGAAGTGAAGGAATCTTCAGGACAACTATTAAACCAATTCAAAGCATCATCTTCTAAAGAAAGGACAAATAGACGCATTTTGACATCTTCATGATTATACTGAGGAGATCTACAATACATGATCATTATATGAGTAAACCAACCTAGATGCTTTTTAACAGCGACTGAATCACCACCCGAGAACACAGGTAATTTAGAAATGGCCACCTCCGGAATATCATGGCGAACATCAGTAAAATGACATGGTTTAAACGAATAATCCATGATGAATAATAAGGGATCAAATGGATTATAGAAAGAGATTTCTGCTCAAGAAAATTAAGAGATGAAAGAAGTGGAGTCGCCACTTGAACAATGAATCTAATTCTAGGATCCAAAAATCAACCAACAAGCAGATATGAGGAAGGCTTCTTGCCTGGGAAAAATAAAAGAAATGGAATGGAGTCGCCACCCAAACAAGAAACGAACTGAAAAGTAGGTGCTGATATGACGAAAGATAAGGTGATGAAAAGATCCAAAAGATGCCAAAAAGTGTCGAATCTGCCAGCTCAACTGAGAGATGAGAAAGATGAAAGAATGATGAGAAATGAGAAGATGAATGTCGTTGAAACGCCAAGAATAAAATGGTCTCCGGCAACGGCACCAAAAAATGTTGTCGCACAAATTGTCATGACAACGCTCAGAATGGGGGTTGTCACCCTGATCCCCAATCTCTCCGTTTAAGCCTGTCTCTCGCGGCTAAGGGGGATAGACCCTATAGGAAAATGGATGACCAACTGCGAATCAGTTGGTTTGGGAGACATGAAAGGAAACCAACACAAAATATATTTTATTAAATTAATAGACCAGTGCCTTATGGGGTTAATGTTTAAATGATTACTTACTAAATGTTGTAGAAATGTAAACCATGTAGAGCAATCATTTATCATCAAATAACTCAAACAAAGATTAATTTTTATCAAATGCGAAAAAAGCTTAATGGCTTAATGATACTCCAGCAATTTAAAATTTCGAAAGATAAAGTGCTTTTAAATAACCACGTAATTTTAAACGCTAACCAGATATCACATTCATGATCACATTAATTTCACATCAAAATTTTAGCCTCAGCAGAAAAGATAAAACGTGATAAATCCCTGAGCCAAGACTGGCAAAATATTTCCAAAATATTTTTATGTTTTTCAGATAAAACAAAAATTAAAACTAAATGAAACCTAAAAAATCTAAATAATATCAAATTCTACACTTAAAGGAAAAGAAACTCCTTTTTATAATTTTATAATTTTTATAAATTTTTATTGTTATATTTAAAAGGAAAACTTAAAATCTAAACTAAAACTAAAGCTTATTTCTAAAAAAAATTAAAAAAAAATAGAACCAAAACCCTAAAGGGACTTTCTATATTTTATATATTTTTTTTAATTTTTATGATTTTAAAATTTAAAATTTTTTATTGTTTTTTAAATCTTTAAACTCAAAATGAAACAAACCTAAAAAAAATGAAAAATAAAATCTAATTTAATCTACAACTAATCAAATCTAAATTAAAATCTTAAAGCTTTAAATCTAAAGAATTAAACAAAATATAAAACCTAAACCCTAACTAAAGCCTAAAAAAATTTTATGAAATTTTTTATTTTTTATTTTTTTATTTTTTAAATTTAAAATGAAACGAAAATAATATGTAAAGACTATCACAAGATTATAAATCTAAAAAAATTAACATAATCTAAAATTTAGAATTTAAATATCTAAAATTTAAAAAAAAATAGAAAAATCACAATCTTAAATTCTAAAAACTAAACTATAATCTAAATGTAATAAAACCAAAATCTACAGTAAACTTCTGAAGTTGCATTTACGCTGAACCAAAAAACGACTTCTTCCTACGCAAACGGAGAGGAGACTTACGCATAAACAGTTCAGCCTTTCGACGCATGTAATACCACCAAAATGTATTACCTGGCCCGTGTAGAATGCAGGAATCGTTAGCAGGTTTGTGACGGCGGAGTTTGCAATGAGACGATGCGCAGATTGAAGCCGACGAGCAGTTACAGGTGCGGATTGAATGCCTGGTCTGTGCTGAGGGAAACGTTTTGAAAGAAGATTACATTGATGGGAGCCAAACGCAGCTTTGAAGGGTCGAATGGCAGCAAAAAGACAGCAGATGGAGCAGTGACGCGAGGAGGGTTCAGCAAAAACGCGGGCCTGGATGCTATGATTCCGGATTTGAAAGTAAAAATGCGATTTTAGACTGCATAGGAGAAAGATGGCAGCATGCTGGTTATGCTAATAGCTGAATGCTGCCCAATAGAAAAATGAAATGTGCGTTTGTGGGCTGCTGAAATGGAACAGAGGGTTGAAGAGCAGCGTAAAGAAAATGGTGACTGCAGTTTGCAGGGAGAACAGTAGATGAATAACACAGGGGTGCGGGTTTGACAGCGGTGAATGGAGAAGTGCAGGTCCAAGAACCAAATTTCGAATTTTTTCCCAAAAAATTTGAAGGCTGCAGGCAACAGTAAACAGATTGCCCAGAAAAACCACTGAAGCTCTCCACAAAATCAATATTTGAAATTCCCTGCTCCAAATTTGCCTAATAAAACCCTGAAAATTTCTCAAAGCTTGTACCTGTAAACTGCAATGGCAAAGAACCGAAAAATAATATGTGCAGAAAACAAAAACTGAAACCCTAAAACCCAGCTAAATAATTACAATATCTACAGATTAATGACTCTTAAACAGCCAAATGTGTCAATAATCACAGTAATATTATCATAATTTAATTTCAATGTAAGACGCTTCAGAAAACCCTGCATGCATTCATAAAAAATATTTCGAATGATAAGCCCAGCATCAAGAACTGGCTAGGCTCTTTTAGAAAACACAACTCGGGAGTTGGCTAGTTCAGCCGAGAACTTCCCCTAACGCCCGGTAAACTCAAAACTAAGATTTCCTGCACAGCTTACAATCAATCATTAACATAGAGGGAAAAAAGAATAGTGAAACCCAGATCAAATGGAGATACCTGCCACTATATTTCAGAATCTAAACTATCATTCAAACCCCAAAGATCAGACAAGATACCTGTGCCTAGATCAATCTTCATTAAGCTATCCTAAATGGCTGAAAATAAAATTATGCAGAAAAATAAAACAATCTTACAGCATTTCCATAAGAGTAACACCAGCAAGATTTTTAACCCAAAGTCTTCCTTTATTGCACAAAAAATGACTACAAGAGAGCTTTCTTTAGCACCAGACTCTCAGATCCAATCTGACCTCAAATGACCCCTAGCACCCTATTTAAAGGAAAATTTCCCAACTTCTAGTTCAAGTGATCCATGTCAAACTAATCTCAACCGTCGACGAGGATCAAGATTTCTTTTAATCTCATCCGTCAAATTTTTAAATGCATTTTAATATATTAAACAATTAAAATTCTGCATTTATTTACTCAAAAATTTGACTTATTATTATTTTATTTTTTAAATTTTAATTTATTTTATAAAATTTATTTTATAAAATTTATTTTATTTTATTTTTTATTTTTAAAAATTTTGTATTATTATTATTTTTTATTTTTTAGTTATTTTTTAATTTTTTAATTTTTTTAATTTATTTTTCTAATTATTATTTATATCTTTAATTTTTTATATTTTTATTTTTGGATCCTCGAACTTAGCCTTTGGAAAAATCACCTAGGACCTAGGACTTAGGACTTAGGACTTATGACTTATGAGGGGATTAAAACATTTTCTAACCCTCAAGGCACTTTACATCATGACTTTTACAATTTTACATCTCAAGGGGGAAAACCCATTTGACATAGACCCGCATAGACCACCCAGTTCTGCGACCAAATATAATCTAGCAGATCAACGCACTAGGATTCCCCTAAGATTCTAATAACAAAATTCATTCCGGCTTTGGGGTTAGGTTGAAGGAAAACTCTACCGATCATGGATCGATGAGATAAAAAATCTTCCGGAACGTAGATTATCACTAGAAAATTAGGTCCACCTAGGCAATTTACATACATGACTCAACTCTGCTAAGATTATTTACAATTCGCACATGCAGACTGGGTTTACAACATAAATTGATCAAGTCGATGATGATTGTCGAATGGCATGGACACGTCAATCAAGCGCTATCCCTTTTGCGACGAAAAGGGGGTGTACTACTATGGGAAGTTGACATGTAGTGGTCAACAGAGGCAAGAGTTCGTTTCTAGAAAGAAGTTACCATAGAGTACACAAACACCATCGCAAACTACCGAGCTTGGCATCAGTTCGCTACTGTTAACCACTGTGAAGATGTCAAAGAGTTGGTCTTCCCACAATTGTCCAAGTCATAGTGATGTCTTGCATGGCTTGCTCAAGCCTATTTTGTCTCACATGGGTACATGTGTAGATTGTATATAATGTCTTGTCAAGTGTAAGTTCAAGTGTCGACAGTTGGATGTAACAGTCATAGAGTAGATGAAGAGTCATGAGGGTAGATGAACTGTCACAAAGGGGAATGTCAAAGGCCACCCCGCCCTTTACTATATATAGTCCCTCATAACTCATTGTAGAGGATTTTGGTCAGCCAAGATTTCGATAGGAGTATCTTAGAGAGAGCTTAGACAATATTGTAATGAGCCTTGGATTCTCCATTTTGCAGAGCTAGTATATCTCTTTGGAGGAGGATGTGGCAGTGACTGTAACGTTTTGATGTCAGAACTAGTGGTTGGTCATGGTTGTATTGTATGACTGGAACTCACACTTCTTAATATAACAGAGCCAACATGTTTCATGCATATGTCATATTGTATTTCATCTATCTTGTTTACTCTAAATGTTATATGTATTTGTTTTCTTACGCATGCATGTGTAGCTATTTTTTGTATATGTATGTATGGATCTTACTGAAATGTGTTGTTGGTTTAACCATCACTTTAGATTGCTAGCTTACTTGCCTTCCATGTTGTGATGCATCTTTTCTCGTGTGTTCCCTTCTTAACTTCATGCTTACACATGTTTCCGAGGGGTGCACTCACCTCACCCTCCTTGTGTTAGAACCGATCATGCACCTTCCTTGACTTGCTGCATATGTCACACCCTTGCTACCAACAGGGACATCTTACTTGCCTCTATGCGAAATCACGATTAAGGCGATACCGAGCAGAGTTGAAGAAGGAAATACTGGGTGAAGTATTGTCCCTTGACACAGTCATGCGGGCGTTGTATTCCAAGTTTGGTACTGTGCATAAGAGAGTTTTCCATCTCAACGGCTAGCAGCAGCGATGTGCGAGGAGAGAACGTATCTTGTCGAACATGCATGTTGTTGTTGAAAACATGCAAACATGGACAATGAGATATAAGGGAGCCCCGTTACACTTGTCTAAGGCAATGAAGCCCAGAGCGGTCGAGCTGAAGGCACGCATCCGAAGTTAGATCCGAAACTATGAAGATCTTCCACAACTCATCACTAGTCTACAGGCTCCCCATGCATGGGTATTCAGGGGTATGGATGTAGTTGTGTGCACACACATGATCCCATCTATTGGGACACTCACCCAGGCAAAGACAAAGGCACAGGTCCGACTGTAGCTTGACTCGCACTTTGATGAGTTGATGCGCACAACCACCAGCCTAGACTTAGTGATCAGTGCAGACATCATGCACCAGTATGTTGCTAGTCCGACCACACTTAAGACAAAGATGCACATGTTATCAGACGAGTTGGACAAAGGAGCTCGATCAGTGTACCCGGATGCTATGGAGGGAAGAGTTCATTCCCATAAATATGTCACCTTAGAGTACACGGGCACTATCGCGAACTACTGAGCTTGGCATCAATTCACTACTATCGACCACCATGAAGATATCGAAGAGTTGGTCTTCCCACAGTTGTCGAAGTCATAGTGATGTCTTGCATGGCTTTCTCAAGCCTATTTTGTCTCACATGGCTACATGTGTAGATTGTATGTAATGTCTTGTCAAGTGTAAGTTCAAGTGTCGACAGTTGGATGTAACAGTCATAGAGTAGATGAAGAGTCATGAGGGTATATGAACCATCACAAAGGGGAATGTCAAGGACCACCCCACCCTTTGCTATATATAGTCCCTCATAACTCATTGTAGAGGCTTTTGGTCAGCCAAGCTTCTGATAGGAGTATCCTAGAGAGAGATTGGATAGTATTGTAACAAGCCTTGGATTCTCCACTGTGCAGAGCTAGTATATCTCTTTAGAGGAGCAGGTAAAAGTGACTGTAAAGTTCGGCTGTCAAAACTAGTTGTTGGTAATGGTTGTATTGTATGACTGGAACTCACACTTCTTAATATAACAAATCCAACATGTTTCATGCATATGTCGTATTTTATTTCAGCTATCTTGTTTACTCTAAATGATATATGTATTTGTTTTCTTACGCATGCATGTGTAGCTATTTTATTTATATGTATGTATGAATCTTATTGAAATGTGTTGTTGGTTTAACCATCACTTTGGATTGCTAGCTTACTTGCCTTCCATGTTGTGATGCATCTTTTCTCGTGTGTTCCCTTCTTAACTCCGTGCTTTCATAGGTTTCCAAGGGGCGCACTCACCTCACCCTCTATGTGTTAGAACCACTCATGCACCTTCCTTGACTTGCTTCATATGTCACACCCTTTATACCAACAGGGACATCTTACTTGCCTCTGTGCGAAACCACGGTCAAGGCGATATCGTACAACCCACTACTGGGACTCCTACACCAAATGGTCTAAGGTCTAGTTTGGACTTCTTATCAGGGAGATCCCTTGACATGTTGGTCAGTCTAGCACCATAAACATATTCATATATGATCTTTAATGATCCCTCTTTGAAAAATGACTACCTCTAACATTATGTTATAAAATGCTCGGGTGAACAATAATATGCAATATGGTCCCAAATTTCTCATTCTCTTTTAAACTAGATGATCTTTCCCAGAGAAAATTAAACAAATAGATTCTAATCTTTCTACTATCATGTGCTTCTATCTATGATGCGATGTTTTTACAAAAATCAAGACTCTTGTAGAGTATACAATAGTGCATGTTATTCTACTTTCTAGTTAATAAAAGAAATACAAATTTCATAAAGAACCTAACAGAGATAAGGCTTCCTTCAATAGTAAATAGCTTTGGGATCTTCTCCTTTCGGAATCTTCTCAAGTTCTCCCTTTTCTTCAACTATGGGAGCTTAACTTCTTTCTTTTGTTTTGTTTTTCACCTTGTTTGGAGAATCTCGTTTAAAGTGTCCATACTCATTGCATACAAAGAATTGAATCTTGGACACGTTTGTTTTCTTCTTGGACTTTCTGAACTTTCCTTTCCTCAACTTCTTGGTTCTTACAATGAAGGCTTGAGATATTTCTTTTGATTCAGTATCATCCTTGTCCTTGATCCTAGATTCTTCCAAGATACATTGAGCCCATAATTCATCGAAGGGTGTAGTATTTTTCTTTGAGTAGATGCTTGTTGCAAAACTACTCCAATCAGGTGCCAAAGCATTTAATACACAGATAGCTATCTCATAATTTGTAACAGCCTCCCCAAGCCCTTGCAACTGGTCTCTTATTTGTGATATATTCATTAGATAGGTGCCCATGTCTTCATCCTTTGATTTCCTTATTCTATATAGTTTATTCGTCAAGGAAATATTTTGACCCTGTGTACTTATGGAGTACAACTTTACCAGCTTATCATACATATCCTTTGATGTCTTCAAATCAGCAACAAATGGAACACTATGATATTTGATGGATTCAACAATAATCCTTTGTGCCCTTAGTTCTCCCTTCTTGTATTTTCCTAGTTCTTGAGTCTTCTCTTTGTCTATTAAAACTACTTCTCCCAAGACATACTCCATGACTTCATTCTATGTGAGTGCCAAGTCAATCCTCTTCTTCCATGCTAGGAAGTTTGTTGATCCAATGAGTTTGTTGATTTCCTTACAAAATGTAGCCATGTTATCTGTAGATTGGGACAAAAAATAATATACTACTTACTTGCCAACCAAGAGTCCTTCTTGATGATGTCTCCAACTATCTTGATGTTTTTTAAGACCTCCAAGGAGACTTCAAAGATGTCCTAGAAAGATGTCTTTTAGGATGCCTTCAACAATGATGTCTTCAAACAAATTCAAAGAGTGAGTGATGATATCAAGATCCTTTAATGCTTCCTCTTTCGAGATGATGCACTAGAGAATCTTCAAAAAATGCTTGTCCTTCCTTCCTTTAATGAGATCTTGATGATGAGGTCTTCTTCAACAAAACCTTGATGTGGAAAACCTCCTTTTAGGTCAATAGGTCTTCTTCTTCTTTCCTTTTGTCCTTCTGTAAATGATTCCCCTTCACAAGCAAACCCTTCTTTGGGTCCTTCCAACTTCCTTCTCTTGTTCACCTTCACTCTGAGACCATTTTGGAGAATGCAATATGGCAGTCGTTAATTCAATTTCTCGTTAATGTTAACAATTGTTTGTGAACTTTTATTTATCTTCTTGTGTTTCTTTATTATATCTTTTTCATCAAACAATGATCAAGTGAAAAAACAATAAAAACAATGGACACATAAATTAGGCTCTAAGCTAGGGAAAAACCCCTCCAAGGGGAAAACCCATAAAATCTCTTCTCTTCTTATAAAAAATGCTTCAAATGAGAAAATAAAGATCAAAAACCCTAGACCAAGCCCTAATCCAAGCACCAAGTTAACCCTTTAAATTAGGTCAGAGATCAACCCAACCAGAAAGGATCAATTTTGCTTCATCCAGATTCCAGCTTTAACTTTGTCCCCCAACTTCGACCTGCAACTTCGGCCTTGTAGCAGTTGCAGAAACCCTAGTTTCTTCGCACATGTGAGAGGAAAATAACCCAAAAACAATTTTTTCTTTCTTCTCGAGTTCTCCTTGCCTTCTTGATCTTCACACTTACTTCCTTGATGCTTCCAACTTTAGATTGAAGTTCGTGATGAGAGAGATCGAATTGGTACTAAATGAGGTCAATGTTACTTCTATTTATACACATTTGTGGGGTTTGAATTCCTTCTTTTAGGCCAAATTCTCATTTCTTTGGCCAACTGGTGCTTGGAGGTTTCTAGGACTTTCTAGACTCAAAAATGAATGTTCTTTACAAGTTACATCTTGTCCGATAGGGTTTTATATATATGATAAATATTATTTTGACTCAAGAAAAATATGCTCTTGACATGACAACCCCTAAAAGCATGATGAACATGTTTTACCTAGATGACCATCAAAATGGAGCATGAAACCCATACTCAAAACAATATTTTTCTTTATTCTTTCTCTTGTAACATAAAATATACAAAATGATTTGAGTACATTGACAATTATGAAGATCGAAACTAGTTACATTTTCCAACACATATTTCCATCAAAACATTGAGAAGGAGAGACAGAAAGCTTGGCACGACTAACATATCAAAAGGAAGTGTTTTTCTGTGGGAGTCCAAGCAATGTTATATGATAGTAAGTATCTTAAGCACCTTGGAAAATTGCAAATGCATCGGTTAGGTACTTCCTTTATGAGAATCCCAAGTTGTTAAGCATGCACAACTTGATGGTATTCTTCTACCTAGTTAGGTGAATGGCTCACGCTTGAAGCCCTACTTTGGTAATTGAGATAAATTTGGTTTTTTGCTCTCTGTAAGGGAGCATCAGTTAGGTTTAGGATGGACTCAACTGTGTTAGTTTGTTAGTCAATCTAGTTGCATCAATCATTTGTCTTATCTCTTAGTTGTGCCCCACTGCAACCCATTGTGGTCGGCGAGATGCTTGTCATTTGAGTTATTTCTTAGTTCATTAACATGATTCTTTTCAATCATTGAGTCAATTTTCCCCATAATAGTCATTTTTTCAAAGATTTGACTTCAGCTATAAGACATTGAAGTTCTTTTCGTTAATCTGTCGTCATGGCATTTCCTTTTTCAGATCAATAGCATCATGTCATGGGAATTTGTGTCATTGTTGTCATTAATAGCCATATCAAGTCTAATTTTCTAAGTTGTCACATTTATTCCCTAACGATCATTCTACTACACATTACCTCTTTTTCCATAAGTACTGCTATTCGAAGTGTTATTGGTCATTTGTGGTGTTAGAAACTCTAAATTTTTTTACCCTGGATTCTGCGTCTACTCTTCCTATGTTTCAAGCTCGTCACTGTCCCCTAGTTCAAATTGTTTATAGTCATCAATCGTCTGCCATGGGTTGTGTTACCAAGCCAATAATTCCTTGTGATTTCTCATATGATTGGATTGTACCTATAGAGGATATCCTTGGAAATTATGAAAAAGCTACACTGGTCGACAATGATTTGTCTGACCCAACACTATTTCTAGCCTTAAGTTTTGAAGTCTACATGTATTTTATTCCAATAGCAACATACCCAGGCTTAAGCCTGAGTTCCACCCTTTGCAAAGGTATTCAACTATGAAATTGAGGGATTTTCCTGTGTTTGGCACCATAGGTGAAGCCATATGATGTACCAAGTTCCTTATCAACAGATTGCATAATGGTTCGATGTGACTCAACAAGAAATACCTTATACACGTGCACGATATTCATAATCTTACCAGATTATCCATGTATGGTTTATATGTTTCAACTGCATTCCAAAGTGTCTCAAAAAGCGATAAGAAGAAAGGTGATGCCAATTTTTATGAAAAATATGACACTCAATGAAAGAGTTGTGGAGCTATCATCGACAAAATAAATAATGACAGGATTAAGTTCCCCTACCATATTATCATTGGAAAACTCATGCGACATTATACAAAGGGGGAATGCATGTTAGATGCAATATATGTCGCAAAAGCTTGTGAGTAGGGTCATTCATTGAACTAGTGCAATTGTCTTTTAAATGAGCTCTTTGAGGCTGGCGAAGATGTATATTAAAGGGTGACATATTTCATTTATGGATATTTAGTGTTTCTCATTGCAATAATGAAATTTTTCACACTAGAAGGTGGAGACTTAGCTGAAGTACCAAATGGTTAAGCCCTCACTCTTGCTTATGTTTCATGGTATATTTAAATTGATGTTGATAACAGATAATTCAATGAAAAGGAATTTGAGAAATGGCACACTAAAATGCTTGATGTTCCTCAGTTGTTAATCAGAGTGCCTAGGTCAATTCTAGATAAATATGCAGTGCAGAAGTGGTTTGGTATTAGTCACATCCATACATTTTTTCAGCCCAAGGTTGTCAATGTTGAAACATTTAAGATGAATCCATTACCCTATTATATGTCGGAGGAGGCATTCCACCAAGAACTATTCTCTTGGCCAGGTGTTTAGTGCATGCAAACACTTGATGGGATTTTTTACTCTCTAGATGCGCTGCAACCTTGAGATTTGGCCTCTAATGTTCCTTCATTCTTCAAGAAGTGCCCAGCCACTGCGCACAATTTCCAACCAATGATGAAGAAGCTTTAGGAATTTGTATCTTATGCCCATAATACTATTTTGGAGGTCGACTCCCTGGTAATCTCAGTTGTTTCTACTTCTAATATACCTGATGTTGTTCCTTTTGTTGGTAAGTCATTCAAACCTCCTAACACTTTTTCTTTCATCTCTAAGCCTTATATCATCATCTTCCCCTAGAATTTTCGATACCAACCCTTCTACTTTTAATGCTTTCGCTTTTTCTTAGGCCTTTGTTACTTCTAAGCCTACTAAGCCAGTTGTTGGTTCTTTAACCATTCTTTATCTTACTAATGACATTGCTCACAATCTTGTCAAACCCACTATGATCATTGAGGAACATACCCATTCCTCACCCTCTCAATCTCCAACACATAGTCCTGTGTCATCACCCCATACCACCTCACCATCTGCAATCATTTCAAATAATCCTTTTGAATACTTTGACCATGAGAATACCACAAGAGATATTGTTGAAATGGAAATTGAATCAACACCTTAGGACACAACACCATTGGAATAGACTATATAGGTGATTCATTTACCGCCTGTATAGTGTTCACCTGCATCACAACCTGAGCCCAATACGGTTGGTTTTGTGGCTCAACTTTCTTTCCTTAGTTGGGAACCAAATTACTATTGGGAGGAATTGCATTTATTTGCACAATCTCTTGATATAGTCCCCCTTTTTCCTTCATATGTTGTTGCCAAAATTCAAGAATACCTCCAACAGGAGTAGACTCAAGAACCTAAAACATTACCTCAAGGAAAATCAGAGAAATTCATTGCAAGTGGTCAGCTCTTGCAAGTTAGGTTTCCTCTACCCGATACTCTCTCTACAAATGATCTTCAAAACTGATATTCACAACAACTATTTCAGTTCATCAGAGTTTCATTGATCTAGCTAGAAGATCGGTTATTTATTGTTGACTCGCGCTATAATGAGCTTGTCATTATTCACGAACAACAACAACAACTCCTCACTATTACTAAAGAACGAGATCAATTGTGTGGGGACAAAGAGACACTGACAAAACAAGTTGAAGAAATCAATTCTAAGCTCCAACAGATGTGGTCGAATGTTTCTGAATTTGTTCCCAATTCTCCAAAATACTTCTCAATGTGTCAAGTTGCCCAATTCTTTGCGTTCCTTGAAACCGCCTTTACAGAGTTGGTCCCTACAAACAGAGAGTTGTGTAGCACTGTTATTGAGCTGTAGAAATTGTTCCCTGATCCGGTGGAACAATTCAAGCAACAGATCACTCACGAGATTGAGCATGGATATTTTTTTCGCAGTACTCTTCAGCGACTCACAAAATATTCCCAGGAGATCTTTCAGCAAGTGTGAGATTGGTCAGCCCTACTTGCGAAACGTAATCAACAACTTTATTAGTTGCAGAAACAAATGCAACAACTCATTTAGAAAGTTATTTTCACCACAAATCTCATGCAAAACCAAAGTTTATTCGATTAAGCTAAAGAGATTGACAAACAAATTCATCATTTGGAGGAAGAAAAACATAAGACCAAAACTCTATTACGGGATCGCTAGCCCTTAGCTAAAGATTGATTTCTACAATTATGTAATCTCAGTCATGTGTCGATGTCCAATGGAAAACATTGCTTACTTCTCGTCCTAAGCAGCCCACTCTAGAGGATACAACCAAATTTGTGGATAAGGTTATTGCTTTGCTTACTAATTGGAAATCTGTCGTGGAGGATTATAACAGCTTTAAAGCCCAAGTCCTACAGACATTACCAAAGTTGGGTCCTTCATTTGTAGGTGAAGTAGTAGAGGAGGGAGAAAAAGTAGCAACTATAATTGTGCAACAACAAGCAGAGTTGAGTGAGCAGATAAAGGATTGACTCGAGGGTGAGTCAATACACTGTGGTCAAGGCCTTCGTTTTTTAGGTAGATTTGATCAAATTTTGGGAAGAAAAGAGTTGTGGAAGTAATCAACGGAAGCAAGAAAGATCAATGGTAAAGTATATTAGAATTTGAGAATAGAAAGGAGAAAAGTAGCAAGTAGGAAAGGGGAGCGGTTATCCCGAAATTTTGTGAAGCCACGAAAGAAGGATCTAGTTGTTACTTTTGAAGGAATCAAAGAAGAATGTTAGGATATTCCGACACATAGGAAATAATTAAGTAAAACTTGGTCTAGTGTATAGTTAGGTAAAGTTTGTTTCTTTAGTATGTACTTTTTGTAACTTACAATCCGATGGTCACGATATGTTCTAGACATGAAGTGATCTGACGGTTCATTCTCTCCTCGGTATTACTGACACTTGGTCTGCGACTTAATACCCGATTGGTTCATGATCTCTATTTAAAGAGCATGGAGGGTCATTTTTTATGGGACTGAATCTTATGTAAATTTTCTTTCTTTTACATTAATAAATTGTCTAAAGTGGCCGCGTTGGCTCAAGCTGTGGATTGTTTCCCTCTTTGAGGGCTTTAACCACGTCAAGAACACTGGGGTACTGATCTTTGATATGTTTGTGAGGGGTGTCATTTGGTGTTCCATCTAAGGAACTTACCCCGTAAATTCCTACATGGTATCAGAGCTATTCGAGGGTCGCATCCGTTAGTGATCCAAATCCGAAGCCGGTACAATTGCATTTGACTATCATTTCCTAGATCTATTGTTTCTGAATGATTTCAGGCCGAGAGGACTACTCTGTTGTGTTAGGAGCATCCGTTCCAATGAGGAACCCCTTTCGTTTCATGCAAAAAGGTTTCTGGTAGCCCTAGCTACGTCATTTTTAAGATATGGAGGTATACAATCTTTATTTGTAGTTATAGTTATTTATCTCTTTGTTTATTTCGATTTATAGTCCTCTATAATTCTTTTATTAGTGGATCTATATTTTCATTTCTGTGAATGCTCTTTGCCCCGCGACTCTGTGTGATCTGGGTAAACCAGAAACAAAAGGAAACGAGTTTTCTCATGCGTGTGCTCTTTTCCGTTGCACCTTAGTGTGATCTTGAAAATCTGAAACATTGAGGAAAATATTTAGTTTCCGACCAAATCTAACTTTAAGCAGTAAGGCCTGGATTACTTTTGCTTATTTGTTTGGTTTGTGTGGTTGTTTTTTTGTTTTGTAGGTAAAAAAGAGTTTTTCAAGTAAGCACGCACTCCAAAGTTTCAGTAAAAAAATAAATAAAATCCCTTCCGCCTTTCCAAAAATCACTAACCTTTTAAACTAGCTCACTTGGTCTAAATTTACTTTATGAGAATAGAGGTCTTGGGTTCAAATCTTTCTTTTCATTGAGTTACTTTTAAAAAAAGCACATGTAACTTATGTTTTAAAGTTATTTTATGTAAAAGTATTCTCACCCATTGTAAAAAGAGAGTCACCTATAATTCCAAAGTCACTTTATCTTTTATTGTAAAAGTGACTTTCACTTATTTATAAAAGTGGGTCAAAAGTAATTTTTTTTAAAGTGACCTAATTTGATTAAGTTTGGAAATGGGAGGATTTTTTTAAATATAAAATTATCATTCACTTCCCAACATTTACATGGTTCGTCGGCATCTTCAAGAACTTTTCTTCAAAAATCCATAACTTCTTCTTCCGAAAGCCATTTTTCGAGATCTTTCCATTGGAACACTTAGTTTTAGCATCTACAGGTTCAGTTTCTTTTAAAATGGAAGGTTTGTGCCTAGTTATTCTTGAAAGCACCAACTACTTCCAAAGGCTTTCTTACATGGTGGATTTACTTAGAAGTAAAGGTCTTTATAGAACAGCCTCAGGCCAAGAGTCTAAAACTCGAGATGAAGGTAAGCAAGCCAAATGCGAAAATAAGCAAGATCAACCATGTGGGTTGATAAGGATGTCTATTTCTCCAGACCTTAGATTCCATATCGCATAATTTGCTACCCCCGAAGAAGCAATGAAAAAAATCAATAAAGCTTTTGGAATTAAAAATGAAATTAGAGCCGTCCACGAGGTATTGGATAGACGGTGATTGGGTGCTTTGTTAAGGCACTCCTTGATGTGAAGTCATGGGTTTAATTCCCCGCCCCGATTGTGGTGATATGTTGGACATGATGAAGATGTAGTCCCACCAAGCTTACAAAAAAAAATGAAATTAGAGCCCATCAACTGGAAAATGAGTTGCTTACATTGGACCCCAATAATTTGTCTTCCATTGAAGATTTTTTGTCCAATTTCAAGACTCTTAGATTTCTCTTGGAAGGTGTTAAGGTTAATAAAAAATATGGTATCCTTATCTATTCCATTCTTACTAAGTTAGGGCCATCCTACTCTGTGTTTGTTTCCACCTTCCATTCTACTAGAGAAGCCTTTATTTCTCAAGGGCAAGACTACAAGTCCCCCTCTTTTGATGCCTTTCGTGATTCTTTAGTAAGAGAACAAGAAAAACTCTTATATCTTGGTCTTCTTAATACTGGAAACTCTTCTAAGAAAGCCTTAGCAGCCTAGCAGCAACCAATTTCAAAGAATCCTAAGAAGAAGCATCCTAAAAAGAATGGTCATAATTTAAATGAGGGTCCTAAGCCATTTCAGCCTCAATGAAAAATTGTTAAAATTGGCAACCAGGGAAAAACTTCATGTGGGTCATCTTATTCATGGCTAATAATATTTTTATTAGATTCCTCTCGTCAAGAGGTGTAGGATTGATATAAAGATCATCCGCTTCCGATAAGTATTCATGGAGATATGAATTTATTTTGATTATGGAATTATTATCAAGCTGACCTACAACTCATGTAGGCTCAGAAGCCCAACAGTCGCATCTATTCCAACACCAACGTTGTGTATAAATATAAGAGGAATTTTCCTCATTTTCACTCACTCTTCTCATCACATCTCTCTCTCTCTCTACTGCTCAGAAATGAGTCTCTTCTCTACTGCGCTGAAATGGGTCTCTCTCTCACACATGTGAAGCCGTAAACTACTGAAACTGAAGCTGCAACTGCAGAAGTAAAGATTGACTTGCGTGGCCTAGAAGATCTCCTCTTTGGAAATGTGTTGTAGGTTCATCTGAACCTCCTCTGAAAGCCGCAACTTTTGGTGGTGGAATGAAGTCAATCCGACGAACGGTTTGTAAGATATCGACTGCCATAGTTTGAAGCCGGAAACTACGGAAACTGAAGCTGCAACTGCAGAAGTAAAGAATGACCTACGTGGCCTAGAAGATCTTCTCTTTGGAACTGCAATGTAGGTTCAACTGAACCTCCTCTGGAAGCTGCAACTTTTGGTGGTGGAATGAAGTCAATTCGACAGTCGGTTTGTGAGATATCGTCTGCCCTAGTTTGATAATGAAGCCGCTAATGCTGATGCTGCTAATCTAGGGTTTGCTACTGCTGATATGAATCAGATTTATTGTACTATTTCTCTCTGCTGAATTATTGAAGATAAAAGAAGCTTTGATCAAAGGGTTTCCCCACACATTGTGGGGTTTGTCCCTGGCTAGCCCCCACATCTTGTGTCTCTTGTCTTGGCTTGTTTTTGGTCGATCATTTAATGTTCTATCTGCACTTTACTTTATGTACATGTGATTGCTAATCTGTGGAATATAATAAGAAAAAGAAGTAAACTGTTATAAGCATAGAACATACCACAACTTAACATGGTATCAGAGCTGAGGTGAAGACAAAGCCCGAGCAAGAGCAAGAGCAATCACCGAAGAGAAGATTGGCAAGGCTATCCTAAAAGAACTATGGGGTCCTCAACACTCTTTCCTACCAAAGACAAGCTTCGTGAGAAAGATGACTATCACGCATGGAAGATATCTACCAATCTAACCCTAGAAGATCCAAGAGTGTTGGACCATGTAAGAGGCAATATTGTTGAGCCTCCATCAAATGCATCCGTTGTTGCATGGAACAAATGGAAAATCAAAGAAGTCAAAATAGAAGATCATCCGGGACTCTATCGACAAGCATTTGGTGGCCTACATCTCTGAACTGGACATCTCCAAGGAAATCTACGATAGACTGGGAAATGGCACTCATAACTCTTGGAAGATTACCATCCGAATGGTACATGTTCAGGACTACTCTTCTGAACTATAATGTAATTCCTGGTTTCGAGGAATTAATGGCTAGATGCATTCAAGAAGAAACAAGGGAAGAAGAGCAAGAAATGCCCATGCCTAAAGGTGCTCCTGCTGCCTTTTCTTCTCAATCAAAAGAAAAGGCTAGACCTAAGGGTGGAAGAAAATGACGATGTTACATCTACAATAAAGCAGGTCACTATCCAAGAGCGTGCCCTGATAGAAAGGACTCACACCGGGACGATGATCAAAATCCCTCTGATGGAAAATCAAAGGAATGACAAATTCAACAGCAAAGGTAAGAGGAGAGCTGGGGATCGAGGAAGAGGACAACCATTCAAGAAGGCTATAAAGTCTGGATGTACCTGACCTCAAAAATAACCTAGTGTCTATCTCGGCAATGGAAGACAAAGGCTACAAGGTAACCTTCATCAATGGCAAGGTATGTATATGGAAAAATAATGTTAAAGATGCCTTTACTCTTGGGTTTAGTGTTGATTCATTATATCAGGTCGATGGAAGTCTACTAGGTGTCATGTCTTATGACACATCTCTTCAGTCTGAACTTTGGCATTAGAGGTTTCCCCCCTTTCATTATAAAGTTATACTTGGTGTAAGACAAATGGTGACAGGGATGGCCGAATTCTGAGTAGAGAAAGAAGGTGTATGTCCAGGATGTGTCGAAGGAAAGCTCAAAAAGGGGACCATTCCCCTCAAGCCAAAGCAAGACCTCCAATATATTACAGTTGGTTCACTCAAGCATACCTGATGTTGGCATTAAGAGGGAGACTACTACACCACATACTCCTGAGCAGGATGGTATGGTGGGAAGGAAGAACCGCACGATGATGGAAGCTGTTTGGGCCATGCTACATGATCAAAGACTTCCAAAGTTTCTATGGGCTGAAACTACAATCACCGCCGTATATGTACAAAATCGATGCCATCATCAAGCATTGGGTTCCAAGACTCCTGAAGAAAAGTTCACCACAAGGTGAACAATCTTCCGACTTTGAGGAGCTCTCAAGAAGCCGACACCAGGGAACTGAAAGAAAAGGATGATGAATCAATGCCTGATGCAGAAGAACCCATGGATCTTATTGATTCTCATCCACATGAGCCTTCCTCTTCTAGGAAGAGGCCTTCATGGCTTAGGGGGATACTTGATGATGCTGAAGGACATGCTGCACCCTGAGGAACCTTCCATCAAAGTAAGAAACTTAACAGGTATCGGGGATACCTGACCATCATGAGCACGATCATACAAAATGAGCCTTCATCATTCTCAGATGTCATCAAGCATTAAAGATGGAAGGGAGCTATGACCATAGAATATGAGTCTATTATGGAGAATGATGTCTCGGAAGTAGTTCCCAGACCCTGGACAAGACAATTGTTACTTCAAAATGGCTTTACAAGATAAAGCATGCAGCAAATGGAAATATGGAAAAGTATAAGGTTCATTTTGTTGCTTGTGGTTTATCCCAAAAGGAAGGTATAGACTATGATATTTGCACCTGTTTCTAGATATACGACCATCCGCTTGATCATAGCCCTTGTGGCTTCACAAGGATGGAACCTACATTAGATGGATGTCAAGACCGCATTCTTGCATGGTTCTACCAAAGAAGAGGTCTATGTGGAGCAACCTGAAGGATTTGAGATTTATGATTGAAAATCTCATGTATACAGGTTGAAGCAGGCTCTCTATGCGCTGAAGCAAGCACCCCGAGCATGGTATGAGAGGATCGATAGCTACTTGATGAATCTGGGATTCACTAGGAGTGAAGCCGATCCTAACCTTTACTTTAAGGTTGAAGATGACAAGCCTCTCATACTGGTGTTGTATGTGGATGACCTCTTTCTGACAGGTGTAGACCCTCTCATTCACAAATGTAAGAGGGAGCTGGCTTCTGAATTTGAAATGAAGGACCAAGGACTTGAAGTATGGCAGAAGCCAAGGGAAATTTTCCTATCTCAAGGAAAATATGTGGTAAAGATATTGGAAAGATTTGGTATGATGGACTGCAAGCCTGTGACTACCTCGAGGATATTAACTTTTAGAAGTTATATGGTAGTGATGTCGGACCAGACTTGGGAAATGCCTCTGAGTTTCAAAAACTCATTCACATTGATGTTCTTGGTGAACCTTCGTCTGAACATATGTTTTGCAGTTAGCACTGTGAGCTCATATTTGGTTGAGCCTCACTGCATTGATGCCATGAATCTTCTGAGATGTCTTAAGGACACAATCTCTCATGGATTAAGATACACTATCGGAGATGTGAGACTACTTGGATATACTGATGTTGATTGGGCAGGCAGTGTGGTGGACCATAAGAGCACTTCCGGGTGTTGTTTCACCTTGGGATCTACTTCGATATCCTGGATGAGCAGGAAGCAGAAGTCGGTGGCTTTGAGCATCGCCGAAGCAGGATATATTATTGCTAGCATGACCTCGTGTGAGGCAGTCTGGTTGCGAAAGCTCTTCAGTGAGCTGTTTGGATTTACATTGGATACCACTTTGATTCTCTAGAACAACCACAGGTGGGATGTTAGGCCCCTAAGGTTACACTAGTAGTATAGGGGCCTAACATGGGATTCGATTATTGAGGAATCCCGTATTCGTCGATTGCTCTAGCAGATAGACATCATCTGGGATATGGTAAGTTGATGAGCAAGGAGGCTCCATCGCATTAAGATGATGTACAGGTTGATACACCTTGTCAAAGCCCCAAGGAAAGATCTAATCTGTGATTTTCCCAAACGAATTGGAGTTGGCAAGAAACCCTTGTACAAGGGTCTTGCATGTTGCATACATTGAGCTCTGGGAGCTCTGAGGGCTTGCGGTTATTACTGGAGCAACATACGACCACAGGGTGACTCACCCTCCCCTCATGGTGCGCACTGGAACAAGATGATTCGCTCTCTTGCGGAACAGGATGATTCGCTCTCCTGTGTAGCAGGATGATTAGTTCTCCTGTGAGGCCTGGATTGATGTGTTCTCCATGGCGATTGTAGCAGGATTGATGTGTTCTCCCGTGAGGACAGGATTGATTAGTTCTCCTGTCGAGGCATCCTACCCATGCAGTCTGGGACTCATGGGAAGTACCTCTCATCTGATCAATGAGCAGGGAAATGAAGTTAGGGACCATAGTAGTACCGATGGACGCATCGTTGTATCTACCATACTCCCTATGCTAGGATGACTTCCATTGATCTGGGATCAATGATACTGGTCTGGGACCAGTGGTAGGAGTTGTACCATACTATGACGTTGACTTCGGGTCGGTTGAGACTGGTCTGGGACCAGTGGCACATACTCCGAGACTGACTTCGTGTCAGTGCAATACTAGTCTGGGACCAGCGAGAGTGGTACATACTATGACGCTGACTTTGGGTCGGTTGAGACTGGTCTGGGACCAGTGGTACACACTCTGAGACCGACTTTGAGTCAGTGGAGGATGATACTGGTTTAGGACCAGTAGATTTGTACTCACTATGACGCTGACTTCAGGTTGGTTGAGACTGGTCTGGGACCAGTGGTACATACTCTGAGACTGACTTTGATACATCCTCGATCATTTCTTCTTCTTCATAATTCAGAAAAAAGTAGAGCAGAACAGAACAATGCAAGAGTAGAGAAATATAGAGCAAAACAATACCGATCAGTATAGGGCAGAACCAGAGAAAGTAGAACAGGCAGAATAGAGTAGAGTAGGGCAAGGGTCAGGCTGTATAGGGCGGTGTATTTGATGGATGAATAGTAACGACCGATAGATAGATTGCAGATGAAGTTCTCCATGGTTGAGAGGGAGTGTTAAAATTGGAAACCAGGGCAAAACTTCATGTGGGTCATCTTATTCATGGCTAATAATATTTTTATTAGATTCCTCTCGTCGAGAGGTGTAGGATTGATATAAAGGTCATCCGATTCCGATAAGTATTCATGGAGATATGAATATATTTTGATTATGGAATTATTATCAAGCCGACCTACAACTCATGTAGGCTCAGAAGCCCAACAGTCGCATCTATTCCAACACCAACGTTGTGTATAAATATAAGAGGACTTTTCCTCATTTGCACTCTCTTCTCATCACATCTCTCTCTCTCTCTCTCTCTCTCTCTCTCTACTGTGCAGAAATGAGTCTCTTCTCTACTGCGCTGAAATGGGTCTCTCTCTCACACACGTGAAGCCGGAAACTGTTGAAACTGAAGCTGCAACTGCAGAAGTAAAGATTGACTTGCATGGCCTAGAAGATCTCCTCTTTGGAACTGCGATGTAGGTTCACCTAAACCTCCTCTTAAAGCCGCAACTTTTGGTGGTGGAATGAAGTCAATCCGACGAACGGTTTGCAAGATATCGACTGCCCTAGTTTGAAGCCGGAAACTGCTGAAACTGAAGTTGCAACTGCAGAAGTAAAGAATGACCTGCGTGGCCTAGAAGATCTCCTCTTTGGAACTGCACTGTAGGTTCATCTGAACCTCCTCTGGAAGCTGCAACTTTTGGTGGTGGAATGAAGTCAATCCGACGGTCGGTTTGTGAGATATCGTCTGCCCTAGTTTGATAATGAAGCCGCTAATGCTGATGCTGTTGATCTAGGGTTTGCTACTACTGATATGAATCAGATTTATTGTACTATTTCTCTCTACTGAATTATTGAAGATAAAAGAAGATTTGATCAAAGGGTTTCCCCACACATTGTGGGGTTTGTCCCTGGCTAGCTGCCACATCTTGTGTCTCTTGTCTTGGCTTGTTTTCTGTCGATCGTTTAATGTTCTATCTGCACTTTACTTTATGTACATGTGATTGCTAATCTGTGGAATATAATAAGAAAAAGAAGTAAACTGTTATAAGCATAGAACATACCACAACTTAACATGGTATCAGAGCTGAGGTGAAGACAAAGCCCGAGCAAGAGCAAGAGCAATCACCGAAGAGAAGATTGGCAAGGCTATCCTAAAAGAATTATGGGGTCCTCAACACTCTTTCCTACCAAAGACAAGCTCCGTGAGAAAGATGACTATCACGCATGGGATATATCTACCAATCTAACCCTAGAAGATCTAGGAGTGTTGGACCATGTAAGAGGCAATATTGTTGAGCCTCCATCAAATGCATCCGTTGTTGCACGGAACAAATGGAAAATCGAAGAAGTCAAAATAGAAGATCATCCGGGACTCTATCGACAAGCATTTGGTGGCCTACATCTCTGAACTGGAAATCTCCAAGGAAATCTATGATAGACTGGGAAATGGCACTCACAACTCTTGGAGGATTACCATCTGAATGATACATGTTTAGGACTACTCTTCTGAACTATAATGTAATTCCTGGTTTCGAGGAATTAATGGCTAGATGCATTCAAGAAGAAACAAGGGAAGAAGAGCAAGAAATTCTCATGCCTAAAGGTCCTCTTGCTGCCTTTTCTTCTCAATCAAAAGGAAAGGCTAGACCTAAGGGTGGAAGAAAAGGACGATGTTACATCTACAATAAAGCAGGTCACTATCCAAGGGAGTGCCCCGATAGAAAGGACTCACACCGGGACGATGATCAAAATCCCTCTGATGGAAAATCAAAGGAATGACAAATTCAACAGCAAAGGTAAGAGGAGAGCTGGGGATCGAGGAAGAGGACAACCATTCAAGAAGGCTAGAAATTCCGGATGTACCTGACCTCAAAAAGAACCTAGTGTCCATCTCAGAAATGGAAGACAAAGACTACAAGGTAACCTTCAGCAATGGCAAGGTATGTATATGGAAAATAATGTTAAAGATGTCTTTACTCTTGGGTTTAGTGTTGATTCATTATATCAGGTCGATGGAAGTCTGCTAGGTGTCATGTCTTATGACACATCTCTTTAGTCCGAACTTTGGCATTAGAGGTTTGCACCCCTTCATTATAAAGCTATACTTGGTGTAAGACAAATGGTGATAGGGATTCCCGAATTCTGAGTAGAGAAAGAAGGTGTATGTCCAGGATGTGCCAAAGGAAAGCTCAAAAAGGGGACCATTCCCCTCAAGCCAAAGCAAGACCTCCAATATATTACAGTTGGTTCACTCAGGCATACCTGATGTTGGCATTAAGAGGGAGACTACTACACCACATACTCCTGAGTAGAATGGTGTGGTGGGAAGGAAGAACCGCACAATGATGGAAGTTGTCCGGGCCATGCTACATGATCAAAGACTTCCAAAGTTTCTATGGGCTGAAACTACAATCACCGCCGTATATGTACAAAATCGATGCCCTCATCAAGTATTGGGTTCCAAGACTCCTGAAGAAAATTTCACCGCAAGGTGAATAATCTTTCGACTTTGAGGAGCTCTCAAGAAGCCGACACCAAGGAACCGAAAGAAAAGGATGATGAATCAATGCCTGATGTAGAAGAACCCATGGATCTTATTGATTCTCATCCACATGAGCCTTCCTCTTCTAGGAAGTGGCCTTCATGGCTTAGGGGGATACTTGATGATGCTGAAGGACATGCTGCACCCTGAGGAACCTTCCATCAAAGTAAGAAACTTAACAGGTATCGGGGATACCTGACCATCATGAGCACGATCATACAAAATGAGCCTTCATCATTCTCAGATGTCGTCAAGCATTAACTATGGAATGGTGCTATGACCATAGAATATGAGTCTATTATGGAGAATGATGCCTGGGAAGTAGTTCCCAGACCCTGGACAAGACAATTGTTACTTCAAAATGGCTTTACAAGATAAAGCATGCAGCAAATGGAAATATGGAAAAGTATAAGGTTCATTTTGTTGCTCGTGGTTTATCCCATAAGGAAGGTATAGACTATGATTTTTTCACCTGTTTCCAGATATACGACCATCCGCTTGATCATAGCCCTTGTGGCTTCACAAGGATGGAACCTACATCAGATAGATGTCAAGACCGCGTTCTTGCATGGTTCTATCAAAGAAGAGGTCTATGTGGAGCAACCTGAAGGATTTGAGATTTATGATTGAAAATCTCATGTATGCAGGTTGAAGAAGGCTCTCTATGGGCTGAAGCAAGCACCCCGAGCATGGTATGAGAGGATCGATAGCTACTTGATGAAGCTGGGATTCACTAGGAGTGAAGCTGATCCTAACCTTTACTTTAAGGTTGAAGATGACAAGCATCTCATACTAGTGTTGTATGTGGATGACCTCTTTCTAACAGGTGCAAACCCTCTCATTCACAAATGTAAGAGGGAGTTGGCTTCTGAATTTGAAATGAAGGACCAAGGACTTGAAGTATGGCAGAAGCCAAGGGAAATTTTCCTATCTCAAGGAAAATATGTGGTAAAGATATTGGAAAGATTTGGTATGATGGACTGCAAGCCTGTGACTACCTCGAGGATCTTAACTTTTAGAAGTTATATGGTAGTGATGTCGGACCAGACTTGGGAAATGCCTCTGAGTTTCAAAAACTCATTCGCATTGATGTTCTTGGTGAACCTCCGTCCGAACATATGTTTTTCAGTTAGCACTGTGAGCTCATATTTGGTTGAGCCTCACTGCATTGATGCCATGAATCTTCTGAGATGTCTTCAGGACACAATCTCTCATGGATTAAGATACACTGCCAGAGATGTAATACTACTTGGATATATTGATGTTGATTGGGCAGGCAGTGTGGTGGACTGTAAGAGCACTTCCGGGTGCTGTTTCACCTTGGGATCTACTTCGATATCCTGGATGAGCAGGAAGCAGAAGTCGGTGGCTTTGAGCACCGCCGAAGCAGGATATATTGTTCCTAGCATGACCTCGTGTGAGGCAGTCTGGTTGCGAAAGCTCTTCAGTGAGCTGTTTGGATTTACATTGGATACCACTTTGATTCTCTATAACAACCACAGGTGGGATTCGATTCTTGAGGAATCCCGTATTCGTCGATTGCTCCAGCAGATAGATATCATCTGGAATATGGTAAGTTGATGAGCAAGGAGGCTCCATCGCATTAAGATGATGTACAGGTTGATACACCTTGTTAAAGCCTCGAGGAAAGATCTAATCTGTGATTTTCCCAAACGACTTGGAGTCGGCAAGAAACCCTTGTACAAGGGTCTTGCATGTTGCATACATTGAGCTCTGGGAGCTTTGAGGGCTTGCGGTTATTACTAGAGCAACATACGACCACAGGGTGACTCACCTCCCTTGATGGTGCGCACTGGAACAAGATGATTCGCTCTCTTGCGGAACAGGATGATTCGCTCTCCTGTGTAGCAAGATGATTAGTTCTCCTGTGAGGCCTGGATTGATGTGTTCTCCATGGCGATTGTAGCAGGATTGATTTGTTCTCCTGTGAGGACAGGATTGATTAGTTCTCCTATCGAGGCATCTTACCCATGCAATCTGGGACTCATGGGAAGTACCTCTCATCTGATCAATGAGCAGGGAAATGAAGTTAGGGACCATAGTAGTACCGATGGACGCATCGTTGTATCTACCATACTCCCTATGCTAGGATGACCTCCATTGATCTGGGATCAATGATATTGGTCTGGGACCAGTGGTAGGAGTTGTACCATACTATGACGCTGACTTCGGGTCGGTTGAGACTTGTCTGGGACCAGTGGCACATACTCCGAGACTGACTTCGTGTCAGTGCGGTACTGGTCTGGACCAGTGAGAGTGGTACATACTATGATGCTGACTTCGAGTCGGTTGAGACTGGTCTGGGACCAATGGTACACACTCTGAGACTAACTTTGAGTCAGTGGAGGATGATACTGGTTTAGGACCAGTAGAGTTGTACTCACTATGACGTTGCCTTCAGGTTGGTTGAGACTGGTCTGGGACTAGTGGTACATACTCTGAGACTGACTTTGATACATCCTCGATCATTTCTTCTTCTTCATAATTTAGACAAAAGCAAAGCAGAACAGAACAATGCAAGAGAAGATCAATATAGAGCAAAACAATACCAATCAGTACAGGGTAGAACAAGAAAAAGTAGAATAGGCAGAATAGAGCAAAGCAGGGCAAGGGTCAGGCTGTACAGGGAAGTGCATTTGATGGATGAATAGTAATGACCGATAGATAAATTGCAGATGAAGTTCTCCATGGTTGAGAGGGAGTGTTAAAATTGGCAACTAGGGCAAAACTTCATGTGGGTCATCGTATTCATGGCTAATAATATTTTTATTAGATTCCTCTCGTCGATAGGTGTAGGATTGATATAAAGATCATCCGCTTCCGATAAGTATTCATGGAGATATGAATTTATTTTGATTATGGAATTATTATCAAGCCGACCTACAACTCATGTAGGCTCAGAAGCCCAATAGTTGCATCTATTCCAACACCAACGTTGTGTATAAATATAAGAGGACTTTTCCTCATTTGCACTCACTCTTCTCATCACATCTCTCTCTCTCTCTACTGTGCAGAAATGAGTCTCTTCTCTACTGCGCTGAAATGGGTCTCTCTCTCACACATGTGAAGCCGAAAACTGCTGAAACTGAAGCTGCAACTGCAGAAGTAAAGATTGACTTGCGTGGCCTAGAAGATCTCCTCTTTGGAACTGCACTGTAGGTTCATCTAAACCTCCTCTTAAAGCTGCAACTTTTGGTGGTGGAATGAAGTCAATCCGACGAACGGTTTGCAAGATATCGACTGCCCTAGTTTGAAGCCGGAAACTGCTGAAATTGAAGCTACAACTGTAGAAGTAATGAATGACCTGCGTGGCCTAGAATATCTCCTCTTTAGAACTATGTTGTAGGTTCATCTGAACCTCCTCTGGAAGCCGCAACTTTTGGTGGTGGAATGAAGTCAATCTGACGGTCAGTTTGTGAGATATCGTCTGCCCTAGTTTGGTAATGAAGCCGCTAATGCTGATGCTGTTGATCTAGGGTTTGCTACTACTGATATGAATCAGATTTATTGTATTATTTCTCTCTGCTAAATTATTGAAGATAAAAGAAGATTTGATCAAAGGGTTTCCCCACACATTGTGGGGTTTGTCCCTGGCTAGCCGCCACATCTTGTGTCTCTTGTCTTGGCTTGTTTTCTGTCGATCGTTTAATGTTCTATCTACACTTTACCTTATGTACATGTGATTGCTAATCTGTGGAATATAATAAGAAAAAGAAGTAAACTGTTATAAGCATAGAACATACCACAACTTAACAAAAATCAACTCAACAAAATGATAAGGCAACTAAAAACAAAGTGAAGAAGACTGATAGACATTGCAACTTTTATAATCGTGATGGTCACTTATAATCCAAATGCTTTAAGAAGATGGAAGCCTTGGAAGCAGCAATGAAGAAGCATAACATCCATTTGGAGCACTCTTCAACTTCAACTTCATATTTGGGAATAACACTTTATGCATGTGGTTGTCAAGCATCTCGATCTAGTTATGCACTAAATGTATCTTCTTCTCCTCATTCTCATGAGTAGCTCATTGATTTTGGAGCTTCTTATCACATGGCCAAAAACAAATCCATGTTTTCTTCTTTAAATTATTGTAACAACAAAAATATATATGTTGGTGATGATAGATCTCTTAGTGTTGTAGGGACTAGAACTATTCATATTAGCAATGGACAATTTAATGATGTATTATGTGTTCCTACCTTAACCTGCAACCTTCTATCTGTATATCAGATAACTCATTCAGGTGACGGTAAAACCATTAAATTTTCACCTCATGATGTTGTAATTAAGGACCTAAGAGATCCTAGACAGATTTTAGCTATTGGCATTGTTGATGATTCTACAAGGTTATATAAGTTTAAAACCTTTGGGTCGTCAACTCTTCCCTCGGTATTTGTTGCTCATAATGATGAAGTGAGCAAACTTTGGCATGAGCGATTTGGTCACTTAAACTATCGCTCACTTCAAAATCTATATAAATAAAATATGGTGACATTTCTTCCTATGGTATCTTGGAGAGATGGTGTTTATTCCGGATGTGTACTCGAAAAACATCATCGGTATAGTTTTGAAAAACGTGCCTCTTGGCACACCTCAGCCCCTTTACAGCTTATACATAGTGATTTATGTGGTCCACTTTGAGTTGTTTCATTCTCTAGCTACAAGTATTTCTTAACTTTCATTGATGATTTCTCTAGACGCACTTAGGTATACTTCTTAAAACTCAAGAGCGAAGTCTTTAACATGTTCTTTTCCTTTAAGGCCTTTGTTTAGAAACAATCTGGACATCAAATTCTTAAGCTAAGATCTAATAATGGCGGAGAATATGTTAACAACAAATTCATCAAATTTTGCATTGAGCATGGAATTCAATTGCAATATATTGTTCCATATACTCCACAACAAATTGGTGTAGATGAAAGGAAGAATCACACCTTAAAGGAAATGGCTAATTGCATGCTTCAATCTAAAGGACTTAGTATTAATTTTTTAGCATAAGCAATTAACTATGCAAATTACATAATAAATCGCACTCCTACTAAGGTTTTAAATAATATCACTTAAGGAGAAGCATGGAGCTCAATTAAACCAGATGTAAGTCACTTTCGTGTTTTTGGAAGTGAAGCATGGGCCCATATTCCAGATGAGAAACATAAAGCCTTAGAACCTATGAGTCAAAAATGTATTTTTGTTGGATATTCTGAAGATGTCAAAGGATATAGACTTCTTCAACCTAAATCCAAAAATGTTATCATTAGAAGAGATGTAAAGTTTGCTGAAAATATATCGGCCTACGAGTCTAGTTCGAAGGATGTGCCACCTCTCTATATCCCTTCTACTTCTGAAAATATTCCTTCTTCAGATGATGACAGTGAGGATGACAATCCTCCCCCACCTTCTCAGGATCCTCCATCTCCTCAAATTCCAAAATGGGTTCGCGCTACTCGGGATGCAGCAGGTGCTCTTGCAGGTGATCCTACATATCAACGTTGTACATGTTCTCAGTTCGATAGAGCCTCTTCTTTACTGGCTCAAGCTTCAACGAATTATGATCCTGACACCTTTGTAGAAGCTTCAAGCCATCCAGATTGGGATGCAACTATGAATGAAGAATATCGTTCATTATTGGCAAATGATACATGGGACCTTGTTCCTCTTCCAAAGGGATGAAAACTTGTTAAATACAAATGGGTTTACAGAACCAAGTTTGGACCAGATAGAAAAGTTGATAAACATAAAGATCCTCTTGTTGCTCAGGGTTTTTCACAAGTTGAAGGCATTGAATATGCTGAAACCTTCTCCCTTGTTGCCAAAATGAATTCTATCCACCTTGTTCTTTCCCTTGTTGCCTCTTTCAAATGGGAATTCCATCAGATGGATGTTAAATCTGCCTTATTGCATGGGGAATTGCATGAAGAAATCTATATGGAACAACCTCTTGGCTTTATACAAACAGGGTCCAACCTTGTATGTTGGCTTAAGAAATACCTTTATGGTCTCAAGCAAGCCCCTCGGGCTTGGTATGCCAAAATGGATGGATTTCTTTTAGATATTGGCTTTTCTAGGTGTCATTCTGACAATACTGTCTACACCAAGAAAGTGGGTAAGTCTCTTATCATTCTTGTTATTTATGTTGATGATCTTATCCTTACTGGTAGTGATCCCAACCTTACAAACCATGTGAAGTCCAGCCTTAAAAAGCAGTTTGAAATGATAGACTTAGGACACTTGCATTATTTTCTTGGTCTTCAAGTATTGCAATCCAAAGAAAGTATTTCCCTTTACTAGTCCAAGTATACATGTGATATTCTATGCCACTTTCACATGGAAGACTATAAGCCATCCCCTTCTCCATTTCAGTCTGGAGCCAAACTTTCAGTCACTTTTACTTCCCATAAAGTTGTTACAACCTTATACCGTCATATTTTTAGAAAACTTTTGTATCTTACCCATACCCGTCCTGACCTTTCCTTTGTTGTTGGCCTTGTTTCTCAATTTATGAAAAACCCACATGAAAGTCATTGGAAAGCAGCTAAAAGAATACTTCGTCATGTTCGAGGTACAGTTCAGTTTGGGATTCATTACAATGCAGAAAAATCTCCTCTATTAGTTGGTTTCACTGATTCTGATTGGGATCGTGACTGTGATGATCGAAAGTCTACTGCAGGTTATGTCTTCATTCTTGGTTTTGGACCTATTACATGGGCTTGCAAGAAACAAAGTGTCATTTCTCTTTCTTCAGCAGAAGCAGAGTATCATGGCATCGTTGAAGCTAGTAAGGAGCCATGTGGCTTCGTCAGATCCTATCAGAGTTTGGTTTTCAGCAACAAAATCTGACTACACTTTGATTTGATAATCAAAGTTCCATTCAACTATGCAAAGGTCCAGTCCAACATCAGCACAACAAACACGTTGAACTACACATGCACTTCATTAGAGAGATCATTCATGACCATGTTCTTCAAGTGCAATATTGTTCAATCGATGATCAAGTTGCAGACATCTTTACAAAGGCTCTCACAGAGGCGAATTTTACTAAACTTCAATTTATGGTTGGAGTTCAGGAAGTTGTCACTAAGGGGGGGATAGGCTCTAATGCCTCCTTCCTTTTGCTATTGTGTCATCTTTTTACATCCTTCAATCCTATCCCAATTTGTTCTTAAGGGGGGATGTTAGAATATTCCAACACATAGGAAATAATTAAGTACAACTTGGTCTAGTGTATAGTTAGGTAAAGTGAGTTTCTTTAGTATGTACTTTTTGTAACTTACAATCCAATGGTCACGATATGTTATAGACATGAAGTGATCTGACGGTTCATTCTCTCCTCGGTATTACCGACACTTGATATGTGGCTTAACACCTGATTGGTCCATGATCTATATTTAAAGAGCATGGAAGGTCATTTTTTAGGGGATCATTCATGAGAGAAGCTTATGTAAATTTTCTTTCTTTTACATTAATAAATTGCCTGAAGTGGTTGCATTGGATCAGGTTGTGGATCGTTTCCCTCTTTGAGGGTTTTAACCACGTCAAGAATACTGGTGTATTGGTATGTGATCTGTTTGTGAGCGGTGTCCTTTGGTGTTCTATCTAAGGAACTTACCTTGTAAATTCCTACACAGAAGTGGACCAAGGGACTAGATTTTGTCAAAAGAATCAAATTGGACAAGATCAAGCGAGTGGGATCAAGACAAAGGAAGATATCTATAAATGTCACATGAATTGAGTCGAATGCAAGGAAAAGAAAGAGAGTTATGCTGACATGCTGCTAGAATGAAGCCTAAGATATTTCATTGTAATTTAGTCTTGTTTTTTCCTATATTAATATGACCCTGTGCATATCTTGCACAACATTAACAGATCTGGATTGTAATGGCCTTTGTTGATATAATATAGGAGGAGTGTTATGGAGTTCATCCTTGTGTATTTGCGTGTGAATGGTTATATTTTGGGTGCCCTTTTAAATTTTCTTTTATGATGTATCAATACCTTTCTTTCTATCTAATTCTGTGAATGTTTTATATCTAGAAGCTTTAATATCTCTGAATAACTACACAGATCATGTATAATTCACATGCAGGTTTGAATCTTGACACCATCTAAAATCTTGATGCAGGAGCATCACCCAAGTAAATCCACTTTCAATTAAAACCCCAAGGGGGCCATGTACATTCTAGAGAGGAGATTTTATTTTGTGTATAAATTAGGAAATTGTAGTAAGGAATCATGATTTTTAGTATAGCCATGTGGCTCATTGTAATAATTCTAGTTAGTAGCTGAGCTATTAGGTGGTTTTAGTGGTTGGCCAACTGGGGTTTTAGTGGTTGGCCAAGCGGGCCTTTGCCAAGGTAACAATTGTAGAACTAAGAATCTGGTAATTTTGGTTTGATGGACAAATATACAATTTTCTCTCTATCTGTAGAGATATTTTTCTAAGCATTGTTAGTGTACATAATGAAATATAGGAAAGGAGCGCAGCTCCCTAGAATAATTTCCAAGAAGGGATTCGAACAAGATTTTCATAAGACAGATTGTATATAAATTTTCCAAGTAATGAATATGGTTCTTTTTCTCTATGTATTATTCTATGTGCACTTCGGAATTCTTTCACTTTGCATAGTTAAATAAGAGAACCCCTTAACCTTGTTGTCTAATATGCTTGGTGTAAGAAACAAAATTAAGGATTAGCATAAGAAAACCTTGTTTATATATTTGTGTATAATCGCCAATCAAGAAAGCTAAGTCAGCACCAAATTCCAGAGATTATAATTTTATGAGTATAAGGTTGATTCTAGAGAAGGGATGAGAGTTAGATCATCGATTAACGAAGTCTAAAGGAAGAATTGTGCACGAGTTTACTAAAGGACAAGAATCAGGCCATGGGAAAAGATTGGATGCATGTTTACAAGAGACCGACCCTAGAACAATTGGGTTTAGTTGGCCTAGGAAAGGAATCATAGTCGGCTTAAGGTGAGTTATAAAATGTTAGTTGTTCATAGAATTATAATAGTTGGGTTGGACAAAACACTCAGATTAGAGCCCTGTGATTAGTTTTGGTTGCTATCAATGTTAATTTTGGCCCCATGGCCATTACACAAACATATATATGCAATAGTAAACCAACCTCTAATCGAGGCTATAAACAGTCGACATACTTGGGTAACCCCTCGACGATGTTCTCCCAAAAGAAATATCAACTCCGACCTCCATCAAGCTTGTCAAGGTTGCAGTGGAATCAATGTATTCGAGAACCATTGGAGTCAGAAGTGCTTGGAAAATCTCCCAAGGAATAAGGACTGACCTCTCAACCCCTTTAATTGGGCCCTATGGTGGTCATACAAACTATGGACCTAAGCCTTTAATCAAAGAATGATTTGTCTTGAGTCGTGAAGAGAGATACTCTTTGAATAGGAGAGAAAAAGGAGACGAGGATGATAGTATAAAATAATTAGAAAGGACTCGATACAATAGGATAAATCCCATTGCGGTGACTGTAAGAGAGAGAACCAAAAAACTATTCGAGGGTTTGAAATTTATAATAAAAAAAGCATAAGAGTTCACGATGTTTCGAAAAAAATGTGGGAGCCCGTACCATAACAAACTAGAAGTGTCAGACGAATAAATATTTTGAGGTTTATGTTTTTTATCAGTGCCACAAGAGAAAAGAATCCTAGGTAAGTTGAGCATGCCACCGGAGGGGCCTGCTATCATTGTGGTATCAGAGCTCTAAAAATTAGGAGTAACAGATTAAGGAAAAGAGAAACAAAAACAAAATCCAGCAAGAAAAAGAAGAGAATTAGATATTGCAGCGAGCGAAGAGGAGAAGGCACTAGATGAGGGAGATAGTGATTGCTCTCTTTATTTGAAAGGTAAGTAAAAGTTTGGTCATTTTGTAAAAAACAAGGTGAGAAAGCAAGGCACAGAGGTAAAGACAGAGGATTGGAGAAACCTAGGGAGAATTCCAGCCAATTGAAAAGCTGGAAATAGACAGAAGAATACAATCCAGAGGCAGAACTGGGAGAGTTGAGATATTGAAATCTCAAAGGAGGAGAATGAGACATGTATAGTTGGTTTTATATTTTATGTTTTAGTTTGTGAGTGCAAGTAGCAATATATGCAACTAGAGGTGTTATGCAAAGCAAGGTGAGCATGAGAAGCTTTTCTCACAAAAAAGAGATGGTATAGATTGAGGAGAGAACCAGTTGTGTTCTCAAAGACCGTGGTAAAAGAAAACCCTTGCAATAGAGAAGTTGCACACAGAGAGAAATATTCCAGCCAAGGTTGGAAGAATAGGGAGGCAAAGGAAGTCCCCAAGCAGAAGAGAACAAGAGAATTTCTCAAGAGGTGAGGAGAGGAGCAAGGAGTGCTCAAGAGGTTCCAGAGGAAGGAACTAGAGGAACAATAATAGGTAAGAGGAGGTGAGGTGTTCGGATAACAAGTGAGGTGAGGCTTGTTACAGGGTTAGGTTGAAACTCACGATGAACATGGAGGAACATATGTAGAGAAAGAAGAAGTTGACCATTGTTGGTCATGATGAAAGGTCGAGCAAAAGCCACAACAGAGAGGAGAAATATGTCAAGAGAAATGGCATGAGGAAACTAAGCCAGGAGGAATTTGAAAAGGAGATGGATAAATTGAAGGAGCAACTTAATGTTTTAATGTAACTACTATAGAACGCCAGAGACGAAAACTGAAGAGGAGGTTCAAATTATCTTTCAAATAGAATAATTTTAAGAGGAAATCCCCAAAATCTAGAGATCTAGGGAAGCAGAGAATGAGGACATTGAAAGATTGGATGGAAGAAGAAGAACTCAAATCAGTTGAGCCTGTAGAAGGAGCAATTAATTCCTGCAAACCACTTCTTGAAGACAAAGAGAGGAGACTAGTGGAAAGTCTCATGGGCTATGGAAAGAGTCCAAAACAACAAGAGGTGATGTTAATAGAAAAGGAGGCCAAAGAGCCTTGTGTTTTTTAAACTAATAAATTATGTGTGGATGTAGTATTTACAAGCAAGGAAGATGAGCAATCATTAAAGGCTCTTACAAATCGAAGGCATGGATAGATTGTCCAAAGGGAGAACAAGAAGATAAGCTTTCTCCAAGAAGCCCAGAGAGGTGGTTGGATGTTGAAAGGGAGGAAGAAAATGAAGTGGCCTCTATTGCAAATGTGGTTGAAGCATGACATGAATGCTTTGTTAATGAATGAAGAACTCAAATTTGTTGAATATGGAGGAGTGGAAGTTCACTTCTGTGAACCAGCAAGGACAAGTCTTAGGAGAGGATGATGTGGGTGATGAAATGATGATGTGCTTAGTTCAACACAAGGAAAGAATGCCAACAACATCAAACGAAGAGGAAGAAATAGATATATTTATAGCTAAGTGTTTGCATGAGTTTGAAATTGCAGGTACCAAGTAACAGGTAGTTGAACAAGTCCCTGAGGTTATGGAGGATGTAGAACCTCAAGAAGAATTGAGCTATGTTGACAAGGAACAAAAAGAAGGAAGTTGATTCAGAAGATGGAAAACCTCAAGGAACTGTCATAGAGGGAGGAGATGCAGAGTTATTTCATTAAGACAATGTGGATGAAGACCATGGTGAAGCTAAGGCCAACACTCTCCAAGTTTGTGAGAGGAAGAGTAATCTTAGAGGTATAATTTACTGGTTATGTCTTCTTTTATTGAGTATTTATTGGACAATTTTTTAAAAGATTTTATCATGGGTTGAAGACCAATGGAGATTGGGAAAAGAGAAGAAATCACGTGTTTTACACACTTGTGGATCGATTTGGTATTAGATGATGGAGGGAGAGTTGGTGAGAATCCCCCAACATAATACAGTTCAGTTAATCCAAAAAATGTTGAAGGAACCCAAGGACAAGAGGACAACCAATAGCTTGTTGATAACCAAGAGAAAAAGGTTGGATTCTGAAGATAGTTATGAAACAGGGTACATAAGGGTACCTCAAGGAGGAGCATGTCGAGACATAGATGAGAAGGCTTATGCAGAGCAAGCCATGGCTCCGTGGAACAATGACAAGAATTTCATCCAAGAAGTTGCAGGAGATAGCAAAGGGTTCAAGGAGAAACTCATTTGCCTAATGAGACAAAGACCCATACGTTTGCAATAGAAGGTTAGAAGAGAGAAAATGTTTTCCATAACATGTTTGTTGTATGTGCAGGTATGACCAGAGTTCATAATTCTAGGGATATTAGCAGACAACCTTTCATAAAAATAATAGAGAATTTGGCATGGAAACAATGTGTTTTGGAGATAAATGAAGAGAAATGGGAGAAGACTCTTGCAATTCATGTATAAAACATTGTGGAGGAAAAGAAGGACTGCAGAAAATGTGAAGTCGCAGTATGCAAAAATAAATTGTTACTAGGAGTCCAAAATGAGCTGGTCATTCAGAAAAGAAGTTGATTGCTAAAAGCATAATCAAAGATGTAGAGGAAGGACAACAAATGTTTTCAAGAAGAGGAAACGAGAAGCAACATGAGACAACTCTGTCTCAAGACCATTTATTTCATTTGTGAACAAAAAAATGGGGTATAATTTTATTTTTGAAAGAAACCAACATTTTTCCATGGTGTATTTTGTTGAAGGCAATAAGGACGATGACTTTTGTTGTTATAGGTGCATTCAATATGTAGGAGCCTCGTTCTATGGTGAATAATCTAATGAAATCCTACAGTCTTGGGAGATACTCAAGAGGATAGTTGGTAGCGATAATTTAAACCAACATGGGAGAAGCAACATGTATCAATAAGAAGGCAAACTGAACATGAAGGTTGAGAAGCTAATGATGTTGATAAAAGGAGTATCTGAGGTATGGTATGATAGCAAGGAAAAAGTGACCAGTTTCAGCACTTGGCTGACTTGAGGGAGCTACATCAGCATGGCAGAGATGAAGAAATTGCAAAGTAGAATATGGGATCGAGGAAGGAAGAGGATATCCAACATCACACTGATTGTGAAAGATTGCATCAGTAAAGCAAGTGGCACATTAGAGAGTCAAGTGTGGGATCCTGGTAGACTGAAGTCAAGGCTGAAGCAACAACATCATCATATATGTGGGCAACAATAGCACTTTGTTTAGGATCCTAGAGGGTTTTGAAGGCATTTGACCAGGAGGTCAAACTTTTTCCACCTAGGGAATCTGAGGCGGGAGCATCAACCTATGAAATCCATTTTGTTTAATACCTTAAGGGGGCCATGTACATTCTAGAAAGGAGATTTTACTTTGTGTATGAATTAGGAAATTATGGAAGGAAATCTAGGTTGTTAGTATAGCCATGTGGCTCATTTTAATAACACCAGTTAGTAGGCTAAGTTGTTTGGTGGTTTTAGTGGTTGTCCAAGTAAGCCTTTGCCAAGGTAACAGTTGTAGAACTAAGAATCTAGTAGTTTTGATTTGGTGGATAGATGTCCAATTTTCCCTCTGTCTATAGAGATATTTTTCTTAACATTGTTAGTGTACATATTGTAGTGCATGAGAAATGAGCGCAACTCCCTAGAATAATTTATGAGAAGGGATTTGTACAGGAGTTTCATAAGACAAATTGCATATAAATTTTCCAAGTAATGAATATGGTTTTCCTGTTTTGTGTACTATTCTCTACACACTTCTAAATTATGTCAATTCATATCGTTAGATAAAAGAACCCTTTAACCTTGCTAGCTAATATGCTTAGTGCAAGAAACGAAATGAAGGATTGGCATAAGAAAACCTTGTTCATATCTCAGTGTATAATCGCCAATCAAGAAAGTTGAGTCGGCACCAAATTCCAGAGATTATCGTTTTATGAGTATAAGGTTTATTTTCGAGAAGGGACGAGAGTTAGAACATCGATTAACAAAGTGCAAAGGAATAATTGTGCATGAGATTAATAAAGGACAAGAATCGGGTTGTGGGAAAATATTGGACGCAAGTACGAGAGGAGACTGACCCCGGAATAGTTGCGTTTAGTCATCCTATGCAAGGCATTGTAGTCAACTTAAGGTGAGTTATAAATGGCGGGACTGTTCATAGAGTTACAAAGTTCAGGTTGGAGAAAGCACTCATATTAGAGTCCTCTAATTACATGTGGTTGTTATCAATGTTGATTCGGGCCCCATGGTTGTTTCGCAAACATATATATGTGACAATCAACCAACCTCCGACTGACACTAGCAACAATCGGCAAAGTCAGGTAACACCCAGTCGGCGTGCTCCCAAAAGAAATATCAACTCTAACCTTCGTTGAGCTTGTTGAGGGTAATACTAGTTGGTGTTTGTAGAAAATATGTGATAGGTTAACCCGATAATGCAATATAAATCAAAGCAGAATATTACAACCTACTTCTACTATCAATTTGCGGAAGCTTAAAGATCGAGCTGAGCAATATAACCAAAAGAAGAAGAATCAATGGCACAATACACATGAAAATACTTTGGGGAAAGCCTCAGATAAAACCCCACACTATTGTATTATCATAGATGGTGGAAATACATAGGAATTATACAAAGCCTTAGCTCTCACAACTAACCAGCTCTTAATACAATCCTCACAGATGCTCACAGGAAATCTTGGCTTCTCTCTAGCCTTCCTCTCTGCCCTCCAAGCTCCTATTTCCTTGCGCTGTTCCTTGTGGATGATTTGCCTATTACCAAGTGGAAAACCAAGCCTTCAAAACTACGCAATCCTCAAGGATGAATCCTTGACTGCATGCATGAGTTTTCTCCGTGAGAAAACACATGCAACTGATAGTACACTGCCCTTGAACATTAATCTCAATTGGGTCTTTCTCATAATAGACATGCATGAGTTTCTGATGAGGGAATCTTCAGTTAACTGGAGTAACACTAGTTGAGTGCATTAATGCATCAACTGAATGTTAATTCACTATTAGTTCCTCAAACAGCTTCGAACTAATTTAATTGGACTTAACTCAGTAAACTGGGTTAACTAATTACAATTCAAATATAACTCAATCTTATCTCCTTAATTTAAGGGATAACTCTTGCAGGACTTCAGAAAGACTTCTAACTTGAATTTCTCCAACTAATTAATTTAAAATTAATTAGTTAATTATTTCCAAGTAGTTGTTAAGACTAAATTTGATTTTAATTCACAATTTAATTCAAGGACAAATTAAATTGGAATATTCTTGTTTCCATATTTCAACACTCCCTCTCAACAAGAAAGGGATTATCTTCCACCCCGATCCTGTCTCTATGGAATTAGAATTTACATTGACAATGCCTTTGTCAAAATGTCAGCATCTTGCTCCTCTGTTGAAATATATCGCAGCAACATGATCCTCTCGACTTGTGAAAAGCCACAGGCAACAAATCTTGCCTTATGCTTCTCCACACTACCATCAACAGCTTGATTTACCTTGTAAAGCCAACAAGAACTCACAATTGACTTGTTATCCGGTCTCGGAACCACGTCCCAAACACTATTACGAACTATGGAGTCATACTCCTCCACCATAACATCAACCCAAATCGGTTTTTGCACTGCTTCCTCAAAGGAAGATGGCTCGATCTCAACACATTCCCCAGCAAGGGCCATGTATCCAGTGTACCTCTCAGGTGACCTCCTCTGTCTGCGCTGAGAAGATGGTGCTCCCACATTCTCTCTCTCATCCTCCAACAATCCGTCAGCTTCTCTTGTGCACTTCCGTCCATCTCTGGAAGACTCTGCTTGAGTGGATGTCTCCACTCCTAGAAACTTTGCATGTGGCTGCTCCGCATCAATCTAAGGCTCCTCTTCCTTAGGAACCAATAGTTCCTCCACAGCCTGTAGTTGGAGCTCCCTCTCAAGGGAAACTCGCATGGCCTTCTGTTCATCAAACTTGAGATCTCTGCAAACCACTGTCCTCCGACTGGTAGGGAAGTACACCTGATAGTTGTGAGGTGTATCAATGTACCCCATAAATATCCCCAACTCTGTTATCGGCTCAAGCTTCTTCCGTGCATCCTTTGTCACATGGAAATATACCGATGAACCAAAGGTCCTGAAGTGACCCACATCTAGTCTCTTATCGAAGAAAACTTCCTTTGGTGTCTTCATCCCAAGTATCTGATGCGGGCTTCTATTCTGCAAATAGACCATTGTGTTGCATGCCTCAGCCCACAATAGAAGTGGTATGCCTTGGTCATGCAGCATTGCCCGTGTTGCCCCTATAATAGTTTTGTTCTTCCTCTCGGCCACCCCATTCTGTTGTGGATTATGAGGTGTCGTCAACTCTCGTTTAATTCCTTCTGCCATAGAAGTCCTTAAACTCTTAAGAGACATATTATCCACTGTTGTCGCTTCTCAAGGCCTTGATCTTCATCCCTGACTCTTTCTCGACCAAAGCTTTGAACTCACAAAACTTTGTGAAATATTGGTCCTTCTTCTACATGAAATAAATCCAGCATTTACGAGAATAGTCATCAATGAAAATCACATAATACTTTTGCTTCTTTGTGGATGTCGTTGAGAATGGTCCACACAAATCAGTATGAACTCGCTCTAAGATAGCCTCTACTCGACTGTCTCGATCATGAAAGGAAGACTTGGTGTACTTTCCCAAGGTACAACCTTTTCATGTGTCAACTTCCTCAAGTTTACCTTTGGGAAGTCCTGTAGATATCTGTTACATTATCTTCAAAGCCCCATGATGCAAATGGCCCAACCACCTATGCCGCAACTCGCCAATGTCTTGGAGTTGCACCAATGCTACTTTCGTACTCAATGTTGCACAGTCATCTACATCTAGCTTATAGAGATTCTTCACCCGAATCCCTATCCTCTTTGTCTGACCCATGGCTATGTGTCTTAGGAACATCTTTCCTTTACTGAAGACAACATCGTAGCCTTTGTCCTCCAACATCGTGACTGATACCAAGTTCTTCTTCTGTCCAAGCACATACATCACATCTATCAAGTTGAGAGGAGCTCCATGCTCCCTCTGAAAAGTAATCGTGCCCACTCCTGAAACACTATACCTTCTGTCATCACCCATCTCTATGTGCATCTTGAGGTCTTTCTCCTCCAAGGCACTGAATAAATTTTTATCACCAGTCATGTGGAATGAGGCTCCACTATCAAGATACCATACACAACCCATCTTCGATGACACCATGCATGTGATGAGGGTAAAGTCCATTTCGAACTGAGAGGCTAATGCCTCACCTTCTGATCCTTTCAAGGATTCCTTCTTGGACTTCTTCAATGGGAAATTAGTCGCATAATATCCCATCTTGTGACAATTAAAGCATCTTACTTTAGACATGTCACCCTTCTTATCTCCATGAGAAGAATTCGATTTGAAATGGGAGGCCTTCCCCTTCCCTTTCCTTTCCTTACTTGCTAAGGAAATATTTTCTTCATCATCATTCTTGGATGAATAACCATTTCGTGTGCTCCTCCTGATCTCCTCCTGCATAAGATCCAACCACAGTCGTTCCCAATCCGACAATTTCTCCCTTCCATTCACAGAGTCCTGGTAGCAATTCCAACTCTTTGGAAGGCCAAGGAGAGCAAGGCTCACCATATCATCATCGACCGTAGTTATTCCCACACTGCCAAGCTCATATCTACAGGTGGTGAGCTTGTTCAGATATGTGGAAATAGTATCGCCCTTCTCCATCTTGATTCTTCGAAGCTTATCCTTGAGCGCCAATTTCCTCTGGTCGCTGATGTTCTGGTAGAGGTCCTTCAATGTCTTCCACATTGAAAATGGGGTATCCTTCCCATGGAGACTCGAGACAATATGGTCTCGAACTCCCTCAAGGATGATCTATCTCGCCTTCGCCACACACTTCTTCTACTCAGTCAATTCTTGTGCATTAGTTGAAGCTGGCTTTGGGATTTCTTGATCAATAAATTCCTTCAAGCCATTTTCTTCTAATACAGCTTCCATTCTATCTTTCTATGCTATGTAATTTGAGCTACCTTCCAAAGCATACTCGAGTCTCAAGCCATAGAACACCATTAGCAAACCTTGAAGTATGATATGAATTCGATTTGCACCTGCAACCCCGAACTTCAAACTTTGAATTCTCTTCTCAGTATATTGTTCACAACTCTGATACCATGTAGAAAATCTGTGATAGGTTAACCCGATAATGCAATATAAATCAAAGAAGAATGCTATAACCTACTTATACTATCAATTTGTGAAAGCTTAAAGATCGAGCTAAACAATATAACCAAAAGAAGAAGAATCAATGGCACAATACACATGAAAATACTTTGGGGAAAGCCTTAACTAAAAACCCCACACTATTGTATTATCATACATGGTGGAAATACATAGGAATTATACAAAGCCTTAGCTCTCACAGCTAGCCAACTCTCAGTACAATCCTCACAGATGCTCAAAGGTAATCTTGGCTTCTCTCCATCCTTCCTCTCTGTCCTCCAAGCTCCTATTTCCTTGCATTGTTCCTTGTGGATGATTTGCCTATTACCAAGTGGAAAACCAAGCCTTCAAAAATGCGCAATCCTCAAGGATGAATCCTTGACTGCATGCATGATTTTTCTCCATGAGAAAACACATGCCACTAATAGTACATTGCCCTTGAACATTAATCTCAACTGGGTCTTTCTCAGAATAGACATGCATGAGTTTTTTATGAGGGAATATTTAGTTAACTGGAGTAGCACTAGTTGAGTGCATTAATGCATCAACTGACTGTTAACTCACTATTAGTTCCTCAAACAGTTTGGAACTAATTTCACTGGACTTAACTCAGTAAACTGAGTTAACTAATTACAACTCAAATATAACTCAATCTTGTCTCTTTAATTTAAGGGATAACTCTTGCATGACTTCATAAAGACTTCTAACTTGAATTTCTTCAACTAATTAATTTAAAATTAATTAATTAATTATTTCCAAGTAGTTGTTAAGACTAAATTCGATTTTAATTCACAATTTAATTCAAGGACAAATTAAATTGGAATAATCTTGTTGCCATATTTCAACAATGTTGATGTTGTATGGGAATCAGGGTGTTGATTTTTGTGTAGCTTGGGAGGTACTCCAAACCCTAGTGTTCGAGAGTTGGAGGTCAAAGCCCCACAAGTAGGCTTGTGGGCTTAGAACCCAAGCCTGGCATTTTTCACCCAATAGTGTTTGGGGCAATTCTAGAAGCACATTTCTACATGTGATGGAATGAGACAATAGAGAGTGGAAAGGATAATCCAACGCTTCGAGAATCGTCGAATTTTGAGTTGCAGAAGTGGAGAAATGAATTTTTGAATTTGACAAGTAATTATTGGTTTTCAAGTCATGTAGGCTTGAAGTAAAATTTGGCCAATAGATGTGTCTCTTCACTAATTCGTGGATCCCTTTATTTTGTGTATAATATAGAGGTGATGGAGTCACTTTAGACTCATCCATGTGTGCAACTCTTGCCTCACAAGAGCTCAGTGGAGAGAGGTATTTTTGTTCTGGGTCGCAGCAAGGAGGATTGGACCAGTGTGGGTTAGAGGGTTGTTTTGATGCCATTTCAGGAGCACTGAGATGTTGAAGTGAAGACCGTAGTGCTTTGTTGGAGGGTCACGGGAGGAGGGGTCTGTTTGAGGGTTTGTTGTGGTGGGAAAACCCTCAAAATGTTGGGTATACGACCAAAGTCCCACATTGACTAGAAGTGGGGAGGATCATGGGTATATAAGGATGGACAAATATCTCCATTGGTATGAGGCCTTTTGGGGTAAAGCCCAAAAACAAATCCATGAGGGCTTAGGCCCAAAGTGGACAATATCATACCATTGTGGAGATATGTGGTGTCCAGAGTCCTAACAAGTGGTATCAGAGCCATGCCCCGAAGTTAGCCAAGTGGATGAATTCTCGGAATGCCGAACGAAGGTGGTGGGCCCCGGTAATATCACGATGGGATCCGTGGATGAGCTCGGTTAGACAGGCGGTGTGCTCCGGATTCTTCATGGACGTGTCCTGGTCCCAACACGGTGAAGAGGAGTTGACCTAGGAAGAGCAAGCTCTCGAGGCAGGTGGTGCTTCCATGTAAGGCGTGAGCTTCCAACGCATTGGAGCAGAGAATCCTGGTTGGTAGAGAGTGGACGGATGGATAATCGTTTGAGGGGAGGCTCGATGGTCCTTTGTTTGAGGGGAGGATTGTTGGGTATACGACCAAAGTCCCACATTGACTAGAAGTGAGGAGGATCATGGGTATATAAGGATGGACAAATATCTCCATTGGTATGAGGCCTTTTGGGGTAAAGCCCAAAAACAAATCCATGAGGACTTAGGCCCAAAGTGGACAATATCATACCATTGTGAAGATATGTGGTGTCCAGAGTCCTAACACAAAATAGGTTGTCGCAGACTATTTGAAGGAGTGAAGGACAGTCGTTGTCATAACAGGGAGGACAATTCTTGTTAAGGGATAGAAATTGCCCATACATTGTAGCATGAAGGGAGGTCCTTCTACTAAAGGAAAACCGCAGTCCTTAGGGTCAATTCTGGTTGAGAATAAGGGCTAGAAAAGGGACTGTCATGATGCCCTAGTTTGCAACGGTGGAGCAACCTTCAAATAGTGGACAAATGTATGTATTTTAGCGAATTTTTGCAAGTGTTGGATCCTAGTTTGAGGATCAGTCTTGGATCGTTTATAGGGAAGCATTCGGAGTTCAAATAGGGGTGGCAGACCTCATGGTTAGATGCCCTAAACCAGTGACAATTTCCACAGTGATTGGACAACAGACTTGGAGCGGAAGTTTGATGTGTGTTGGGTCAAAGAGTTTGACCATTGATTGGATTGATTGATGGGAATCTTGAGGATACCTTAGGAGTTGTTTGGAGGAGCCCACGTGGACTGTTGGGAAGCCTACCAAGTAACTAAGGTGACAACAAGCACATCAGATTGGAAGATAAGAGGAAAACAACAAGGAGCGTTGCATATGGACTCTTGTATGATAGTTGGATAGATGTCCTAGGTGAGGACATGATTCGTGCTCAGATTTGTGTAATAGTTCCTCTATTGCAGAAGCAAAGGACGAATTGGTGAAGCCTATGGGCATCTGTGTGTAAGGGTCTCCTAGGTGTGGGGATTCCCTAACTAGGTGCAGATGCTACAATGTGGATTTGGTCTCTCATGGATTGTTGGAGGGCAGCGTGAGAAAAGACCAAGTGTGGATGTGATTGGCACTTATGGTATGTTGGAGGACAGTGGGATAGTGTCCAAGTTAGAGCCTGGTAACCAACACCTTAATGGAAAAAGGTGGTTGCAAGAGAGGAAATTGATGAGCTCAAGGGTCTGATCATCCAGGAGAATTTTGTGGAGCCTGAGACTTGTGTGTGGAGAAGGACATCTACAGCAGAAGATGGGTAGTCCTCCTAGCCTGTGTTCATTGTGGGAGATGGACATCTTGTAGTGATAGGTGGTAGCCCTTCGTGCCCTATGTTGGTCTCCATCGGTGCAATGCAAGAAGACAATAGAGTGTTGAAGTCCCTCAGTAGCTGAGGAACAGCAATGCGAAGTTGAGAGTTGTTCACGAGTGGAGTTGTGAAAAACTCGACAAGGGTCTCGATGTGTTGTGGCCTTGATGGACTATGGCACAACTAGAGAGCAGAATGGATAGCCGAGATTCAATGACCAGATGGACTTGGAGCATTGATAGAGGTAGGAGTTGTAGATTGAGAGACAAAGGACTGGACTGGTATAGGGTACAACCGAGGGGAGCTGAGAGAGTCGACTTCATCATCAAAATGGTCAGAGTATCTTGTTAAGGGCAGATTGGTCGTTGATGTACTAACAACACGCCCCAGTTTGTATCTTGTACTAGTAGATGTATGAGAGCCATTATCCCTGGTACGGGAGCCCTAGACTATTGTATTATATGTTGTTTAATATAAAAAAGTTGGGTTGAAAATTTGTAAAAAGTTTTCTATATTCTGTGCATGTGTGATTTACTGATGTTTATATTTTGATGTGCAAATTAGTATCATTGAGATTCTTGGTTTGGTAGCGTCAAAGATTTTAAGACTCTATCCTAGACCCAAGGTCAAGGAAATTCAACAACGGGTAGTCGGGAACCGTTGGAGTCAGAAGCACTTGCAAAATCGCCCAAGGAACAAGGAATGACCTCCCAACCCCTTTAAGTGGGCCCTATGGCAGTCATACAAAGTATGTACCTAAGTCTTTAATCAAAGAATGATTTTTCGTGAGTCACAAAGAGAGCTACGCTTTAAACAAGAGAGAAAAAGGAGACGAGGGTCATAGTATAAAATAATTAGAAGGGGCTTGATACAATAGGAGAAATCTCACCGCGGTGAACTTAAGAGCGAGAACCAAAAAATATTCGATGGGTTTGAAAATTATAATAAATAAAGGCAGAGGAGGTCACGATGTTTCGAAGAAAAAAATGTGGCAGCCTACGCCATAACAAACTGACACTGTCAAACGAATTAATATTTTGAGGTTTGTGGTTTCGATCACTGCCACAAAAAATCTTGGGTAAGTTAACCAGGCCACCGGAGGGGCCTGCTATCAAATCTCCTTATACCATTTAAGGTCTCAGCGTGCCTCGGGTGAAATGTTTCTCCCTCATGGGAGAATGAAAATGTCAGCGTTGTGCTAGACTACAATAGAAATCTTTGTTGGCAATCTAAGGTTGAACCCTAGGTCTATAATTAAAACTTTTCACCAACACAAGATCCTGGGCTCTCCCTTACTCTGCAATCCTCCTTTTCACATAACAAGTTCCCACTCCTTTGGTTCGTTGATGAGGTGGACTTTAATTCTTTCAGGGACGCAAAAGCTAGCTCATGTGCATTACGTTGATCCAATGCATCAACTATAAATTTCCATCCATAAATACTTGTGTTTTGAGCATATAGATCCATCTCTGGCTCTTCTTGGTTTTTTTCACAACATTGTGACATTTTCTTTATGCTTGGTAGGAATATTTTTTTCCTTGATTTGCTTAGGATACCATATCATGGTGTTTCTACAATCACGTGTTATATGTACAAAGTTATGACATTTATAGCATTATGTATTGTACTTGAATAATGGAGTGAATGAATTATGATTTTTACTACTATAGCCATTAGGACCTCTGATTTGATATCTTGTAAACTTGTATTTGAAATTCTGATAAGCTCCTCTGTTACTTACACAATCACTCCTAGCATAGGCTCTATAATTCCTTGCTTTATGTCCAAAGATTGTACATGAAAAACAATGACCAAGAAATATAGATTAATACCTAGTTGAGTAGGATACCCTTGATGAAGTAGTTCTTCTAAATTTGTTCTTCTTTGGAGGGAATTTAATTCTTTGATGACCTTTGTCTCTTAATAACTTGTTACTTGAGTTATGTAGGGACCCTTTGAGAGCATCAACATAGCTTCTTGGTGAAGTTGTTATACCAACCTCATCCTCATTTATTCCCTTGCATCCATTGTGGTTGGGGATTTGAATAATTTCAACATGGCCTTCAAGCTTTTATGGTGCCTTGAGGCTTGCACCTTCTTTTGTTTGAAATCTCACCCACATAACGAAGACCTGTTTTGTAGTACGATGATCGTTGTTTGGTGAGAATACCATCCAACCTTTGAGAACTTTTCAATTCCTTATTGAGCTTGTCTACCTCATTCCTTAATGAGACAATCATTGCTTCAAACTTTTCACAATTTTTTTCTTTTTCCTTTATTTAGATTTTAATCACTTCTTTTGTTCTCTTAGCTTCTTCTAGTTGGATTTTCAAGGAGATGACTTCTTCAGATTTTTTATCTTTCTCTTTTTGTTTTTGATCAACTTCTACTTTTAGCTTCTCATAATCCTCAACATTTTCCTTCACCTAACTTGTCAACATTTCTTCTACCTTTTCAAGGATTTGCAACTATTCATTAAGCCTTATATTTTTTCTTCTCAGCCTCTCAAATTCTCCTTCAACATCAATGGTGCAACCTTATTCTAGATTTGATTGCCTCTTGTGATTTCCTTCTTCTTCTTTACAAAGTTCTTTATTCATGGCTATAGAGGAGCCTTCTTTCAAGAGTTTGGAGTCACAATTTCTTGATTTTTCCATCTATGTTTCTGAGGTCTACCTTCTAGCTATTAGGTTGTGTATGAAGGAACCTACTCTAGTACTAATTGTAGGAAATACTGAGAGAGGTTGAATCAATATTTCACTTAGTTAAATCTTGAAATTGAATTCACATCACATAATCGATAATTTATAATGTATGAACATAGAGATCAAAAGTACAATTCAAAAAATTGAAGAAAAAACACTTGTAAACAATCTTCAATTCATTACAACCATTTGTGAGGGCACCAATCCTCTGTAAACACCAACTTACAAAAATTGTAGGCTCCACCTATCAAGAAGATGAGGACACCAATCCTTAGTAATCACCAACTTACAACTTTCGTAGGCACCAACCTACAAGAGATTTCAATTCCCCCATTGAGCTTCAACTCAGTAACTTCGTAGGCACGTGGTAGGCACCAACCTTCAAGATGTTAGAAAATTATATATTACGGAGCAATGGAACACATAAAATATTGCAGAAATATAAACACAGAAAACGCACAAAACAAGAGAGACACAGATATACATGGTTCACCCAGTTTGGGCTACGTCCACCCTGAACAGCCAGTCCTTCCTTTCTATTATCCAGCAAAATGAAGAGACACAACCTACAGCAAATCTGTTGTAATATCCTCTGTTTTCTCTCACAGTCTCACCTCTCTTTTTCTCGCTCACATAATACACATCTATATCTCAGCCTCCAATACAATGCCCTCATACAAAGAGAGGGGTTGCCTTCTAGGGCAAAAAACCCTAAACTAAACATAAGTTCTACCGTCAGATCATCTGCCTAATGAACGGCCCAGATTGACTAGAAATTACTATACTTTTACAAGGCAATTTTACATTTGTTTTTAGCTTCAGGGGCGCTGCCTTCGAGCCCCCGCTAGCCCCCGGACCCCCCAGCCGGGGGGGATTAGCCCCCCCGGACCCCCGCGGGGGGGACAAGTCCCCCCCGCACCCCCCCGCGTGGAGGGGTGTACAAACTTCCTGGGGTATACATCCGGCTGAAACAAAGACTTCTGAACAATCATGCTCCACACAAGAGACTTCAATCACCTCAAATGAGCACCAAATTAACAATTTGCGGGCACCAACCTATTCCTTCAATTTGTTCCTTAGACCTATCAACACTAATTCTTGTAATGTATTCACTTTCTTTAGCAGGGTTGTTCCCCTACCATGCGGCCCTTAGGTTTTCACCTTCAATCATGACTACAACCACTTGTCTTCTTCTTTATCCTATTTCCTAGTCATCTTGTTCTTCTGGACTAGTCGCCTTGAAGTATTTATTATAATCAATAACCTCTTGCATACTTTCCTTAATAGCTTCGAAAACCAATAGAACTCGGCTAATATCTCCCTTAACATTGTTGTCACACCTTAAATAGACCTCCACCTCTTAAGAAATCTGGTCCTAATTTGGGTTCAAAAATAGGTCTACAAAAGATGAATTAGGGCTCGACCTCCCTTTTCACAGTAGTAGAGTCTAGCGTCCAAAAACAGGCTTGAAAATAACCTCTAACAGAGCTCGACTATATTCAAAATCGGGTCAAATATTTCCCTCAAAATTGTGCAACAAAAGGACCTCCAACCAAGATAGGACTCAACCTTCATTCTAGGCTTGAACTTAGATTTCAAACAAACTTGAAATTTGGCCTAAAACCTTTGTACTTTGTGCTTAAAAAAACCTAAAATAACTAGAAACCCTTCCCAAAAACAATGCTAAGAACCCTTCAAAATATGTGCCAAAACCCTGCCACAAAAAGTTTCTTTAAGTCAGCTTTACTTTCGTTCTTCTCAGTTCATGAGATATGAAGTTTGTGTTGAAGGAAGTGTAACTAGGTTCGGTCTTCATAAATGTACTTTTGATATTTGTACTTATTCAAGAAAATAAATATTATTTTTATAATATATATCAATGAGTTTCTTGCTCATTGAAATAGGTCTAGCACATGTTAAGTGTTATAGGTGAGTCAAATAGTCAAAAGGAAATGTTGAAGGCCTTAAGGGCATGTTACACCATGTATGATTATGTATTAGGGTCAAGAGAATACCTCCAAGAAAATTCAAGTCTCCTCCTATGCAAAGGCACCATCAAAGAAGCTCCTTCAAGCATGTTACACCACCAAAGAAACCATCTGAAGTTTGCATAAAAAGTTGGCCTACAAATAGTTAACATGTCGACCTTCTAGTCGGCCTAAAAGGAGGGACAGTCCTCTATAAATAGAGGTTTTCCACTCCATTACAACACCAATCAAGAGCTATGAAATACGAGTAGAGAAGAAGCTAAGAAAAGGACGAAGAAGAGGTCATTTAGGGCAGTGAAGGAAGAGAGAAAGAAGTTGAGGTGGAAGGCATTGTTTTTTCTAGGGTTAACACAGCCACACGTGCAAAAAAGGAAGGGTTTTCCTGCGATCATAACAACAGAAATTGACAGTGACATATCTCTCTATTTTGGGCTAGAAAACAAGGCCTATAAAGCCTCTCACTCAAGCAAAGAAGGAAGAGGTCAACATCACAAGGAAAACAGTCACACGTACGAAGGTAAGAAGGTTGTCTCTGTTGTCATAACAACCCTCCCATTGCAATCATACAAGTTCATTGGTTGGTGAAGAGAAGGAAGGGATCATCATAAGGAAAGGGTCTCATCAAGGTATCTCCTCTAAAGCAAGTGCAACAAAGTTGGAAGGAGGACAAAGTACCGGGAAATGAAGTGTCGAAAGAAGGAAGTGTTGGGGAACAAAGTGCAAAAAGAAGGAATGACTTGACTTGTTCTTGGATGACATTATAGTCAAGGGTCTAGGGTTTGGAAATGATCAACAAGAAGCTTCAATAAGAGAAACTTACTAAAGGGTTTTCCTCTCAAGAGAAGAGAGGTTTTGGCCCTGACAAAGAGCCAACACCTTGTGTTCTTGTTCTTGTGTTTTGGTAGCAATTTGATGAAGTACGCACACATGCATTAATAAGAAGAAGAAGAAGATTAAGCTAACAAGAAAAAGTAAAAAGACTCCACAAATTGTTATCAAGTAATGAAGAATCGCACTACACCTAATTTCCCTATATTCTTCAACATTTTGGACCTACTCCTTCACTCTCAGAAACACAAAACCAAATGCTTGAGTCAAGTAGTTAGAAATTCTCCTTCTCATGCCTATTTATAGTGTGTTTGGATGTTGGGTTAGGGTTGACTTGTCCACTGGTTAACTCGACAGGTGCAACTGGAAGACAGTATAGTAAATATTAAAAAATTCATTCCTCCTCATTTGTGAGGAGTTAGAAGGTGTGTTGTATATTTTTCAAAAATTCCTAGAATAATTTGTCTGACCATATATCCTATGATTCCATTTGAGTTAGGTAATTGAAGTAAAAAGGCCTTCAAAGATAGGGTATCCAAATGGGGCTTGCTTTTACTTTAGTTGGGTCATCTTGACAAAATATTTAATATCTCCTCAATCTTATGGTATTACAGAGAGTGATATATACTATTGGAAATGTCTTGGAATATGATATTTGACTATGTAATTTTATCTTTCATTTGGACAGGATTTTAACATCAATAATTGTTGGAAATACCAAGAGGGGGTGAATCAATATTTCTTATCAATTAATAAATTTATCAATTTTTTAGAGCATTAACAACAAGTAAAACACCAACACATCAAGAGAACAATGCACAAGAGATTTTTAGGTGGAAACCCTTCCGGGAGAAAAACCATTGAACGCTTTTCTAATAATTTTAATGAGTAAAAAATATGCTTCAACTACGACAAAAGGGAAGCCTAAACTCCCTAGTACTCTAGAAAATGGTTCATTTTATCAGGAAGCTCCAACTCCTGAAAGAATGTTGCTACACGTCGATTTACTAGATTTGACTGGAAGGATGCTCCAACACCCTGCAAACCCCAATTTTCCCCAGCATGACCCTACCACCCTGAAGTGTTTTCAGGCTACAACCTGAAGGATACTTCACTCTCTTGCCTTGAACCACCTTGCCACCTTGAAAATAAAAGAGAAATAACTATGGGCTCTTGTATCAAGGACAATGACGCACTTACAATGATTTTCAATAAAACCCTTTCTGCAATTTATGTGCTTCGAATATATAATGAGAACCTAACTTTTCAAAACTTCTGCTAAAATGATGTGATACTATAATTGAGTAGCAAGAGACTTCAACATCAATCTGAAAAACTCAATTACTTGATACAACGATGCCTGAAGATGATCTAATGTCACTGTAGATGATACTTTTTCAATGAGGTGGTGCAGGTCAATAATGTTACCACTACCGAGGCCTTCAAGATTGTACTTTCACTGCAAGACTATCCTTGGCTTTTATTGTCTCAATTAATCATTCTTCCTGCCTTGTTGGAGATGGATCCCATGTAGTGTAATAATTGTGCCTTGAAAACTAATTTTTTGAAACCCTTATTCAACATAGATTCTTAGAAACCACAATACTCATGTATTCTTTCAAGACATAAATCAGTGTGATCAAACCCTCAATTAAATTCATTGATGTACATATTTTAGTTTCACAGCAACAGTGCACCGAATCCTTATTTTCTGAGTAGAAGACAACACTGACAAGTTTCCACCAAAATAGATTTGAAACATATGTTTTTGAAGGGTTGAATAGGTCTATCAAACAAGTCAAAATGAAACCCTATACATACCTTGTTATAGACAACCATGCATTGTAATAAGGTCAAATTGAGAAGCTTCAGAATATGTGACACTTGTACATTCAGATTAATCCCTTAAGCGATCATAGATCTTTCCACAACATGTTAAAAAAAATTCTCTAGTTCGCACAAATCTGAATTAGTATTTACGCTTCTGATCACGTCTTGTTGAGAAGGAAACGTCCAAGGTTTGGTCCTTAATTACAACAATAGATCAAACACAAATTAGGGCTGAAGTTATGTGCTATATTCATGCAAGTATAATCTTGATATTATCCCAACAATGACATAGACATGCCATAATTAAGGCTACAAGTCTATGCAAGGATAACCGTGGATATGGTCTTCAAAAGAACCATGAATATAATTCAGAGAGCCATAAGTATGGTCAAAAGAGAGAGTCGCAAATATACCCTTGAGATTCTCCTGAAATTCCACTGAAATCTCGGGCTAAGAGACAATAAATTGTGCAAGTATGATCTCAGAAAAAATACCCCAGGTTTGTTATCAAATCTGCACCAAGTTTGCACAGTATGGGCTTTAGATCATGTCCAAATTTCTGCATCAAGTGCATTGTGTTGCACGGAACCCTTAACCAAAAGATGTAACCATAATTCCAAAAACCCTTCTAGATATTTGACCTCACAAGTAGATTTTCAGGACTCCTCTTGGCCACAGGGATATCATAGAATTTTTTTTCACGATATTAGTGTCCAAATACTTGCCTTTGAGGAGAGGAGGAGCCTCTTTTTATAATGTCTAGAGAGGCTTCCAGGAAGGGCTGGCGAATTTGCCTTGGAGAGAAATTTGAATTTTGAGAATTCAAATTTTGGAGCCCAAAACCCCTTCTTCAATTTAGATCGACTTGCATTTAGATTTTAATTTAAATTTTGATCCCTTCCACAAGGTAGCTTTTGCCAAAATAGAATTTGATTTAATTTTTAGTGAAAGTCCCTCTTGGCTTCATAATTTGTTGGCTAATGATAGACTGCCACATCATCTCCTTTTGCGGACATTGACCACAACAAGGGGGCTTTAACCTTCCAAAAGATGTATCTTTGAAACCACAAGGAGCTATGAGGCGTGCCATATATCATTAGAATCGAAATGAGAGTACCACCCAATGAAGGTGATATTGACCCCAGAAATCATGATTTTCCATGTCATCTTGGTCAACAAAAACGAGGCTTCTCCTAGTGCTGCTTTAGTTTACATCAATGCCAACCACATTTCAACATTCTCCCCCTTTGTCATTGATGAAAACCATGTACTCCCCCTGCGATCACTTCTCACCCTGACTCCATGCCTTTGATCTTCCTAGCATGTTTTCTCCCCCCCTTTGACACCAATAGAAAAGGGTGACTCCCCCTAACAAGATACATGCTTCTTCGTTGTTGTACTATGCCTTTTCTCCCCTTGTTTGCTTAGCTAGATCGATGTGAACCTAGTAGAATCTCAAGAGTCTTCCAATATACTCAAAATTTTCTCTATGGAGAGCTTAGTGAAGATATTGGTTATCTTCTCCTTTGTCTCAATGTACTCAACTTTGATATTCTTCTCTACAACATGTTCCCATAGAAAGTGATATTTAATAGGAATGTGTTTTCTTAATGCATGATAGGATTTGTGGAGAGACTTATGGAGTTGGTGTTGTCATAGAACATCAAAATGGGCTCATCAAACTTCACCTGTAGATCCTATAAAGTTTGTTTCATCCAGAGGACTTGAGTACAACATGTTGTCGATCTTATGTATTATGCTTCTGTTGTGGATAAGGAGATTGAACACTGCTTCTTACTCAACCATGGTAAAATACAACCACCAAAAACCGAAGTAGAAGGCTGCTCCACTAGTGATTTTATGATTATCAACATTGTCCGCCCAATCTGCATCTGTATAAGTTGTGACAATTAGATTATTTCCTTTTGGATACCATAGTCCAAAATGTGTTGTTCCTTTAAGGTATCGAAAGAATTTTCACTACAACAACATGGATTCTTTTAGTGTTGCTTGGAAACACACTACCTGTCCAACTACCTACATCACATTTGGTCTTGAGGCTATCACATAAAGTAGACTTCCAATCAACGATCTATACATTCTTTGATATGTATCCTTGGATATATCATCCTTGCTTAACTTACAACCAATCACCATCGAAGTGCTAACTGGTTTACAATCCTCCATCTGAAACCTCTTCAACATTTCTTTAATGTACTTGGTTTGAAAAATGAATATGCCATTGTCTTCCTGAGATATTTGAAGTCCCAAGAAGAAGGTCAACTCACCAAGTAAGGACATTTCAAACTCACTTTGCATGTCACTAGAAAACTTATTACTTAGTCTGTCATCATCGCTCCCAAAGATGATATCATCCACATACACCTCAATGAGAGTCAAGTTGTCTTGTTCAACCTTTATATATAAGTTGTTATCGACACTTCCTCTTTTGAATCCTTGTTTTTGCAAACACATGTCCAAGGCATACCAAGCTCTAGGAGCTTGCTTGAGACCATAAAAATCCTTCTTAACCTACAAACATAATCCTTCTTGTCAGTAAGCAAAAATCCTTCAAGTTGTTATATGCAAACTTCTTATAATTCTCCATTTAAGAAGGAAAACTTGACATCCATATGATGCACCTTAATCCATCTTGAACGAGCATAGGCCAAGAATACTCGGATGGATTCCATCCTAGCTGCTAGTGCAAATGTCTCTTCAAAATATTTTCCTTTAATCTACGTATATCCTTTACAAACCAATCTTGCTTTGTTCTTGGTTCCCTAACCATCTTCATTCAGTCCAGTTTTGAAGACCCATTTTGTGTCAATTGCATTTTTGTCCTTCAAACTTGGAACCAATTCCCATGTGTCATTCTTTTCAATTTGATCTAGTTCCTATTCCATGGCCTTGATCCAGTGTTCATCATGGCTAGCTTCTTCAAAGTTGCTAGGCTCAAGTGTGGATAATAAAGCGAGATGACTTTGTTCTGGCCTGCTTCTTCTGGTTCCTATTCCTGCATTTACATCACCAATAATCTAATCTGATGGATGATTCTTTTGGTACCAGCATTTGGGATCTTTAGATGGTTCTTGTTGATTGTTTTCTTGATTGGTAGTTGACTCCTCTTGCTCTTCTACTTCTTCTTCCTTAACCTTTTCTTCTTGTTTTGGTTCTTGAGTTTCTTCATTCCTTGAAGATGATGATCCTTGCTTCGTCTTTGTTTCATCAAAGGTTACATTAATTCTCTCCACGATCTTGTTGAGTCTTATATTGTAGCATCTGTATGCTTTTCTCTTTTGTGAGTACCCAACAAATATGCCTTCGTCTACTCAAGAGTCAAATTTCTTGATCTTCTTATCTTCCCTCTTAATGTAGCATTTGCTCTCGAAAACTTTGAAGTGCTTGACATTTGTTGGTATTCCTTTCCATAGTTCATACGAGGTCTTGTCATTGTTTCTTCTAAGCATTCCTCTATTTAGAATGTGTATTGTTGTCTCCATTGCCTAGACCCAAAATACATCACCTAATTTGGAATCATTCAACATGGTCCTAGCCATTTCTTCAACTGTTCTATTCTTTCTTTCGACAACTCCATTTTGTTGTGGTGCCCTCGCTGCTGCAAACTATCTCTTTATTCCTTGTTCCTCACAAAAGTGTTGGAATTCCTTAGATGTGAACTCCCCTCCATTATCAAATCTCAAACATTTGATTTTCAGATCAGTTTCATTCTCAACCATCTCCTTGTAGATTCTAAAGCATTCAAAGGCTTCATATTTCTTCTTCAAGAAGCTAATTGTTGTCATCCTGGTATAATCGTCAACCATTAGCATGAAGTATTGTTCACCATCCAATCCTTTGGTTCTCATTGGTCCACATAAGTCGGTGTGTACCAACTCTAATGGTTTTGAAGTGGAATGTTCCTTGGTCTTGAACTCAACTCTTGTTTGTTTTCCATGCTTACAGTGCTTACATGAAGTGCTATCTGGTTTTGAAATCTCTAGCATTTCTCTCACTTCTTTTTTGTTGATTCTGACTAGGTTATCAAAGTTCATGTGTCCCATCCTTTTGTGCCAGAGCCAACTTTCATCCTCTTTAGCCAAGAAACAACCTTCCTTTCCAATCTCATCCAAGGTGTATATGTCATTTGGAGTTCTTGTTGTTGTTGCCACCAACCTACCTGATTTATCCCTTCTTATTTCACATTTCTTTGAGTCAAACAACAACGTGTGCCCTTGATCACACATTTGACTCACACTTAGTAGATTGTGGTTCAATTTTTCAATGAGTAACACATCTTTTGTTGTAGCTTTCTTGCTTCCGAGCTTAATTGTACCCTTTCCTATCACCTTTGCAAAGCCATCATTTCTGAATGAGATTGTTCCATCGTTATCTTCCTGCAGAGATACAATTTTTTTCTTATCCCATGTCATATGTGTTGAGCAGCCACTATCGACATACCATACACTTTTATTGCTTTGAGCCTTTAAGGAAATGGCACAACTTTTGTTTTTCTTCTTCTAAACCTTTGGAGGAGCATGTTGTGATTCCCTTGGATAAGTGGTTAACCTGCAATCTTTAGCCAGATGTCCAAAATTGTTGCATTTGTAGCATTCTACTTCATTGCTTAAGTGTCCAAAAATGTTATAACTTTGTTTGTAATCTTCCTGATATCTTCTAGAATAATCATTCCTCGAGTAGCTTGTGTCCCTGGCATAAGCTTTAAAATTCACAGCCTTAAAGGCCAAAATTGTTGCAAGAAAAACATACACCAAGAAAGATAGTATGATATCTGGGAGAAGATCTTCTTTGTGGTATAGTTCTCTAGAGGCCTTCCTCTTGTGATCTCTTCAATACAGGTTGTTGATTTTGCATCGGTTGACCTTGAGCCTTTTTTGTGATAGGAATGCTTCCCTCCTTGGAATCCTTGACCATGTTAGCATCTGCTTTATGTTGAGCTTCCTTTTATGCCATCGTGTAGCTAGAGCCTTTGAAAAATGTGGGTTTATTTCCTAATCCATTCTTGTCACTGCATGATCTTTGACTGCTGATAATTTCATCCAAAACTTTGTTGTTGTTTGTGAAGCTTTGTTGATTGTTCTTCTCATGTGCTTCCTTCCGAAGAGAGAGAATTTATGCTTCCAAAACTGTCTTTGTCTTAATGTTATCTTTCAAGTCCTTTTTGAGCAATTCTTCAATTTTCTTTGCCTCTTCCAACTGCACTTTGAGACTGATGATAATATTTTCTGACTCTTCTATCTTTCGGTTGAGACCCTTAGCGTCCTTCTTTAATTCACTCAATTCTGCTTCCAATGTTTTGAAGTTCCGTCTTTCTACTTTTAGGTATTTTCAAGCGTTGATAAGTTCTCTGTCAAGATCTACCTCGCCTTCTTCCTATTCATCATCTTTTGGTTCTTCAAGGGATTCCTTCATGTTATCTCATTCCATAAAAAAAAACCATTCCTATGTCATTTTCACTGTCACTATCACTCTCTTCTTCAAATGAGGAGTTATCTTCCTTCGAGTAGAAATTTTTCTTGAAGCCTTTCTTTTTACCTTGCTCCTTGTATCTTCTTTGATTCTTCTTTTCTTTCCTCAAAGATTCGTCTTCATCATCATTATCTGAATTATTTACATAAGAACACTTTGAAGCGAAATGACCAATTTCACCACAATTGAAACATTTTAAGGGGAGCTTACCTTTGTACTTGTTTCTCCTCTTTTTAGCTTCCTCACAAAGTTGGCTACACTCATATGAGATTTCATAGTCGTTGCAATTAGGGCTTGGCTTAGACTATTATCAGAATTCTTTAACATAAGGACACTTTGAAGCGAAATGACCAATTTCACCACAATTGAAACATTTTAAGGGGAGATTACCTTTGTACTTGTTTTTCTTCTTTTTAGCTTCCTCACAAAGTTGGTTATCTCTTCATATGAGATTTCATAGTCGCTGCAATTAGGGCTTGGCTTAGACTGTTGCTTGTTTTTCCTTGCCTTCTTGGGTGTCGTAAAAATTGTCTCTCTTTTGGATGGGTTCTCCTGCTCTGTTCTCATTTTGTAAGCTATAAGTATTCCATGCAACTCGTCCATGGTGACCTTTTCTAGGTTCGATCTTTCTTCTAGCGCAAAGACTTTGGCATCAAATCTCATCGAAAGTGATCTTAGTATTTTCCGAACAATCACTTCGACTTCAATTTGTTCTCCCAATTCTTGTATGGCATTTACTACTTTATCAAATCATAGAAAATAAATTGCAATATTTTCTTCTTCATTCATTTTTAGCTACTCAAATATTCCTCTAGAGGTTTGAAGCTTGGCCTCCTTGACCCTCATATCCCCTTCATATATATTTTGGAGCTTGTCCCAAATGTCTTTTGTTGATTTACAATGGATTACAATGACATACACTAATTATGTTAGACCATTCAACATAGAACTCATAACTTTAGCATTATTATCATACAACTTCTTACCTGCACCATTTGTTGGAGTAGAAGGTTTTGTATATCTAGTCATTATAGAGCGCCAAACATCATATCCTTGTGTTTGCACATATGCTTTCAATCTTCCACTCCAAAGCACATAGTTTTTTCCATTAGATATTGGGACTCTAATCTTTGTGCACTCCATGATCTCCCTTCGAGTGGTTAAATTGCTTGTGAAAGAACCTAGTCTAATACTAATTGTTGGAAACATTGAAAGGGGGGTGAATCAATATTTTTTATCAATTCATATATTTATTAATTTTTCAAAACATTAACAAGAAGTAAAATATCAACACATCAAGATAACAGTGCACAAGAGTTTTTTAGGTGGAAACCCTTCCAGAGGAAAAACAATTGAACATTTTTTAATAATTTTAATTAGTATAAATTATGCTTCAACTCCAACTTAAAAGGGAAGCCCCAACTGCCTAGACTCTAGAAAAGCACTCATTTTATCAGGAAGCTCCAACTCCTGAAAGGACGCTGCTACACCCTGATTTATTAGCGTCGACTAGAAGGTCGCTCCAACACGCTGGGTTTATCAACTACAACTGATAATATGCTCCAACACCATGCAAGCTCCAACTTTCCCTAGCACCACCCTACCACCCTGAAGTGTTTCAAGGTACAACCTAAAGGAGACTTCACTCTCATGCCTTGCACCACCCAGCCACCTTGAAAATAAAAGAGAAATAATTGTGGGCTCCCATACCAGGGACAATGACCCACTTACAATGAGTTTCAATAAAACCTTTTCTGCAATTTATGTGCTTCAGATATATAACGAGAACTAGACTTTTCAAAACTTATGCTAAATGATGTGATAGTGTAATTGGGCAACAATAGACTTCAACATCAACTTGAACAACTCAAGTGCTTGATGCAATGATGCCTAAAGATGATATAATGCAATTGTAGATGATACTTTTTCAATGAGGTAGCACAAGTCAATAATGTTACCTCTACTTAGGCCTTCAAGCTTGTACTTTCATTGTAGGATTGTCCTTCACTTTTATTGCCTCAATTTATCATACTTTCTACCTTGCTGGAGATGGATATGGATCCTATGTAGTGTAATAACCTTACCTTAAAAACTAATTTTTTGAAACCCTTATTCAACATAGATTCTTAGAAACCACAATATTCATCTATTCTTTTAGGACATAAAACAATGTGATCGAACCCTCAATTAAATTCAATGATGTACATATTTTAGTTTCGTAACAACAGTGCACTGAATCCTTATTTTCTGAGTAGAAAACAATAGTGACAATTTTCCACCAAAATAGATCTTAAACATATGTCTTTGAAGGGTTGAATAAGTTTTTCAAACAAGCCAAAATGAAACCCTATACATACCTTGTTATAGACAACCATGCACTATGATAAGGCTGAATTGAGAAGCTAGAGAGAATGTGACACTTGTATGTTCGGATTAATCCCTCGAGCAATCACAAACCTTCCCATAACACGCTCAGAAATTTGACCTAGCCTGCACAGATCTGAATTAGTATCCATGCTTTTGATCGCATCTTGTTGAGAAGACAGCATCATGGGCTTAATCCTTAATCAAGGCAACATAGTAGACTCAAATTAGGGTCGAAGTTATGTGCTATATATGTGCAAGTATGACCTCCAAATCATCCTAACAATGACGCAAACATGCCATGCTTAAGGTTGCAGGTATATGCAAGGATAGCCACAGATATGGTCTTCAAAAGAGCCACATATATAATTCAAATAGCCATAAGTATGTTTAGAAGGGAGAGCCGCAAATATTCCCTTGAGATTCTCCTTAAATTCCACTACAATCTCGGGCTCTGAGACAAGAAATTGCACAAGGATGATCTCAGAAAAAACACCCCAAGTATGTTATCAAATTTGCACAATGTTTGCACAAGATAGGTTTTAGATCACGTCTAAATTTCTGCATCAAGTGCATTGTGTTACACGAAACCCTAAACCAAAATATGTAACCATAATTCCCAAAAACCTTCTAGATAGTCGACCTCACAAGTAGATTTTTGGGACTCCTCTTGGCCACAATGATATCAAAGATATTTTTTCACAAGATTAGTGTCCAAATACTTGCCTTTTAGAGGAGGAGCCTCCTTTTATAGTGTCTAGAGAGGCTTCTAGGAGGGGCTGACTAATTTGCCTTGGAGGGAAATTTGAATTTTGAAAATTCAAATTTTGGAGCCCAAAACCCTTTCTTCAATTTACACCGACTTGCATTTAGATTTTAATTTAAATTTCGATCCCTTCCACAATTTGCCAAAATAATATTTGATTTAATTTTTAACAGAAGTCCCTCTTGGCTTCATAATTTGTTGGCTAATGATAAATTGCTACATCATCTCCTTTTGGGGACATTGACCACAACAAGGTGGCTTTGACCTTTCGAAAGACATATCTTTCAAACCGCGAGGAGCTACGAGGCGTGCCATATATTGTTAGAATTAGCATGACAAGAACCATCCAATAAAGGTGATCTTAACCTTAGAAATCATAATTTTCCATGTCATCTTAGTCAACAAAAGCGGGTCTTCTTCTGACATTGTTTGGGTTGACATTAATTGCAACCACATTTCAACAATAATAACCATTTTCAATGGCTTTCAAATATGCAGATGTAGCAAAACAAAGCCAACACCCGTGTTATATGACAATCAAGGGGTGATGAAACTTGTCAAAAACCAATATTTCACAAGCATACCAAACATGTTGATGTACATTGCCACTTCCTCAGACAACTTGTAGAAGATGGATCTATTTAGTTGCAATACCATCCCACATCAGATCAAACTATAGGCCTTCTCACCAAGCCTTTGGGTCTTGAAAAATATGTAAAATTCAAAGATAAATTTGGTGTAGTTAGTAGATTGATCGTTAAGGAAGGGTGTTAAAGTAAATATTAGCTTAATAATGGTCAATTAGTTACTAGACCTAGCAATTAATAAAGTCAATTGGACTTTAATTTATTTTATGTTGTTTATATCTTATTTCACTTTAATGTGTATTTCAAGCAATCCCACATTCATAAAGTGGATTGACTCAACTCCATTGTAACCTATATAAGAAAGCTTTCGCTTTCTCACTATACACTAAAATACAAAGAACTCTTTCAAGTTTGTTTGGTTCCTTTATTTGCTCAGTTTACATAATATTTTATTCATCCAATTTGACACTTGGGTATGTCTTACCAATGTATTTAGGTCATGTTACTACTTAATGTCATCCTAAGTGTAGAATTTGAAAGCATCCAAATGATATATTGGCGTCACTAGGGGGTTAGTCATTGTCGCCTTACCAAACTCCTCTCTATTTAGGTCAGTTCTCCTTCGGCTTGAGGGAGGCTTCCCTTATTAGGATCGTTGGAATTCTAGAGCAATGGGGTGCAAAAGTTGTTTAGAAAATAAGTTCCATTGAAACAGGTTATAAAGATTGCAAAAAATAAAGTGGATGATAAGACTAGAGATTAGCGCCCAATCTATTTAGCAATTGTGGTCATAACAGGGCTCAAATGGCGGTTGTTATGAAGGTGTCAAGAGTTATGTTAATATGCATCATCCATGAATAGAGAAGTATAATCATATAAAACCAAAAAAAAAATTAATAATAAATAAATAAATCATTGATAACCTTGCATGAAAATGGAAGGAGTATACCAAGTTCTTACTCCTTAAGCACATATCGAAATCCATTCCAACAAACATGAAACAACTATAAAAATGCAAAAGAAAACCTCACCCACAAGATATCAACAAAGCCTCCAAACACATCCAAGGGACATGCCATTAAGCTCCAAACGAGATAATCTCCCAAATCCAACCTACAAATATTTGATTGATATAGTTGGAGCAATACCAAGGATCATATGCACAACCCTCCTGCAATATAGGTGGTAATAAGTCCATTCATTCTATTCTTTTGTTTGTCAGTATTTATTTCTTTGAAACACTAATTTGAAACTTGATGTAATTCTTTTTAATTTTGAAATTATATTTCTTTAAAAAAAGCCATCAATGAATAATATAATCATAAATGCAATGTTTTGTATATTTACTTATAAGGGCAACAATTCTATTATTATGCATCACCATAATACATACATGGTCTCTTGAACCCTTATTTTTATGTGCATGTTTTCAAATTTCAAATTGTTTTCTAATAAAACTTATTAAATAAGGTTTTCCTTTTCTCACAACATATTGGAAAATAAAATTGCAAACATTAAAGGAATGATGTAGGATAAAATAATGATTTATAATAATAAAACAACAATAATAATAATCTAATTTTAAGATCACTGACAAACCAAACACCAAATTGGTGTATGAGACCCCCTTGCTTGTAAGACAAGAGACCCCCCTCCACATAACAATTTGATTGTTAAAATCTATAGTGTACATACTCTACCCCCTTTCGATTTGAACTTGCGACCTATTAAAAAGAAACACATGTTCTTAATCATTGGGCTCACTAGAGAAAGAAAGGCATATCAAAATGTAGGCATGATAAAATTATCAGAAAGATTTAAAAATAACATTCAAATATTAAAAAAGAAACACTAAGAACAAGAAAACTATTTACATCAATGAAAATTGGGCCACAAAGATGTATTGTCAATAAAATAATAATAATAATAATAATGATGTAATTTAATTCTAAGGTCATAGCGAAGCCAAACACTAAATTAATGCATGAGATCCCCCATCAAGTTGATGCATGAGACTCCCTTATTTGTGGGGCAATGGACAATTTGACTGTTAAAATCTACATAGTTGTATACACTATACCTCTTTGGAATTGAGCCTATGACTTTTTGCGAGGTAACACGTGTTCTTAACCATTAGGCCCCACTCATCTTGTGCACATACTAACAACACATAGATATGAAGAAAAAAAAGAAAAAAAGCCAACAACATTTTTCACTAAAATGCCATGTCATGTAAACAAAATGATAATCTAATATAAATATAAACCAATAATAATAAAATTGAAAGGTTATAACAAAGATTAGTGATGAGAAATTATTTTCGAAAATAATGCAATTTGGTAACCTAACAATATTAGTATGTTTAAGTCGTCATAAAATGAAATGAAAATGAACAGTAAGGAGAATATATATATATGACGACATAACAATTAAAAACATAAAAACATGTATTTAGAAAATTTTGTCAATACCAACTAGAGCATTTCAAACTGTAAATCAAACAAATGTACCCTAACAAATTAGCGAGAGATCTAACATTTCGAATATTCTAAATAGAATCGTGATGTGCATTTGTAATTCCTTTAAAAAGGTATTGTCTTTGTGAAGACCATTCATATAATTGTGTTTATTTATTTATATATTTTTTGGAACTTGTTTTATTTGATCACGACTTTCAACTTAGAAGCTACGAATGTAGGTATCGATATTGTCAAAGTCCTTTTAATATTCACACCCAACATCGTATATCTATATTGTCAAAGTCCTTTTAATATTCACATCCAACCTCCATAGTTGTATGTTGCAACATGCATCCACAAACAAAAGCATTTCACTTGGTAGACTTGAACTTGGTGCAACTTTATTAACTATATTACCTATTGCTTTCACCAATTCAATTTTGACATTATCTAATTCATAGTTTTAAAACAAGGCCGGTCTGACTTGGATTTGGCCTGGTTGACCAAGCCAAACCCTTGCCCGAGCCGGCTCGGCCAATTAATGAAGTGTAAAAATTTCTGGATAACAGAAATATATATAGAAATATTTTATTAATAAATAAATAGACAGATGATGTCTTTTACAATGGGGTTTCCTGGCTGAAACACTGCCACGGGCACCCTTTGGGGAAAGGGCATGATCTTATGATCGTGCTCTTTCATCTAATTAAACCTAGAATTAAACAATAACTTAAAATAAACTAATTTTTTACATAACATTGCCTTCCTCTCGAAAGAATGCTTTGTCCTCAAAGCATGCGCAACGACGGATGTTGTTGACAAAATGCTTCATTCTTCCAAGAAACGTCTTCTTTGGGAAGTCCTTCCACTTGAGCAGATATTCCAAGATAATCAATGTCACACACTGTAAAAGGTTTTGGATTAATCTCTCAATTTCCGCTTTTGGAGATGTGGATATCGATATGGCTTGATGTTGACAAGGTCTGACTTTGTTTTAACATCTGTTCTACGCTCAATTTCCGTATTAGGCGGCATCTTCATAGGTAGGTCTTGAATCTCTAGTGATTCTTCTCTGGTCATATTTGCAGATAACATTTCTAATTGGTGACATTGTACTACATAAGTAGGTGCTCTTCTTCGACTCAGCTTCATCATCTGAAATGATGATACAACATGATTTTCTGGTGCTTGGAATCCATGTAGTTTGTACTTCTGACCTCCCCATTTGAATTTTATAAATTGTACTTGATGGTTGGCGGCATAAGTACCTAAAGTTCGTAGCCATTGGATACCTAAGACTACATCTACTCCTCCTAACGGTACTGTGAAAAACAGAGACTCTAAACTGAAGTCTTGAATCTGCAATTTAACCTTATGGCATTTTCCCACCTTTTCAAATTTTTTACCGTTAGCTATCATCACTTTCATGTTTGGTAAGGGAAATGAAAATATATTGAGTCTCTTTGCCACAGTTGTATCTAAAAAATTGTGTGTGCTTCCAGAGTCGACGAGAACCACTACGTTGTTCTTCTTTATGTGTCCTTTTAACTTTAAAGTCTGAGGTTGTGATATACCTGTCATAGCTGATAATGATACTTGTGGAATACTTCCATCATCTAGTTCTGGTGAAAATTCTGGAGCGTCTTCTGTGTCTTCTACGTCATAATCTTCACTGTTTGAATCATTGGTTGCTTCACAATTATATAGGTTCTTTGGTTCTTTTCCTTTAGCACATCTATGTTTGGGGTCCCACTTCTCACCACAGCGTTTACATTTACCCTCTTTTATCCTTTGCATTTCCACATTAGATTTTTCATCTTCACGACGATGTGGTGGAACATATCTTGTATTATTTGAGTCCACATACTGGGGTATCCTTCGTCTTGCATAAGCTTTTTCCACTGTTGACCAAAATATTGGTTCGGATTTCTTTTCCGCTGTTTTTGCTTTTCGTCTTGCTTCTTCTATAGATGTAATATCATGCATCTCAAGTTCTGCTTGTAAATGGGTTTTGAGTCCCGAGATGTATGACTGAATTAGACGAGATTCGGATAACCCAGGTACTCGTGTTACTAAGGTCTCCCATTCTTGAGTGTATTCATCGACACTTCCTTTTTGTCGTAGTTTGATGAGTTTTGAAAAGAACTCTTCTTCCTTTACAACTTGGAATCTTTTGAAAAATGCATCTTTAAATTTCCTCCAACTAATGACATGTGTTGTCTTTTTCCACCACATATACCAGTTATATGCTTCTCCCTCCATTTTCATGGATGCATGTCTGAGCTTTTCGTCATCGTCAGTGATGTCATATATCTCAAAGTATTCTTCTGCTTTATTTATCCATGCAACATTGTTTTTTTCGTTTCCATCGAATTTAGGCATCTCGACCTTTGCCCTTCGCTGGTATGTTGCTACTGGTTGAGCGAAAAAAGGGTGTTGATTGGTAAAGTTATCCCAGAGTTGCTTGTTTGTAAAGACTGTGTTACTTGCTTCTTGGTGGGGTGTCGCTGATTTTTTTGGGGATTCAACCTTGTCATGAGAGTCTGTGCACTTAGTTGAATCTGACGAGACGTGTTCTTGATTCTCTTCACCTTCTTTCAGTAGTTGTTCGGGCGTACAATTTGACCTTTTACACAGAACTTTTAGCATTGTTAAGACCTCTTTGAAGTTTACTTCTGTTTGGACATGTTGACTTTCCATTTTTATCTCTAATCGATTTGTCGTATCTTCAAGATTTTTGATTTTGTCCGCTTGCTCTCCCAGCGTGCTCTCGACTTCATTTAATCTTTTATTGACCTCGTCGTGGTTGTTATTTATCTTTTGCTCTACATCCAACAACCTTTTTTGGAAATCCGCCATTGTCATTGTCGACATTGAGCGGGTTTGCGGAGGCGTGTATTTATTTGCCATCTAAAATATTTTTCTTCCCCCTTTTTTGTTTATTAGCTAAAATAATTTTTATACATATAAATTTTTAATTAATTAAATTAATATATATATATAACTTTTAATTAATTAAAATAAATTTAATTAATTAAATTAACTTTTATATATATATATATAATTTTTAATTAATTAAAATAAATTTAATTAATTAAATTATTTGTATTGTATATAATATATAATATAACTATATATATATTATAAATATATATAACCACGGTTCACTAACTATATGTATATAAAATTATATATAATATATAATTTTTAATATAATATAGTTATATATATTATATAATATATAATTTTTAATATAATTTAATTATATATATTATGCATATATATAATAAAACTCCTATCGACTTTAACTTGGAGCGACACGACGGTTTTAACTTGGAGCTACACGACGGTTTGAAACAGACGTGGGCAGTAATAAAGAAACAGAGCGATGATGAATAGCGGACAGTGGCGGCTGTAACAATTTCGGAAGGCAGAAGCGTGTGGCAGACGACTTGCAGGGACCGGATTGCAGTGGACGGGGATATAACCGCACAGAATAATACCGCAGATAAAAAAAAGGGACGCCGGAACTTCAACGTTATCACCTCAAACAAAATACAGGGCTTTCTGAACCGTATCCCCTTATTGATTGATGGTTATACTATTAATAATTAAATTTCGTTAATACAAACCCTGACGTGTCACTAATCGTTGCACCGTATTGATGGTATCAGTTATTACGTCGTCACCTGGTCACAGCGTATCGGTCCTTCTTAGCGTGCGATCTTCGGTGTGCAGTAAAGACTCCGGTGGGATGGTTTCGAAAACGGTGCAGTCACAGTTTCATGCAGTGGAAGGACTGAGGCACGTCGGGTAATGGTTGTGCAGCACCGGGCAGCGGCAGTGGCGGAACGGTAATGACTATGTGGGATTTGCGAAACAAGCAGAGCGGAGGTCTGGGTTCGGCTGACGGCCAACAGGGCTATGGTAACAGCGAGAGATGAGGTCGATGATTGTTGGCGTCAATGAGAACCTGTGTTTTGAAGGCAGAGAATCGACCAGCTCCAATACCAGATGAAGTGTAAAAACTTCTGGATAACAGAAATATATATAGAAATATTTTATTAATAAATGAATAGACAGATGATGTCTTTTACAATGGGGTTTCCTGGCTTAAATACTGCCACGGGCACCCTTTGGGGAAAGGGCATGATCTTATGATCGTGCCCTTTCATCTAATTAAACCTAGAATTAAACAATAACTTAAAATAAACTAATTTTTTACATAACAATTAACTAGTCTGACACTCGGTCTGTTACCAAACCAGCCAAGTTGGTCACCGAATCAGCCTGTTCGGTAACAAACCAGCCGGCTCCGCTGAGCCCAACTTAAACCGGTCAGCTTAGGCTAAGGTAAAAGCGGCAAGGCAAACTTCAAACTCGTTTTTTTTCCTTAACGCCTCTACCCCTCTCCCAAGCCTATAAAAGTGACCCAACCCCCTCATATTTCCTCACAACTATCTCATTGCATTTGTATGAGTATTTGTGAGGAGTCAGAGTTAGTTTTTGGCGCAGTAGTGAGGAGGTTCTTGGGCAATCATTGGAGCAGCAATGAGGAAGTTCTTTGGCAATCATTGGAGCACCATTGAGGAGTTGGTGTTTAGAGCAGCATTTTCCATTGAGAAGTTGGTTTTTGGAGCAGCATTGAGGAGGCTACAAGAAATTTTTTTCACTTCACTTCTTATGATTCATATGTTGTCTTCTCTCTATTATTCTAAAGCTTTGAGTTTGGAAACATGAAAGAAAAATCTTTTAAAATATGTTTTTCAAAAAAAAAAAATGTATTTTTCACAAAGACAACATTCCATATGTTTTGGAAACATTGAAATCAACTAGGCCGAGTCGACACCAAGTCGAAGTCCGAGTCTGAGTCAAGCCTCGGCTGGTTCCGAGTCTTTGTCCGAGTTTTAAAACTATGATCTAATTGTATGTGATGTTACGATAAGTTTATAGAAAACTGTTGAGGAATTTCAAGCCTCGATATTCATTATTTTTCAAAACTCAACACGGAGGAAGATGCAAAACAACACCGAAGATCAATAGAGGGGTAACCCTGTGTGCAAGCTTACATGGCTTTTGTGCCAAAAAGGGTAACTTAATCTGGTAGAAAACAGATCCTCTTTTCAACAACGAATTTAGAAATTTCAGGTGTGAGCAGAGTTCTACCAGGATCCAAGGCACATGTATGGTGGGACAATGCCCACAAAGATTTTGTCGGATTCTGAATCAACCCAATTTGATCAATTTGGGACCAATGAGAACTCGGATTTTCTGTGTCATGAGATTCCAACCACTAGAGGTAGGCTTGCTACACATTAGACAGTTCCAAGTCACTACTTAAACGATTTGACTTTTTTACAAAATTGCTAGAGCAACTCAAACAACCTAAAGAAATCAATTCCATTACAACCACTTTCAATTAGCTTGATGATTTGATTTAATCAATCATCACTTGCAACTTCAAAAGACAACATCGAAGCTAAAATTACATTTTGCAGTACTAAGTCTACTGTAAGATCTAATTCTAAACATTTGTTATGAGAAATTTCCAAGTTAGCTGTATAGGCAAAGGCATCATATTCCAATCAATTATACTGGTTGACAACTCCTTATGCTTGACCTTTATGACCAGCCACAGAAATTACTTGTCAAAGTCTAAACAATACAATATAGATCTTGAGAATAATTCCATTGGAATTCTGACTGAACCTGCCTTAACAAAGGACATCTCTGACTGCTATAGACCAAAATTATGCTTAGAGACATCAAACTTTTATGTCAAATAGAAGTAAAACTAGGATCCATTAAAAATATCACATACTAGAAGGATAAAAGAAATTGTAAAGCTTGTGTTCTGACAAAAGCAATCAAACCCCATATTTGTGAAGGATAGCCGACTTACGTAAATTAGATGTAAAACTGGGATTCATTGAAAACAACAAACACTTGAAGTGGAAAGTAATTTGTAGGGTTTGAGTCTTGACAAAAGCCAATAGGGGTACAATGAGTGGCGATCAATAGGTGTACAATCATTTCTATGGGAATGTATATTCAACTTCCGCTGGAAAAGGAATTCATGATGGCTTAAGAGTCAAGATATATATTTGTAATGCTGTCAAACTTCATTTATATACAATGAGAGAGCCTTTATTTCTCATCCTTGCTCCACTGTGTTGAAGCGGACTTGGAAATAGAATTGTTATTTGGTTCCAACCAGCTTAACGCAAACCTCTTTTCTTTACATTCAAATTGGTTGTACATAGAATGAATGACTTTCTAAAGATTGCCATCTAGAAAGAACAAAAAAGGAATTAAATATTGCCACCTGCTGAGCGAGCATGAAAGGTCTTTCCCCCAACTTATTGAACTGAAATGAAATTCATACCACCATGAGATTTCAAAAGAAATTAAATAAAAATCTGTAAATAATGCTTCATAAAAGTGAGCGTTGACGTGAGGAAGATTTCAGTTTCAATTAGTTCAACCACCTCAGTTTGACCTAGCTCCTTGAATAATTGAAACCAAGATCAATGCATTCTAGAAATACAAGCCTCCAGACATCCTCGTGCCTGTACGTTGTAAAATAATTTCCCTATCTTGAATATTATACATATTGACAGTGTTATTACTCTACACTTATCAAGCCTCTGTACAAACAAGGCATCATTGTAATGGCTTATTAGGTTGTGTGTCGCGTATAAATCCTACCTGAAAATCATTTGTTTTAATTCCAGGTTTTGCACCTTTCTGGAATCTTACGATTTTGGCTTTCCAAATATCACTTGATTTTAAATCTCTTAATTTTTTTTGCCTGTCCAACTTGATATCCAAGGTGCAATGCTGCAAGTTGTAATGTTAGAGGCCTTGAATGAAATAAGCAAAGTTATTAGAAGCAACCTCTTGGAAACATGAGGGACGCCAAAAGCACATTAGAGGAAATCATTACATTCATATCCATGTACTGATGCTTGACGTCAATCTGTATCCAGCAAGCTGTTATGTTAAAGTACTTCAACCACCATATTTGGTTTCACTATATCTTCAACAGGATTTTGCTCAGTCCAAACACTTGCATCACGGTATCCCACATCAAAAAGTTCATCTAGAATATCATCATCAGCTGGTTCCAATGCCCAATTCAAAAGCTGCAACAATCTAATAGTTTCAGTACTTCACAGAGAACCTAGAAATATGTTATTTTTAAAAACTACAAACATTGTTTTTTGATTGGATTATCTAAAACAACCATTTCAAGCAAATTGGTAGAGTCTATCATACCTGCCTTGCTGATGCTCTATTCTCAGGATTGCAATCGGGGCTGATTCCAATGCCTTGCAATCCCAAACGGCTAAGGGAAAAAGCACAAACCCTGATCTGCACCTCACCAGTAGTAATTCTCAATAAATTGAACAGTGAGAAAAATAAGCTAGTTCAAAAAGAGCACATCATTCAGAAAACATGTGCTATATGTAATCAAAGTTTGTCCACATTTGAAGCACTCAAGGGACAATCCAGACAACCCTAACAATATCATATATTATCGTAATGAATGCTAGCCATGATTAAAAAAAAAATATATCCAGCAACATGTGTACGAAGATTCAATCCTTTTAGCAGATTGGCTTTTCAACAGACTTATTCTCTCTCTGAAAAATTTTGATTCTTAGAATACTAGCTTCTCTCCTCCAAAATCTATTGAAGAAACTCCTAGAGCTTGTTCCTTAAACAGAAATCTTGGATCTGAGCTCCCCAAGGATATTATCAGATTCGATGATCTTTTTAGGTAAATCTTCAACAAAAGTAGATAAATTATGGCCCTTCCCTGCTGCTTTTGACAAAGATAAAATCTTCAAAGTCCTCTTCCAGTCCTTACATTCTTGTGTCAGGTAACAGACGTCCTACAAAATCCCCAAGGGAGAAACCTCGTGATTGTGTATTTTGATTCTATGTTTACAATCTTGAGAAATTCTTCGTGCATTTCTTTCATAGAGTACTATGTTATTTTTCATTTTGATTATAACCCAGTTATTTCCATTTGTCAAAACTTAAAACTACTTGCAAAAGTTTCAATTCACATATTCCCCCCAGTCCAGAAAAGCTAAGTGAGTGCTTTCTTGGCCATGCTTTCTTTATCCATAATGTTACATTTTTTTCTAGTGTATTTATGTATCACAATCATAAGTGTCAGAAGTGTGGGACTGAGATAGTGCTTTTCATAAAACTCACCTTCTCTACTCAGCTCACAAGAAAAATGAGTCACTTGGGCAAAAAACTTGAAAAGGCTCAAACATGGTCAGACTAGGCATGGGTCTGTTTTGATGCTACAAAGGCCATTTTGATGCAGTTAGATACCATCTTAACCCAACTTTTCTCTGCAATACGCATCCCTGGCACCTTGGGACACATTTCTTTAAGGACACTGTACCAGGAATGGTAGGTACATCTCAGTTGTACCTGGTACTCAGTGTACAACTGCAGACACCATTTGGGGATATTCCCAACATCCTAAAATTGTATATCCCCAACAAAAGGGGACATACAAAGTACTCCGCCAATCAATGTAGCATCATTCTTAAGTTATAAAAGAAAAAAAACTCTGAAATTTTACATTTTTCCCACTCACAATTAGTGGGTCCTGTTGCCTCAAAATCTAGCAGGTCTTGGATGGTAGCTCACAAGACAAGAGCTAGACCAAGGGACAACAATATGAGGTGTGACCCACTATCACCACAGCCACTACTTCCTGCTCTTTTGTGAACTTTCACCACTAGGGAGGCTTCCCTATATCAAGGTCACCTAAAGGATTTATTCATTACAAGGAATAAAGGTGACAAGACAGACCTAGGAGGGCTGATCCTCTTAAGAACAAGGCTTAGCTTGAACAACAAGGCAATTTGCATCCTCCAAAGGCCTAATTAGAGCACACTAAGACAAGGGCTTGAGAATAAGGAGAGTAGGACAACCTGGGATCACAAGGCCAAGAAAAGACTTCCAACATATGTATACCTTCAATTTATGGATAAAGAAGCCTTCAACCAGCCCCATGTTGAAGCCTAGGGCAAACTAGGGCTTTTCTAGGGCAAAATCTACAGAGGACAAGTGACGTTTGCCCTATAGAGAAATTAGCCATAAGAATGACTTGATTTTGAGGCAAATACCTCACCCCCACGTGTTGAATCCTTCTACCAAGGAACGTTTCAAACCCTAGTTGAAAAAACTTCGCTAGCCATAGCTTGTGGCTTACCTTAAGAGGCTGAAATTCTAGGTTTAACGTAGAAGAAAGTGAATTTATGAAGTTTTCAAGGTGATCAACCATGTAACCAAGGCCAGTGCCTTGACCTTGGGTGATGGAGACTAAGGGATGGTTAAAAATGACTAAACCTTGGCAGAAGTGTAGGGGAATATGAAACCCTAGGTTTCAAACCCTAAGCATCACTATTGTGAGGCAACCAAATCAAAGGGGAGAGCTAGTTGAAAGATTCACCCATGGGATTGTCATTCACATTCTATAGGTTGATAATGCATGCAATACTATTATCAAGAGTCCATAGAATAATTCTCACATAAATTTGCACATAGAAACCCTAGATAGTCAACCATTTCATACAATAGTCACAAAATATAAAGTTTTATCAAATATATGGTACACTTACTGTTAAAATTGGCAACTAGGGCCAAACTCCACGTGGGTTATCTTATTAATGGCAGCGGATATTTTTTATGGATCCCTCTCATCGAGATGTGTAGGATTGATCTAAAGATCATCCGATTCCGATAAGTATTCATGGAGATATGAATTTATTTGTATTATGGAACAATTCGTCAAGGTCAGCCAGCAACCAAATAAACTCCTCTTGTGCTCAACGTTTTAGTATAAATAGAGGTGCCTTGAAAGTCATTTGTACACACATCCTCTTGGTGATCTCGTCCTCTCCACTTGTCTTTGGGTTTTGCTGGGAGGAGAAATCTAAAGAGGATACACTGCCCTACAGGATGCCCTAGATCCCAATGCTATCATGGAGGAGATTCTAACGCAGTGAAGAAAGGGTTCTACGCAGCTAGTCAAGATGCCTTCTACGCAGCCGTAAAGGACGAGCCTTGGAGGAGCCGTAGCCGCGGGTATACATGCCCTAGCCGCAGTCAAAGGGAGCTCCAATTCACAGCCAAAAGGAGCCCTAATCCACTGTCTAAAGGAGGCCTAAAACACAGTCTAGATAGACCTAATCTAAGGTCATCTATCCGCCGTCAAGAGGCCCTATTCGCTGTATAAAAGGAGACCATAATTCCGTAGCAAGGAAAGGCCACATCTGCCGCAAGAGGAAAGGTAGAAGAAGCCCTTAACTGCAGCTAAAGCAAGCCCTAGCTGCAGCAAGAAGTCTGGACAACGAGGTCATTTGAGGGCTATTTCAGGGGTCCGTTTAGAGGACAGAGTGACTGTTCTTGGAGGCAGAGGCAAGGAGGGTTTGTTGGAGGGTGCAACAACTATTTTAGGGCGACAAGTCCATACGTTGGGCTTGGAACTGCCCTCAAGGAGCAGTGTGGAGGGCAGCATCGTATTGAAGGACAGCCGCAGCAAGAGGAAGCAATTCTGAGTTAGCTTGCGGGTTGTTAAGGACTGTGGTTGGTTGCCCTAACCAGTCCAGAATTGCAACAGCTTAATTACCGTAGAACAGTGAGCTAGTGCACACATCTTGAAATGAATCTTGTATGTGTTGAGTCAGTTTGATGGCTGTAAAGTGCAGCGATAATCCGCAGCGAAGGGAGGGCTGATCAGCAATGGAATATAAGCTTTATATACAGTTTGAAGGCAGCCCCAATCTGTTGTTAAGAGATGTCCATTATGAGTCTTGTAAAGACTCTTATTCACTGCCCAAAGAAACCTAGTTGCAATCACTTTAACTGCTGTCATAATACCACATTGCTGTAGGTGACAACATGGCCTAATTGTAGACTCTATAACTCAGTGTTGTTGGACATATTATGGGACAGCAGCATAGTACATGGGACAACTGCAATTACACTAGGGCAGCTGCAAGCATGAAGAATCATGGACAGCAACAGCATGGTAAAGGATGGACAGCAACAATGACACTAGGACAGCTGCAACATGGGACAGCTGCAAGCATGAAGAATCATGGACAGCAGCAGCATGGTAAAGCATGGACAACAGCAAGTAAAGTGCAGCAAGTACAGTGGGACAGCAGCAGCATGAGGTCCAACATTGTGATGATGGGTGCAGCATGGTGCAACACGGTGAGGTGCAGCGTGATGACAAGATGCAGCACTATGATAGGTGAAAGAGTCACCTTGGAGAATAAGTTGAAGCAACATGTCTTCAACTGATCTCATGTATCATCATCCTAGGAGATGATCTATGCTCTTATCTAGATAAGTCAAAGTGTTGATTTTTGTTGTAAATGTACTATCTCTCTTTTTGTTGAACTATTGAAGAACATATAAGAAGAATTGGTCAATGGTTTCCCCACATTGGGGTTTGTCCCTGGTTAGCGCCACATCTTGTGTCCTCGTCTTGGCTTGTCTTCTGCGATTTATATTTATGCTCTATCCGCAGTTTATTTTAACGCTGATGTGATTGCTAATCTAGAAAACATATTGAGCTAACTGTGAAAATTGAAATAAATTGCTCTAACATAGAACATACCTAGTATTAACATGGTATCAGAGCTGAGGTGAAGACAATGCCCAAGCACGAGTGAAAGAGCAACCACCAAAGACAGTTGGGAAAGGACAAAAGGATCAATGGATTCCTCATCCCTCTTCAAATTCACCTAGGGTGAAATCAAAGCAAGAACATTATCAAAATAGCGTAGCGGAAGCTTATGATGGCCTACCTAATGATCACTTCATTGGGAAGCCCAGATCTAAGGGTGGAAAGAAAGGCAGATTACTTGTTTGGCCATTATGCGAAGGAGTGTCCGAATGGCAGGGACACATCACTTGATGATGATAACAATCATTCCAAGGACATCTTCAATGATCAGAGGAATTACAAGTAATGCAGGTCATCAAGGAAATGGCCAACTCTTCAAAGAAAGCAAGGAACCCTAGGTATGGAGAATCAAATGTTGTTTCTGATAAGATAAAGTTATCTTGTATTAGCTCTCTCCTTCAGATTCCCACAGAATCTGGCTTATTGATTATAATGCTTCAAGACACTTCATTGGATAGAAGGGTGCTCGCTCGATTTTGTAAGAGATGGAAACAATTGTGGGATTATACTTGGAGTCGATGCCACCTATCCCGAAAAGGGTGTAGGAAATGTTACCCCTCAACTGAATGAGGGTAACTCGATTCATTTACAAAATCTCTTTTATGTACCTAATCGCAAGAAAAACCAAGTGTCCATTTCGGCAATGGAAGTCAAAGGATTCAGGGTGGCATTCATCGATGGAAAGGTACGTATTTGAAAAAATAATTTTGAAAGATGTTTTTTGAGTTCAGGGGTGGTGTTTGTATCAAGTTGCAGGAAGGTCCATTGGGGACCATGTCAGTTGTCACATCTCATCTATAGCACCGGAGGTCTACTTATTATGGGGCGCTACCCGATGTGAGTTAGATGGTGACAGGGATGCTTGAATTCAAAAGGAGCATGAAGGTACATGTCTGAGATGTAACGAAGGAAAATCTTACAAGGGGACCATTCCCCTCATATAGCAAGTCCACAGGTTTGGAACAACCCGAGGGGTTTGAGATTCATGATCGGAAATCTCATGTATGCAGGTGGAAGAAAGCCCTTTATGGCTTGAAACAAAACACCCCGAGCATAGTATGAGAGGATTGATAGCTATCTGATGAAGCTAAGATTCACTACGAGTAAAGCCAATCCAAACCTTTGCTTGAAGGTTGTGGATGATAGACCTCTCATACCGGCACCTTCTAAGGACGACCTCTTTCTGACAGGTGCAGACCCTCTCATTTGCAGAAGTAAGAGGGAGTTGGGTTCCAGATTTGGAATGGTAAACTGCAAGCCCATGACTACCTCGAGGATCTTAAAATTTAGAAGTTATATGGTGATGATGCCGGACCAGATTTGGGAAATGCCTCTGAGTTTCATAAACTCATTCGAAATTGATGTTCTTAGTGAACTTCCGTTCGGACATATGTTTTGCAGTTAGCATGATGAGCTCATATATGGTTGAGCCTCACTGGATTGGTGCCAAGAATCTTCTAAGGTATCTTCGGGGCACAATCTCTCATGAATTGAGATACACTGCCAAAAATGTGAAGCTGCATGATTATTCGAATGATGACTAGGCAGGCAATGTGGAGAGTGGAGGATCGCAAGAGCACTTCTCAGTGTTGGTTCTCTTTGGGTTCTGCTTCGATATCATGGATGAGCAGGAAGCAGATGTCGGTTTCATAAACTCATTCGCATTGATGTTCTTAGTGAACTTCCGTTCGGACATATGTTTTGCAGTTAGCATGATGAGCTCATTTATGGTTGAGCCTCACTGGATTGGTGCCAAGAATCTTCTGAGGTATCTTCGGGGCACAATCTCTCATGAATTGACATACACTGCCAAAAATGTGAAGCTGCATGATTATTCGAATGATGACTAGGCAGGCAGTGTGGAGAGTGGAGGATCGCAAGAGCACTTCTCAGTGCTGGTTCTCTTTGGGTTCTGCTTCGATATCATGGATGAGCAGGAAGCAGATGTCGGTTACTATAAGCACCACCAAGACCGAATACATAGCTACGAGTATGATCTCATATGAAGCTACCTAGTTGTGGAAGCTCTTCAGTGAGCTGTTTGTACATATGATGAATACCATCGTGATCCTCTGTGACAATCAGGGGGGATTCGATTGTTGAGGAATCTCGTATTCGATGACTGCTCCAGTAGATAGACATCAGATATTACCTTATCTGGGATATGGTAAGTCGATGAGCGAGGAGGCTCCATCGCATTGAGACTAATGTACAGGTCGCAGACATTTTGTCAAAGCCCCGGGGAAAGGTCAACTTCTTGACTTTCCGAGAACGACTTGGTGTCGTTCAGAGACCTTCTTATGAGGATCATGTATGATGCACACATTGAGCTCTGGGAGCTCCAAGGGGGCGCAGGGTACTTCTTGGAGCGACATACGACCATAGGGCGAGTCACCCTCCCCTAGTAGTGCGCTATGTACAAAGTGGCAGGTTCAACCTTCCCTTGTGATACCCTGTGGCGACTGTGGAACAGGATGATTAGTTCTCCTATGGGCCAGGATGATTAGTTCTCCTGTGGGTCGAGATGATTAGTTCTCTTGTGGAGAAGATGATTAGTTCTCCTGTCAAGGCATCCTACCCATGCAGTTTGGGACTCATGGGAAGTACCAGGGAAATGGGGTTAGGGACCATAGTAGTATCGATGGACGCATCGTTGTATCTACCACAGTCCCTATGCTAGAATGACCTCCATTGATCTAGGATCAGTATGAGTGGTTTGAGACACTCTTGTGATATTGATCTGGGATCAATAAATTGACTTCGGGTCAATAAGAGTGGTATGACACACTCTCCTCATATGAAACTGACTTTGGATCAATAAAGAATGGTATGAGACATTCTCAATCAATTCTTTTTCTTCATGGTTCAGCAGAGCAAAGCAAAGTAGTGCAGGGCACTAATGGCAGAGATAGTACAGTCGGACAAATGGATCAGCGGATGGAGTTCTCCCTAGTTGAGAGGGAGTGTTAAAATTGGCAACTAGGGCCAAATTCCATGTGGGTCATCTTATCAATGGCAACCGATATTTTTTTTGGATCCCTCTCATCGAGAGGTGTAGGATTGATCTAAAGATCATCCGATTCTGATAAGTATTCATGGAGATATAAATTTATTTGTGTTATGGAACAATTCGTCAAGGTCAGCGAGCAACCAAATAAACCCCTCTTGTGCTCAACATTTTAGTATAAATAGAGGTGCCTTCAAAGTCATTTGTACACACATCCTCTTCGTGATCTCTTCCTCTCCACTTGTCTTTGGGTTTTGGTGGGAGGAAAAATCTAAAGAGGATACACTACCCTAGAGGATGCCCTAGATCCCAATGCTATCATGGAGGAGATTTTAATGCAGTGAAGAAAGGGTTCTACACAGCGAATCAAGATGCCTTCTACACAGACCTAAAGGAGGAGTCTTGGAGGAGCCCTAGCCACAGCCAAAAGGAGCTCCAATTCGCAGCCAAAAGGAGCTCCAATTCGCAGCCAAAAGGAGCCCTATTCCGTTGTCTAAAGGAGGCCTAAAACGCAGTCTAGAGAGACCTAATGTAAGGTCATCTATCCGCTATCAAGAGGCCCTATTCGCTGTCAAAAAGGAGGCCATAATTCCATAGCAAGGAAAGGCCACATCTGCCGCAAGAGGAAAGGTAGAAGAAGCCCTTAACTGCAACTAAATCAAGCCCTAGTCGCAGCAAGAAGAAGTCTGGACAACGAGGTCATTTAAGGGCTATTTAAGGGGTTCGTTTAGAAAACAGAGTCACTGTTCTTGGAGGCCAAGGCAAGGAGGTTTTGTTGGAGGGTGCAACAACTATTTTAGACGACAAGTCCATACGTTGGGCTTGGAACTGCCCTCAAGGAGTAGCGTGGAGGGAAACATCCTATTTAAGGACAGCTGCAGCAAGAGGAAGCAATTCTGGGTTAGCTTGCGGGTTGTTAAGGACTGTGGTTGGTTGCCCTAACCAGTCCAGAATTGCAGCAACCTAATTACCCTAGAACAGTGAGCTAGTGCACACATCTTGGAATGAATCTTGTATGTGTTGAGTCATTTTGATGGCTATAAAGTGCAGCCATAATCCGCAGCAAAGGGAGGGCTGATCAGCAGTGGAATATAAGCTTTATATACAATTTGAAGGCAACCCCAATCCGCTGTTAAGAGATGTCCATTATCAGTCTTGTAAAGACTCTTATTCACTGCCCAAAGAAACCTAGTTGCAGTCACTTTAACTGTTGTCATAATACCACATTGTTGTAGGTAACAACATGGCCTAATTGTAGACTATTTGGGCATGGTGGTGTAGACTCTATAACTCAGTGTTGGTGGACATATTATGGGACAGCAACATAGTACATGGGGCAGCTATAATGACATTAGGACAACTGCAACATGGGATAGTTGTAAGCATGAAGAATCATGTACAACAATAGCATGGTAAAGCATGGACAGCGACAAGTACATTGGGACAACAGTAAGCATGGTGCAGCAGTGGCACTATGTACAGTAGTGCTAAACACTGGGAGAACAACAACATGAGGTCCAGCATTGTGATGATGGGTGCAACATGGTGCAGCACGGTGAGGTGCAACATGATGACAAGATGCAGCACTATGATAGGTGAAGGAGTCACCCTGGAGAATTAGTGGAAGCAGCATGTCTTCCACTGATCTCATGTATCATCATTCTAGGAGATGATCTATGCTCTTATCTAGATAAGTCAAAGTGTTGACTTCTGTTGTAAATGTACTATCTCTCTCTCTGTTGAACTATTGAAGAACATATAAGAAGAATTGATCAAGGGTTTCCCCACATTGGGGTTTGTCCTTGGCTAGTGCCACATCTTGTGTCCTCTTGTCTGGCTTGTCTTCTGCGATTTATATTTATGTTCTATCTGCAGTTTATTTTAATGCTGATCTGATTGCTAATCTAGAAAAGGTATTGAGCTAACTATGAAAATTGAAATAAATTGCTCTATCATAGAACATACCTAAAATTAACACTTACAAAATAGAATGCATGAACAAGTCCTTTCTTACTCCAAAATGACATCTCCAAAGCTAAAGAATAGCTCCATTAGCAAAAATCCACCATATATCACATCTCCACAAGATACAAGTCACAATTCAGCAAGGGTGCATTCTCTAAAAGGGCCAAATTAGTCACAAGTGATGATAAGAAATGAAATCAGCCTATCCTCTATTTATATGAGGATTAGGACTCCTAATTGTGTCTGCAAAGCCCCTAAAAACAAGTTTGATTGTAAATGTACTTGGGTTACAAGCCAACCCATTAGCTAACAACAAATTATGTCTAATTTGCCCACATGTGTGAGTCATAGCCTCTAAATTAGTGACGTCATCCATCATAAATGCTCCAAATGCCATGCCCAAGGGTGAAGAGGTGTTAAAGAATGTTTAAATGCCTAAATCATCCAAGATTTGAGGGTTGGCCCAAAAATCCACCTCAACATCTCATGTGGGGTCCCAAGTGTTGAGAAATCAAATGTGAATAGATAATGATGATTTCTCTTAAATTGATAATTACTTGTGAATGTTTGTTGGCTTCTTATTAAATATTATGTTCTCTTCATCAAGCAATTATGAAAAACATAAAGATCACAAACAAACAAAGAACACCAGAAATTAGGCTCCCAGCCAAGGCAAAACCCCACAAAGGGGAAAACCCAAAAAACTTATTCTTATAAAATCGGATCAAAGTGAGATATCCAAGACCCAAGACCAAGACTGTCACAAGTTGAGAAATCAATGCAAGTAGATTATGGCTTGATTCCTCTTTCTTGATAATTACTTGTGAGTTATGTTGGCTTCGTTTACTTCTTTATTATCTTATCTTTCATATAAAGCAATTACCATATTAAATGTGTATGAAGATCACAAAACAAGAGACACAAGATGTAGGCACTATACCAGGGAAAACCCCCCTCAAGGGTAAAACCCAGTCAAAAATTCTCTTCTTTCAATAGTATTCTTTGGGACTCTTCAACCAAGACAAAGACCAAACCTTCCCTCCACGCCAAGTCAACCTTCCAGAACTTCGACCCCTTTACAGCAGCACTTCCTTCCCAGCAACTTCGACTATGCAGCAACCCACGACATCAAGCAGCAACTGGCAGCAACAATACTTGGAAGACTTCAATCTCCCAAACTACGGCACAAAACAGAGAGAGAGTAGCTCCAAAACTTCGATTTTCTTCTTCTCCTTAGACTTGACCCAACTCGCACTTCCTTTAGGCTTCTTCTTCCCACTTCGCACTTCCTTAGCTTCCTTAGAGATATTGAACTAGCTTGAGATGAGATGCTCCAAATGAATTCAACTTCCTTCTATTTATAGGCTCCAAGTGAGGTCGAATTGGTGTCTTTACGCTGACTTTATCTCTTCTAGACTGACTTGGTGTGGAGGTTACATGAATTATTTTTACTCAATACTAAATGTTTTTACATGATTCAAAAGCCTAAGAAGGGTCTATTTAAATGTACAATGACTCTATAGACTCAATATTAATCCTAGGAGTCCACAAAGGGGACTCTAACTAATATAATGGTGACCCAAGCATGAAACCCATGCTTTAATAAGTCATTGATACAATAATAAAAATTATTTTCTTTATTCTTTTGACAAGTACATTACATGATGATTAATGAAAACCGAACCTAGTTACATTTTCCAACACTCCCTCTTAACTAGGGAGGTATTCATAATATACAAAGGCAATGGAAGGTATCAAACTATATGAACACTAAACAGTGAAGAGTTTAGGCACCACAATGCCATGGACTAGATTCATGACCATGGCACAATGTTGCACGAAGCGGAGATGAAACGGGGACATTTTTTGGAAGCGGGGACGCGGAAGCGTCATTTTCCAAAAATCTAGGAAGCGAAGCGTCTGCTATATATATTTTTGCATTTATACTCAAAACAAACATCCCAAATACCAAATTAGTTGTAGAAGACATGAAAACATGCATATTTTTGCATAAATCAAGATAGATATAGCATCCATTATACACTAATGATTAATTAATCGAACATACCCCATCTAGAATCTAGATTCTTCTCCTATTGTCTAGCCTTTGCCTCGACCTCGATTGTCTAGGGATATTAGTCAACATTGCGCAATTTTGATCAAACTACTTAATTCAAGACTTTAAAATATGGTATAAAAATCTTAACATGCTTGATCGATGATTGACTTGATTGAAAGGTAATTTTTTGCTAAGGGCGTGACAAAGGAGTTCAACAATTAACGCCACCAACACTAGGGTACATAAAGGGCTTGGTGCTCTTGATTAAATGCTAATCGCATACCTTCATACTTGATATAATCTAATGAAATGCCACAATCCCATTGATCCTGAATTCCTGAAAACTGGTAAGTCTGCTGAATTTTGAATAGGATATGAAATTCTATTTTCTCCATATGAAGTCCAATGAGGCTGGAACCACTCTCAAACATCTTGAGTCATTTCATGGTAATGTTAAAAATTTAAGTAAAAGGATGAAAATGAAAAATAAAGGAGAATGTCACTTTTACTTTAAGAATTTAACATTACCATGAGGGAGCATCTGCTATATTTATATTTTTTATATTTTTTTTGCCTTCATTCCTCGCCCTAACCCAAGGTGGACCCACCCCCAATATGCAAACTCACCTAAAATTTAATAAACAACAAATAAAATATATAAACAAAAGAGAAATAATAATAATAATAATAATAAATAAATAAATAAAATTTGATATTCTAAACAACGCGGCGCACTTTCCGGAAGCGTGTACGGAACCGTACGATTCGCCCTCTAAAGCACTGCGCTTCGTACGGCTGAAACGTCGTACAAAACACGCTTCGAAGATTCTGAAATGCGTTTCGAAATTTTGGAACCACACTTCCGGGGACGCTTCCTGGACGCATCTGTACCGTACATTCGGGCATTAGATCCTGGGCGGGACGTTTCCTGCAACATTGCCATGGCAATCTATCCATTGGTCTCTCAACAATTTAGGCACCGTAATGCCACAGACTAGATTCCTGACCAAGGCAATCTATCCAAGTGGGAATAAGGTGGACTCAAGCTTTCAATCTTTCTAGCTACCGTCAGGCTTACTTGCTAACCACCAACCCAGGGACCTAGGTGTGTATCTGTGGTCAGAGCTCTACGACCCACACCACCCTCCCTACTTTAGGACCTAGACATCAACACAAAGTGCCAGCCCAATGTCCTCCCAGGCAATGCTTCACTTGCAAAACCTCAACAAATCTCTTCCAATCTCTTATCACCAATACAATCAGCAATATTTTATAAGCCAAGCATGCTTCTCAAATACTCAAACTTCTTATTAGGAAGAGCGTTTGTTAGTATGTCTGCTACCTATTCATCTGTCGATACATACTCCAACTTTATGATCCCACCTACACAAGGTTCCTAATAAAGTGGAACTTATTGTTGATATGCTTCGTTCTAGCATGAAACACGGGATCTCCAAACATCTTGATACAACTTTGATTGTCACAATTAATCACAGTAGGTACCAAAGACTTCTCAAACAAATTTGTCAAAAGCTTCCTCAACCAAACAACCTCCTTTCCTACTTCACATGCAACCACATATTCTGCCTCAGCACTACATAAAGCAACAGGATCTTGCTTCCTACATCCATGAAATCATAGCAGCCCCTAGACTGAAACATCCTCTGGTAGTGCTCCTTCCATCAATCTCACTGCCACCCCAATCAGAATCTGTATAACCAATCAGCTTATCTTCCTTACTATCATACTTTAGGCAGTGATATATAGTGCAACGAAGATACCTCAATATGTGTTTGGCAGCTATCCAGTGATCATGACGAGGTTCCAACTAAAACTGACTAAGAATGTTTACTACGAAACATATATTTGGCCTAGTATTTACCAGGTACATTAGGGAGCCCACCAACTGACGATAGGAGGTAGGATCCACGAGACTAAAGTTAGAGCCCCTCAACTTCTTGAGATTGGTGATCATTGGAGTAGTCATCGGCTTAGAATCCATCATCCTGAATTTTTGCAGCAACTTGATAATGTACTTTCCTTGCCCCAAATATATATCCCTAGGTTTCTGCCCTACTTCTAGACCCAGGTAATAGTGCATCAGTCATAGATCCTTCATTTCAAATTCAATTGTCAACGTCTTCTTGCATTCTTAAATTCTTCGCTCCACACCTGTAATGAATAGATCATCCACATATAGTAGAATAATGACGGGCTCATTATTCACGACCTTGATGTAGAGATTTGGATCAGCGGAACTCTTTACAAACCCAATTCTAAGTAGATATGCATCCATCCTTGCATACCATGCCCTAGGTGCTTGCTTCAAACCATATAGGGCCTTCTTAAGTTTGCAAACATGAGAGTCCCTGTTATTAACTTCAAAGCCTTCTGGTCGTTTCATATACACTTCTTCATCAATGGTCCCATTCAGAAACATATTCTTCACATCCATTTGATGGATATTCCAACCCATTGTAGCAGCCAATGAAACCATAGATCTAATGGTAGTGTACCTTGTTGTGGGTGCAAAGGTTTCTTCATAAGTAACACCTTCCTTTTGAGAGAAACCGCTTGCAACGAATCTAGATTTATACTTGTCTATACTTCCATCAACAACATGTTTGATCTTATAGATCCATTTGGAGGTGACAACTGATTTGTGATTAGGTCTAGGAACGATTTCCCAAACCCCATTCTTCATAATGGATTGATATTCTTCTTGCATCACCTTCTTCCAAACTTCTTGATGAGCAGCTTCCTTGAATGTAGATGGTTCGGCTTCAATCAACTTCGTCATATATGCAACATAACCAGAGTATCTTTTCGGTCTCTTACTTTCCCTGAAGGTTCCTTTCGCAGCTTCATGTCCTTCAGCATCTTCTAATGTAGCTTTTAACCAATTTGGCCTTATCCTAGTGGTTGGGATGACCACAGATTGAATAGGCTCACTTGGTCCTTCTTCTTCTTGATTTGTAGTAGGGTTTTCATGATGATCTTCTTCTTCTTCAAATATTGGAACTTCTTCGTCATCAGAATCAATAGGAATATCCTTTGATTTCTTGTAGGCTTGATTTTCATCGAATATGACATCCCTGCTTACTTCGACATGCCTTCCTTCCTTGATGTAGATTCTATATGCTTTTGAGGAGAGACTATATCCAATTTATATTCCTTTGATACTTGTAGAACCCAACTTCCTTTGCTTGTCCTTTGGAATATGGATGTCTATTAGACTTCCAAAGATTCGAAGGTGATCCACACTTGGCTTCTTTCCAGTGAATACTTCTTCGGGTGTTGTATTATTAAGACTTCTATGAGGACCTCTATTTTGAATGTATATGGCTGTCATTGTTGCTTCTCCCCTTAAGAATTTTGGTAGGTCTTGATCAAGAAGCCTTGCTCGAATGCCCTCTTCAATTGACCTATTCTTCCTTTCGTCCACTCCATTTTGTTTAGGGTAATAGGGAACAATGAGCTCCCTCTTAATTCCTACTTCCTTACAATATGCAATCAATTCCTTAGAAGTGTATTCCACACCATTGTCAGACCTTAGAGTTTTTATCTTTCTTTCGGTTAGGGTTTCCACTTTGGACCTAAACTCCTTGAACTTTTCAAAAACTTCATCTTTTGTTTTGAGAAGGTAGAGCCATGACTTTCTAGAATGGTCATCAATGAATGTTACATGGTAGAGATGACCTCCAAGTGATTTGTCAAACCTAGGCCCACACACATCAGAATGAATGAGGTCTAGTAGCTGTTTAGACCTAGTTTCACTATTCGGAAATGGCTTTCTTGTATGCTTTCCCAAAGAGCATTCCTTGCACACACCTTCATGATCTAACTTCATATTGGGGATGCCATGAACCGACTAAGAGAAGGGATGACCTTATAATGTAGGTGACCATATCTCCAATGCCATAATTCAATGGGATTGATTTCCATGTGAACCAACGCTTGAGGAGGTGGTGTAATAACTCTATAAAGGCTTCCCTCACGAACACCAATAACCCTAGCTTCATCAATGCTAGAATCTTTTCCCCAAACCAATACTTTTTTATCAACAAAAGCAACTCTTTCCCTTTTATCTTCTAAATAAGAAATATAAAGCATATTCTTTTTCAAACCTGGAACATATAGAATGTTGTTGAGGTGCAACTTCGATCCATTTTCCAACTTCAACGATGTTGATCCCAGGCCTCTAACAACATAGCTTTTGTTGTCACCCAATTCCACTGCATGAGAAGATGGCTCCTTTGATAGTGTATGGAGTTGTTTACTTTCTCCTGTCATGTGTCTTGATGCTCCACTATCAATGATCCATGCATTGTCATCATTAAGAGACCATGTAAGAGTAGCCAAGAATCCTTGACTTTTGACCTTGTTGAATAAGTAGTGGATGACCTTCTTGATCCAGATTCCAGCAATGTTGATACCCATCTTCATGTAGTTTATCAAAGAGGGAGAATCCATGCCAACAAAGTGATCTTCAACTTTTCTTGACCTTAGCTCTGATACCATGTTGAGAAATCAATGCAAGTAGATTAGGGTTTGATTTCTCTTTCTTGATAATTACTTGTGATTTATGTTGGCTTCATTTACTTCTTTATTATCTTATCTTTCATCAAGCAATAACCATATTATGTGTGCATGAAGATCACAAAACAAGAGACACAAGATGTGGCACTATGCTAGGGCAAAACCCCCCTCGAGGGGAAAACCCAGTCAAAAAATTATCTTCCTTCAATAGTATTCTTTGAGACTCTTCAACCAAGACAAAGACCAGACCTTCCCTCCACACCAAGTCAGCTTTCCAGAACTTCGACCCCATTGCAGTAGCACTTCCTTCCCAGCAGCTTCGATTATGGAGCTACGGCATCAGGCAGCAACTAGCAACAGCAATACTTGGAAGACTTCGATCTCCCAAACTAGGGCATGAAACAGAGAGAGAGTAGCTCCAAAACTTCGATTTTCTTCTTCTCCTTAGACTTGACCCAACTTGCACTTCCTTTAGGCTTCTTCTTCCCACTTCACACTTCTCCAACTTCCTTAGAGATATCGAACTAGCTTGAGATGAGATGCTCCAAATGAAGTAGACTTCCTTCTATTTATAGGCTCCAAGTGAGGTCGAATTGGTGTCTTTAGGCCGACTTGATATGGAGGTTACATAAATTATTTTTGAATCAATACTAAACCTTTTTACATTATTCAAAAGCCCAAGAAGGGTCTCTTTAAATGTACAATGACTCTATATACTCAATATTAATCTTGGGAGTCCACAATGGGGACTTTGACTAAATATAATGATGACCCAAGCATGAAACCCATGTTTATTAAGTCATTGATGCAATAATAAAAATTCTTTTCTTTATTCTTTTAACAAGTACATTACATGATGATTAATGAAGACCGAACCTAGTTACATTTTCCAGCATCACAGAGATCCAAGTTAGCCCTCCTCCAAATCTCCTCCAACCAAGTCAAAGTCAACGAAAGTCAACACTAGTCAAACCTTGTCCAATCCAATCAAATCTCATAATTTCGGACCTACAATTTGGACTTGTAATTTCCATAGAGTAACCCCAAAACCTTCGCACATGTGAGCAGAAATAAGCTAGAAACACCTAAATTTCTCTCTACTTTGACTTCGCTCCTTTTTCTTGTCTTTTTGCACAGAAACCGATGTGATGAGTGAGTGAATGAGGTCGAACTACCTTGTATTTATAGTTGTCCAAGAGGGTCGAATGGTTGCCACAAAAACTAACTTGTCCAAGGAGGGGTCAACTTGGTCTTGTGTTAACTTTTTGACTCTTTTACTCAATTCAAAAAAAAAATTCCTTTTTCTTACAGAAAGTCCAAATGGGACTTTGTCTCAATTACATTTCTTTGACTCATATAAAGTCCCTTTTGACTCAATTGACCCTATAAGCATGAAGAACATGCTTTGACTAGAAATAAAATAATAACGATGAATATAATAAATAAATATAGTCAATGATATATCTGTGTTACATTATGAAAACGACACTTGTTACATTTACAACACTCCCTCTTAACTAGGCAGGTATTCATAATGACACAATAGGATATTCTCAAATTGAAATATTTATATAAGAATGGTTCAGTTGATAAGCATCATCATAACTAGCATTGTCAAAAATAGCAAGGCCTTGACTAACAAGCTCTATCTCTCCACTATATCAAACCACAATGTTGGGAGGCATAAATTTGTTCGCCACCACCTCTCTAGGCACATACCCCATCCGGATGTTCACCATGTATGTCCTCACAAGACTATTTTTATCTTGGATACACATCCTCAAAGAATATCAATCCTCGAGACTATTCTTATCTTGGATACAAATCCTCAAAGAATATTGGTCCTAGATGCTAATCCAACTCACCATTCTCCTTCGTGCCTTTACTAGGTTTATGGTTGTTAGTCCTGGCCATAGTACATGACATCAAGAGAATATGGTGTCCACCCTCACTCCCTCTCAAACAGGGAGGAGATATCCACAAGCCCAATCTAGTCTCTCAAATACTCAAGCTTCTTGTTGCGGAGAGACTTTGTCAATATATCTGCTACCTGTTAGTCAGTGGAGATGTTTGTAGCTTCATGACCCCAACCTAGACTAAGCTTCGAATGTAACCATACTTGATATTAATGTGCTTTGTCCTTGCATGGAAAATTGAGTCTTCTGTCAACCTTATGCAGTTCTGGTTGTCACAGCATATGATGGTAGAATCCAAAGGTCCTTCAAATAAATCTGCAAGCAACTTCCAGATCCAAATTGCTTCACGACCAACTTCACCAACTGCTATTTATTCAGCTTTAGCACTACTTAATGAAACTGAGTCTTGTTTTCAGCTCATCCATTAAACCATAGAGGATCCCAAACAAAAACAACCACTTGTAGTACTTTTTCCATATGCATCACTGACTGCCCAATCTAAATTTGTGTAGCCCAATATAGTCCCACGAAGATATCTCAAAATATGGTTAGTTGCTATCTAATGATCATGCTTTGGCTCCATCTGAAATTGGCTAAGAGTGTTCACTGCAAGACATATATCTAGTCGGGTGTTCACAAGGTACATTTAGGAACAATCAATTGTCAATAGGATGTTGGATCAACAAAACTTGAGTATGAACTCTTTAACTTCTTCAAACTAGTGATCATAAGAGTTGTCATCGGTTTACATACCAAAATTCTGTAAAATCTTGATCACATATTTTCCTTGGCCAAGATAAATATTGCCAAGTTTCTGCCACAATTCGAGTCCCAAGTAATAGTGCATTAGTCCAAGATCTTTCATATCAAATTCAGCTGCTAGTTCCTTCTTGCATTCACGAAAACGATGTTCCACACCTGTTATTAGTAAGTCATCCACATAAAGTAATATGACCATGGGTTCATTCTTTACCACCTTGATGTAAATAGATGGATCTGCGGTACTTTTGACGAAACCAAGTCTTAATAGATAAGCATCCATTTTGGCATACCATGGTCTAGGAGCTTGTTTCAAGCCATATAGAGCCTTCTTTAACCTGCAAACATGTGTTTCCTTGCCATGTACTTTGAATCCTTGAGGTTGTTCAATGTAGACTTCTTCATCAATTGTCCCATTCAAAAGGTTTGTCTTTACGTCCATTTGATGAACGTTCCATCCCATAGTAGCTGCAATAGAAATGAGGGATCTAATGATTGTGTATCTGGTTGTTGGAGCAAAAGTTTCTTCAAAATCAATTCCTTCTTGTTGAGAGTATCCTCTTGCCACAAATCTTGCCTTGTATTTGACAATACTCCCATCAACTACATGCTTGATTTTGTACACCCACTTGCAAGTCACCACTGATTTGTCTTTTGGTCTAGGAATAATTTCCCAAACATCATTCTTCATTATAGATTTGTAATCTTCTAACATTGCATTTTTTCCATACTTGATGTTTAGTTACTTTTTTGTAAGATGTGGGTTCTGCGTCAATGAGTTTGGTCATATACTACATAGCCTGAATACCTCTTGGGTTTCTTTCTTTCTCTTAATGTCCCTTTTGTTGTTACATGTCCTTCGACTTCCTGTAGAGTTGATCCTAACCAAGTTGGTATTTTCTGAGTTTTTGGAATGATGACTCGTTGTACTGGCTCACTTGGTCCTTTTGGTTCTTAATGATGATTAGTTGTAGGTTCTGGAGGATTGTATTGCCTTGAATTCTCTTCATTGGAAAAGATAAGTTCTTTTCTTCATCGGAGTCAACGGACATATCCTTGGACTTCTTGTATGCAACGCTTTCATCAAATGTAAGTTGTAACATCTTTGCTTACTTCAATATGACGTTCTTCCTTGATGTAGACTCTATATGCTTTGGATGAGGTGCTATACCCAACAAAGATACCTTTAATACACGTCGGGTCCAACTTCCTCCTTTTGTTCCTGAGAATGTGAATGTAAACAGGACATCCAAAAATTCTGAGGTGATCAACATTCGACTTATTTCCTGTAAATGCTTCTTCCGGGGCCATGTTGTCAAGAATTTTGTGAGGAATTCTATTCTGTATGTAGATTGTTGTCACAAAAGCTTCTCCCCACAAAAATTTGGGAAGGTCTTGGTCATGTAGCATTACTCTTACACATTCTTCAAGGATCGGTTCTTCCTTTTGACCGCACCATTTTGTTGAGGATTGTAGGGAACTATTAGATCCCTCTTAATTCTTGCCTCTTTACAAAAGGCCACAAGTTCTTTAGAAGTATATTCCCTACCAATATCTAATCTTAGGGTTTTGATCTTCTTTACGGTCATATTTTCCACTTCTTCCTTAAAACCCTTGGAACTTCTTGAATACTTCATCTTTAGACTTTAATATATATCCAAGTCTTTCTGGAAGGATCACCAATAAATGTTACATAGTATTGATGACCACCAAGTGACTTCTCTGACATGGGTCCAAAAACATCGGAGTATGTTGTCCAAGATTTCCTTGGATCCTGTGTCATTGTTAGTGAATGGTTTCCTCACATTCTCACTGAGGGCACATCCCTTACAGACTCCTCCATTTGATTCAAAGGGCACATCCCCTTTGATTGGGGTCTACGAGTAACCATTTGATTCAAAGGTGTGTTAGAAACACTGAGAGGGGGGGTGAATCAATATTTCTTTTCAATTGTTATTTTTACCAATTCGATCACTTATAATTAGAACACAAAATGAACAATAAGACTAAATACTTTTATTAATCTCTTCTTTACAATAAATCCAATACAATAATGTGTAGGGCTACAACCCTAGATGAAGACACCAATCTTCAATCTCCCAAGGTCCAACCTGTATTTTTCCAAGCACCGACTTGGACTTCCCAAGGCTCCAACCTTGTCACTTTGAGGTGCCAACCTTATCTATGGTACAGGCTCCAACCTGGTGTCTTGAGGACTCCTATCCTCTAGGGCTCCAACCATATCTTCCAAGGCACCAACCTTGTCTCTCTGAGGCTCCAACCCTCAGCTTCAATTCATCAAGATGTGTTTAATTATTCTTCCTAGCACCCAATATCCTCTTCAACGAGCCATGTCAATCTCTTCAGCAATGCCTCCTCCAAATCACTTCATCAATGACAACCTTGTCTTCTGAGAAGGTGTCACCACTGCTCTTCATATTACCCAAACAACATCTCCAAGGTCACCTCATGATGACTTCAATGCATCATGGTCTCCAAGGGGTACCTTCAAAATGTCTTCAAGAAATCTTCAAAGTATCTTCAATATGTTGCCCTAAGAACTCTCCAAGGGTGTCTTCAAAATATCTTCATTAATCTACAATACATTGCTACAGGTGGCTTCCAGGACGCTTCAAGGCGTTGCTATAGGACTGCTTTCAAGTTGTTGCTCCAATGCCCAGTCCAAGATCAATATTCAAATTTCACTTCGAGGAGATCTTCAAGTGATGCTCAAAGATCTTCAAAAACAATGCTCCTTCAAGAATACTTCAACCTTGTTCAAACCCAAACTTATCACAGTTGTATACTGCCCACAGGTCTGTCCTCAAATACCACCCCATAGCCAAGTCTGAGCCTTCTACAAGAGAGTTGTAATGATGACCTCCAAAGTTGATTGTTCACTGCCTGTCACAAATTTGTTGTAGTCCAAGGTGAGGTATCTCACAGGCGGCTGCCACACACAGGTCTAAGTCACAATACAAGACTGCTTCCAGATCCGAGCCAATTTAGGTGTAACTATTCATGTGTTAGTTCACCATGTTGATTTGGGGTAGTATCGGATGTGCTCTAGCCATGAAAATTGGTGGAGAGGCTAAAGCACAAGAGATCTCCAAGACCCAAAAATGGTTTGGGCAGATCGTACATGATTTGGGAGATATTAAAACAATTAATATTTTTAATGGAGTTCCTAAGTCTAAACTTAGGAAAAATAAAATATTAATGGGTATTAATACAAAATTAGGTTAGAAGGTTCCAAAAGTCATGGATCAAGCCAAATCTAATCTTAGTCATTGATAGAGATGTAATCTCGGTCGTTGAAGGACCAGCAGGAAAAGTACAAGAAGAGGCTTGAGGGTCAGTTGGAGAATACACCAAAATGATCAGTGATTCGATTTACTAGAGAAGGCTTGCTAAGTAAATTTGAATTAGTGATCAGCAACGAGGGGCAATGAGTACTGGACAAAGAGGCAAATATAGTGCCGAGAGACCAACGCAGAGGCAAAGAGGGAGACACGGAAGCCAGAGCAGGCCATGCAGAGCCCAGTAGAGACAACATAGAGGGCAAAGGACCTACGTCATCCACGCAGAGGGCAGTAGGAGTGACGCGGAGGGTCCCAGAGGCTGCGCAGTGCCTCAAAGGGCTAACGCAAAGGGCTTTGAGGCTGACACAGTGCTTCTAAAGAGGGTTTCGCGGGGCAGGTTTTCTGAATACCTGCTTCCGAATAGAGAGGTATTACTGCCAGTTATTCTTCTTTGTCGGGCGAGCCAATTGTACTCAAGGATATATTGCATAATAATATAACCCTGAGAATTGTTGCAGTAGTTTTCCCGCATTGGGTTTTTCCGGGGACGAGTTGTCCAAAAATAACGTTGTCACTTGTGTGTTTGCTATTACTTTCAGTTGTTGATCTGTAGATGGTTAAGACTATATTGTGTTCATTTTGATGTTTATATGGTTAAATAACTTGTTGGTAATTAACAAGTAGGAGAAATAAACCAAAAGAATACAAATAAAATTTCTAATCGATAGACTTAGAAATTACAACACACCACAAATAGAGGTGTAAATGCCAGGTCTATCCAGGTGACTGTACACAAGTTTGTCCAACACAATGGTAAGTTCTAAGCAAACACTGATCCACGGATCTAAGATGTTTAGTGCCACAGGTAGCACATCAAGCTGCCACAAATCCAAACTGTTCCAAGCTTCCACAGTCGACTAGTCCACAAGTCTGAGGCACTTGGTGACTGTGTAAGGTTTCGGGGTTATCACTGTTATGCTCTTAACCTGCAAAAGATACCCAAATACAGAATATGCGAAGAAAGATACCTAGAACATAGAATAGTGAGAGACAACAGCAAATATTTTATTATTCAGAAAGCAATGTTCACTGGCCTCTTCGAGGGGGCAACCTCCAATAGAGCAGAGCTCAATACAAAAATAAGACACGATGCTCCTCGCAGGGAATCTCTATCCTTTATATATGACTCATACATGCAATACCATGGATCAATACCATGGGTTTTATTAATACCCTCTATCTAATACCATGGCCCATTTGCAACTAACTGTGGTCCCATCATTAATTGCGGGTTAACCACTTACAATTATTAATATGGGCTTTATCGACTCTTTACTATGACTCGATCCCAATACATAAATAAGGGGGTTAGGGTGGGACCCTAACATGCCCTCCCCCTTAAGAATAGCCTTGTCCTCAAGGCTGAAGCTGCGGAAACTGTTGAAGAATAGTGGCTGGTTCCCAAGTTGCATCTTCCGGCGAGGTGTCTTTCCACTTGACGAGAACTTCCCTAATCATGCGGCCACGCAAATGCCTTTCTCGTGTGTCTAGGACCTGTTCAGGTTGGAGCCAGATTGACCCTTCCTCGTCCAATTCAGGTAGACTGGTTTGAATTCTGCAATTGTTCCCAATCACTTTCTTGAGGCATGAGACATGGAAAACTGGATGGATTTTTGCAGTAGGCGACAAAGCCAGCTTGTAGGCGACTTCTCCAATGCACTGAAGTACTTGATATGGTCCGTAGAATTTTGGAGATAGTTTCTAACAACCCTTGTCTTTGAGTGATGTTTGCTTATATGGTTGCAGCCTCAAAAAGACCTGATCCCCTTCTTGAAATTGGCGCTCTGAGCGATGCTGGTCTACCTGTTGCTTCATGCGGTTTTGAGCTTGATGAAGATTCTCTCTAAGATGGGCGAGCATGGTTGCGCGGTTTTGTAGGAGTTGATCCACTGCTTGTACCTTTGAGCCCCCTTTGATATAAGAAGTAGGGGAAGGAGGGAGTTGACCATATACTGCTTCATAGGGAGTCATTTTGGTGGTGGCATGATAGTTGGTGTTATACCACCATTCAGCCAGAGGTAACCATTGTACCCAAAGATGTTGCTTTTCTGAAGTGAAACACCTAAGGTAGGTTTCCAGACATTTGTTGACAACTTCTGTTTGACCATCCATTTGTGGATGATAAGAAGTACTGAGTTTTAGCTGGGTGCCTTGTAGCCTGAAGAGTTCCTGCCAAAAATTACTGGTGAAGATCGGGTCGCGATCGGACACAATAGAAGTGGGCATGCCATGCAATTTGAAGATCTGATCCATGAAATATTGAGCGACCAAAGTCGGTGTAAACGGGTGGGGTAGGGTGCAGAAATGAGCATACTTCGAAAGTTTTTCCACAACCACCATGATGACTGACTTGTTTCCTGACTTTGGAAGACCTGTAATGAAATCCATAGAAACCTCCGTCCATATTGCTGTCGGGATGGGCAACGGTTGTAATGTGCCTGGTGCTTTGACAGTCTCCCCTTTGTGGCGTTGACAGACATCGCATTCTGCTACAAAAGTGAGGATGTCCTTTTTCATGCCTGTCCAAAAAAATGATCTTCTGGTGCGAGCATACGTCTTCTGAAAGCCTAAATGTCCTGCAATGGGGGATGAGTGCAATTCTGCCAAAATGCGACTTTTGAGGGTGGATGTTGGTGATATTACGACTCTGTCCCTGTAGCGAAGAATCTCATCCTGCCACGAGTAGCCCTTGGTGGAATTTGGATCCGCCTGCAATTGAGAAATGAGTTGGGAGAGCCCTGGATGTGAAAACCATTCCCTACGAGCTTCTTCAATCCATTCTGGAATGGGAAGGGTAATGCATCTGCTACACTATTTTCTTGCCCTTTCTTGTAAATGATCTCATAATCATATCCCAGCATTTTGGCGAGCCATTTATTTTGTTGTGGGGAGGATAGGCGTTGCTCCAAAAAATATTTAAGACTGTGGTGGTCTGTGCGGATTTGGAAACGTTGCCCCAATAAGTAAGGTCGCCAAGTCTCGCCTGCATGTAAAATGGCCATCATTTCCTTCTCATAGGCAGATTGGCCCAGATTCTTCCCACTTAGTTGTTGGCTTGTGAAGGCCAAAGGTCGCCCTTCCTGCATTAAGACCGCCCCAATACCCGTACCCGAAGCATCACATTCAATGACAAAAGATTTGGTGAAGTCAGGTAGTGCTAAAACTGGAGTGGAACACATGGCATTTTTTAGAGCTGTAAATGCCTGTTGTGCATCCTCATTCCAAAAGAATGAATTTTTCTTCAGGAGTTGAGTGAGGGGCTTCGCTATGCGACCATAATTGCGAACAAATTTGCGATAATAGCTTGTGAGACCCAAAAATCCTCTCAAGCTCTTCAAGGTCTTAGGTTGAGGCCAATCCTACATTGCCTGGATCTTTTTGGGGTCCACCTTGACACCTTCACGCCCCACAATGTGGCCCAAAGACTCAACTTCTTCCATGCCAAACGAACACTTGGACATCTTGACAAATAATTTATGCTTGCGGAGCAGTTGCAAGAGTAGATCTACATGCTGAAGATGTGCGGCCCAAGTGCAACTATAGATGAGGATGTCATCGAAGAAGACAAGGACAAATTTCCTGAAATATGGTTTGAGAAGGTGGTTCATAAGGCTCTGAAAAGTAGAGGGGGCATTACGAAGACCGAATGACATGACCAGGAACTCATAATGGCCTTCATGAGTTCTGAAAGCAGTCTTTGGAATGTCGACTTCCTTCATGCGAATTTGGTGGTAGCCCGAGCGAAGATCCAGCTTAGTGAAGAATTGAGCCCCATTGAGTTCATCCAGCAAATCGTCAACCACCGGGATGGGAAATTTATCTTCGACTATCAACTTATTGAGGGCCCTAAAGTCTGGACACATCCGCCACTCCCCATCTTTCTTGAGCACCATGACCACCGGTGATGAATAAGGACTAATGCTGGGACGAATGACACCTGCTTCCAAAAGTTCCTTGATTATTTTTTCGATTTCATTCTTTTGGGTGAACGGATATCTGTATGGGCGCACATTTGGGGGTTGGGCCCCTGGAACAAAGGTGATGTTATGATCATGTTCCCCTCTCGAGGGTGGAAGCTCATGAGGCTTGTCAAAGACTGGCAGATGGTTATTTAAAATCTGTTGCATCTCAGGATGAATCGGCAGAGACTTGGTTTCGACTGCCTGGATGGCATTAAATTGAGCTATAACTCCATGATGGCCCTTTTTTAGCAATTTTTCCATCCTATGCGACCTGATGATAGAGGGAGCTCCCGCCTTGAGTCCACAGAGGGTATGTGTGGAGTTGTTCTGCTTAAAACTCATATATAACTCCTGGAAATCCATTGTAATTGGCCCAAGAGTGCGAAGCCATTCAGCACCAAGGACAATGTCGCACCCTCCCATGTGTATGGCAAACATGTGGGTCTTCAACTGATAATCCCCCATTTGAAGTTTGACATTTTCACAGCGGCCTTCACATTTCATTGTGCCCCCATCCGCAATTTGGACTTGGAAGTTAGAAATTGCTCGTACAAAACAATGCACTGCTTCCGTGACTTTTTGATGGATGAAATTATGTGTACTTCCACTATCAATCAAGACTACTACTGGGCGATGTTTAATAAAACCTCTGATTTTGAGAGTTTGGGGTGAAGAAATCCCTGCCAAAGCATGCAGCGAAATAACTGGTCCGTCAGGGACATTGTCCTTTTGGTTGTCCTCTTCTACCGCCTCATGTTCCTCCAGTGGTGGATCTTCCTCCGATGAGCTGTAATTAGTGGCATCAATTTGAAAAAATTTGGGCTCCTTGCATTTATGACCTGGGGAGTATTTTTCATCACAGTAGTAACATAATCCTTGCTTTCTTCTTTCGGCCATTTCTGCAGGTGACACCTTTTGAACCTTAAGTGTTTGGGTCGTGCTGTGAGCCTGTGGGGGGCGACCCTTAGCTGTGAAATTTGGGCGACTGTACTGGGCTGCTAATGCACGTTCCACGTTACGAGCTACCTTACAAGCCTTCGTCCATGTGGGAGGGTGGTGCAGTAAGACGTGGGCTTTTATGGCTTCTTTAAGACCACTGATAAAACATTCCATGTAGAACACATCTGAGAGACCCCTAGTGCAGAAGGCTAAGGCTTCAAAGGCTGTAATATATTCATCCACTGTGCCAGTCTGTCGGAGCTTAGTAAGACAACCCAAAAAAGAAGATTCCTGGTCAAAGAGTTCTGTAAGAGCTTTTTTGAAGGAGGTCCAAGTCCTAAAAGGTCCATTGCAACGTTGATGCCATTCCCACCATTGCCACCTTTCATTGTCCAAGTACATGCTCCCCACCATAAGCTGAGTCTCATTATCTAAGATGTTATTCAGATTGCAATACTGCTCCATTTGTGCTATCCATGTTGCCGGGTGAGAACCATCAAATTTATGCATATCCAACTTGGGAGGTCGCGGATGGATTTGTTGGGGGGGGCCTCCGAGGTGAAGAGAGTGGCTAGACTCACCCTCACTGTGTCCTTTGCCAATATACACCTCCTCATGGGCTTCCTCGTTGCCCGTCGGGATCATGCTAGTTAGTCGGTCAAGCTGAATTTGGAGGGATTGCAAGGATTCTTCAAGTTTGTCCATCCTCTCATTGGCCATAGCTTGAGCTCTAGTTTCTACCATGCACCGACCTGATGTTCTTGAAAACTGGGACCGCCCAAAAAAAAATTCTTTTTTTTCACTAAGAATTGAATGGTACCACCGTGCTCAGCTCGTTGTCCTGATTCTGATGGGCTAGATCACCAATAAGCGCCCCGAGAGATCTCAGACTCCTTCCTTTTTTTTTTTCTTTTTTTTCCTGAAAACTCCTAACAGAATTTTACTCCTTCCTTAGGAATACTACAATAGCCGAATCCTCAAAATGTCAATGCTACCAAAAGTCCTGCGAAAATCATGCCCCGGTATAGGAACCCCACACAACTACTCAGATCAAGTGGATCTGAGAGATCTGAATGGCGGATCGGATAGCTCTGAGCAGCGGAACAGATTGCTGCTACAGATCTGATGGATCTAATAGATCGGAATGGCTGGTTGGCTAACTCGGAACTGCGGGATTGATGTCTGCTGCTGCTGCACCCCTTTGCACGAGCATATCTGGTAGAGATAATGCGTGATCCCCAGATAGAAAAGGGAACTATGGTCTCGAGGAGTGTCAGGTGCTACAGATCGCAATATACACAAGGATCTGGCAGTAGTACTCGGCCCAATGTTTCAGGGCTCTAACTAAGGAGGATCAATCGTACCCTTAGCCGTACAACCCGACTACCCTATCGTACAGGCGAGTAATCTCTCTGAGTGTTGTTCTCGGTGTACTGTAGCAGCAAGACAGCCGACGGTTTATCTATGGCGAGGTTGCAGAGGAGCTAAGGGGCTTCCGATATACCCAGAAGGTACTTGAAAGACAGTCCGTACGCAGTTATGTCTAATGCGCTACTACTCGAAGGGGTACCCACAAAGGTTACAAGGGAGTCCAACAAGCGTGACCACCTCTTGTATTTCCTGCGTGCATGCCTCCCCAAATCCGCAGGTTTATGCGCTCAACGATAGATCCCGTGGTTTAAAGACGTCGGAACACATCTCTAGCCAAAAAAAAATTTGCTAAGAAATGGCGATCCCACTGGACCTGGAAAGTGGTCTGATACCACTTGTTATGCTCTTCACCTGCAAAAGATACCCAAATACAGAATATGCGAAGAAAGATACCCAGAACATAGAATAGTGAGAGGCAACAGCAAATATTTTATTATTCAGAAAGCAATGTTCACTGGCCTCTTCGAGGGGGCAACCTCCAATAGAGCAGAGCTCGATACAAAAATAAGACACGATGCTCCTCGCAAGGAGTCTCTATCCTTTATATATGACTCATACATGCAATACCATGGGTTTTATTAATACCATCTATCTAATACCATGGCCCATTTGCAACTAACTGTGGTCCCATCATTAATTGCGGGTTAACCACTTACAATTATTAATATGGGCTTTATTGACTCCTTACTATGACTCGATCCCACTACATAAATAAGGGGGTTAGGGTGGGACCCTAACAATCAAAAAAGAGATGCCAATCAATTATGAGCTTCTATAGGTGACAGATCATTCTAATCCTGAGCCTCCAACAATTTTGTGATCCAAACCTCCAAGGTTAGTTAACAGTCCGAGATATACAACACAATTTCTAAACCCTTAATTATCTTGTTGTGTGCCTCTAATATGTGTTCTTCACCAAGCTACCACAGGTGTCACTGCCAGTCCGAGTCTTTACAATTTTTGTGCTTAACCACAGGTGTATCTACCCAAGGTTTGAGCTTCTTCAGGATTGTTATCTGGACATAGTCGAGTTCTACACCAACACAGAAAAATGTTCTCACACCTATCCACTGTTGTAATGGAGGAAGCCCAATCACAAAAAGTATTTGCCCAAACTGTATTCTATAACGTCCTCCTCGGCCTTTTGTGCTTCTGATCCAAATTTTGTGTTTTTCTTCACCAAAATTCTTGTGTTAGAATGAGGAGTTCGAACTCCTATATATACTTGTTTGACCTCCAACGAAGGGACATGTCTCTTAAGGGGACATGACAGCCTACACAAGTCGGCTCAAGTCGACTAAGAAAAAATAATAATTTCTCTAACTTATAAAATCAATTTCTCACAATCTAGGAGTTAGGAGGCATATAATAACTCGTTAGGAAGGGAAAAATATCATTTACATGATGATGACAATTTCATCCTTAGGTGAGGTCATCTTTCCATCAAGAGAATTATATTTGTGAAACTATCATTATTATTTTAAATGGCAGCCATTAGGATTTTGTTAGGGCTCCTTCTTCATAGACATAGGCCATCAACCATAATAGGATAAGAGCATCTTTAATAAGGCATTCGAGGTAGAGGCTCCTTCAAGGCTTGACAATAATGAATCTCTTAGGATTAGGGCTTCAAGTTTGGTCATCAATTCATGTCATCAAGTGTAATGAGCTCACATTTGGTCCTAGAGCAAGTGTTCTTCAATAGAGCTAGTCATGTCATCAAAATGTCTAGGACAGAGTTTAGGGCTTCTTTACATGAGTTCCCCATTAGGATAGGCATCCTTATTTCATTATGAGCATCAATCAAGGAGGGCTTGTCATCATATAGATAAGGGCTAGGGATTCATCAATGTATATTATTATGTTATGGCATACAAGGTAAAGAACATCATGAGGCTAGGGCGTGTTATCAAGGATCATTATAAATTTCCCTAGGGTTGACTTCATCAATGGATTAACCTCATATTGATTTAAGTGACATATGCATATAGGAATTTCTTCTAAAGTGAACATGAGGATAGGGCAACATCACACATCATAAGAATATTTGCCATCGCAATCAATGACATATTGACATCAATGACAACCTTGACCAACAGTCTCCCCCTTTGTCATTGATGGCAATATTCTTGCCCTTTAAACAATTTCTCCCTGTTGGACATCAATGGCAAATGGGGTGCCCAAGAACTCCCCCTATCAAGCTGCTTCTTGACATGATGCTCCATTGTATTTTCTTCATTGATTATAGTTCTCCATAGATATGTTGCTACTGATGTCACGGTGCTCTTGCTTCAATGAACTTGCTCCTCCTAAGCCTTTGCATGCCTTAATGGAAATGAATGAGGTAGATGATCAACCGACCCCCCTGCTTGCATAAACTCCTCTAGCTCTTCTTTTTGCTTTAGACAAGAAAGATTGTTGCCTTGTGATCAAGTGGAAGACATCTTCAAAATTTCATGATTTTCTTCAATGGAGTTACTCCTGAGAGATGATCCATCAAGATTGTCCATGTATGACTCATCAAGGGTTTCATAGGGCTCTTCTCGGATAGCTTCTGCAAGAATATTTAAGAATCATAAGCTCCCCTAACTGTATGCGTGGTCTCCTTTTTGGCAATCTCATCATCAAAACTTGGCATATCATATCTGCAAAAGATGTACTCATTAGATCAACAACATGAGTTGATGTCTTGAGTGTTCAAGAGGCTTTTTGATCCAATTTGCTTTCTTCTCCAAACTTGTGTGACATTCTTCTCTTGCTTGGTAGTCATGTTTTTAGCTTGGTTAGGAACCCAATTCAAGTTACAATTGCAAGCCATATGACCAATGTTATGACATTTGTAGCATTCAGTTTTGTACATAAGGAGGAAGCATAATTTCCCCCTGCAAAGTTGCTTTTGGGAAACTGATGGGGACCATTATATTTGTCCTTGTGGTATGCCCTACAATCCTTTGCCATGTGCCCAAAATTTGTACAAGAATAGCAATAACCAAAAAATATGCTTTGGTACCTGGAGAATGGAGATTGCCTTGATGTACTTCTAAATTTATTCTGCCTTGGGATCCTTTGATGATATCCATTGCCTCTTGTATCTTTGACACTATCTGCATATCTTCTTGGAGGAGGATTTCTTCCAATGTCATCTTGACTCTTCTCCTTGCTTTTGCTGGAATTTGGGGCATCAACATTTCTTCCAAGCTTCTCCACATCCTTGTTGTTTGAAGCATTAGGGTTTGCATCATTTCTGTATGAGGATTCACCTACATAACAGACTTGATTTATCAAGAGGAGACCTTTGAGAGCTCTTAAGACTCTTGTTTAGATGATCAACTTCTTTCTTTAGGAGATCAATTTCTTCTTTCATCATCTTGCATTCTTCATCCTTCTTTGCTAGATGGTTCTCCATTTCTTCCTTCATCTTGGTTGCTTCACATGATTGGGCCTTAAGTGAGGTGATATCTGATTTTAATTTGAAGATCTCTTCATCCTTTTCTTCTAGTTGACATGTCATTTGTTTCCTTTTCTGCTTCATCAACTTGTTCTTCCAGGAGGGTCAAAACTTCCATCACCCTTTTAGCTCCTTGTGCTTGTTTCTTTGCTTCTTCCAAATGAGATTTAAGAGAGGAAACCTCTTCCTTATATTGACCAAGTTTGTTCAAGTCTTCGTGTCTTTGTTCAAGATGGCTTGACAAAGTGTCTTCCTTCTTCTTCTTTTTTATCCAATTGATTTGTCATGGATATAACTTCTTCGTGATGGAAGGAGAGCGAAGGTTCACGGTTGGAGCTGACCTGATGGCGAGGGTATCTACAATCGCAGTACGGGCCGGATTCTCCTTCCATCATGCCTTCAGTGATCACTAATTCCCAGACTTCAATGCCTTGAGCCATTAAGAAATTCCTCATTCTCATCTTCCATATATCAAAGTTTCCATTGAACAATGGAACTTTCCCAATTTGATTGTCTTCAATTTTCACGGATGAAGAAGAGACATCTTTAGAAGGATTGGAGGCTTTCTTCCTTGGCTTTGCCATTTGTGTTCTAAGCATCAACCTTCAAGTTTCTAGGCATTGAGTGAAGGTATTGAATCAGTATTTCTTTTCAATTGTTATTTTTACCAGTTAGATCACTTATAATTAGAACACAAAATGAACAATAAGAATAAATACTTTTATTAATCTCTTCTTTACAAAAAATCCAATACAATAATGTGTGGGGCTCCAACCCTAGATGAAGACACCAATCTTCAATCTCCCAGGGTCCAACCTGTATTTTTCCAAGCACCGACTTGAACTTCCCAAGTCTCCAACCTTGTCACTTTGATGCACCAACCTCTAGGGCTCCAATCCTATCTTCCAAGGCACCAACCTTGTCTCTGTGAGGCTCCAATCTCTAAGGCTCCAACCCTCAACTTCAATTCATCAAGATGTGTTAAATTATTCTTCACAACTCCCAATATCCTCTTCAGCGAGCCCTGTCAATCTCTTCAACAATGCCTCCTCCAAATCACTTCATCAATGACAACCTTGTCTTCTTATAAGGTGTCACCACTACTCTTCATATTACCCTAACAACATCTCCAAGGTCACCTCATGATGACTTCAATGCATCATGGTCTCCAAGGGATACCTTCAAAATGTCTTCAAGAAATCTTCAAAGTATCTTCAATATGTTGCCCCAAGAACTCTCCAAGGGTGTCTTTAAAATATCTTCATTAATCTTCAATACATTGCTACAGGTGGCTTCCAGGACATTCAGGTGTTGCTATAGGACTGCTTTCAAGGTGTTGCTCCAATGCCCAGTCCAAGATCAATTTTCAAATTTCACTTCGAGGAGATCTTCAAGTGATGCTCCAAGATCTTCAAAAAAATGCTCCTTCAAGAATACTTCAATCTTGTTCAAACCCAAGCTTATCACAGTTGTATACTGCCCATAGGTCTATCCTCAAATACCTCTCCAGAACCAGGTCCAAGCCTTCTCCAAGAGAGTTGTAATAATGACCTCCAACGCTGATTGTTCACTACCTGTCACAAATTTCTTGTAGTCCAAGGTGAGGTATCTCACTGGTGGTTGCCACACACAGGTCTAAGTCACAATACAAGACTGCTTCCAAATCCGAGCCAATTTAGGTGTAATTGTTCATGTGTTAGTTCACCACAAATAGAGGTGTAAATGCCAGGTATTTCCAGGTGACTGTACACAAGTCTGTCCAGCACAATGGTAAGCTCTAAGCAACACTACCCCACAGATCTAATATGTTTAGTACCATGGGTAGCACATCAAGCTGCCACAAATCCGAACTGTTCTAAGCCTCCACAATCAACTAGTCCACAAGTCTGAGGCACTTGGTGACTATGTAAGGTTCTGGGGTTATCACAGCAGAGATACCAAACAATTCTAAGCTTCTATAGGTGACAAATCCTTGTAATTCCGAGCCTCTAACAATTTTGTGATCCAAGCCTCCAAGGTTGTTCAACAGTCCGATCTATACAACACAAATTCTGAACCCTTAATTATCTTGTTGTGTGCCTCTAATATGTGTTCTTCACCAAACTACCGTAGGTGTCACTGCCAGTGCGAGTCTTTACAATTTTTGTGCTTAACCACAGGTGTCTCTACCCAAGGTTTGAGCTTCCCTCAAGCTTGTTATCTAGACTGTAGTCGAGTTCTACACCAACACAAAAAATTGTTCTCACACTTGTCCACTATTGTAATGGAGGAAGCCCAATCACAGAAAGTATTTGCCCAAACTCTATTCTATAACGTCCTCCTCTGCCTTCTGTGCTTCTATCCGAATTATGTGTTTTTCTTCACCGAAATTCCTGTGTTAGAATGAGGAGTTTGAATTCCTATATATAATAGTTTGACCTCCAACGATGAGACATGTCGCTTGAGGGGACATGACAGCCTACACAAGTCGGCTCAAATCGGCTAGGCAAAAATAATAATTTTTCAAACTTGTAAAATCAATTTCTCACAATCTAGGAGTTAGGAGGCGTATAATAACTCGTTAGGAAGGGAAAAATGTCATTTACAAGATGATGTCAATTTCATCCTTAGGTGAGGTCATCTTTCCATCAAGAAAATTATATTTGTGAAATTGTCATTATTATTTTAAATGGCAGCCATTAGGATTTTGTTAGGGCTCCTTCTTCATAGACATAGGCCATCAACATTAATAGGATAAGAGCATATTTAATAAGGCATTTGAGGTAGAGGCTCCTTCAAGGCTTGACAATAATGAATCTCTTAGGATTAGGGCTTCAAGTGTGGTCATCAATTCATGTCATCAAGTGTAATGAGCTCACATTTGGTCCTAGAGCAAGTGTTCTTCAATAGAGCTAGTCATGTCATCAAAATGTCTAGGACAGAGTTTAGGGCTTCTTTACATGAGTTCTCCATTAGGATAGGCATCCTTATTTCATTATGAGCATCAAGCAAGGAGGGCTTGTCATCATATAGATAAGGGCTAGGGATTCATCAATGTATATTATTATGTTATCGCTTACAAGGTAAAGAACATCATGACGCTAGGGCATGTTATCAAGGATCATTATAAATTTCCCTAGGGTTGACTTCATCAATGGATTAACCTCATATTGATTTAAGTGACATATGCACATAGGAATTTCTTCTAGGGTGAACATGAGGATAGGGCAACATCACACATCATAAGAATATTTGCCATCACAATCAATGCCATATTGACATCAATGACAACCTTGACCAACAATCTCCCCCTTTGTCATTGATGGCAATATTCTTGCCCTTTAAACAATTTCTCCCCGTTGGACATCAATGGCAAATGGGGTGCCCAAGAACTCCCCCTATCAACCTGCTTCTTGAATTCTTATATATACTGGTTTGACCAACGATGAGACATGTCTCTTGAGGGGACATGACAGCCTACACAAGTCAACGCAAGTCGGCTCAAGTCGGCTAGGCAAAAATAATAATTTTTCTAACTTATAAAATCAATTTCTCACAATCTTGAAGGAGTTAGTAGGCGTACAATAGCTCATTAGAAAGGGAAAAAAATCCTTTACAAGATGATGTCAATGTCATCCTTAGGTGAGGTCATCTTTCCATCAAGAATATTATATTTGTGAAATTGTCATTATTATTTTTCACGATAGTCATTAGGATTTTGTTAGGGCTCCTTCTTCATAGACATAGGCCATCAACCTTAATAGGATAAGGACATCTTTAATAAGGCATTCAAGGTAAAAGCTCCTTCAAGGCTTTACAATAATGAACCTCTTAGGATTAGGGCTTCAATTGTGGTCATTAATTCATGTCATCAAGTGTAATGAGCTCACATTTGGTCCTAGAGCAAGTGTTCTTCAATAGAGCTAGTCATGTCATCAAAATGTCTAGGACAGAGGTTAGGGCTTCTTCACCTGAGTTCTCCATTAGGATAGGCATCCTTATTTCATTATGAGCATTAATCAACGAGGGCTTGCCATCATATAGATAAGGGCTACGGATTCATCAATGTATATTATTATGTTGTGGCATACAAGGTAAAGAACATCATGAGGCTAGAGCATGTTATCAAGGATCATTATATATTTCCCTAGGGTTGACGTCATCAATGGATTGACCTCATATTGATTTAAGTGACACATGCACATAGGAATTTCTTCTAGGGTCAACATGAGTATAGGGAAACATCACACATCACAAGAATATTTGCCATCACAATCAATGCCATATTGACATCAATGACAACCTTGACCAACAAGATGGCAATACTTTGTAATGGAGATGACCATACCTTTTGTGCCATAATTCACAAGAACAGATGTTTAAATGTACTAGAGTTTGAGGACTTAAATCTCTATAGAACCTCCCATCACGAATCCCAATAATCCCTTGCATTTTCTATACTAGATCCCTTTGCCCAAACAATAACTTTGCCATCAACAAATGCTACGTCGTCTCCTTTATCTTCTAAGCAAGAAATAGAAAGCAAATTGTTTTTCAAGCCTAGAACATTGAGGATGTTGTTGAGATAAATGTTCCCACTAGATTCCAGCTCTAAGGAGGTAGATCCAATCCTTTTGACTGAGTAGCTATTCTTGTCTCCAAGTTCAACTATGTGAGAAGAGCGTTGAGTTGACCACATTCCCCTGTCATATGTCTTGAAGCTGCACTATCGATTGCCCATGTATTATCATCTTCAAATGAACCTGTAAGAGCGAAGTAGAGACTTCCATCCTCGACTTCTTTAGATAGCTTGGAAATGAACTTGGTGATGCATCTTTTAATGGATTCCAAGAGACTTCTAAGAGTCTTGAGACCTTCCTTCATGCATCTTGCCATAGGAGAAAGAGAGAGAGGATAGTTGATACAAGAATGCCTTCAAACAAGAGTGCCAACAAGAGATGATCTTTAAGCTTCCTTCCTTCACCTTAGCTCTGAAACCATGTTGAGAAACCAAATGCAAGTAGATACTGATGATTTCTCTTAACTTGATAATTACTTGTGAACATTTGTTGGCTTCTTATTAAATATTATGTTCTCTTCATAAAGCAATTACCAAAAACATAAAGATCACAAAGAGACAAAGATCAATAGAAATTAGGCTCCAAGCCAGCGCAAAACCCCACAAAGAGGAAAACCCAAAAATCCTCTTATAAAATCAGATCAAAGTGAAATATCCAAGACCCAAGACCAAGACCAAGACTATCACAAAGATCCAAGTCAACCCTCCTCCAAAACTCCTCCAACCAAGTACAATTCAACAAAAGTCAACGCTAGTCAATTCTTGTCAAATTCAATCAAATCTCAGAATTTCAAACTTGCAATTCGGACCTAAGGTTTCAAACCTGTAATTTTCACAGAGTAACCCCAAAGCATTCGCACATGTGAGCATAAATAAGCTAGAAACACCCGAATTTCCCTCTCCTTTGACTTCTCTCTCACTCTTGACTTCTCTCCTTTTTCTTGTCTTTTTGCACAAAAATCGATGTGACGAGTGAATGAGTGAGTGAATGAGTGGGTTGAACTGCCTTGCATTTATAACTATCCAGGAGGGTCAAATGGTTGTCACACAAGCCAACTTGTCCAAGGAGGGGTCGACTTGGTCTTGTGTTGACTTTTTGACACTTTGACTCAAGAAAAAAAAAAAAAATATTCTTACAAAAAATCCGACTTGGCCTCAACTATATTTCTTTGACTCGTAAATTTTCTTTCGACTCAATTGACCATATAAGCATGAAGAATATGCTTTGACTAGAAATAAAATAATATTGATGAATATAAGAAATAAATATAATCAATGATATATTTGTATTACATTATGAAAATCGACACTAATTATATTTTCAACACCAGGATCCAGCTAGGGTGCGATCAAGTGGTCTCCATGGGTATCCAACTGCTATATGAGGCCTCCTCCTCTCTAGCATTAGGGCTTCCTCTTGTGCAACAAGCTCTCCCTAGTCTCTTGATGGGAGACCATCCTCGTCTGGGCTTTGAACCGGTTCCTACCCATCAGGTTGTGTCAAGGCCAACCTGGGGGCATACTGGGTCTAACGGTGTCATCATGAAGAATCCTCAAAACCAGGTCAAAGGTGACCAACGTCCTGGATCCTGGAGACACTCCGAGACATGTGTCATCTGCTAGTGTTGCTAGGAGGCTCTAGCCTCTCAACGCTACACCTGCTTTGGCCAATGTACTTCTCTGAAGGGCCTAGGTACTTATGGAGTGAGTGACCAAGGCCAAGGTTGTTAAACCACTTAATAACAACAACATGGATTCTAGTGAAAACAACCATCCATTAGGGACTATGTTCAATAATGCATCTAGGTGAACCAAATTTGAATGCAAAGGGCATATTAATACTTCAAACAAAGATCCCCTGCCAAAATCATAACCAAAATCTCGCAAAGGTGTTTTCTCCGTTGGTAGGTGTGGTTAATGGTAAACCCTATTCGGTGTTTCCAGCCCCTATGGGGAAGAAACAATTCCCTGGTCCACCATTCAATTGATAGGTGTTAGTGTATAATAATATGGTAATGGAGGGGAGAAGAATTCATGGTCAAAGGGACTAGTTGACGTGGGTGTTCACATCTCGAGTGTATAAATGTGAAGAGGGAGCTTTCGTAGATGCACGAGATACCAGCTCAACCTGATTTTTCCACCCCACTTGTGCGTCTTTTACTTCTTGATTATTCTTTTGCATTACCACTTATAGCTCAAGGGATTAAAGCTTGCTTTGAATGATGTAGCAATAATCTTAGCCCTTTGAGATGAGTCATTTTATCGCTCATCAAGGTTGGGACATGCAAAGGTTCTTTTTTGATGGAGGAACCGGATGATGGCCGTATGAGGTAGGTAGAGCTCATGCTAGGCTTTTGCCCACGTGCTAATCTTTATGTCCATACCATCTTTTGCATTTTGATTTTCTCTTGTTTTGTTGGGGGCATGATAATGCCTTTTCTTTTTCTTTTAGCTGCATCAACCTCCCATGGCCAAAATTTTGGGCCCTACTCAAGGTTTGTGAACATATGAGTGCCAAATCCTCAAGAGCCAATGACAAGTTGCACCCGAAGAATGGAGGTGGGATACAAGGCTTGTAATGTGGCATGGAAGGTGTAAAGTATGATAGATGGAAAATGGAACATGTTATATCAATCATGGTTTGCAAGTAGTGCCCCTCCTATAACCCAAAGGGCCTTAAGGGATGTCCACTGGACTAGGGTCAAGGATTAACCCCCTTGGCAAAAGGAGAGAACAAAACTACGATCAAGGTCTGTCAATCTTCCAGATCACCCATTATCCATACTAAATGCCCAAAACAAATAAGTATAAGCACCTGATTGCAAAATGATCAAGTACCTTTTGAAATTCAACCCACCTTCATCCAAGTGTTAATGCCAGATGGCGAGAGGCACATGGTTGATGCAAGTGGCGGATGCACACTGCATATCAATGCCTAATGGTGGTTGACAAGGGTTATTGGTTGTCTAACTGACCAGTGGGTTGTCAAATGTAAGAGAAAAATTTCCTTCTATGGGGTACCTATTTTGGTGTGTAACATCTCGCTGCAACTCAGGGACATGAGATCAAACATAGAGCGCATGATCCACATGCTCGAACAGAGAGTTCATGAGAACTCCAACAATCCCTGGGCTCGTAGGCCTTGTAACCTGCACATCCAATTCAACTTGTTTGGGAGCATGTGCACTAGGTGTAGGGTATCGCCCATGCTTTATATGATGATATAATGAGTACAAAAAATAAAATCTATTCTAAATGAAAGCAAATCTAAAATGAAACATAATATGAGAATGCAAGATCTTAGGATGTTGACACAATATGCAATGCAACTATCTCCTTTATGCTAGCACATATTGCATCACCTAAGTATAACCATACAACCGATGTAGCTAGCATATCATTAAATTTATATCACACCTCTTAGCCCTACGATTAATCATGGGATAAAACAAGAAAACATCACAATCATCCATATCATAGCACTCACATATTGAATCACACAGGTGGGACGTGGGACAATAAAATATCCATGGATCAATTTCACTACCATGAGAAGAGGTAGCGGATGAAAAAGAGGGATCCAAATTTTGCTTACTCCTATAATTGTCTCTTGCAACATGAATATGGAGTAGTCGATGATCAATTTTGGGAACTTTTTCCCAATAGCTACCTCATGTATACAACTCTCATGGATGTCCTTAGGGACATGCTGGGAGCGATAAGATGAGGAAGATTCCTGGAAAATAAAATTTTGGTTAGCAGGTCACTCATCACAACAATCAAATTCAAAAGGGTCAACCAACACTAGCTCATCATGCTCAAAATTTATGCAACCTGAATATGACTAAGGGACGATCACAGGAAGACATAAGGATGGCTCAAATACATCAACAATCACATATTCCCAATTAAATTAAGTGCATAGGACAAGGTTATCATCAACATCATCATAAGTATCATAAATCAGATCCTTGTCAAAATGATGGCTACTCATATCCCACTTCCCCTCTTTGATATGCATAAAATCACAAATGTTAATTTCTAGGGAATTCATGGGATCACCCTTTTCAAAGTCTTCAGAAAATGCTTCATCAAATTTAACATTCATGAAAAGGGTGGAATTTGCCTCAACTCCACTTGCTAAGGTATCATCTTCAGCAAGATTCTCACCATGCTCCCTTCCTGGGTCATCTTCAGACTTGCTTTCAATTTGCTCATATTGATGATCCAGAAAGGACTCTTCCTTATCCTCATGGTACTCTTCTTCACCACAACCCTAATTTATTTCATTAATAGGATGATCAAGATGATCAAAGGTGTTGTTTTCTTTTGTATGGCAACGATCTTCTTCAACTTCTTCAGCATAATTAAGGAGGCACTCCTCCTGCATAGCTATGGTCAAATATTGAAGGACAACTTCAAAATGACACATTGGTCCCCAATACTTACGAAATTATTCAATGAATACCTTAATGGAAGGGATGCCTTTAGGTCTACAAGAACATTTAAGCCAGTTTCTTTGATCAGCCCAAAGGAATTAATGAAAAAGCTCATGAGAGCATGCTCATGAACCATGTTCAAGTATACTTGATAAATTTGGCAACATGATCCATAGTTGAAGAAGGATCACCATCGAATTTTGGAACATTTGTCATAGAATTTGTATCCCATCAATTTGGATATCCAAGAATATCCTTGACATCCAAAGTGGGGTACATCTCATGTAGATCCTGTTCCCGCAAAATCTACCAAACCTTGGAAAGGGAAACCCTACAAGGTGTAAATTAAACCAAGAAACAACAATAGGGTAGTGTCCCACTGTCAACATAGCGAAAACCCCAAGCTCTTTACGAACTTTCATCGATGTGAGGAGTCTCGGTAAGAAATAAATCACTTATAATAGGTATTCTAGGGTTAATGAGTGAAATGATCTCACTAGGAAGTCTTCAAGAAAGACATAATTTAGGTTCAAGACTTCACAAGGACAAAATTTGCTTTCTATGAAGAGACCTAGAAATAAGGACACAAGACCTAGGGTTTGATAAATTTGACAAGTGTTGGAGCAACTCAAGGTCAAGGCTAGGAGAAAAGGCCTCTTACAAAGTATGTTAGTTATGCCAAGGCTCATGAAACCTTCAAGGAAGCCCTTAAATCGAAGGAAGGAAAACTAGGGTTTCCCTCTTAAGCAAACAACTGGGGCAAGGAAACTTATGGATGAAATTGAAGTGGATACCCACCAAAAAGATAGATTTTGTGGTAAATACTTCTCTCTTGATGTTTAGGCTCTCCAACCACCAAAATTCCTCTTGCCTAAGGATTCACACAAAGCCTTAGTTTCATAACTTAGCCTTTAAAGGGCCAAATTGAGAGAGAGAAATTATGGATAAAATTAAGATGTGATCACCAACCAAATGGACTAGTCCCTTGTTCCTTGGGAGTCTGGAGTCCTCAATGCATTAGATGAATCAAAGAGCTTCTAAGGAGGCCAAAATTTTGATGCCCTAGCAAGCAAAATTCAAACAATTACCTATGCAATGGAAGATGTATTTTTCATGGGAGAGCTACCAATAGTTCACAACTAAGGACATTCATTTAGACATTATTTATGATTAGTTCATGTAATAGATCATCTAGATTAGCATTCATAAATATTCAACAATGGCACAATTGCAATTGCTAGAATCAACAACATTCCATACGTTAGACATGTAAGAAATAAATTTTCAACACCTAGATAAACTTACAAGATAGCAAGCAAAGAATACATTCCATTCATCCAAAGAATAGCTCCAAAGATGGACAAATTAGCTCCAAATGTTAAAGTGCATCAAGATTACTCAAAATCCTCCACAAGAGGAAAGCGTGAATTGCTTAAGAGGGCCAAAATTCCAAGTGATGAGATGATGAGGGATCACAAATGAATGATCTTCGTTGTTGCACAAACTAGCAAGCCTAGTTAATAGGCTAATGCTAGAGGGCATAACAACAATTTGGGAGAAGGGCCCACTGTCACCACCAATGTTTTAAAACTCCGACTCCGGTTCGGAAACGGCCGAGGGTCGACTCCAACTCCGACTCCGACTCGGTATCGACTCGACTGGTTTGATTTCAATGATTCGGTCATTGTAAAATATACATTAAATATTTTTTTTTTAAAAACATTATTTTAAAGATTTTCATTCATGTTTCCAAACACAAAGCTTTAGAATATAGAGAGAAGACAACATATGATCAAAGTAGGCTCATGAATATATCTATTATATCAAAATGGCACCCAATGCACTGTCCAATACAAAGTTCATACTTAGCCACCAATGCCAGGATTCTTTTTTGCCTCAGCCTAAGGACAATCACTAGACTACAACAACAATAATACCAATTATCCGCCCCTAATGAAGTCTCAAAACCCTTGATTTAATTATGGTCAAGCTCCAGAACAATCAGAGGTAAATATGTATTTATTAGTCCACTGCCAAAACGTTTGCCTTGTTAAAAACATTGTATGGCTCAACGCATTGTTTCAGTTTTCTAATTCATGCCACTAGGATAAACATACGTCGGCCTTGTAATTTTCAAAACTTTCTCACAATGATAGATTACTTTAGAGCTATAAATATGCAATAAACAACAAACCAACCATTGATATGTAGGAGGCAGAACAACTTTTGACAAATGTGCTTCAGGATTTTTGTCAGAGCGCTGAGCAGGCTGAGTTGTTACCAGGTCGGCCAAGTCATTACCGAGTCGGCCAAGTTGTTACCGAGTCAACCGAGTCAATCACTGGCTCAGTAACAACCCGGCCAACTATTTTGTTTCAGCCATTGAGTCGACTCGGCAAAGCATTGGCTTGGTCTAACTCAACCAAGTCGGAGTCGACTCGGCCATTTTTTAAAACAATGGTCACCACAACCTATGTCCCCTTCTCCTCTCGAATTTTCATCGACAAGAGGAGTCCCAATAACCCTAACCTTTGAATATTGTGTCAAAACTAAGGTTTGAAGTGAGGCAAGGATGGCTCATTCAATGTGTTGTCGCACAAAGTGTTTAGGCCCCACGACAACGCTCAGAGTAAGGGTTGTCACTCTAATCCTTACTCACTTTGTTTAGACTCTCTCCTAGACAAGTCAAGGGGGTAGTCCCTAAGCTTAATGGATGGGGGTAGCCTGTGGAACACAGGGAGATTTTAAGGATGAACAACTTGATGAATTTAGAATAAGTCTCGGTCAATTGAAATAGATAGACACAATCACAAGACAAAAATGACTACAGACCAGTGCCTTTAATTTGAATTAACCAAAGACTAAATAAATGACAAGTCGCCCAGAGGAATTTATAATGTGGCAACGCGACGATCATGAACAATTAAATGTAAAATGCTCAAAACTTTAGCATGTAAGATAATCTAGAAAAATTAATCTTTCTCCAACAATCAATATGATTTAAAACATTTATTGCACCTTGACCATAGAAAAATCATGAAAAATTAAGATTTTGCACTTAGAACCAAAAAATACCAAGGAAATTTAAATTAGCATCTTAATTATTCCTTAGACAATTTTAATGTGCTAAACTTATGAAGCAAGCTTAAACGAAATTTTTTAATGTGACCCAAAAATGAAAATCAAAAGTACTTAGTTAAATTTAAATTTTTATAGGCAATGAGCCACATAAAAATTAAAATGTGAAAGTTTAAGTTCTTTGATTTAAATTACTGGTAGTTTCAAAATCACAAAAGTAAAAAAAATCTTTATAAATTTTTTTAGAAATGTTTTTTTTTAAATAAAAAACAAATAAAATGATAAAATGTAAATCAAATCAAAAAATAAAAATAAAATTCAAAAAACAATAACCAAAAGAATTTTAAACTACAAGGAATTTAACTAAACTAAAGTGAAATAATAAAAATCAAACATCATAAAAATACAAATGAAAAATCAAGAAAAGTTGAAAGCTAGCCCTAACCAAAACTTACAAAAGTAATAAATAAGACAATCGAAATGTTTTTTATTTGTTGTGTTTGTGTGCATTTGTAGGTCGGAGCAGTGGCGGCTAGCAGAGGGTACGCAACAAAGCGGACAGAGAAATGCGATAAGTTGTGGGCAACGGGTTGCAGGTTTGGAGTAGTGGCAAGGCAGCGAGGGATTGAGGCAGCACGCATACGATTTGCAGCGAAACAACGATTGAAGGGTCGACGGCATATGGATGCAATTGTAGGAGAGAGCAGCAATGAGGGAGCCGCGAAGGGAAGACGTAGTGAGTGGAAGCAGAGGCGAGCTGGACGAAGCAACGAAAGGATGAATGAAGGAGGGAGATGGGGCTTGCAGGTAGTAAACGAAGCTTGGGGAGATGAGGGCTTGGCAACTGTGATAAAAAAAAAGGTCACGGTTTTGGAATGACGCAGCGTAAGATGGCAAATCAGACGGCGAGGAGGAATGGAGGGATAAGGGAGCAGAAAACGAAACCCAAAATTTTTCAGATAAAACTCCAAAACGTAGCCAGTAAAAAGAAAAGTTTTCGAAATTTTATGGAGGGGAAAAATGCAGCAAACAGAAAGGAAAATGGTAGCCCAATAAAACCCTTAAAAAATTTCCCAAAAATCTTTGATTAAGTTGATATATTCTGCTTCAAATTTATCAGTGAAACCTCTGTAAATTATTTCCAAATTTAACAAAAAACAAAAAAAACCCTTAGACCACAAAAAGCTGGATAATATCCTTGCAAAAATGATTTTGATGCCAGATCTTACCATCCAAGCCCTAAATCTGGCTTCAAATCAAACTTCACCTTCAGATTTGCAACCTGTACCTGAAAACAAAAACACCCAGAACCCAAATCTACAAAAAATAAATAAAACCCAAAAACTTTACAGATCTATGCACAGAAATGGCAGATCTGTCAGATCTGAGGAGTGCGAGTCCAACTCCGCTCCCATATCTGATAATCTAAGGCTCTCAAGAACCAGATTTGTCAATTTCCCACACAAAAATTAAATTTTTTAATTTTAAAAGAGGTGCTTAACTCAAAACCATTCATGTATTACACAAAATCTTATGATAAGCCCGGGATCAAATTTAACTGGGCTCTTCAGAAAGCACAAATCGGAAGTTGGTTGGTCCAACAGAAAACTTCCTCAAACGCCCGATGATCTAAAAATCAAGATTTTCCTGTGAAACTCAATCCAGCCATCAAAATAGAGCGAGAAAATGATAACAAAATTCAGATAAATAGAGATGCCTGCTATTACATTCAAAATTTAAATTATCACTTAACCCCAGCGACTGAGCAAGATACCTGTACTCAAATCACTCTTCAAAAGCTATCATCAATGACTAAAAAAAAAATTACACATGAAAACGACACATATTACAATATTTCCATGAAGAGTAACACCGGCGAAAATTAACCCCAAAGTCTTTTTTTATTATTCAGAAAAAAGATTACACAAGACATTTTCGCTTAACACACGACTCAAAGATCGGATCGATCAACTGACAAATGACTTCCTATTTAAAGATAAATCTTCCAACGGCTAGCCCGAGTAATCCTCGTCAAAGCAATCTCGACCGTTGATGAGAATTAAAATTTCTTTTAATCTCATCTGTCGAAATATTAAATTCTTGAGGAAATTCGAATTTTTCAATTAAATGCATTTTAATTAACTCAAAAATTTAAATTTTGAGTTAATTTCCTCAAAAATTTGACTTTGACTTAACCCCTAGGGACCAAAGGCTTAAAATTTAGCAAAATAATTGATTTACCTTAGTCCCGAGAGCTTTGATTTTTAAGGACCCGCGAATTTTGCTTTTGGAGAATTTAAATTTACCTAGGACCTAGAATAAATTAAATTTCTGGCTCGGGATTTTAATTAATTTTTTGCCAGAAAATTTAATTAATTAACGTATGACAGGATAAATTATTTTTCCAACCCTCAAGACATTTTACATCATAATTTTCTTATCTTTTACATCATAAGGGGGAAAACCTATGGTGCATGAGTTTCTGGAACGTGGGAACATTCGGAACTTGGATACGGGTGTCGGGAAGTTGGAATGGCTAGAGGTTTCCCCAAAATTTACAAGAAAGGGCTAATCGGGAATGGTAATATTATATAATTAAAAAAATATATAATTATATAATAATCAAAATTAATATTAAATCAAAATATTCAAATATTAAAATCAATTTAAATATATAATCTCTCTTATATATAAATATATTCTCTGGGTGTCTCTCTTCTTAAGTCTCTCCCTTTTATATATATAAAATATTAAAATGTCAAGTTCATTATCAGTTCTCTAACACATGACCAATATTTGAAACAATCTGCCTTAAAAAACAAAGGAACAATTTTACCTATGTTTCTCTAGTTATTCTTATAAGAAAAAGTAAAGCGACTCTAATGGTTAAGCATTGACTGCCACATACAATATGCACACAATCTTCTGCCATACATATGCATAAACAAAAAAATAAATATTCATCAGCATGACATCCTAGATATCGCCCTTACCTTGAGGTGTCACACGCTTCCTTAACCCATCAAGAGATTGCTCCACTTTCTCAATTAAGGATATCGGTGTTAAGGATGTCTTTGGCCTTTCTTCCTGCGAAGGTTTCAATAAAGCCTCCTGTTTTGTGGGCAGTTCAACATATTTGTCTACATGCTTTGTATTCCCCAACCCCAGGGAACGCAAGAACTCCAAAAAAAAACAGTCTTCAAAGCTCCCGGAACTTTCCGAAGCTCCCATTGCAGCTCCCACAGAAAAGGGAACGTTCCGATACAGTTCCAAAGCTTCCGGGAACACGGGAACCACTGGAACGGGTTTCCCACCTCTAGGGAGCGGTTTCCGTGTAATAGAGGGGAAAACCCATCAGTAATAGACCTTCACAGACTACCCATTCCTGCGACACAAATATAATCCAGCAGACCAAGCAATTTGTAATAAAATAACCTAACCAAATAGTTAGGATTATTCCCAAATCACTTTTGCATAGACTCGATCTATAACACCAGGACTCGCCTAAGGTCCCAGTGACAAAATACATTCCGATTTTGGGGTGAAACTAAAGGAAAACTCTGCCGACCATTCGAGAATGGATCGGTGAGACAAAAAACTCCCAAAATGTAGATTGTCACCAGAAAAGTAGGTTTACTTAGGCCATTATATACATGACACGGTTCTGTTGAGATTATTTACATCATATATATGCAGAATGGGTTTACATTATAACATGATGATCGGGTTGATGATGATAGGTGAACGACACGGACACATCGATCAGGCACTATCCCTTTTGCGGAAAAAAGGGGGTGTACTGCTATGGGTCGTTGACACGTAGTGGTCAACACAATGGAAAGGCTTAATTGAGGTGTGAGCTTTGGGAGAAGCTAGAAAGGCTTTCCACAAAAACCCCTTAAGAGAGAGACTATACTAGACCTAGGGTTGATGTATGTGGTGAGATAGGAGTTCATCCAAGGTCAAAATAGTCAAAAGAAAAGGTTTTGAACGATATGCTTCTAAGCTACAAACCTTCAAGAAATCCCCAAGTCAAAAGCAGCTTCAAGGGATCCCACTTGGTACAATGGCTAGGGCATCAATTATCCCGAGATTCAATTGTGAGAACTGCAGTTTATTTGGAGGAGAGATAGAGAAAACACTAGTGCAGAAGCCTGTCCAATTGGTTTTGCAAGAGGTCACTCCAAATGGATTTCATACCAAGCCCTAGGGAGGTTACCTACTCTTGAAGGGACAAAGAAATTGGAGAGATAAGGTGAGGGAAATTGATTTTTCAATGAGGATATGATCACCAAGGATTCCTAGACCCAGCGGCTATAAATTGGATGAAATGGAGTCAAGAGTTACTTTGATTTAAGAACTTCGCTCTATCAAGGAGACCTATGCAGCTTCGCTAGCCCTAAAGGAGGCAGCTACACAACTACAATAGATTTATACTTCGTTTGACAAAGATTGATGGAGTTTCAAGGTTGCAATATGCAAAACGAGCCTCTAGGAATATTCATTCAACATTGTCTATGAGTAATGCATGCAATACATTCAATAATCCTGATGTTCTCATAAATTCACATTAAATTAAGTCACATTCAAGGTCATGATATGATATTCCATACGTTAGACATGTAACAATGTAAAATATAGCATCAAAAGACACTTACAAGACAATGAGAGTATATCCACCCATCAACATCTCAAACAGAAGCTCCAAGACATGATAGAGAAATTTCCATACATCAAAATGCATCCAAAACATCCAATTTCATCCAACAATTGAAGATCTAAATTATTTTACAAGAGATCGAAATCCAAGTGATGATGATCAAATACAAATAAGGATATCCTTTATTTATATGAGCCTTTACAAGTTTGATTTAGCCTAATTTGTCTAATTAAGCCCCCAATAATATTTTAATGTGCAAATAACATCCCTTTTGGTGACAAGCCCACCAAATAGCTCAATAAATAGAAAATAAGTCATCCAAAGCTAGACAAAATGATAGAATAATGGTCAAGAGGGACGTTGAAAGGACTGAATGAGTCCTCTTAGTGCCATGATGAAGAGGAGAGCTCCAAAAATTATGATCAAGGAGGTGGCCCCTTGATTTCCAAGCAAAACATCATGTGGTGCTCCCAAGTGGTTGTGGGGCACAATCAATGGTCTCATGGGTCTTCGGTGGCTCAATAATAAGTCGATGTTAAATCAATGAGGGCTAGAAAATGATGAATGTCTTCCCATGTCTCTCCAGATGAGACAAAACACCATCTGGGCCTTCAATCAGCTACCAAGTGTTGGGTGCAAGTGCGTGGTGCGCTGGGCAACGTGGTCCAAGTGCATCATCGCCTGTGTATGGTTGGGGCACGAACAAGTAATATGTGGTGTTGAAGAATTCCATGGTGTGGCAATCAATGCTTTATTGTGGTGCAGGTCCATGCATTAATTTTAGATAACAATAGTATGTTCTATTCTTTAGAGCAATTTACTTCATATTTTCTTATTAGCCCAATATCAATTTCTAGATTAGCAATCACATTAACATTGATAATAAATGCAGATAGAACATAAACAATAAGCAAAAGACAAGCCAAGACAAGAGAACATGATATTTGGCGGATGACAGGGAAAAACCCCAATGTGGGGAAAACCCTTTGATCAAATCTTCTTATTATTCTTCAAAAGTTCAGCAGAGAGAGTACATCATACAAATTTACTTGCCCAAACAATGTAAAACAGTGCAGTCAAACAGCAATCAACATGATGCCCTAACCAGAAAGTCAATGCTAGTCAAACCAGCAGAAAGTCTCCTCTGAATCAACTTGATCAAACCCAATCAACTCGGTCTTCAAACACAGTCTAAATCAATGCAAAGCAAGCCTGAAATTCTCAGTCAAATTCAGTCAACACTGTGGTCAAAGTTGTTGCAATCAACACTGGTCAACTTGCCCAAAAAATCTCAGTATTTGTGCCAGAATATGCGTCCTGCCGAAACAAATATTCTCCCACAAAAATCGCAGTGAAATGAAGCAAAACGATGCCCGGTCTAAGCTGGTCAAAGTTGACTGCAACTCAGTCAACGCAAAGAATAGAAATGCCCAGTCAAACCTTGGCACACGTGGAGAAGAACAGGCCCTGAGATTTGTACGACCCAAACATATGAAGAGAGAGAATGGAATGTTGAGTTGTGAATGTCCAAATGAGGAATAGGCCTCTTCTATTTATACACAACGTTGAGGATGAAGAGACACATCTGTTGGGCTTCATGAGCCTACATTAGACTTCTGGTCGTCCTTGACAATTTTTCCAATTCCATTTCTACTTGTCAGAATGAGATGATCTTTAGATCAATCCCGCACCTCTCGGAAAGAGGAATCCAATAAAAATATCATCTCCATCATATGAGTTTTCCAACGTGTAGTTTGGCCCTAGTTTCCAATTTTAACACCATGGATCTAAAACGCTCAACCTACAAGTGCCATTTGTAGAAAATTTATGATTTGCACCCTTAACCCAGTTTATAAGTTTGCATGTGTTTATTTAGGCCCAACGCACATGTTTTGTCATGCTAATATAAATTTCAGTATGCATTCATTGTAAACATTCAAAGAGTACTTCTACTATTTTTCACTTTCCTATTAGCTGAAAATTAACACATAATTTTAGCAAGCATTCACACATGTGAGACACTTGTTTTTGGTCAAGGTGACCCCGGAAAAACCCCACAGCCTCTTGGGGAAAACCGGTCTTCAAAGGAGGATTTTATTGCTTAGGAAATTACAAAACAAGTACAAAAATTCACTGTACTTATCTCCCTTTTCTGTTGTAGCATTAAATGCAAATTCTGGAAATTTGTGCCCACTGAAACTTTTAGATTTTCACAAAATACATGCCCAGAAATTTCTGCATTTTCTCACTACTCAGCTCCTTAGAATTTGTGCCCAGAATTAGCGTTGATTTTTGTTTCAACTGTTCACTGTACCTCCTCGAAATTTGTGACAAGATGCTACTAAAATATGCCTCGAAAAACACACTACCTTGCCTCAAAAAAAGCATTGTTAATAAGTGATAGTCTTGAAATATGTGCCTCAAATTTCGGGCCAAACTGTTGTTGTTTCTCCTCAAATTGTGTGTTGATCTGCTCCTTATTTTTCGAGCCTATGCCTCGATTCTATTCTTCCAATCTCCTCAAAATTCATGTAGCCCCGCTCCTAGAAAATTGTGTCATTGCTCCTTGATTTTAGTGTTGCTAGTACAGTCAATGCCTTGAAATTTGTGCTCCCTCCTTGGCTGCAATTTCTCCTTTGTAATTTCTCCTTCTCTCCTTGAAGTTTCTCCTCTCCTCTTCTCCTCGTGCTCTCTCAAGTGTGAAATGAAGAATGAGCTTCCATTTTCTCTGTCTCTTGAAAAGATTGAATCCCTAAACCTAGAATCCAATGGTTGAAATTTAATCTCCAAATCTCAATATGTGTGGCTGAGACCATTTCTCCCAAATGACCCCCCTCAAACATTGGCCCCATTACTTAAAAGCCTCCTAGTACCTTTTTCAAGTTGTGTACATTTTTCTATTTTTCTCATAAAGTGGTTTTTCACCTCACTTTAATATTAGAAAAATACACTTGGTACTTTACACATAAAGTCACTTTATAAAGTACAAGTGAATTTAATATTAGAAAAATACAAGGTACAACACTTTTAAGTACCTTTTCCACCCATGACATTAATATAACTCATAAATGTCACCAAGACAAAAGTCATTAATGTGTCTACTAGGATAAAAGGGATAAATGCCTAGTAACACCTCTCCTTGGTACTATTTCCAACACCATTATGACCCTCTGGAGGGCTTGGATCCCATATAGAGAGGCCAAGTCCAAGATGAAGACCCACCGACCAACCTATATAAGATCCAATGTGTCTCCTCGCCTTCCAGTACAACAATCCATTAGTGCAATTAGGTAAATAAGCTTGCTAATTAGGGGCAAAAGTGGACACTTCATAGTGGCATGCCCTCCCAAATGGGATTTAGAAAGTACAAGTGTTACCTTGCTCAACAAGAGAGGTTAATAAAGGACCCTTTAGGTGGTTTCAACCTCTAAGGAAGTGACAATTCCATGGTACACCCATCAAATGGCAGGTGGCATGTGAAATAATGATGGAACGGAGTGGGGGCAAGAGGGAAGACTTTAGGCCACATGCCATGGTACAAGGAGAGCTATGATGAAGGAAGCCCACACATTGGGTGTATGGTTGTAGGAGGGAGAAATCTTGGTACATACGTTACCCCGGCCTTTGTTTTTCCACCCTTCTTCATATGCCTTTTGCCTTTTATTGATTTTTCTTTCTTTTACTACTCGGGGCTCCAAAGGATGAGAGCATAATGTGTATGATGAAGCAGTGATTACCCCCTTAAGGTTGGGCAATTCATCGCCCACCAAGTGTTGGGACAATCACGGGCTCCTTATTGATGCAGTGGACACTCATATGGGTCCTAGGAACCAGGGTGATGGCCATAGTGAGAGGGGGTAGAGCTCATGTTTGGCTTTTGTCCACATGCTAATTTTTTATTGCCCGGCCATCTTTTGTATTTTGTGGTACATTTCCTGTTGTAAGTGGCCAAATTATGCTTTTAACTTTCTTTTTAGCTGCAACAACCTCTAGGGCATCGTTTTAGGCCCAACCCAACGTGTGGACAAGAGGGGGGAGGCTAACACCTTGTGGGACACAATGGAAAAATGTGGACCCGGATGTGAAAAATGTGAAAAGCGGTTTTAGTGAGCAGAGGGGAGTGAAATATATGGTATCAAGAAACAGGTCCATGCCACCAAAATCAAGGTTTCTCGTGTAATGCCACTCCTAAAGCTAGGAGCCCATAAAGGAGATCCCATGGGACTAGGATACAAGGCTAACCACCAAGTTGAGGCAAGGGAACAAAAGTACGATCCAACCCCATTCTTTCTGATGAATCCCACCTCTAATCCATGTCCAAATGTGCCCAAGAAAAGCAAGCATAAACACCCCATTACATAATGAAAAGTCATACCTTCGAGGTTGGAAGGCCCACCTTCAAACATACGATCATAACATATGGTTGAGAGCACACAATGGTTGCCTCAGGTGGCGAAGAATGATGGCACATCGAGTTATCTAGTGGTTGCAAGGGATTGTTAGCTGAAGACAAATATAGGAGAAAATTTCTCCTATAGGGGTCACCCACTAGTGGTGGGTAACATCTGGCTCCAACTAGGACATGAGCTCTCACTGGAGTGCACGAACCATGTACTCGAACAGGGAGGTCATGAGAACACCAACAATCTCTTGGGATCGTAGATCTGTAACTACACATCAAAGATGAAGCAAACGGGGCAACATGCTTTTTATGGAGTCCTCTGATCGCCCATGCTTTTGTTAGTCCATAAAATCAATAGGAAACAAAATTTAGTCTATATTTAATCTAAATGCACCTAATCTAGCGTGATAACATAATATTATGTTAAGTTCTAATGCAAAAATCAGTATGCAACGCATCCTACTATAATAACATGCATATGATGCAATGTCAAGTATCAAGGAAAGGGATGATGCGACTTAGTTTGACCGGCTCTGGCCAAAGTTCATCGTCAAGTCTCGCAATGTAATAATATGCTTCACTAACCTTACCGTGAAGCTCAATTGGGATAGGGTTTTCGTCCACCAACACAACATCCCAATCTTGAATTTATTCCTAGGTTTTTGCACCCATTTCTTGCTTTGTTTTTTATCAGGTCTTTTAAGGATGCGAACTTCCTAGGAGGGAAGAATGGGGCAAGGACCTTGGTCTCATGAATTTTGTAATAAGGGATAAGACCAAGTTTCACCACATGAGTGGTGATATAGAGGCTCCCTATAAAGGATAAATGGGGGTCCATCAAGCTGAGGGATAGTGGCGTAAGATAGGTCCATTTGGAGTTGACCTCCCACAGTAGCACTCCACTTTGTGGACAATAACATTCCCCACACGTCAGGTATATCGATAACTACGACATCCATGAGCAATGATATGTCCTTATTTAAGGCTAATGACACTTTAAGATCTTTGATGAGGCCTTCAACATTAATAAATCTAGAATCAAATCCACACACATTCTTGTATTTATGGTTGATATTTAGATTTTCTTCACGACTTTTAATGGCATGATATTCACCAAAGCCCCAAAATCTAACATACAATTATGTAGAAGGAAGTCATTAATGGCTAAGGTGAGCAAGAATGGCTCATGACCAGAATTGGAGTTAGAGAGGTGTATATTTTGCAACATGATAAGTGGGTCCTCCACATCCTCAATCCCTAAAGCTTGTTTTACACGCCATCTTTGGGATGGAAGCTTGGCTATCTCTTTGATAAGAACCCACATGGTCATCTTTCCTATAGCAGCCACTGCATCAATGTCGAGGTCAATTTCCTTGTCTTTGGCTTTGGGCTTGGGTTCCCCATTAGGAGGATCCTTTTTGGTGTTGTCTTTCTTGGGAGGATATTTCTTCGAGGTTCTTTCTTTTTCCATTCTTCAGAGCTTGTGGAGAGGTTCTTGTCATTTTTCCTTGAGCATTGGACCCCCTCTTCTTCATCGCCCAGCAAGGGTTGGGACAATCATGGGTTCCTTAATGATGCAAGGGGCACTCGTAGGGGCTTTAGGAACTAGGGTGATGGCCATATTGATAAGGGGTTGAGATCATGTTTAGCTTTTGCCCACGTGCTAGATTTTTATGTCCTGACCACATTTTGCATTTTGTGGTACATTTCCTGTTGTAAGTGGCCAAATTATGCTTTTAACTTTCTTTCTAGCTTACATCAACCTCTGAGGCATCGTTCAAGGCCCGACCCAAACTATGGACAAGGAGGTGGGAGGCTAAAATCTTGTGGACCCAATGGACAAATGTGGACCCGAATGGGAAAAATGTGAAAACAGGTCTTAATGAGCAGAGGGGAGTGAAATATATGTATCGGGAAGCGGAACCACGCCACCAAAATCAGGGTTTCCTATGTAATGTGACTCCTAAAGCTAGTAGCCCATAAAGGAGATCCCACAAGACTAGATACAAGACTAACCACCAAGTTGAGGGGAGGGAACAAAAATACAATCCAAGCCCATTCTTTCCGCTAAATCCCCCCACTAATCCATGTCCAAATGTACCCAAGAAAAATCAAACATAACATAATGAAAAGTCATAGCTTCAGGGTTCGAGGGCCCACCTTCAAACATACGATCATAATAGATGGGCAAGAGTGCACAATGGTTGGCTCAAGTGGTGGAGAATGGTGGCACATCAAGCTATCTGGTGGTTGCAAGGGGCTATTGGCTATCGGCTGAAGACAAATATAGGAGAAAATTTCTCCTATAGGGGTCACCCACTGGTGGTGGGTAACAATATCTAATATATATCTAAATATCTATATATATATATATATTATTTATTTATTTATGCTACTAATGTCTAATTATGCCTAGAAGCCCCTCAAACATTAAAATAATGGGCAAGAACTAATCAAGGTCACAAGCCGACCTTGTAGCCAATGTGAAACATAATAAATCTCCCAATAAGAAGGTCGAAATGCTGACGTCATGTTGTGTAAGCCCTTTTAGGGCTTGTGTTGAGCTCCCCTTATGCCATGACAAGTGTAAGGGGCTCCTAAAATCAAGGTCTAGGGGTTGGCCCCTAGATCTCACTGAAAATCATCCTGTAACCCCCAAATGTGGGTCTGGGGCACAAAACTGGGTCTCATGGGTCTCCAAGTGGTGAATAACCTTGATTTTGCTCCAACGTTAAGGACACCGAAGATGGTGCTAGCCCTCTTGTGTCTCAAGGCATAAGACACCCCATATGGGCCTTGGATCAGCGGCCACACCATGTGATCATTGTTCATACGGCTAGGGCATGTTGGTCCAGGTGCATCATCTCATGAATAATAAAGCAAATGCAGGAATATTGTGGGTGTTGAAGGTACCCATCGCTGTGAATGATGCTCTACCACTGCCAAGAGTCACATGGCTCTCAACGCATCACCTATGGGTGTCAATACATCCCTCTAAAGGACCTAAGTTGCCCAGGCCTATAGATGGAACCATTTGCCAATTACAAACAATATCTAGTGCTGCAACTTTCACCATCAGGTACATTAATCATTATTGCATCCAAGAGAACCAAGCTTGAAAGAAATGGGAAAAATAACACTTCATATAAGGCTTCTCTTCCAAAATTGGGGCCTTAGTCACGTAATGGTGTTATCTCCCTAGGTAGGAGTGATTAATAGACTACCCTATTAGGTGTTCCTAACCCCCAAAGGGAAGTGACATGTCCTTGGTCCACCCTTCAATCGATAGGTTCCATGTGAATAATGATGAAACGGAAGGAAAAAGACTTCGTGACCAAGTGTCATGGTTAAAGGGACCAACTATGGTGGAATACTTCATCCTCAGTGTATAGATGTGAGGAGGGAGAAATCGTGTATGCATGAGTCACCTTAGCCTTAGTTTTTCCACCCCTTTATATTGCCTTCTACTTTTTCTTGACTTTTCCTTGTACTATTGCTCGTAGCTCGAGGAATGAGAGCTTTCTTTGTATAATGTATAGCAATTATTACCCCTTTAGGATGGGGCAGTCCATTGCCCATCAAGGGTCGGAACATGCAAAGGTTCCCTGTCTTCTATGAGATAGGGCAACATTGGCCCAGGAACCAGATGATGGCCATATGATAAAGGTAGAGCTCATGCTTGGCTTTTGCCCACATGCTAATTTGTAAGTCACAACCATCTTTTGCATTTTGAATTTTCTTTTGTTCTTCTTATGGCCATCATATGCTCTTTCTTTTTCTTTTAGCTACATCAACCTCCCAGGGTGCATTTCCAAACCCAATCCAAGTATGAGGATGTGTGGATGCCAAATTCTGGAGAACCAATGGTCAGTTGAACCTGAGGAAGGGAGGTGGAATAGGGGCTCATAAGGTGAGATGAAAAGTGGTAAGTATGGAATAGGGAGAGATGGGGCTACACTATCTCAATCATGACTTCCAAAGTAGTGGCCCTTCCTAAATCCATGGGCCATTAGGGGAGGTCCCGCTAGACTAGGATTGAAAATTAACCCCCCATTTAAAGTGAGGGAACAAGACCCTTCTTTCTTCCAAGTTACCCCATAATCCATGTCAAAATACCCAAATTCAAACAAACATAAGCACCCAATTTCAAAATGAATAAAGTATCTTTTGATCAAAAGCCCACCTTCCAACATGTGCTTTTGAAAAATGGGCGAGGAGATATATAATTGATGCAAGTGGCAGAGATATGAATGGCCCGTCACGTCAACTACAAGGTAGTTGTCAAGGGCTGGTAGTTGTCGACCGAAAAAGATGAATAGGAGAAAAGTTTCTCCTAGGGATCACCCACTTTTGGTGGGTAACATATCCCAAGGAGCCATTGCCTTGAGTCTTGCATAGCAACCGAATGGGGAGTCGCTAGAGTGAATTTAAAATTCCATAGAATATGCATGCTTCAAAGTTCACCCTACAAGCATTGAAACATTGAAGCTCAGTGAAGAACTAGGGCTTCATTCTTCTAATGGAGTCGTCAGATGAGCAAATTTATCCTTCTCTACGGGATAAGCTCAACCAAGAAAAAAACTAATACTTTGAATTATGAGGAGGTTAACTCAAATCCTCCCCGACAACGACACCAAAATTGTTGACTCAAAATCTAGTAGGCTTTGGGATGGTAGCTCACAAGACAAGAGCAAGAACAAGAAACAACAATGAGGTGTGGCCCACTGTCACCACAACCACTACCTCCTGCTCTTTTCTGAACTTTCACCAGTAGAGAGGCTTCCCTATATCAAGGGCACCTAAAGGATTTTTATATTACTAGGGATAAAGGGGACAAGACAAACCTAGAAGGGTTGCTCCTCTTAAGAACAGGCATCGCTAGCACAATAAGGCAATTTGCATCCTCCAAAGGCCTAATTAGGGCACAACATGACCTAGGGCTTGAGAATAAGTAAGGTTAGTAGAATTACCTAGGATCACAAGGCCAAGAAAAGGCTTCCAACAAATGTATACCTTCAATTTATGGAACAAGAAGCCTTCAATAAGCCCCAAGTTGAAGCCTAGGGCAAACTAGGGCTTTTCTAGGGCAAAATCTACCTGGGACAAGGGACATTTTCCCTAAATTAGAGAAATTAACCACAAGAATGACTTGATTTTGAGGCAAATACCTCACTTCCATGTGTCTAATCCCTCTACCAAGGAAAGTTTCAAACCCTAGTTGAGAAAAGTGCCATAGCCCTAGCTAGCGGCTTACCTTAAGATATTGAAATTCTAGGTTTAGGGTAGAAGCGAATTTGTAAAGGTTTTCAAGGTGATCAACCATGTAACCAAGGCCAGTGCCTTGACCTGGGGTGATGGAGTCTAGTGGATGGTTAAAAATTACTAAACCTTGCCAAAAGAGTAAGGGAATATGAAACCCTAGGTTTCAAACCCTAGTTATCACTTTTGTGAGGGAGCAAAATCAAAGGGGAAAGCTAGTTGAAAGGTTCACCCATGGGATTGTCATTCACATTATATAAGTGGGTAACGCGTGCAATATTATCATCAAGAGTCCACAGAATAATTTTCAACAATAAATTTGCACATAGAAACCCTAGATAATCAACCATTCCATACAATAGCCACAAAATATAAATATTTATCAAATACAAGGTACACTTACAAAATAGAATATGTGAATTATTATTATCCAATTTTAAAGTCACAGCCAAGCCAGACACCAAATTGGTGTATGAGACCCCCTTGTTTGAGGGACAAGGGACCCACCTTCACGCAACGATTTGACTATTAAGTCTACAAAGGCATACATACTCTTCTACTTCACTCTGGTTTTGAACCTGTGACCTCTTAGGAGGAAACACATGCTCCTAACCATTAGGCCCACTCGAAAGTCCTTTATTGCTCCAAAATGACATCTCCAAAGCCAAAGAATATCTCCATTAGCAAAATCCATCATAGATCACATCTCCATAAGATACAAGTCACAATTCAACTAGGTTGAATTCTCTAAGAGGGTTGAATTAGTCACATGTGATGATGAGAAATGAAATCAGCCTGTCCTTTATTTATATAAGGATTAAGACCCCTAATTATGTCTACAAAGCCCCTAAAAACAAGTTTCACTGCTAAATGTACTTGGGTTATAAGTCAAACCATTAGCTAACAACAAATTATGTCTAATTATCCCACACATGTGAGCTATAGCCTCTAAATTGTTGACGTCATCCATCATAAATGGTCCAAATGCCATGTCTGAGGGTGGAGATGTCAAAGAATGTGTAGATGCCAAGATCATCCAAGATTTGAGGGTTGTCCATCAAATCCACCTCAATCGTTGCTATGGGGTCCCAAATCTAGCTGGGGTGACATCAAGTAGTCTCCATGGGTCTCCAACTACTACATGAGGCCTCCTTCTCTCCAGCATTACGGCTTTCTCTTGTGCAACAAGCCCTCCCTAGTCTCTCATTAGAGACTATCCTCATTTGGGCTCTAAATCAGCTCCTACCCATCAAGTTGTGGCAAGGCCATCCTAGGGCATATTGCGTCTAACGGTGTCATCATGAAGAATCCTCATAACCAGGTCAAAAGTGACCAACTTCCAAGGTCCAGGAGGTACTCTGAGACATGTGTCATCTACTAGTGTTTCTAGGAGACTCTAGTCTCTCAACATTGCACTTGCTCTGGCCAATGTACTTCTATGAAGGGCCTGGGCACATGTGGAGTGGGTGCCCAAGGCCTGGGTTACTGAACCACCTAACAAGAACAACATAGATTCTAATGAAAGCAACCATCCATCAGGGACTAAGATCAATAATGCATCTAAGTGAACCAAACTTGAATGTTAAGGGCATATTAATACTTCAAACAAATATCCCCTCCCTGTTGAGAAATCTAGGGCAGTGAGATGTAGGAGATTTCTCTATTAATGATAATTTCTTGTGAAGACTTTTTACTTTTCTTAGTTAAATTCTTCTTCAACTTAATTATTATTATGTGTTCTTCTTTATCAAACAACTATCAAACCATAAATAACAATGAGACAAAGGACACAAGATATAGGCGATCAGCCAGGGCCAAAACCTCTCCAATCTTGAGACGAAAACCCACAGAATTCTTCTTCTTATAGAATCTTCAATTGACGAATTCCAAGACCAAGAACCTTGACTTAAGAACCTCTCCAAGACCAAGTCACAATGTTTCCTTGAACATCTATTCTTCTCCTCTAAGTCAATGTTAGTCAGACTGACTTATGCACCTCTATTTTAGGGTTTTCTTGATTTTCGACATCTTGCTACAAGCCTGCAATTTTCTGCCTATCTACAGAAACCCTAGCCACACGTGTGAGCAAGATTATGGAGGAAATGTCCTTTCTTCTTCTCTTGGTGAGAGACTTCTTCTTTAGCAATTTGGCCTTCAAGATGACCCCTTTTCTACCCGAGTTTGGACTTCTTTGGTGACTAAAGTATTCGGTCTTCCTACAACAATGGGAATCCTAATATCCTCGCATGTGTGAACAAAATTAGCCCAAAACAAACCTGAAATTAATTTGCTCTTCCTTCGATCTTGATCTCCTTCTCTTCGCTTGGATATGAGGCCTTTTTTTTTCCCTTGATCGACCCTTCTTGTGCTTGAATGAATCTCTCCAAGTGAGGCTAAGTATTCCTGTATATAGTGATCTATCCATGCAAATAAGCTGACTTGACATCTTCCATAGGCCGACTTGTCCTTTTGATAAATCAACTTGCTTCTTTTGAGAACTGACTTGATTGTGCACTTGTGACAAGGTCTTGGAGGATCTTTTGACTCTTACAATGACTCAAATAAATATGTAACATGCCCAAGAAGGGTCTCTCATGCATGACAAAGACTTTGTTGACGGTGTTGGACCCACCAACATGTCAGGGGAGCTCCCCAGTAAGAAGTCCAAACAAGACCTTAAACTGTTTGGTGTAGGAGTCCCAGCAGTGGGTCATACAGTATCACCTTGACTGCGGTTGCACGCAAAGGTATGGAGGATATCCTTGTTGGTAGCAAGGGTGTGACCATCGCAACAAGCCAAGGAAGGCGCATGAAGGGTTTTAACACACAGAAAGGGGAATGAGTGCGCCCCTTAGAAACGTGTGGAAACACGCAACTTGAAAGGGAACACACGAGCAAAGATACATCACAAGCTAGAAGGCAGGGAAACCAACGATCCAAAGTGATGGTTAAACCAACAGCACATCTCAGTAAGATTCATACATACATATATAGAAAGAGTCCATACATACATGCGTAAGAAAACAGCTACATATATCATTAGAATAACCAAGATAGCTGAAATACAATAACAACATATGCATGAAACATGTTGGCTTTGTTATATTAAGAGTGAAAGATCCAATCATACAATACAACCATGTCCAACTACTAGTCCCGACAACAGAACACTACAGTCACTGTCGCTTGCTCCTCCAAAGAGATATACTAGCTCTGCAATGTGGAGAAGCCAAGGCTCGTTACTCCAAGCTTTCTCTAAGATACACCTATAGGAATCTTGGCTCCCAAAAAGCTCGTACAATGAGTTATGAGGTTCTATAAATAGCAAAGGGTGGGGTGACCCTTGACATTCCCCTTTGTGACTCTTCACCTACCCTCATGACTCTTCAACTACTACATGACTGTTACATCTACTATCGACACTTGTTCTTTCACTTTTACAAGATGTTACATTACAATCTACACATGTACACATGTGAGGCAAAATAGGCTTGAGCAAGCCATGCAAGCTATCACTAACACTCGGACAACTATGAGAAGACCAACTCTTCGATATCCTCACGATGATCGACAGTGGTGAACCGATGCCAAGCTTGGTAGTCCATGATGATGTCCATGTACTTTATGGTGACATCCTTCCAAGAACGAACTCTTACCTCCATTGCATTCAAGTACACTGATTTGGCTCATCTGTCCAACTCGTCTGATGGCATGCGCATCATAGCCTTGGGTGCAGCCGGACCAGCAACATACTGATGCACAGTGTCTACGCCGATCTCCAAGTGTGTGCTGGTGGCTATGCGCATCAACTCGTCAAAGTACATGTCCAGCTCCAGTCGAACTTGGTTCTTTGTCTTCGCCTTGGTGAGTGTACCAATGGGAGGGATCGCATGCATGCGCGCAATGACATCCATGCTCTTGAACACCCTTGCATGCAATCGACAACACTGCTCACCTTGTCTGCTTTGTGCTAGCTGCTGGGATCGGTTTATAACCTATATGGGTGCAGTTTCATCAGTCTGTGCATGTTGCGCCTCCTGCTGTACCTATTCGTGTTGCGCTTGGTTCTCTCTGTTCCACAGCTCCTATTTTACCCTGAGTTTCCACTTCAACTCCTTCTCTGTTTCTTCCATCCTCTTTGCACGATCCTCTAGTTGCGTTGTCGCCTCTTGGCCTCAATTTCTAAAGTTGCTTTCATCACAAGTGGATTTGCTTTGAACTTGCAACTTTGCTCTGCCTCTGTGTTGTCAACAACCTTCCTCCTGCCTTGGTCGTGTGCAGGTTTGCTACCCTCTGCTGCTGTTGATGGTGCTTCTTTCTGCGATGTTGTGGCCATTTCATATTGACATCCTTGTCTATGAACAGCTTGGTGTCTTCATAGATATGCAAGCTCATAGACACTCGCTCAAATGCATCTCCAGTTGCGCTCTCAACAGTGTCTTTCGACCCTGCTCCCTGGGAAGCCATGTACCTGTACTGCTGAGAGGCAGACAAACACCTGTGATATCTAGAGACATAAAAACACTCATGGCAAGCAATCCGTCAGTTGAAAACCAAAACAAAATATAGGACTGACATGCAACATACCTGTGTGACTATCTATGAAGATTGCGCAATTTTCACTGTGAGATTGGGAGACTCGCTGCCAAAACTGTGCAAGGCACAGTTCGGGCCGTCAAGAGGCTGACTGACTGTTGGAACTGCACAATGCACAGTTCAGCCTGCCCTGCTGAGGATTGAAACTGTGCAATGCGCAATTTCAATCAACAGTGACATGCAAACCAGCAAACTGCATTGCGCAATTTCTGGGGCCCTCAAGTCACTGCCTCCAAGAATTGCACAATGCAAGCCTGGAGGCCAATGCTGGGCCAGATTTGCGCAATTTTTGGAGGGAAGGCAGAGCCTTCACTTCCAGAAACGCGCAATTGCTAGCCGGGCAAGGCAAGGTTTGGGCCAAGGCGGCCTAGACCCGCCGACGGGCGACTGAAAACATGAGAAGTCGAAATGCTTGGCGAAGCTAAGAGTGCAAACAAGAGTGAATGATCATGCATGCAAACAGTGAGTGCAAGATTCAGAAAACAGGAAAGTGAGCATGTGTGTGAAGCGAGTCATCGCGACGGCAACCATCAGTGCAAAAACAGTGTCATGCGACAGCAATGAGATGCAAAGAAAAACTGAAACAGTGCTTCTACAAGCTAACATGCATCAAAACAACAGCAAGCGTTCATTGAAATCAAGCAGACAGCACTTACACAAAGCGAAATACAAAAAGCGACAGAAACACAGCACAAGACATGAGAAGCAAACTTACCCTGAAAAAGCTTAACTGAAGGTGTCAAAGACTCCTAGATGCAATGTGGGATGTCAGAGCTACAAGATCAATGTGAGGAATGAGCTCTGCAGCGTCCGGCAAATGAGTTTTGATAAGATCGAGGTTATGACACGCATGCCACAAATCTAGGAAAAAGCGACACTTGGCGAGAGGTTTCTAAAATGATCTTTGCATGTAACCTCCAGCTGCTAAAAATAGATCCCTAAAATCTAGGGATGATTTTCTTTTTGCTTTTTCGGGAAAAGTAGGCCATGCATGCAAATCAAGCTTGCTTAGTCCTGGAGGGAACCGGTCAACCTGACAACACATGCAACAGCCTGCAAGCTTGGGGATGAAATTTGCGCAGTTTCTAGGCTGAGCAAGGCTGGTTGTCCCTCAAGCATTGCGCAATTTCTGGGGTCAGCAGGTCACTGCCTCCCAGAATTGCACAATTTCTGGGCTGAAGCCCAGTGTTGGGCTGGATTGCAGAATTTCCTAAGGGAGGGCTGCCTAGCTGGATTGCGCAATTCTGGAGCTCAACAAGCAGCCCAGCAGAATTGCACTATTTCTAGAGGGGAGGTTGGTTCCCATCCAGAATTGCACAATTTTCAGGGGGAGCATCTCAGCCAAAAAAAATGTCCAAGTCTGGAATGACAGCCTGCGAGTGGGAGACAAACAAGTTTACATACACAGGCTGGCGGGCCACTAGAACTCAATTGAAGCCTCTGTACTTGTGTTCAAATTGGCAACTAGGGCCAAACTCCATGTAGATCACCTTATTTATGGCTTCTCATATTTTTCCTAAATTCCTCTCATCAAGAGGTGTAGGATTGATTTAAAGATCATCCGATTCCGATAAGTATTTATGGAGATATGAATTTATTTTGATTATGGACAAATTGTCAAGTTCGGCCAGCAAACTTATGTAGGCTCAAAAGCCCAACAGCCACATCTATTCACCCTCAAAGTTTGCATATAAATACAAGGAACCTCCTCCTCATTTGGACAATTCATTCACTCATCTTCTCTCTCTCTCTCTCTCTCTCCTACGCATAAAAGGAGCCTCTCTCTCTCTCACACGTGTGGCTGAAAGGAAGACGTCCTAGGGCAAGGAAGACGTAAAAAGAAGGACGCTAGGGTAGCAAGTCATCTCTTTGACCAGCGTTGACCTTCCAGAAGTGTGGATTGGGTGTGGTTGCCTCTCCTAGGCAGACCACAATTTTTGGCACGAAAACCGAGGTGATCTGACCTCTGGTTTGACCAGTGTTGACTGCCCTAGTTTAGGGCTGCAAGTTGACTTCAAAAATCTACAAATTGACTGTACTTTTGGGGTTGTTCAAGAGTTGTTTCTTCAAGCTATTTGAAGACAAGTTGACCAGAACTTGACCAAGCATTTTAGAGGTCAATTTCAGCTAGTTTGACCAAGTTTGACTTTGTTGATCTAGGGTTTGCTGCCGCTGATATAAAATTACAGACTTCATATTTTGTACTATTTCTCTTTGCTGAACTATTGAAGATAAAAGAAGATTTGATCAAAGAGTTTCCCCGCATTGGGGTTTATCCCTAGCTAGCCGCCACATCTTGTGTCTCTTGTCTTGGCTTGTTTTCTGTTGATCATTTAATGTTCTCTCTGCACTTTACTTAATGTATATGTGATTGCTAATCTGTGGGTAATAAGAAGAAAAATAAGTAAACTGCTCTAAGCATAGAACATACCATAATTTAACATGGTATCAGAGCTGAGGTGAAAACAAGCCCAAGCAAGAGCAAGAGCAAGAGCAATCACCGAAGAGAAGGCTGGCAAGACTACCTTAACGAAATCATGGGGTCCTTAACACACTTCCCTGCTGAAGACAAACTCCGTGAGAAATTTGACTATCACGGATGGAAGATGTCTCTCGATCTAACATTAGAAGAACAGAAAGTGTTGGACCATGTGAGAGGCGAAATTGTTGAGCCTCCATCAAATGCATCCATTGTTGCTAGGAACAAATGGACCAAGGGAGAAGTCAAAGCAAGGAAGATCATCCGGGACTCTATCGACAAGCGCTTGGTGGCCTATGTTTCCAAGCTAAACACCTCCAAGGAAATCTACGATAGACTGGTGAGTTTATTTAAAGTTAATGATGCAAATCAAGTCTTGTTTCTTAGAAATAAGCTGAAGGAAATTAAGAAGGGCAAAGATGAGAGTATGCAAGCATATTTCTTAAGAATCACCGAGATCAAGAACGATCTCCTATCTATTGGGGAAGTAATTCCTGACAGGGAAATGACACTCACAACTCTTGGAGGACTACCATCTGAATGGTATATATTCAGGACTACTCTTCTCAACAATAACGTAATTCCTAGATTTGAGGAATTAATGGCCAGATGCATTCAAGAAGAAACGAGGATGGAAGAGCAAGAAATGCCCATACTTAAAGGTCATCCCTCTGCCTTTTCTTCTCATACTAAAAGAAGAAACAATTTCAGGGCTAAATTCAAAGGAAAGGCTTGACCAAAGGGTGGAAGAAAAGGACGATGTTACAATTCCAATAAAACGGGTCAATATGCAAGGGAGTGCCATGATAAAAGGGACTCACACCGGGACAATGATCAAAATCCCTCTCAAGGCAATCAAAGGAATGGCAGGTCAAATGGAAGAAGTAAAAGAAGTGTCAGAAATCAAGGAAGAGGACAGCCATTCAAGAAGGCAAGAAATTCCAGGTATGAATCTAACACTGTTAACAATAAGCAAGATGAATATTATCTACCAGCAACTCTATCTACTACTGCTCCCCCGGACTCGCTGGGAAATTGGCTTATTGATAGTGGTGCCTCAAGGCACTTCACTGGTTACAAAGAAGCTCTCTATAATCTGATAGAGAAGGAAACCAACCTAGAAATTGTTCTTGGAGATAATTCAAAATATCCCGTGAAAGGCGTAGGAAATGTCACTCTTCAATTGAATCAGGGTAATACCATCCACTTACAAGATGTATTATATGTACCTGATCTCAAAAAGAACCTGGTGTCCATTTCGGCAATGGAAGACAAAGGCTACAAGGTGGCCTTTAGCGATGGCAAGGTACGTGTATGGAAAAAGAACTTTAAAGATGCTTTTACTCTTGGGTTTCGAGTTGATTCATTATATCAGGTCGGAGGAAGTCCACTGGGTGTCATGTCTTGTGATACATCTCTTCAGTCCGAACTATGGCATCAGAGGTTTGCTCACCTTCATTATAAAGCTCTACCTGATGTAAGAAAAATGGTGACCGGGATGCCCGAGTTCAGATTAGAGCAAGAAGGTGTATGTCCAGGATGTGCCGAAGGAAAGCTCAAAAGGGGACCATTCCCCTCAAGCCAAAGCAAGACCTCCGATATATTGCAGTTGGTTCACTCAGACATATCCGATATGATGCCTGTGAACTCCTTGGGAGGATATTTATATTACCTCACTTTTACAGATGATTATTCTCGCAAGACTTGGATATACTTCTTGAAAAAGAAGGATGAAGTGTTCACCTGGTTTCGGCACTTCAAAGCCTTGATCGAGAATCAAACCGAAAAGAAAATCAAGACCTTAAGGATTGATAATGGGACTGAATATGAATCCAACGAGTTTCATGACTTTTGCAAAGAGGCTAGCATTAAGAGGGAGACTACTACACCATATACTCTTGAGCAGAATGGTGTGGCCGAAAGGAAGAATCGTACAATTGTGGAAGTTGTCTGTGCTATGCTCCATGATCAAAGACTTCTGAAGTTCCTATGGGCCGAAGCTACAAATACCGTCGTATATGTACAAAACCGATGCCCTCATCAAGCATTGGGTTCCAAGACTCCCAAAGAAATGTTTACCGGTAAGAAACCTGACGTATCTCATTTTAGAATTTTTGGAAGCCCTGTATATTTTCATTTGCCTAAAGAGAAAAGAAATAAATTGTGTGCATCTAGAAAGAAAGGAATCTTCGTGGGCTATAGCGAAAATACTAAGGGCTATAGAATCTATGTAGTTGGTGAAAGGGAAGTCGAGATTAGTCATGATGTCACCTTTCAAGAAGATATGGCTCTTAGCAAAGTAGACAATCTTCCTACTTTAAGGGGATGTAAAGAAGCTGACACCGGGAACCGAAGGAAAAGGAAGATGAGACAATGCCTGGTGTGGAAGAACCTATGGATGCTATTGATCCTCCTCCGCAAGAGCCTTCCTCCTCTAGGAAGAGGCCTTCATGGCTTTAGGGGACACTTGATGATGCTGAAGGACACATTGCACCTAAAGGAACCTTCCGTGAAAGTAAGAAGCCGAACAGGTATCAGGGATACCCGACCATCATGAGCACGATCATCCAAAATGAGCTTCGTCATTCACAGATGCCGTCAAGCATCAAGTATGGAAGGATGCTATGACCAAGGAATATGAGTCCATTATGAAAAACGATGTTTTGGATGTGGTCCCCAGACCCCTTGTCACTTCAAAATGGCTTTACAAGATAAAGCATGCAGTTGATGGAAGTGCGGAAAAGTATAAGGCTCGTTTTTTCGCTCGTGGCTTCTCCCAGAAGGAAGGTATAGACTATGACGAGATATTTGCCCCTGTTGCCCAATATACCACCATCCGCTCGATCGTAGCCCTTGCTGCTTCGCAAGGATGGAACCTACATCAGATGGATGTCAAGACTGCGTTCTTACATGGTTGGATCAAAGAGGAGGTCTATGTGGAGCAACCCGAAGGATTTGAGATTTATGATCGAGAATGTCATGTGTGCAGGTTGAAAAAGGCCCTCTATGGGTTAAAGCAAGCACCCCGAGCATGGTATGAGAGGATCAATAGCTACTTGATGAAGCTGGGATTCACTAGGAGTGAAGCCGACCCTAACCTTTACTTTAAGGTCATAGATGACAAGCCTCTCATAATGGTGTTATATGTTGACGACCTCTTTCTAACAAGTGCAGACCCTCTCATTCACGAATGTAAGAGAGAGTTGGCTTCTGAGTTCGAGATGAAAGACCTAGGACTTATGCACTATTTCCTAGGATTGGAAGTCTGGCAGAAACCAGGGGAGATTTTCCTATCTCAAGGAAAATATGTGGTGAAGATATTGAAGAGATTCGGCATGGTGGACTGCAAGCCCGTAACTACCCCAATGGAGCTTGACTTCAAGAAGTTAAGCGGTAGTGCTGCTGGATCTGTTTTACAAAAAGCTACCGAGTATCGTCAACTCGCCGAAGCATTAATGTTCTTGGTGAACTCCTGTCCGGATATATGCTTTGCAGTCAACACATTGAGTCGACATATGGTTGAGCCTCACCACTCACATTGGATTGGTGCCAAGAATTTGTTGAGATATCTTTGTGGCACAATCACTCATGGGTTGAGATACATTGCCGGAGATGTGAGACTACTTGTGTATACTGATGCTAATTGGGCAGGCAGTGTAGTGGACCGAAAAAGCACTTCCGGGTGTTGTTTCTCTTTGGGATCTGCCTCGATATCCTGAACGAGCAGGAAGCAGAAGTCGGTGGCTTTGAGCACCGCCAAGGCAGAGTACATTGTTGCTAGCATGGCCTCCTGTAGGCTGTGAGGCAGTCTGGTTGCGAAAGCTCTTCAGTGAGCTATTTGGATTTACATTGGATACCATCGTGATCCAGTGTGACAACCAGAGCGGGATCCGTTTATCAGAGAATCATGTATTTCATGATCGCTCCAAGCATATCGATATCAGGTACCACTATATTCGAGAAATGGTGCAGCGAGGAGCAATAAGGCTCCAACATATCGATACAGATGAACAGGTCGCCGACATTTTGACAAAGCCCCTAGGAAAGGTCAAATTCTTGACTTTCAGAGAACGACTTGGTGTCGTTCAGAGACCCTCTTATGAGGGTCAAGTATGATGTATTGAGCTCTAGGAGCTCCAGGGGGGCGTGGGGTACTTCTTGGAGCGACATGTGACCACAGGGCGACTCACCATCCCCTGGTGTTGCACTATGTACAAGGTAAACGTTCAACCTTCCCCTGTGACACCTCGTGGCGACTATGGAATAGGATGATTAGTTCTCCGTGGCATCCACTGGACAGGATGATTCGTTCTCCCGTGGACAGGATGACTAGTTCTCCTATCAAGGCATCCTACCCATGCAGTCTAGGACTCATGGGAAGTACCTCTCATCTTATCAATGAGCAGGGAAATGAGGATAGGGACCATAGTAGTACTATCGATGGACGCATCGTTGTATCTACCGTACTCCCTATGATAGGATGACCTCCATTGATCTGGGATCAATGATACTGATTTGGGATCAGTGGGAGTGGTTCACACTCTGAGACTGACTTCGGGTCAGTGGAGGATGGTATGATACATCCTCGATCATTTCTTCTTCTTCATAGTTCGAGCAGAGCAAAGCAGAGCAGAGCAGAGTGGGGTCAAGTTGTACAGGACAGTGCATTTGATGGATGGATAGCAGCGACGATCTGACGGATTGCAGATGAAGTTCTCCCTAGTTGAGAGGGAGTGTTAAAATTGGCAACTAGGGCCAAACTCCATGTGGATCACCTTATTTATGGCTTCTAATATTTTTCCTAGATTCCTCTCATCGAGAGGTGTAGGATTGATCTAAAGATCATCTGATTCCGATAAGTATTTATGAAGATATGAATTTATTTTGATTATGGACAAATTGTCAAAGTCGGCCAGCAAACTTATGTACGCTCAGAAGCCCAACAGTCACATCTATTCACCCTCAACGTTTGCATATAAATACAAGGAGCCTCCTCTTCATTTGGACAATTCATTCACTCATCTTCTCTCTCTCTTCCCTACGCATAAAGGAGCCTCTCTCTCACACGTGTGGCTGAAAGGAAGACGTCATAGGGCAAGGAAGATGCAGAAAGAAGGACGTTATGGCACTAGGTCATCTCTTTTACCAGCATTGACCTTCCAAAAGTGCAGATTGGGTGTGGTTGCCTCTCCTAGGCAGGACGCAATTTTTGGCACGAAAACCGAGGTGATCTGACCTCTGGTTTGACTGATGTTGATTGCCCTAGTTTAGGGCTGCAAGTTGACTTCAGAAATCTGCAAAATGACTGTACTTTTGGGGTTGTTCAAGAGTTGTTCCTTCAAGCAGTTCGAAGACAAGTTGACCAAAAATTGACCAAGCATTTTAGAGGTTTGACCAAGTTTGACTTTGTTGATCTAGGGTTTGTTGCTACTGATATAAAATTACAGAATTCAGATTTTGTACTATTTCTCTTTGTTGAACTATTGAAGATAAAAGAAGATTTGATCAAAGGGTTTCCCGCATTGGGGTTTGTCCCTAGCTAGCCGCCACATCTTGTGTCTCTTGTCTTGGCTTGTTCTCTGTTGATCATTTAATGTTCTATCTGCACCTTACTTAATGTATATGTGATTGCTAATCCGTGCGTAATAAGAAGAAAAATAAGTAAACTACTCTAAGCATAGAACATATCATAATTTAACAACTTGACAGTGCAAGACATGCTGCTAAGGATGGTTGGTAGGGAGGCTCCAAAACGAAGCTAAGGCAAAATTTTGGAGGGTGGTTGTAGCGGCTACAACAGACTCTTTTGACTTGTAGACCACATGACAAGCCCTAAAAGCTCTCAATGAGAGCTTTATCTACAAAAATAAAATTCCTTGAGCATGAAACCCATATCTCAAGCATAAAAATAAATATATTTTTTATTCTTACACCAATTACATACAAATCATTATTACACGTCATTATGAAGACTGAACTTGGCTACATATTTCAACACTCCCTTTTAACTAAGGAGATATTCATAATTCATATCTGAAGAATTGTAATAAGAGTCAGATTGGTAACCCATATGTTTAGCATCATATCATCCAACATTGTCACATAGCAAGAACTTGACTAACGGCTCTATCTCTCCACAAGATCAAAGCACAATGTTGGCGAGACCAATGATTAATAGACACCATCATCATTGTCTCTCTCGAAACATACCCCACCCAAGTCCTCCGAGAGTATGTTCCACCAGGACTTTTCTTATCTTGGATTCCCAATCTTCAAAGAATATCGGTTCTCTACGACTACTCTTATCTTGGATGCCCTGCCACATCCTCAAAGAGTATCAGATGTCAGATGCTTACACAATCATCCATTTTTTCTTCCCAAGTGAAGACAAGAATGATGTTTCTATCTCTCCCTCTTAACCAGGGAGGATATACCCATTCCTATGAAGGAATGTACCCACTCTTATAAAAGGAATGTACCCAATCTCCCTCTTAACCAGGGACTTGACCAGGCTTCCCCTTAACCAGGGACTTGCTTCTAGCCGCTTTCGAGGTGGAGATCACGGGACAACCAGCTACTTGTAGGACTCCTCCTTTCGATGTCATGAATTTATTCTTTGCTGTGTTGCACGGGTGCCCACACCAAGGGGTGGGGTTCTCGAACCCGTACCGGGTTCCCGCACCCAAGTACCGGATTCGGGTACGGGTTCTTCCCAGATGAACCCAGAAGAACCGGGTTCTTCCATGTAGAACCGGGTTCTTCAAAAAAAAAATTTGGGTTCTTTTCCTTTAACTGGTTCTTGGGTTCTTGGGTTCTTCGGGTGCTTGGGTTCTTGGGTTCTTCAGGTGCTTGGGTTCTTGGGTTCTTCGGGTTCTTCGTGTGCTTGGGTTCTTGGGTTCTTCGGGTTCTTCAGGTTGGGTTCTTTGGGTTCTTCGGGTTCTTTGGGTTCTTCATAAAAAACTATATTAAAAATTTAATTTTCAAATATTTTTTTTATTGAAATTTAAAAAATGATATGCCATAAACGAATGATATGCCATAGAATATAGAATATATGCCATAAACGAATGATATCATTTTTGGAGTCATTGATGGTCATTGGTCTGGATTGTCCTTCAGAGATGGTTGTAAGGTCTTCTGAATGTTTCTCAAGGAAATTTTCTGCCATCATTTCCAAAGATTACAGTTTCCAAAGACTGTCTTTGTTCACATGCCTTAGCATTGCTCTGTGGGCATGACGTGCTGCTCAAGGGTAATGAATCATTGTAAAAATTTATCAACAGTGATAAGTTTTTCAAAACTTATGAGCGACACAGTGTTCTAAAATCATATATGATTATGATATCTCAATATTATAAAAGGAACATTATGGGTGTACAATCCCACAAGCAGAATATCATATCATATTGGCTGTAGCTTTGTGGAAATATTTAATAAGGTGATGACCATAGTTGGAAAAAAAAGGGTAGCTGTTTGCACATTCATGAGTCCCTTCCTACCGCAGGAGACTCTTATGATCAGTCTCTCCATTAGTCTTATGCTATAAATTTATAAAAACAATTTCAAAATTTATGCCCCAGGTTTGTTAGAGTCTCAATGTAAATTATGAATCTCCTGTATTTGTGGATCTTCAATGCCTTTAATATTATATGGCATCGAAACTAGAACTGGAAAAGAGACCTCTTACTCTGTAATTTGAGCCTGCAGATTCTTGTAAATCAATTTGGAATGAATTTATGAAACATTCATTCCCGAGCCAAATAAGTTAATAACCATCAAATTATAAACTGTAAATGCACACATACAGGTTCAGACATTTTCAGTCAAATAGAAAGTAGGATTGAGACCAGCCATAAGTTGTAATCAGCTGATGTTGTTAAATGGCGAAGGGCTATTTTGGAAAATGGCTAAATTAAGTATCAAAATCTGCCAATTTCTCACAGCATTCTGATAACATCATGTTAAGATTAAAACTAGGAAAATATGCCTAAATGAATAAGCGTGTTTTGTGGAAAGGTAAGGCTGCCACTGTTTTAACTTTTTGGAATTGCTTTACCACAGAGCACACCATGCATGGGGCAGGTGGATGATTAGACATCAAGAAAAGTCTAGACCACTATCAGGTTGAGAAGAATCTCCTATGAAAAAATTGTGTTTTTATATGGGAGAGACTAAACATGTTTAAATGATTATCATTAAAGTTTTCTTGTTTAAAGTTGAAAAAATATACAAATTCAAATTTCATATATATTATTAATTATAAATTTATAATTTATAAAATTTAATTATTAAAATTTAATATTATTATATTACCCGACGAACCCACGCACCCTGTTTCCAAAAATGTCGTCCCCTTCCCCGTCCCCGCACCCACGTTTCCTGGCAACATAGATTCTTTGTTATGGAGCCTACATCTTTTGGGACTTCTTCGTAGGGTATCAACCATCCATCACTTTCATTTATTAATCATGATTCATGTTAATCATGTCATCCTTCCTTTGATCGGAAAGTGATCCATTAGTCCATATCTGGCTTTCCTTCATACCTTGCTACCTTCTTCACATCATGTTTCCTTCAAAATCTTTCATCCTATCACATGAGTATCAGTTGTACATGACATCTACAGCTATTCCTTTGGTAGCCCTGCATTAGCCCATCTAGATATTGTTCAAAAATCTAAGATGAACATTAAATTACCTTTGTGATTGTCATACATCATGACATCTGCTTGTTGTCACATCACTATCCTACATACATATTGACACATCTCCAAAAAGATATTACATGTCAAGGCCATCTTCCTTTCCAGACTTCATTGGAGTCTTCATATCTTTTCCCTGGAGATGTCACGATCAATTCTTCTAGTTCATTAGATGTTGATTTCCTTTTCTTTGTGACCATAGTTTCACATTCCACAATCTCTCCTTAATTTCTTCACATATTGCATACTAGGAACTTCCATCCATAGTTCCTTTATTTTTGTCAACCACCTAATATTCCATATGAGGACTTATTATGTTGATTTCATCTTAGTCAACATGTGAACCATGCCTTCATGCATCCTTCCAAAGGAGGAGATCATTTTCTTTTGATCATGCTCATGAGTTGGAACATTTACCCATGCTATCTGCAACTATATGACATGACTCAATTTTATCAAATACAAGCATACATACCTCATCTCTTCCTTTTGGCCATCTAGACTTCATTCAACAGCTTCCTTGATTTGAAGAACTTAAATCACCTTGACCCGCTTCACTTCTTTTGACATCATTCCATGAATCCCATACAAGGTGGATTTCGGCGAGACGCTTCTTCCAGTAGGTGAACCTTCCGATGAAGATTCCAACAGAGGATCTTGATCATCCTCATTCTGCAAATGCTCCTTTTTGAATGATGTATGATGAGCTCTATACTAGATGACTTTCTTTTTCCCATAAGTACTACTTATGCTTCTAATGAGGTTACCAAGAGCTACATCCTTCTATAGGTGACAACCATAGACTTCTATTTCAGCTATCTTTCATGCTTCTTTATGATGATGTCACGAGCTCTTGCTTTCAATCGTATGCTTCTATAATGCGCTCTCTTAACATGATGCATCCTATCACGCTTTTGATGATTCCTACCATGATAGAAAACTTGAAAAGAACTAAGTGAGGAAGACTATCTCAATCATAGTAGAGATCTTTTACTTCTTCCTTGGATTTCTTCTTTTCAGCTTCTTCCATTTCTTTAGTTATATGGGCTTCTTCCCTTCCTCTTTTTTTGTTGTCCTTCTTGAGATTTGCATTGAGAAATCTAGGGCATTAGCATTAGGTGATTTCTCTTCTATTAGTGACTACTTGTGAATGCTTTTTACTTCTTTAGATTAGGATCTTCTTCTTGTTAGATTATTAGTGTTCTTCTTCATCAAACAGTAACCAATGCATGAACATAAATAGACAAGAGACACAACATGTAGGCTATGAGCCAAGGCCAAAACCTCTCACTCTTTGAGAGGAAAACCCGCACAAATTCTTCTTATAGAGATTCCAATTGATGAATACCAAGACCAAAACTCTTGACCTATTAGCCACTCCAAGACCAAGACACACGATCTCTAATCAATCCTCTTCTTGACTCCTCTTCCACCGAGATCTTCATTATTGCCTTGATACCGAGATCTTCATCATTGTCTTCATATCGAGATTCCCTTTTTGTGAGATCTTCTTGTTGCCATGGCATCGATCTCTTACCCATGAGATAGTATTGATATCCTTCCTTGCACTGAGACCTTAAACTGAGGTTTCACTGTAATATGTTGCAGCTCCTCCATGACATCGAACTGTACTTTGCATCACTGTAGTCTTCTGGTCACTGTGCTTTGGTTACACAAATTCAGAGGGATCTAAATTCCCTCAACTCTAATGGCATCTGAACTTTCTTATTGTATCTATCATCCACCCAAAACAGAAATCCGAAATTACTTGATCATTGTAATAGAGGTTCGAACTTATCACTGTTACATCCATCTGCAAATCTCAGAAGTATCTGAATTTATTTATGTTCCATCTATTCGAAATCTCAAAGAGAGAGACCTCTGAACTTCTTTACACTGCTACCCATCCGAGACCACAAAGAGATCTACAAAATTTTCATTATGCTAATGCGAGGACCCTTCACGCTTATTTATAGTTGTTGGTTCATATAAATAAGCCGACATATCATTTCGAATAGGTGTGTCTCCATCAGGTGATCTGGCATGAGTTTGTCACCTTATCTTGAAACCGACATGAAGAGAGGACTATGTGTGCTTGTCGTTGGAGGGCTACATAGACTTATAGACAATTTACACATGCTCAAGAAGAGCTCTTCATACATGACATTGACTCTTTGACAAATCCTAAGGCTCTCAGTGGGAGCCATCTATAATAAACCTCTTGCACATGAAACCTATGCAGCAAGGCATTATAAAGATAATTTTATTCTCTTCTTTTCATCATTTACAAAGATCATAATTACATGTCATTATGAAGACCGAACCTAGTTACATTTTACAACACTCCCTCTTAACTAGGGAGGTATTCATAATGATACTTGGTCCTTCTCAATCTGAAGAATTTCTCATAAGAAGAATCAGATTGATAATTCATCTGTCTAGCATCATATCAACCAGCATTGTCACATAGCAAGGCCTTGACTAACAGCTCTATCCACATGATGAGAGTACAATGTTGGCAAGACCAATGATTCATAGACACCATAATCATTGTCTCTCAAGGTACATACTCCACCTGGGTGTTCACAGAGTATGACCTACTTTGGATTATTCTTATCTTGGATAGTCAGTCCTCAAAGAATATCGGTCCATGACTACTTTTATCTTGGATGCCCTATCTCATCCTCAAAGAGTATCAAATGCCAAATGATTACCCCATCCTCCATTCTATCTTCCTAGGTGAAGACCAAAATGATGTGTCTATATCTCCCTCTCAATTAGGGAAGACATATCAATTAGCTAAGTAAGCTCCCTCTTGACTTAGGAATTTCTGAATTTCTTCCAAATAAGAAACTTGTTTTCAGGATCCCTCTTAATTAGGGACCTCCAGCAACTCTTCAACCAGCTGCTTAAAGATCTCCTTCCTCCGATGTCATGAATTTCTTTGTCAAAGAGTCTTCATCTTTTGGGGCTTCTTCATAGGGCACAGACCATCCATCACTTTCATCCAAGGGTCAGTCATGTCATTATTCCTTTCATCAGAAAGTTATCTATTAGTCTTCATCTGATCTTGCTTCATGTCATGTTGCCTTATTCATGCCATATTTTCCGGAAGGATCTTACATCCTTCAATCTGGTCCTCTTAGAAGTCATCCACAGTTCTTCCCTTTGGCAATTTTGCATAAGCCCATCCAAATATTTGCTCAAAATAAGATATGAACACTTAAATCCAAATTACCTTTGTGATGGTCTTTCATCACGACATCTTCTTGTAGGTATCAGGATCCTGCATACATGTTGACACATCTCCCAAAGATATCCATTGTCAAGGGTTTCCCTCTTTTCCAGACTTTAATCATTAGAGTCTTCATATCTTTCCAAGAGATTTCTTAGTCAAATCTTCTTGGTCTTTCGAATGTTGATTGCCTTTACCATGGTTGCATATCTCACGATCTCTTCCTTCCTTTCTTCACACCTTTCATTCCCAGGAGCTTCCATTCAAAGTTCCTCAATTGTAGTCAACTACCTCATACTTCATATGAAGACATATTATGTTGATTTCATCTAGTGTGAGCCATGCCTTCTGGCAAAACCTTTCATAGGAAGAGATTCCTTTCCTTTTATCATGCTTCTCAAGATCGAGCAGTGATCCATGTTACTTGCACCATATAACGTGACTTTATAATATTGAAAACAAGCATACATACCTCATTTACAATTAGGTCATATAGGCTTCTTTCGGCAGCTTCCTTGATTGAAAAGAGCTTCAACCCCTTGATCTCCTTCATCTCTTAGGTCATCATACCATCATCCCATGAATTCCACAAGTGTGAGTTTCTGATGAAACACTTGCTTCCACTCTAGATCAGTGAACCTTATGATGAAGATTCCATCGATGAGTCTTGAGGATCTTGCATATCCTTTTCCAGCAAATGTTACCTTTTGACTTGATGCCTGATGAGACTTGTCCTAGATGACTTCTTCCTTTTCAACGAGGTTCCCAAGAGCTATAACCTTCGCAGTTGTCTACCATAGATTTTGTTCCAGCTATCCTTCATGTTTTCCTATGGTGATATCACGGGTTCTTGCTTCTAATGCTTTTCCTCTTCCTTGGACTTCCTTCTTTCAGCTTTCTCCACTTCTTCGATGAAATGGACTTCTTCTCTATATTTCTTGTTATTGCCCTTCTTAAGCTTAGGACAATCTTTCCTGTAATGTTCATAGCATTGAATCTTAGTTATGTTCTTCTTTCCTTTCAACAAATGTCTGAATACGTTTTGCCCTCAACCTGTCTTCTTCTATTGCATAGAGATTACACGTTGTTGAATAGCTTTCTTATCCTCAAAGACATTTGTTAGCTTGTTCATCAATTAGTGCATTTAGAACAATGAAGATTATCTCTCATGGATCTTGCAATTGAGATCTTATGAAAACAACCCTTTATCCTTTAATACCTTCAATTTGTGTAGATCAGATCTAAGTGATGTGACCTTTCTTTATCGCAACTTCAGAGAATAGTTCTACCAGCTTATCATATACTATCTCTTCGATCTCTCTAATACTTCTATATGAGGGACCTTTCATAAGAATCCCTTTCCATGTATTCGGAGGAGACCTTTTCATTGATATATTCAATGACTTCACTTTCTTCGAGGACTATGTCTATCCTCCTTTTTCCATGCAAGGAATTTCGGTGACCCAACAAGCTTATAGATCTCCTTGCAAAACGAAGTCATTTTACCAAATTTGATTATAGAATGAAAGATACTTACTTGACAAGTGAAGATGAAATCTTCAACTTGATCACTTTGATGGTGGTTGAAGAACATGTATTAGTGCTCCTTTTGGATGATCTTCTTCCAAATGAAAAGCCCTTCTTCAATAAATGAGACTGCTCCTTTTATGATGTCAATGCCTTTAGATCTAGCTTCCTTTGTTGACGATGATTGATGAGGATGTTTTGATGCTTCCTCGGATGATCTTCTTCAGGGATAATGAGGAGATCCTTGCTGCAATGATAGGGGAGCTTGGCTTATAGCTTTTGAAGATGATGATAATGCCTTCTCGCCTTCAAGATACTTCGACTTCTTAGGTAGTGAATGAATGCAGATCAAAAATGCTTCTAGGGTTTCGACTTTCTCCAAGATGATGTGATCTTCTTCTTTCAAGTATTTCAAGCTACCTTGCTAACTTGATGAGGGTCTTTGTGGTCTTTTGATGATGACTATAGGATCCAACACTTTTGTTGATGTAGAATTCTAGCTACTTTGATTTGTAGATCTATTCGCCTTGAGTAGAAATAGTCTTTTGGCCTTGATTATTTGATGATCCCAAGACTTATTCTGAAGTAGACCTTCTTCTTTGATCTAGGGTTTGATTCTTCAATGTAGATCTTTGAACTTTTGCTTTGATGTCCTTCAACTTGTTTTGATGCCATTCTTGAAACTTGATCCTTGAGTGTCTCTTTGATTGCATGCCCTTTTCTTGACTTTGACACCTTAGCTCTGATACCATGTTGAGAAATCTAGGGCATTAGCATTAGGTGATTTCTCTTCTATTAGTGACTACTTGTGAATGCTTTTTACTTCTTTAGATTAGGATCTTCTTCTTGTTAGATTATTAGTGTTCTTCTTCATCAAACAATAACCAATGCATGAACATAAATAGACAAGAGACACAGCATGTAGGCTATGAGCCAGGGCCAAAACCTCTCACTCTTTGAGAGGAAAACCCGCACAAATTCTTCTTATAGAGATTCTAATTGACTCCTCTTCCACCGAGATCTTCATTATTGCCTTGATACCGAGATCTTCATCACTGTCTTCATATCGAGATTCCCTTTCTGCGAGACCTTCTTGTTGTCATGGCATCGATCTCTTTCCCTTGAGATAGTACTAATATCCTTCCTTAGCACCGAGACCTTAAACTGAGGTTTCACTGTAATATGTTGCAGCTCCTCCATGACATCGAACTATACTTCGCATTACTGTAGTCTTCTGGTCACTGTGCTTTGGTTACTCAAATTCAGAGGGATCTGAATTCCCTTGACTCTAATGGCATTTGAACTTTATTGTTGTATCTATCAACCCAAAACAAAGATCTGAAATTACTTGATGACTGTAATTGAGGTCCGAACTTATCACTGTTACATCCATCTGCAAAGCTCAGAAGTATCCGAATTTATTTCTGTTACATCTATCTGAAATCTCAGAGAGAGAGACATCTAAAATTCATTCTATTGCTACCCATCCGAGACAACAGAGAGATCTGCAAAATTCTCATTGTCCTAATGTGAGGACCCTTCATGCTCATTTGTAGTTGTTGGTTCATATAAATAAGCTGACATATCATTTTGAATAGGTGTGTCTCCATAGGGTGAGCCAACATGAGTTTTTCACCTTATTTTGAAGCCGACATAAAAAGAGCACTGTGTGCTTATCGTTGGAGGGCTACATAGACTTATATACAATTTACACATGCTCAAGAAGAGCTCTTCATACATGACATTGACTCTTTGACAAATCCTAAGGCTCTCAATGGGAGCCATCTAAAATAAACCTCTTACTCATGAAACCCATGAAGCAAGGCATTATAAAAATAATTTTATTCTCTTCTTTTCATCATTTACAAAGATCGTAATTACATGTCATTATAAAGACCGAACCTAGTTACATTTTACAACACTTTGGACAATCTCTCTTGTAATGCCCATATTCATGACACCCATATAGCATTGAACCTTCAACATGTTCTTCTTCTTTTTGTGAGGACCAAGCTTCCCAAACTTCCCTTTTCTTCTAGCCATGGTAGCAAATGCTTGAGCTTGCTCGCTTGATTCTACATCGATTTTTGCCTTCAACCTGGTTTCTTTGATTTTGCACAATGACCATATTTCATTGAACGGAGTGGCTTCCTTCTTCCCATAGATGCTTGATGTGAAGTTGCCCCATTCCTCCAGTAGTGCATTGAGCACTATGGTAGTCATTTCCTTGCCAAACATTATTTCTCCCAACTCTTGGAGTTGGTCTCTTATTTTTGACACCCTCATTAAAGTATGAGGCTATTCTTTCATCTTGTAGAGTTCTTTCCTTAATGAGATCACTTCTCCTGCAGTGCTTGCGGAGAACAATTCTACAACTTTGTCATATTTCTTTTGATGTTTCTAGTTTTGATACATAGGGAATGAGGGGATCCTTGATGGATTCTATGAGAATCCTTTGAGCCCTTCCCCTTTCATGTACTTTGCAAGAGCTTGAGCTTCTTGCTTCGAAGGTTTTTGTTATTGAGCCCTTAACATGTTCCACAACTTATTTTCTATGAGGATTAAATCAACCCTCTTCTTCCATGCAAGAAAGTTTGTAGACCCAACCAACTTATTGCTCTCCTTGCAAAAAGACATTTTGATAGATTCAGATGTGGACATAAAAATACTTACTTGTGAAGATACTCCTTGATGACAATATCTTCAATTTGTTGCCTTCTTGAGTTTGATGATGATATGGTAATAGAAGATTTCTTCTTGAAGAAGATGTCTTCCTTCAAATAGTGATCCTTGTCTTAGAGAGAGGGAGATCACCTTGACTTCTTGATGATGTTAACAACTCCTTTCTTGCTTCCTTTGGATGAGTAGACTTCAAGATGTTTCGATCTTCTATTTGAGTAGAGATAAGGGTCTTTTGAGATCTTCTTCCTTGAGATGATGATTTGAGTGAGGTTCCCAAGAATGCTTCTAGTGTGGGCTTCTTCTTTGATCGATCTAGGGTTTTCCTTCAAGATGATGATGAAATCCTTGTCTTCGAAATGCCTTGGAGATGAGAGGATCTTCTTGATGCTTTGAAGCCCTTGATATTCTTCTAGAACTTTGGTCCTTGAATGCTTGAGTGTCCTTTATTGAGTTGCCCTTCCTTGACTTGTTACCTTAGCTCTAATACCATGTTGAGAAATCTAGGGCAGTGAGATGTAGGAGATTTCTCTATTAATGATAACTGCTTGTGAAGACTTTTTACTTTTCGTAGTTAGATTCTTCTTCAACTTAATTATTATTATGTGTTCTTCTTCATCAAACAGCGATCAAACCATCAAGAACAATGAGATAAAGGACACAGCTATAAGCGATCAGCGAGGGCCATAACCTCTCCAATCTTGAGAGGAAAAACCCATAGAATTCTTCTTCTTCTAGAATATTCAATTAACGAATTCCAAGACCAAGACCCTTGACTTAAGAACCTCCCCAAGACCAAGTCACAATGCTTCCTTGAACATCTATTCTTCTTCTCCAAGTCAACGTTAGTCAGACTGACTTCTGCACCTCTATTTTAGGCTTTTCTTGATTTTCGAGCTCTTGCTATAGGCCTACAATTTTCGGCCTATCTACAGAAACCCTAGGCCACATGTGTGAGCAAGATTATGGAGGAAATGTCCTTTCTTCTTCACTTGTTGAGAGACTTCTTTAGCAATTCGGCCTTCAAGATGACCTCTTTTCTGCTCAAGTTTGGACTTCTTTGGTGGCTGAAGTATTCAGTCTTCTTGCAGCAATGGGAATCCTAATATCCTCACACGTCTGAACAAAATTAGCCCAAAATAGACCTGAAATTACTTCGTTTTTCCTTCGATCTTGATCTCCTCCTCTTCGCTTGGATATGAGGCTTCTTTTTGTCCCTTGATCGAACTTTCTTGTGCTTGAGTGAATCTCTCCAAGTGAGGCCGAGTATTCCTTTATATAGTGATCACGCCATGCAAATAAATTGACTTGACATCTTCCATAGGCCGACTTTACCTTTTGATAAATCAACTTGCTTCTTTTGAGGACCGACTCGATTGTGCACTTGTGACAAGGTCTTGGAGGGTCTTTTGACTCTTAAAATGACTCAAATACATATGTAACATGCCCAAGAAGGGTCTCCATACATGACAAAGACTCTTTTGACTTGCAAACCACATAACAAGCCCTAGAAGCTCTCAATGGGAGCTTTATCTATAAAAATAAAATTCCTAGAGCATAAAACCCATGTCTCAAGCATAAAAATAGTTTTATTTTTCTTCTTTACACCGATTACATACAAATCATGATTACACATGTCATTATGAAGATCGAACCTAGTTACATATTTCAACACTTCCAAAATCAAAAGTAAGATTTGGCAAAGGTGTTTTATCCCTTGCTACGGGTGGTTGATGATCAACCCCATTAGGTGTTTCCAACCCTTATGGGAAGTAATAGTTCCTTGGTCCACCCTTCAATTGATAGGTATTAGTGTACAATAATATGGTAATGAAGGGCAGAAGACTTCACGGTCATGTGCAATGGTCAAAAGGGAATAGCTGATGTGGGTGTCCAAATCCTGAGTGTATAGATGTGAAGAAGGAGCATTTCTGGATGTATAAATTACTAGCTCAGCCTGATTTTTCCACCCCTCTTGTGTGCCTTTTAATTCTTCTTGATTATACCTTGTATTATCACTTATAGCTCAAAGGTCAGAGCTTTCTTTGTATGATGAGTCATTTTATCACTCGTCGGGGTTGGGACATGCAAGAGTTCATTTTTGGTGTAATGGGGGATCATGTGATCAGGAACCAGGTGATGGCCATATGAAGTAGGTAGAGTTCAAGGCACTGTATAGATACGATGCTCCATCATTTGTTGATTTGGAATTTGGGGATAGCAAGACTCCAAAAGCCAAAGATTGGATACAAGAAAGCCAAGACATCCTTAAGATCCTTAAGGAGAATTTGCAAGTCGCCCAGAACCAGCAGAAGATGTATGCAGATAGGCACAGAGTAGAGGGCAACCTTGAAGTAAGAGATTTAGTTTTCCTAAGATTGTAGCCATATAAACAGTCTTCACTCAAGAAAAGTGGAGCAGAAAACCTAAAACCAAGATTTTATTGGTCTTACAAAATGATCAAAAAAATTGGTAAAGTAGCTTATGAGCTAGAGTTATTGGAGGGGAGCAAAATTCACAATGTCTTTCGTGCATCATGCCTCAAGAAGGTATTGGTCAATAGATTACTACTTCAACTAAGCTACCCTTTTTGGATGAGGAGGGGCAATTAGATTTGATTTTGAAAGCTATCATGGATGTCTAAGAGAGGAGATTGAGGGGCAGGATGATCTCAAAATATCTTATCAGGTGGAAGAATTTATCGGAGGAAGATGCCACGTGGAAAGGAGAACGGATCTTGCAGTTGTTTATTTTAGGACTAAATTGTTCTCTGTTGTAGATAATTTCAATTTAAAACTTATCAACATTTTCATTTTACATTCACCCTGTATCATCATATCATCATTAGGAATTATGTAGAGAGAACAATAAAAACAGTGAAACAATAAAGAATAGTAGAAGAAAAGCGTGCACAATAGAGACACCAAGATTTAGGTCAGAGACCAGAGCAAAAACCCCACAAGGGGGAAAACCCAACCAAATTCTTCTTCTTAGATATTCATCAAATGTTCGGTTGAGATAAAAAGCATGAGACACATCTTTCATCATCTAATACATTAGGCCTCCTAGGCCAAACCTGGCAGTAGACAAGTACACACAGGCCTCCATATCACTGTCACGAGTAGCACATGCATCTGTCATCATAGTCATAAGAGCATGGCACTTCACTGTCACTGTCATCTACCATGCAGGAATACAACCTCACATCTTAGTCATAAGGACATTGCTATTAAAGCAATTATTGTTATAGTTGTCATCAAGAGTATTCTAGACATATTGTTATCACCGCAATCTATATTATTGTTGTCACTATCATATCAAGGTTACTATCATGTCAAGGTCACTGCCATATTAAAGATCACTACCATGTTAAGGACAGTCATATCAAGATCACTTGCTATGCAACAAGGTTACTGTCAATCATAAATCACTATGATGTCTCATTGTCATTAGGTTATAGCCATATGCATATGCATCAAGGTCACTGTCATATACATATAGATCGCAGTCATGCATCACGGTCATTATTGTCAAGATTATTTTAGATATACTGTCATATAGATCATTGTCACATGTCAAGGGTCACTATATCACTATCATATAGATCATGTTGTAATGGGTATTTCAAAACAACACCCAAGCAACATAGGAATCATTGCTTAAATTAAGATGTGAGCCATAGAGATTTGTCAACAAACCATTATGGAAGGTGAGCCACGGAGATAAGAACCATTATAGAATGTGAGCCAAAGTGATATAGCCTTTGTCATCACTGTCAACAATACAAACATCGTAGCCATACAATACTATCAAGTGAATAGATAATCTGCCAAGTATCATGGCCATCCAACACTGTAAATGTCACTGAATTATGTCACACAAAGATTAGACATACGAGCTATAAAGATAAACTTGAGCCACAGAGAAAACTCGAGTGATAAATCCACTGAGATTCAATACGAGCTATAGAGATATAGTGAGCCATAGGTATATAGATGCAAGCCATAAGGAATGTGAACCATTACAAATTAGATGCGAGATATAAGAGATGTGAGCCACCAAGATATGATCTGAACCACAAAACAAAAGCGAGCTAGGATGAATGGGAGCGACTTCGCGCTGGTTTGGAAGAGCGGCGGTAGGGTTTCGGGAGCGAGGCGCCGCAGATCAGGGGTTCCTCCGTCGACGCCGCAGCACCGTCCGTGACCCACAGAACTTGGCAGCGACGCGGGTGTTTGGGTTCTGAACCTATTTTCCATTCTGGGCGGGGGCGAGGTGGCTCCCTTGCCGCCTCTGCCCCCGTTTCCTCGCCTCTGCACTGATCTTCCTATGCAGCGGCAGTGGGTTTTGGTTTGGTTTTCGCGGGCTATCCTGTTGGAGCGTTGAGGGAACAGGGATGTGGAGGATCTTTCTCTGCATTGTTTCATGCCGCATCAATGGCTGGTTTCGCTGGTTTTTTCGTTGGTTTGGTCTGCTCCTGGAGGAGAGTTTTTGAGGGGGTGGGGAAGGAGTGGCTACCTTGGCGGCTCTCTTCCTCATTTCGTGCCTCTCCTTCTTGTCTGGGCAGCCTGATCTAGAACTACTGTTTCTACTTCCTTCCACAGGAGCTTCTTTCTTTTTGCAGGGCTATGGTGCCGCTGGGTGTTGTACCTCTGCTGCTATTTGCTATTTTGTAATAGATTTGGGTATCCTGTCCGGGTCTGTTTTGTTGCAGATTTGCTGGGTTTCTCATTCCTATTGTTTGTTGCCCTTTCTAAGGGCTTTCTGGATACTTCTATGGGAGTATTGTTTTGTAGTGGCTCTGTCCACATTTCTGCATATGCTTCATGCATCTACAACATGTAATCTTCTAAATCTTCTGATTAATGAAAATTACGAATTTTCTCCTCAGAACGGAATATATAAAAAAAAAGCGAGCTAGGAATAATAATACGACCCACAGTGAAGTAATGCGAGCCATAATGAATATAAGCAAGCCACAAAAATACGTGCAAGCCTTCTTGATGAACATACGAACAACAGAGAAATAAATGTGAGCTTCAGAGGATAGATACAAGCCGCAGAAGATGAATATGAACCACAGAAGATAAATGTGATGCTTGTGTATTCAAATGAGGCACAGTGATTTGGTATTTATAGGAATTTTGGGACATGACTTTTCACCCATGGACGCTGACCTTGTAAAACATAAAATATAAATTTTCTCTTGTATATTTACCAAGTTCCCAAACAAATTTGACATGTCATTTAATAATAGGAGGAATGTCAAATACATCAACGATCATATTTCTCTTTTACCAATAAAAATTATCTTTGGGGCACGATGGGCTTTCCTTGGAGTAGTTGGGTTCCTATGGGGAAATTCATACCATAGTTGCCCCAATTTTCAACACCAGCACCCGAATCAGCATTTGCTTGAGGACAAGCAATGTCAAGAAGGGGTGGATGTAATGTCTTCTTCCAAAAAATTACCCAAGGGAGGACATAGTAGCCCATTTAACCCTATTGGTTATAGTCATTTAAAAATGGGAAAATATTATTTAATGTTACTTAGGTAACATTAAATAATAAAAGTTAAAACTGGGGCAAATGGTGTTGAGAAATCTAGGGGCAACTAGAGTAGATGATTTCTCTTACTTTGATAATTGCATGTGATGTATTTTTACTTAACTTGATTAGTTTCTTCTTTCACTTGATTATTATTGTATTCGCTTCATCAAACAGCTACCAAACCATAAAGAACAATAAGAATAAAGGACACAAGATATAAGCAATCAACCAGGGCCAAAACCTCTCCAACTAAGAGGAAAACCCACAAGAATTCTTCTCTTCTTATAGACCTTCAATTGACGAATTCCAAGACCTATGACCCTTGACCAAGACCCTCCAAGACCAAGTCAAATCTATCTTGCTTTCCAACAACTTCTGCAATTTTCGATCCCAACAAATTCTTTTGCAACTTCGACCTACCCAGCAAATTCTTCTGCAACTTCGACCTACCCAGCAAATTCTTCTGCAACTCTAAGCTGCCCAGGAAATCCTTCTGCAACTTCGATCTGCCCATCAAATCCTTCTGCAACTTCGATCTACCCAGTAACTTTCCAGCACTTTGACTTGCTCAACAACTTTCCAGCACTTCGACTTGCCCAACAACTATAGAAACCCTAACACGAGAGAGAGAGAGAGAGAGAGGCCCAAAACTTCAATCTTGCTTTTCTTCTTCTTCTTCGTCCTTTTCCAGCTTCTACCTTGAGGATATTGAACTTGCTTGAGTGATTGTCAAAATGAGGTTGAGTTCCTTCTAATTTATAGGCTTGTGAGGGGTACAAATTGCTATCTTTAGGCCGACTTGTCCCTTCATGTAGGCTTACTTGATCTTTGCACCATGACGAGGTCTTCGAGGGTCTTTTGACTCAAATAAATTCATTTTACAATATGTAACATTCCCAAAAGGGTCTTCCATACATGATAATGACTCAATTGACTTGTAGACTCAATGAAAAGCCCTAGAAGCTCCCAATGGGAGCTTGACCTAAAAATAAATTTCCCTTGAGTATGAAACCCATGCTTCAAGGATAACTATAATAGATTTCTTTTTCTCTTTTCATTAAATATATAAAATCATGATTACATATGTCATTATGAAGACCAAACCTAGTTACATATTTCAACACTCCCTCTTAACTAGGAAGGTATTCATAATCCATACAAGGTACTTGGACATTCTCAATCTAAAGAATTCTCATAAGAAGAGTCAGATTGGTAACCCATCTATTTAGCATCATATCATCCAACATTATCACATAGCAAGGCCTTGACTAAAAGCTCTATCTCTCCAAAAGACCAGAGCACAATGTTGGTGAGACCAATGACTTATAAACACCATCATCATTGTCTCTCAAGGTACATACCCCACCCAGGTGTTCACAGAGTATGTCCTTCCAGGACTATTCTTATCTTGGATTCTCAGTCCTTAAAGAATATCGGTCCTCTACGACTACTCTTATCTTGAATGCCCTACCTCATCCTCAAAGAGTATCGGATGATGCCATATGCTTACCCAATCCTCCATTCTTTCTTCCCGAAGTGAAGACAAGAATGATTTGTCTATCCCTCCCTCTCAATTAGGGAGGATATACTCATTCCTATAAAAGGAATGTATCCAAGCTCCCTCTTATTCAGGGACCTGTCCAAGCTCCCTCTTCACCAGGGACTTGCTTCCAGCAGCTTTCTGCTCTAGGTGGAGATCATGGGACTATCAGTTGCTTGTGGGGCTCCTTCTTTCGATGTCATGCAGTTTATCTTTATGGAGCCTTCATCTATCATACGGCATTGGCCATCCATCACTTTCACGAGCCATATCAGTCATGTCATCCTTCTCTTCATTGAAAGGTGATCTTCTAGTCCATATCTGGTTTTTCTTTATACTGCTACCTCTTCCAAGTCATGTTTCCTTCAGGATCTTTTCATCCAATCACATGAGTGCTAGTTCTAGGTGACATCTACAACTCTCTCTTGGTAGCCCTGTATCAACCCATCCAGATGTTGTTCAAAAATCAAAAATGAACATCAAATCAAAGTTACCTTTTTTGATGGCCTCACATCATGACATTTGCTTGCTTGTAACATCCCACACATTCATGACCATATCTCCAAGACTTTCAAGTGTCAAGGGTCTCCTTTCTTTATAGACTTCATCAGAGTCTTCATATCTTTTCCATGGAGATGTCATGCTAGTTCCTTCTAGTCATCGGATGTTGATTCCTTTTCTTATGTGACCATAGTTGCATATTTTCTCGATCTCTTCTTTCTTTCTTCACATATTGCTCCCTAGGGACTTTTATCCATAGTTCCTTCATTTTGGTTGTCAACCACCTCATATTCCATATGAGGACATATTATGTTGATTTCATCTTGTCAATATGTGAACCATGCTTTCATGCATCTTTCCAAAGAAAGAGATCCTTGATCATGCTCTCAAGGTAGAGCATTTAGCCATGTAATCTACAACTATATGATGACATGATTTAAACTATCAAATATATCCATACATACCTCTTCACTCCTTTTGGTCATCTAGACTTCCTTCAACAGCTTCCTTTTCTTGATTGAAAGTACTTCAACCATATTGACATGTTGCACTCCTTTGTCATCATACCATCATTCTTCTAAACAATGGATCCCACACAAGGTGGAATGATTAACAAGACATTTGCTTCTTCCAAGTAGAGGCGAACCTTCTAATGAAGATTCCATGTTAGGGTCCCACCCTAACCCCCTTATTTATGTCATGGGATCACGTCATAGTCAAGAGTCAATAAAGCCCATATTAATATTTGTAAGTGGTTAACCCGCAATTAATGACGGGACCACAGTTAGTTGCAAATGGGCCGTAGTATTAGATAGATGGTATTAATAAAACCCACGGTATTGGCCCGTGGTATTGCATGTATGAGTCATATATAAAGGATAGAGACTCCCTGCGAGGAGCATCGTGTCTTATTTTGTAGTCGAGCCCTGCTCTATTGGAGGTTGCCCCCTCGAAGAGGCAAGTGAACATTACTCTCTGAATAATAAAATCATTGCTATTCTGTGTTCTAGGTATCTTTTCTTCGCATGTTCTGTATTTGGGTATCATTTTGCAGGTTAAGAGCATAACATTCCAACAAAGGATCTAGATTATCCTCATCCGTCAGAAGCTCCTTTCTCATGATGATGATGTATGATGAATTCCTTTTATCATGCTAGATGACTTTCTTTCAACCCCATGTATTACGCATGTTTTCAATGAGGTTGCCACAAGCTACTTCAATTACGTGATGATGAGCCCTTGCTTCACTCGTATGCTTCTAACATGATGCCATCTCCTCACATGATGCATCCTATCATACTATCATACTTACAATGCTTCCTACCATGATAGCTATTATTTACAAAACTGAAAAGAACTTAGTGAAGGAGATTATCTCAGTCATAGTAGAGATCTCTCACTTCCTCCTTCGATTTCTTCTTCTCAGGTTCTTCCACTTCTTCAGTGATATGGACTTCTTCCCTTCCTTTTTTGTTGTTGTCCTTATTGAGTTTAGGACAATCTCTCTTGTAGTGCCCATATTCATGACAGCCATAGCATTGGATCTTTGACATATTCTTCTTGTTCTTTTTCTGAGGACCAAACTTTCCAAACTTTCCTTTCCTCCTAGCCATGGCAGCAAATGCTTGGACTTGCTTGTTTGATCCTACATCGCTTTTTGCCTTCGACCTAGTTTCTTCAATCTTGCATAGTTACAAAAGTTCATTGAGTTGGGTGGCTTCTTTCTTTCCAAAGATGCTAGATGTGAAGTTGCCCCATTCCTCTAGAAGTGCATTGAGCATTATGGTGGTCATTTCTTTGTCAGACATTATTTCTCCCAACTCTTGTAGTTGGTCTCTTATTTCTGATACCTTCATAAAGTATGAGGTTATTCCATCTTCCTTTGAGATCTTCATTTTGTATAGCTCGTTCCTTAAAGATATCACTTCTCCTGTAGTACTTATGGAGAACAATTCTATTAACTTGTCATATATTTCTTTTGATGTCTCCAACTTTGATACATAAGGTATGAGGGGATCCTTGATGGATTCTATGAGAATCCTTTGAGCCCTTACTTCCCCTTTCATATACTTTGCAAGAGCTTGAGCTTCTTCCTTTGGAGGTTTAGTGATTGTACCCTTAACATGTTCAACAACTTCATTCTCTATGAGGATCAAATCTGTCCTCTTTTTCCATGCAAGAAAGTTTGATGACCCAACCAATTTGTTGCTTTCCTTGCAAATGAAGTCATTTTGATAGAACAGATTCAGACATAAATATAGAGGTACTTACTTGTCAAGTGAAGATGCTTCCCGATGGTGATATCTTCAACTTGATGTCTTTCTTGATGATGTTGACAATAGAATATGTCTTCTTGATGAATATGTCTTCCTTCAAAAGTTATCCTTGACTCAAAGAGAGGGAGATCACCTTAATTCCTTGATGATGATGACAATGCTTCTTCTTGCTTCATCGGATGATAGTGTAGAGTGTGGTGGCCTTCCCAAGATACTTCAAATGTAGGGTCTTTCTTTGATTGAGTGGATGATGGGTCCTTCAAGTATTTTTTCCTTCGAAGATTGTAAACTTCCCTTCTGAGGTCTCCTTCTTGTTGTTGCTTCTAGATAGTGTGATCCTTGAGTAGTCCTTCTTAATGCTTCTTATGAATCCCTTCTTGATGATTCAGTGTCCTTGATGTTTCCTTAATGATCTTCTTGTGCTTCAGCCCTTGAGTATCCTTCTTTAAGTTTCCTTTCCTTGATGTAGTCACCTTAGCTCTGATACCATGTTGAGAAATCTAGGGGCAGCTAGAGTAGATGATTTCTCTTACTTTGATAACCGCTTGTGATGTATTTTTACTTGATTAGTTTTTTCTTTCACTTGATTATTATTAGTATTTGCTTCATCAAACAGCTACCAAACCATAAAGAACAATAAGACAAAGGATACAAGATATAGGCGATCAGCCAGGGCCAAAACATCTCCAACTGAGAGGAAAACCCACAAGAATTCTTCTCTTCTTATAGACCTTCAATTGACAAATTCCAAGACCTATGACCCTTGACCCTCCAAGACCAATTCAAATCTATCTTGCTTTCTAGCAACTTTTGCAATTTTCAATCCCAGCAAATTCTTTTGCAACTTCCACCTACCCAACAAATTCTTCTGCAACTTCGACCTGCCCAGCAAATCCTTCTACAACTTCAATCTGCCCAGCAAATCCTTCTGCAACTTCGATCTGCCCAGTAACTTTCCAACACTTCGACTTGCTCAGCAACTTTTCAGCACTTCGACTTGCCCAACAACTATAGAAACCCTAACACGAGAGAGAGAGAGAAAGAGGGGCCCAAAACTTCGATCTTGCTTTTCTTCTTCTTCTCTATCATTTTCCAGCTTCAAACTTGCTTGAGTGATTGTCCAAATGAGGTCAAGTTCCTTCTTATTTATAGGCTTGTGAAGGGTATGAATTTCCATCTTTAGGCCAACTTGTCCCTTCATGTAAGCCAACTTATTCTTTGCACCATGAAGAGGTCTTGGAGGGTCTTTTAACTCTATTTTGACTCAAATATATTATTTTTACAATATGTAACATGCCCAAAAGGGTCATCCATACATGACAATGACTCAATTGACTTGTAGACTCAATGACAAGCCCTAGAAGCTCTCAATGGGTGCTTGACCTAAAAATAAATTTCCCTTGAGCATGAAACCCATGCCTCATGAATAACTATAATAAATTTATTTTCTCTTTTCATTAAATACATAAAATCATGATTACATATGTCATTATGAAGACCAAACCTAGTTACATATTTCAACAAATGGAAGGAAACTTGCAATAAAAGTTAAATTTAAGGCAAATGAAGGGAAACTTGCTAGTCACTCAAAATTGAATTTTGCAGGCAAAGCCCCAAAGAGAATCTATAAAAGGAAGGGAGGAGAGTCATTATGATCATCATGTATTGTTCTTCTTTCTGATTTTGGGCTGAGGCTGAGGCTCTTGGAGGGTTTTAAGACCCCTTTTCTATGATTGGTTTCAGTGGTGAATGATTCCATCCTAGCCAATCCTCCTTTCTCTCTTGCTTCAGGGCCGAATTCTAGCTGAGCATAATTTTCTGAGGAAGCAAAGGAGCTGGGACTTATCTATCTCTGGCAGTGAATTACTTTCCGGGGCAGCAGAGTCTTCCTGTAGCTGCTGACTAGTTTTTCTAGGGAAGCAAAGGCCATCATGGAGACAGCGAATTGGCTTTCTGTGGCAGCAAAGATTTTCTGAGGCAGCGGCGGTTGGGTTCAACCACTCTGAGGCAGCGGATCGTCTTCACTGATGCTGGATCAAGCCCTCTACAACAGCGAATCAGCTTATCAATGAGGCTGGGATCAATCTCTTTGAGGAAGCAGACCATTTCTCTGAGGCAAACAAGGTGTGGAACCTGAATTTTGGCAGTGAAGATTGGAAGAAGGGCAGCAGCTGGTTGTCTGAAAGGGTGACTTGAATGCTAACCTACAGCAAGCTGTTATTGGGTCAGATTCAAGGCAGCAAGTGACCAAGGGGTTCCACAGAGAGGTGCTAAGGATAAATCAAGGTCAGAATAGCTGTATAGGAAAGCAGCAAAGTCTGCTGGTGTGATAGCTATAGTTGTGAGTCTACAAACAAAATTATGTAATTGGAAAAATTGTGGAATTGTGAGTCCGCGATATACTCTTGTTGAATTGGCCTTACTCACAGTGTTGCTGGGGAAATCAACTGTTCTTGTTTACACTATTTGTGCATTCTATAATCATCACTGTTTTAAAGATTGAACAAGTACTAAGCAGCAAAGTCTGCTGGTGTGATAGCTATAGTTGTGAGTCTAGAAACTACATTGTGTTACTGGTAAAATTGTGGAATTGTGTCTGTGATGTACCTTTGGAACAACTGTGGAATTGTGAGTCTGTGATGTACTTGTTGAATTGGCCATACTTACAGTGTTGCTGGTGAGATCAACTGTTATTGTTTACACTATTTGTGCATTCAATAATCATCACTTTTTTAAAGATTGAAGTACTGTAATACGGCTATAAATACAATTCTGTCATGTGCTCATTGAAACCCTAACCCAGGATTTCACCCCTAAGGGCAATTTTCCCAAGAGGGATGTCACATCTATCTCTCTTCCTCTTAAGAGAAAGTCTGTGTTAGAAATCTTCAGAAGAAGAAATAGAAGATGGTTCCATCTTCAACTCACATCCATAACACTTGTATAAAAAGAGAAAAAATTGGGAGAAATAAACAACACAAGAGCTTATGATTATAGTAGAAATAGAACCTCAAATTTTGTTAATACAAACTTCTTCAGGTGACTATTTTTATATAACTATTTACTGAAATTATCTTAAACTTCTTCAAAATGAGGTCTGACCTCTTAAATGATAGCATACAAGAAAGCATGAGCTGAAGTGCTCTCTCTTCTCAAGATGTTCACTATGTTAAAACTGTCCACCATTAATCTCATTTTGCAAGGGACATTTAAGCCAGATCCCTAGGAATAGTGGTGTTAGATGTAAATAGCAAACACAATAAGCAACACTTCCTGTTGTTTTGTACATCTATCTCTCTTACCTTTTCGGGAAAATCTGTGTTACAAATATTGAAGAAATAGTAGATAGTTCCATCTCCAACTCACTGCCGTAATGCTTGTAAGAACACATGCAAAATTGGGAGAAATGACAACAGAGCAGTTTATGATTATAGTAGAAACAGAACAATAAAGCTTTGGAAATAACGAGAAAGGACACAGGCCACTACAAAATTTTAGCAAATTACAGATTTTGTAAGGGAGAAACCTGAATGAAACAGAGAAAAGGATAACAGGATTAATGGGTCATATGAATAGTAAATATGGACAGTCTCAAATGGATAAATGGTTTGTAAAATACACTACAAATTATAGAATAAATTACTAAGAAGCATGCATTGGCACTTTAAAAAAAATGGCATCCAACATCTATCTCTATGCCAAAAACCATACCGTATTGTCAGCACAAGTTGGTGGCATGAAAAGTGTCAGACCTCCATCTATGCAGATACGATTTCTGAATATTGTGACAGGTCTTGGTGCAAGATATCTGTGGAAAAATATTGGTGTTCCTCTGTGTCAGAATCCACTACCAGCATTCTATAGTAAAAACACTTCTGTGCTGGAAAAAGCTGAAATTCTTGTCCTTGAAGAAAAAGAGGGAAAAAACAAAACACATATTTAGGAAGCATAAAGGTAAAGAATATACCCTGGTATAAAAGAAGAAGTGAAAACTGCATTAATCAAATCCTCCTTAGAGTCAAACTGGTCTACAAGTAAGGCTCTCGGTGATCTGAACACTTGCGTTATAGCAACTGTATCACAATAGTAACAGTAGATCAAATAAGCAGCAAACTGATATCAAATGTCAAGAATAAAAAATAAGTACCCAAAATCATTGACATTTAATGTCTTCTTACTACATCAAACATTCTGAATAAAGTCCAGAAAAGAACTTTGTGTATCCATGGGTAATGGATAAAGCATTAACATCCAGTTCTAAGACCTTTTTGATGCTAAGTATATTTCCTATGAATGATATGTGATCTAAAGTAGATATATCCACAGACAACTTGTGTAGTGTTCCTTTGTTGTTTTCTGCCATTTCACAATGGTCCGCCCCAGGTGTAAGAGGGTGTTGCGACTCAAACTCTCACCTAGGAGAAAAAGTACTAACCCCAATAGGAGAGCCTAGAGGCAACTCTCAGGTAAAACACCCACTGTCACCTCGATGGCCTTGCCTCTCAATTAAGGCTAAGGAAAAAAGGTCCCTAACCTAAGGAGGGTGTTCCCATGCGTCAAACTAAGTCAAAGTCACTGAGTATTGAAGGGGAGCTCTATGACTTTATTCGACTAAGACAACTCGAAACTACCCACACTCAAGGTAGAGGGAGGGCTTGGGAAGGTATGAAAAGTAGACCAAACTGCCAAATTTAAATTATGAACAAGGTTTAAAATGTTTTAACTTAGAGAAGCAATGTTTATTCAAAATGAGGTTGACCCTTGGAAACTAAAATGAAATCTTGCTCGATAGATCATGTAAAAGGTTAGGCTACAAGTGTTCAATACCATGACACAAATATCCAATAGCAAATGTATCACATATCATTTTTCACCGTTATAAGCAAAGTCACTACAGATTATGTGCCAAATACAACAAAGTAATACAATTCAACGTATGTGCCAATGTATTCATGAGATCACATTGCAATTCAAAGAAATGATGCTTTTGGTAGCCTTTGAACATATGTCATCCTTGAAATCTCCCCAAGTGTCAATTAGGAATTGGTTGTTAGCTACCAAATGTTGGGCGTGGATCTGCCAACATGTAAGATTGGTTCTCCATGTAAACTCTAGTGACCAGAATTTTGTTGGCTTCTGTCAAGTTTGATTTGGTTTTGAAATAAGAATTCAAGTTATGTATCCAATAATTGACCTTGTCATAGTTTAAAGCCTCATCAGATTTAGGCATTAAGAACCCCCTGCTGAATACTTGGCTGATGAGATTGTGGTTGTGCCTATCTTTGAAGGGTGATGAGCTGTTGGAAACAATGTTGATACATCGCTGATTTCTCAGCCATGTGCCTTAAAATTCAACCGATATTTCAGCCCAAAAAATCGTGATTTTTTCTTAGGCGATTGTTGCCAACTTCGAAAAAAGTGAGTATATTTTGTATATTTTAATGTTTGTCGTGGTTTGCCAATTTTTGCTGATCTGTTCGTTGATGTTTCTGAAAAGATGTTTTTCAAACCCTCGCTGATATTTTGCCAACGCCAATGTTATCGACACTGGTTGCAACATACTCATCATATCATGCATCATTTTACCTTGGAATAGTTTGGAACTCTTGCTGTTGATGAGCCTCCTGCTTTTGTTGAGGAAAGAGAGTTTGCACTAACAAGCATTCTTGCTCCTAAATTTGTTCTACCAAGATTAGGGCAATGTTGCAGTCCCACGAGTCTCTTAAGTCACTAGAGCTTCCACAACGATGCATTCTTAATCAAATATAGGATTCGTGAATACCATGCCTTCCATTTTTTTAATTTTTTCAAGGAGTGCCCTAAACCTCATCTTCTAATAGTGCAGCAAGGCTGCAAGGGGATTCTTCCCACACGACCCCCAAGATACTAGTCAAGCGTCAGCAATAGCATGCTTTTTAGTACTAAAGGACTTATCTAGGCACACTAAAACAATGAAGAACTTAGCAAGAATGCACCGAGAAGCTTGTGATACTCCTTGGTAAGAGGATGTGGTGTCAAAATTGAAGACTTAAACATTGGAAAGATTTCAAACCGAGTGAGAGAGGGTGTCAATTGTTTCAAATGCATAACTCCACAAATCTTAAGCTTGTTGAAGAGAATAGGTCTAGTGGAGGCTATGAGACAAAAACCCTCAAGGAGACTACATTTAGGTCCTAAGAAGCCTAATGGAATTAGATCTAGTAGGGGTAAATGACAAAAGCCCTTGAAGTGGCTACAGGTAGAAGACACTATTTTTAGGCTCTGGTCCCAAAAGTTATGAGCACAAAATCAATGATGCAAGAAGATACACACAAGTAAGTGCAAAGGAGAAAGTATGCAAGTAAGATAGGTGATTCACAACATTTTACACATTTTTGCACTCATTTGCATTATTATATATCGGGTACAAAATTGTGAGAAGACTCAGGAGAGTGATCAAATTTGACAAAGTCTCCAATAATATACAATAAAAAGGATGAGTAGACTAAGTCACCCAAAAGAATGCCAATAAAGTATGAAGTGTATTAAACTACAAAACAAAAAAGTACAAACATAATGTGTATGTTAATGCCTATTTTTGTGTGTAAGTTTATGTTTGTTGTTGTGTGTACATTTATGTCTATTTTGTGTGGCATTGACATGCACAGAAACTCACTAAACAAGGGAAGGAGAAGGAAATAGGATATAGGGGGATGTCGTTGTGCAAGTAAGGTTAAAGGATAAGAGGGATGGGGTCTGGGGGGTCTCATAGATGATGGTGGAGTCGGGGGACGAGTGAGAAGAATTGTGTTTATAATGGTTGTTGATAATTAAATGACAATAAAAGTGTCTCCAAAAAATAAAACCAAAGTTGGGACTGCCAAATAAATGGGGCATGAACACTGGATAAGTGCAGCAAACTGTGAAACAGTTTGTGCTATTAAATGGAGATGAATAAAAAAGGATTTCTTCGTGAGGATATCTTCAGTGAATGTGTGTTTATACAATGGAATGAATATCTCTTGTATGGCAAAAAGTTATGGTTACATGATATGAGAAAGTTTTAGATTGACCTCGAATTCTGCCACTTGCTTTGATGTGCACGTCATCTGGCAGGAACTTTTCAAGGACACCCCGAAGGACTGCCTGCAAATAAGAAGAGAAGAAAAGAAACATGAGATGCAAAAGACCAAAATCTTGTCGATAATATCTTGCTTTAAGTTTAACGTGCAAAATTCTACAAGTTGCAAAGCTACTAGACTTCTCTATAATTAATAAGGTTCATACACTCCTAGCCAATTTATATTTTCCAGTTTTTTTTCTCTTTAAGCTGAATCAAACGTTCATGTACAAGGCAAATTCTAGAATCATCTAACGTAATATGTCAGAATCCTCACTATTATTGATGAAAAAGATGAAATTGAATCCACTCCGGATATCGTCATAGATAGATAGTCGTATAATTTATCATGCAATGCAATCCTCGACAAGGAATATGCTAGTGTTCCATGGGGATGCATCCCCGGGGTGGGATACACGCTTCCTCGCTCCCCCACGCTCCCGGGGACAAAGAAAGTTTCCCCACATGCCTTTTTTGGGGAAACTCAAGGAAACCCCGGGATGCGTTCTTCTGGTGACAAAACGTGTCTCTTGTGAGGGGGATGCAAGAGGGATGCCTGGGGGCGCCTAGATGTCCCCTCAAATTTTTTCGCTAATAACAATTAAAAACATAGAAAATTTAAAAAATTACAAATTTAAATATGCCTTCATGCAGCAGATGGATGCAGAGGACCAGTCATTGGAGCATCAACACACTCCTGGATGCTTATTAGTTATTTGATCATGATGTTCATTTCTTTTAGATGCTTTTCATTGTTCTAGTTTTGAACGTTTGACTCCAGATACTGATGACTGAGTCCTTGACTCTTTTAGTATTTATTATTTAGTATTTTTTGAGAAATTTACTAGCATTTCACTATTTTCTATATTTACTTTTAGTTTAGTATTCTATGGCTGTTATAGGGTTCAGCATAATGTCATTGTCGTATGATGAATTTACTTTTCGATGTGCATTGCGTAATTTCAATTGTCAAATGATGAATTTAATTTAGATGTACCTTGCATAATATTAATCCCATTGCCAAATGATGAATTTAGATGGAACTTTGCATAATGTCAAATGCTGGATTCAATTTAGTAATTTACTTTTAGATTTACATTGATGATTGCATAAATGTCAAATGATAATTCTGATTCATAATAGTCTAATACAAAATGATGATCATATTTAGATGTATACTTCATAATTATTAAGATTTACTATTTACATTATTGACATATTGTTGGGATTTTTTTATATTAAATTTTTAATAATTTTATAATTTTTATGATTCTGACGTCCCATTCCCGAAAGTTTTCCTAAATTTTAAAGTTGCTTATATACCTCCCCCTTGTGCATATCCCCGCTCCCACATTTCCCTGTCCCGGAAACTCGGTGAAACATTGGAATATTCTCTTTTTTATTATTTTCGAAATATTACAGTTGAGAAGGCATCACAAAGATAAAAATCAAAAAGGGGACACACAATGCACGCAGGCACATCTAAGCAAATGTTAGTACCCAAATGAAGAAAGAATCTATCACATCAATGGGGGGACTTGCACATCCGGCCATTTTTGGGATTGGTACGGATATTTGTGCCCAAATCACCCTTGTTTCCCATATGAGATTAATACACACACATTTACCTTTTTTGTCTTTTTATTTAATTTAAAAGAGAATGTGGGTTGTCATATTATGGTGTAATGAAATCCTTATCGAGGGGCATGCCACTTTGATTTTTGACAAACTTGCGATTAAGAGGGAACAACAGAGAAAATAATTGCAAGGAAGAATTTGGGAATCAGGTCAAATTTAAGTATATTCAGCATTGGCAGCTATCATAAAAAACATGTGTAGTATAATCCATTAAAGTGAACTATCATAAAATATGTCAGCTTTAAGTATATTCAGCATTGGCGCCTACCTAAAATCTGTGTTGCATAATCCATTAGAGTGGCCTAACTTTGTAAAATTCAAGGAATGTTAAAATAATTACCCCAAGTCTAAAGGCAGTCCCTTTCGATCTGCAATCTTCCGCAAGCACCTTGGTTGCCCTGAGAGCCTCTTTCATGCTTTCTCCAGATGCAATCACAGCACAGACAATAGCGCCAGCAGATGAACCAGACAATGGTGTGTTCTCCTGGGAAGAGAAAGGAAACAGCATACTTCAATGAGTTCAATCTTATTTTTGAGTTCAATCTTTGTTTCTTGCAAATAAAGAGTCCCATCTTCAACTTCAAGCTCTTGTTTGACTTTTAACTTATCTTGAACCTTTCTACAAAATTATATTTCATATTACTGTTAAGCTGAGTTACACTGATAGCAAGAACAGCAATAGGAACCGAAAATTTTCAAAATCTGAAATAAACCTAGCAAGGCTTTTCAAAAATCAATTAAGCAGACTTGGAGCAGAGTTTGTGAGCAGTTTTGAACTTATCACGACTTCATCTTTAACCAAAATTTTTATATTAAAAATTAAGACACTTCAGGTATTCAATTTCTGGTCGAGAATTATTTTGGATTGTGAACTTCGATGGGAAAAATTATGAATGTAAATAAATTAATAAATTTTCCTTTCGAAACTAACTAAATAAAACAAGAAAAAACAGAATCATTTGGAAATTTGAACTTGCATTGCGACCTTTCAGGTCAATCATTTGAACTTTGAAATTTGAATAAATGAAGAAATTGATTAAATCAGAATGGTATTTAGTCTTCCAATTTAAAAGGCTTTAGAATTATAGATATAATAAGGCAAACCACGCACTATTTTCATTACTCGTTGCATAGCACAGTGGGGTGTTTTAAATAAATAAAGCAAGACGGAACAGAATCATTTGAAAACCTGAACCTGCATTGTGACCTTTAAGGTCGATTATATTAACTTTGAATCTTAAATGAACTTTTAAAACAAATTTATTTGTTCCGCGTGATTTTTGAAGTTGCAGTTTAGAAGACTTCAAATTATAAGTACTAAAATACATTATTTTCTTGCGTTGCACGGTAAATTGAGGTGTTTCATAACCCTGCCAATAATAAAATCCCCTTTCAAAACCTGCTAATATGCAAATCCCCTATTGACACGCTCCGTCAAATGAGAGCTATCCCGCCCCTGCAAGCAAGCCGTTTCATGAAGGTGGGCTCAAGTTCTGGGAGACTTATCAGCAACGTCTAAGCCGAAACGATTTTTTCGAGAATTAAAAACCGGCTACATTCCATGCTTATACTCCGCTCCCAGAATAGGGAAGGGCGCACTTGGCACAGTCACAGTCATAACCCGAAGCAGCTTGTAATAAACCAGGATTGCAGGATAAAATATAGAAAGAAAAGCTCCTTACGGTGATATAGCCTCTCTCGATAAGACACTGTGCGACGCCAAGATGATAAGGGAACAACAAGCCGGCTGCCGAGAAGCTGAAACCTGGGCTTGTGATGACGCGCCTTTCTCTCTCGGCATCCACGTCCTTTCTCCTCTGTTCCCATAATACCGAAGGATCGATTTCGTCCTTGGTAACCGAAGCTATATCTTCATCGTCCTTGATATTTTTCGGAGAGAAGACCCTGGAAAACCTATCTTTCCAATCATCCTCTAAGGGTCTTCGTTGGTCTTCCCGTGCAACTCGATATTTTAAGAACCGCGCAGCGATGCCGAGAAAGAATTCTCCGGTGGCAACCGCGAGCGACCGTTTCTCGGCCGGGTCTTCCTCGCTTTTCTTTGTTTCCTTCTCCTGCGTCTCCGTTGAGAATCGAACCGTGGACCTCTTGCTCGCCATTCGGTAGCATGTTTTGCTGGTGGTGCGGAGCTGGAGGAAATTGGGCTTCAGCGTTGCAGAGGAAGCCATAGCCATAGAGAGGGCCATCAGCTTTCCCGGGGTTTCTCATCTCCTGGACGCCATCAGCACGAGAAGACAGACAAAGTTGAAACAGAAACACAAACATGCAGTAGCCGATGATTTAATCTGGGCCTCAGATTTTGTGAGGGTTCCAGAGTTTTATGTCACGAGTTTTTACATCATGCACTAGCCTACAAGAAATGATATGTATGTTTTGGTAGGCTGCTTCTCTACTACTTATTGTTATATTTGGGTGTGCTTTCTTTATCACTCATCACTCAGGCTTACATGTTGTACTAGCTTACACAAAAACGATATGTTTTTGGCCTGGTGTGTTGGACGATATATATTTGGGATGATTTTGAGGGGGTATTCCAAAATATTTTTGGAAGAAATCATATTGATAGCTAGGTATATTTTACGATTTATATTTGAGATGATTTTTTATTAGATATTTGAAAATATTTTCGGAAGTATTTGGGATGATTTTTTATTAGATATTTGAAAATATTTTCGGAAGAAATCACATTGATAGATTGACATGTTTCGAACCATTATTTTTTTTTTATACCATGGAAAATTTATCATATTTTAATTGTTAAATTAGGTTATCACTAGAGAAGATGAACTCTTAGTCTAGCAAAGCAATTTTAGGGCATACTTTAGGCTTAAGCTTCTTTATTATTCATTACTCATGCTTTGTTACTTTAAATAATGAGAAAAAATCGTCATAATATAATTATTTTTAACTAATAGTGATATAGTTGGCCATAGCACTAGATGTTGTAGACAAATTAGGAGGACTAGATATATTATTGAATCTAAGCAAAGTGGAATTTATGGGTTGGATGGTTATCCCAAGGATACTCTTTGGTAGATTCCATTACTTATGATAGAAAGAAATGGGATGCATAACAATAGTTTAAGAGTCAAATATGGTGAACAAAAATGTAGGTTTTTTTAAAAACTTGGCTAGCATTAAAGCATTTCACCAAGATTAGTTGTGGATTCTAGGCAGAGACTTCAACATGGTGACATCACTAGAGAGAAAAAAAAAAAGGAGGTATTCACCGCTTGGACACATACTCCCAACAATTCAAATAGTTGATTCAACAAATGAAGTTGGGCAACATGGAAACAATTAATGGAGTATTCACCTAGAACAATCGTCACAGTGGTAAGAACCAAAGCCTCGCACTTGGATATACTTTGAGTCTCAGAATCTCTCTTAGAAGTGGATGTCTTCCTAGACACATCTATTATTTCTTGTACAAGTTTGGATCACTAGCCAATTTATTTAGAATAGATATCAAAGTTGACCCTAACAATAGGTCTTTCATATTTGAGAGTTTTTTACTGAGGGATCCATCCTTCCTTGAGAAGGAAAAGACCTGGTGAGAAAAGATTCAAGTCCATGTTCCCTCTAATACGGCTAAATTTCAACAAAAGCTCAAGATTCTTCAGCCAAAAATTAAATAAAAAATGGAATAAAGAGATTTTTGAAAATATTTTCCAAGCAAAAAAAGAGCTAGAAGTACATATGAAAGAGGTTCAACAACAAATAATTATGGATGCAAGAACTGAGGATCTTGCTACAAAAGAAGGAAATTGCTCACAAAAATAGAGGAAAGAAAGCAACAAGAGGGAATATTATGGAGGCAAATGTCAAGAATCCATTGGCTTCGAGAAGGTGAGAAGAACACACCAAAAATTTCATAAATTGATGATCAAACACCGACATCATAACAAGATCCTTTTTGCTCAAATATGAAGTAGGCTGAAAACTCATAGATAACAAAGAGATGGAGCAAGAATTGGTTTGATATTATGGATCATTTTTAGCTTAACCAAATCAAAGTCAATGGAGACAAATTTAGAAGGTCATGGAAAACATCCTAGCTATGGTTCAACCAAATAATAATGTTGCTTTAATGCAAGAGATATCATATGTCGAAGTCGAAGAGGCAATAATGTCCATGCCAAAAAACAAAGTGTAAAGTCCAGATGGGTTCACCACAATTTTTTTCCTATACTTGTGTGGCACATCGTTGGTAAAGAAATCCATGACCTGTTGGAAGAATCTCATAGTATGTGCTCTTTATTTCTAGCCCTGAATGCCACACTATTAACACTAGCACCCAAGTCTAATAAGGCACAAGTTCCCTGTAGCTCAAGACCAATAGCCTTACACAATGTGATATATAAGATTGTTTTGAAAGTCATTACAAATTGTTTATAGCCACTCCTACCAAATCTAATTTAAATGGAGCGATTGGTTATGTGGAGGGCAAACAGATCTTGGATGGAATAGTGTAGCCCATGAGGTCCTTCATTGGTTGACCAAATATAAAAAGGAAGGAATGCTAATTAAGCTTGACCTGTCTAAAGCCTACAACATACTTAGTTGGGTTCATCTCTTTAGTGTTCTCACAACCTTTGGCTTTTCAAGAGTTGGATTAATTGGGCAAAAGATTGAGTTGTAACCCCTTTCTTCTCGATGATGCTCAATGGATCTCCTTCCTCAACATTCAAGTCTTCACATGGAATTGGGCAAGGTGAACCTCTCTCGCCATTCTTATTTATTCTTACTTCATAAGGGTGGGGACATACCATAAAGGCAGTGATAGCACAAGGAAAGATAAAAGGATTAAGACTATATGGTGATGATCTTCCCATCTCCCATCAACAGTTTGTTAATGATTGATACAATGCTAATGGGAGTTCCTATAGTAAGAGAAGTTAAAGCTCTAAAATAGATCTTAGAGGACTTCATAGAGGGCTCAAGTACATCCATTAAAGCAGATACATCTAAAATTCATTTCTTTAATACTAACTTAGTAATGCAGGGGTAGCTAACCAAATTGTTGGGTTTTCAACATAGTTATCTCCCTACTAAATATTTAGGGGCACCTTTGGTAGAAAACCCCCTAAGTTAAAACTATTAACTGGAAGGAATTAGTCCATAAAATATCCAAAAAACTAGATTGTTGGACCTTCAGATCTCTAAATTTTGTTGGCAGATTAGTCTTGTTAAAATCGGCCTTGCAAGGCTTTTTCATATATCTTCTCTCTACATTGGTGGCACCCAAAGCAATCCTCAAATCCATCAATATTATATACAAATCCTTTCTTTGGGAAAGGGCTATCGACAGGAAAGAAAATGGACCCTTGTATTTGTAATATACCGAGGGGGGATGATATGGGGTACATAAGGAGGTACCCAAGGGAATAATGTAATCTAAGGATGATAAATAAATGGGCCATAGTTAATAAGTAAAGTGGTTAACTCACATAATGCAACAGACCACAAGCAGTTAGGAAATAATATGATAAGCCCATAATATTGGATATATGGTATTGACAGACACGTGGTTATTACCCATGGTATTGTATGTATGAAATATATATAGAGGCTAGAGACTCTCCATTGAGACATGTCAAATATCGTTTCGTATTAACAAGCATATGGCTTGTGGAGTGAAATATTGTATTATTTCTTGGGTACATTTTGCATTGTTATATATTTTCAAGTCCGATCTATTACAAGTGGTATCAAAGCTCTTTCTTGGGAAAAGAGGGGAGATTTATTTATTTATTTTTCTTTTTTTGTAGGAATTTTTTGGGCGACGAGTTTGCAGATCATATATGAAAATTTTGGTGAAAAATTTACAAAAAAAATGGCAAATCTAAATTCCTTGCAAAAAAATACCTAAAAAAAAAAAATCGGTCGAGTCCGGATGAGCGAGGTATTGTTGATTTAATATCAAATGTGTTGCAGAATTTTTCCTGACGACAATTCATGGACAATGGCTCTCCTGTCATTTTTTTACTGTTTTTGTGTAGAATTTCATAAAACTAATTGTTGAACTGAGCTCCTCTTGAAAAATCACCCAATTTAAAAAACAAATTCGGTCGAATCGAAGTCTGAATGAGGGAGATATAGTTGATTTAAAATCAACTCTCTCTTTTTTTCAGAATTGTTTGTGACGGCGGATAGTTGCAGCATGAATCTGAGTTTCCAAGGTGGCCAGATCAGGGTTTCAATCACGTGGTAAGATGCAAAATGACCATTACATTTTCGAAAATAGACAATAATAAGGATTCTAAGCCATATTGACCAAGTCGTGTTAATTTTAAACTAAAGTAAGTAATTTTATTCAAAACCCTCATTCTACTTCATGACTTCTACTAAGATGATTTTTACAAGACGTGATGATGGTCCCACTGTTGAAGAATTTATACAATCTCGCAAGCCTCAATGCCCACTACTTGGAAGCGCTTACATAAGGTATTATTTGGAAGATGAGGTAGCTATATGGTGGAAGTCACTTCATAATGATTTTTTGAAGATATGTCCTCCTAAAGAAATTGAAAAACTCTTTTTGGACAATAAGAAACATAAAGGGTTATTTTTTGTTGGTATCTCCTTATTACAGGTTCATGGATGTAATCAGAAGGAGAAGATCATTGTGTCTATCAATCCTAGTTGCAAACATAATTTTATCAATGTTAATGTGGCAAAAAAATTTGCAAGTTCCAACAAAACATATTGCAAAAACACACGTTGATAATGAGGATGTTCAAATTTATAAATATTTGAATATTTCTATGGATAAGTATGTGTTGCATTCTAATTTTTATATTTCATATATGGATAATGTAGATGTTGTTTTGGGATACCCTTGGATGGAATGTGTGGGTACTGTCAATATAATATGCAAAAGAAATTCATGAAACTCTAGTATAAAAAGAAAAAATTACATTGCAAGATATTAGGAACTAGGCAAAGACTGTGGAGACAGAACCACAAAGCTCTAATGACACTGACACATCAGATGATGAGCCTTTGATGGTCGAAAACCAAACACAGTCATCAAACCAAGTACCAATGAAAGCACCAGACACCACTCAGGCACCAATAGTGGAGGTACCAGAAATAGCACCAAACAACACTCAGGCACCAATAATGTAGGAATTAACGAAAGATATTCCATAAGTTAAAGCTTCAGCATATCACCACCTGCATCACCCAGCAAGACAATAACTAGCAAGGTGGCAATGAATTAGCAACAAGGATAACAACCCTTGGACGACACATAGAGAGGTGCAACAATCCACCCACAGAACATCAACACAAAGGAACCACTAGAACCAACTTCCATCTCAAGCGAGTGAGTCACTGTCTAGATTGAGTGTTCATCTTTCTCTAGGATGGCTAAATGCACATTCATGATACCCGTGGACTACTCTTTTGAGTATATCTTATTATTTGTGTTCTTCTCATGTTTCAAGGACGAAACGTGTTTAAGGGGGGTGAAATGTAGTATACCTGGGGGGATAATATGCGGTACATAGGGAGGTACCCAAGGGAATAATGTAATGTAAAGATGATAAAGAAATGGGACATAGTTAATTAATAAAGTGGTTAACTTGCATAATGCAAGGGACCACAAGTAGTTAGGAAATAATGTGATAATCCTGTAATATTGGATACATGGCATTGAGAGACCCATGGTTATTACTCATGGTATTGTATGTACGAAGTCTATATAGAGGCTAGAGACTCTCCATTGAGACATGTCAAGTATTGTTTCATATTGACAAGCGTATGGCTTGTAGAGTGATCTTCTTCCTTAAGGAGTAGTTGTATGGTGTTACCCTACCTCAAGGGTTTTTCTAAAAATATCAATAAAGAAGCATTTTCATTCTAGCAATCTCTTGTATTGGCTCTTGGGTTTATTTTATCAAAGAATTTATTATATTTTCAAGTCAGATCTATTACAGTGTCCTGGGATAAATTGTCTTCCCAAAATGGTGGGAGGTCTTAGTCTTCATGATCCATGGATTCTAAATAACATCTTGGGGGGCGGGAGGGAGGAGGAAAGGGGGGCAGATTGTGGTGGAGTTGTATCCAAGGTGGCCAAGAGTTATCGAGGCAACTTTGGAGCAAGAAATACAACCCCTTTTAACCATGGCAACAATAATTAAGAGCTCAAAACCTTGTTCAAGGATCTTCAATATGGAATTTGGCTAGAACTAATAAATTCATTGTACAACAATGCTATTTCCATAAAGTTTAGGAGGGAAAGGATGCCTTGTTTTGGACAAACTCGTGGCAAGAATATCCAAATCTTGGTGGTAGGGCGAATTTCTTGCTATACAAGAGCTTATGAAATCTAGAGGTATCTCCACAGTAGCAAAGTATTGGCACTAAACAATGAAACACACCTTGTGGAGAGAATGGAAAAATAAGGCAAGCTAACCTCAAACTCTTGATCAAGCCAATCTAGATATATTAATGGAAGAACTTGACAAACAAAAGATCCCACTCTTTGAGGGACAATATAAACTATGATGGGGCTATAACTATAAGGGTATGTTCACAATCAAAGAGGCATATCAACTAGCTACATGTCACACTAATCTTCCTCATCAATCGATCTGAAAACAAGTTTGGGCTTAGAACTTACGACCCAAAGTTGCCCATTTTTTTTGGTTGTTAATACATAAGATATCATTTCCATGGGATAAATTGTCCAAAGAGGATTCGAAGGCCTTTCCTTCTATTTTTTGTGTAGATCAAATGCAGAGGACATGGAGCACTTGCTTAATGCATGCACTGTTTCTGAAACTCTATGGCCTCAACACTTCAACTTATTTGGACAATTAGATAAGAATGTGAATGGAATCATAGAGATGATTGAAGGTTGGAGATCCTCTATGACAAAGGATCCCATTGTAAATTGCACTTGGGCCCTCATTCCATGGTTTTTTTCTATGGAACATATGGTAGGAGAGAAATGACCACATCTTTAATAAATGATCATTCGAAGGGGAGGTAATATGGGAAAAAGCATTACAAAGTGCCTGTGAAACAATAGTACTCCACCTTTGGTCATCGTCAGAATGGGAGTTGAACGTTTGGATACCACAATTTTTCATAATCTCCAGTTGTTTCTATCTCCTTCTATTGATCCTTTGCCTCCAAGAAGCCCATCTTCTATTCCTCCGGCCTCTTGGAGCCTTCCTCCCCTTGGAATCCTTAAACTTAATTTTTATTGGGCATCTAAAGGCAATCAAAGTTTTGTTGATCTTGGAGGAATCTTCCCTCACAACCATAAGGAGACAATGTTTCTATTCACAGATAATATGGGACATTCAAGTAACAACGCAACCAATTTGCAACTCTACAGACTAACCTTGTAATCACATCATCGCATATTAACCATTTGATCCATATGATTCCATTCATTATTCCCTCTCACATTAGTATAATAGACAATAAGGTAGCAGACCTTCTGGCCAACATGGGATGCATTGAAATTCACCTTCATCTTTCAACAAGCAGGAATAGTCACTTGTGGGAGGAATGGAGATCAGGACTTATCGAGATGATAAATAAAGATCAAGAGACCCCAATGGTGGTGGAAGAACATGAAGGTAGCTAGCATTGAGGAGCAAATTTGCAACAAACCAAATCTTGTAACTCCAATCAACCCAACCATTCCAGGAACTATTGATATTTCCACATCCTCTGGTTTCAGTTAACTTATGGCTTTTCTACTTCACTCAGAACTTACCAGTACCATGGCATAATGTATTGCATAATGAAGTATGGATTCAATTAGTATATGGATATTTGGAATAAAAGACATTGACTTTTGTTGTTGGTTTGGTTTCCAATCTGGTAGACCACGACAAAATATTTTGATATTATGTAATATGGTATCAATTTAATAGAAAAAACTTATTTACAAACAAAACAAAGAAAACTAGTAGTGGTATAATTGTTATATGTTATTATTTGTAAATTGCCCACCAGTGGGAAGCTCGGATTAGCTTAAACATCCCTTGGGATAATTTAATTTCCCCAAATGTGGCTTATATCCCCAACCCCTCCCTATAATGCTTGAACTCAAGTCTTGGTGGAGACTAAACACCTCATGGGTTGGTAGGTACGTGTATTTATCTAAATTGTTTAAATTATAGAAAATGAAATCACTTATAAAATTCAATGACAATACCTCATAAAATATGAACTAGAAACGCAATGGAACATAAAAAAACTTTAATTCAAACATCTTTCATGTTAAAAAGTATCTCCTCTTTTTAATAGTTTTCAATAATTTACAAAGAGCTTATTTATCATTGAACTATACATTTGAAAACCCTTTATGGCCAAAAGATGTTAGCTTGAGCGGTTTGGTGAACAAATTGTTTCCCTAGTTGTGTGGGTTCAAGTCTCCAAAAACATGTTGTAATTGGCCATTTGAGGCATTTATGAAATAGTTGTATTTGGTGTAATAGTGACAACCCATATTTCAAAGTTATTAATTCTCCAAAAAAAAAATTAATATATATATATATATATATATATTCTAATTTCCAAAACAAACAAACATTTATATAAATATTATAATAATCTTTACTTATTAATATTATCTTAGACCAAAATTTATAATATAACTTTGAACACTCCATCACGGATGTGTTAAAATTATAGAAAATTGTGCCACTAGCAAATTTAATTTTTTGAAGTGTACCTTCTATAGTTTATACTTTACATGTTGTGCTCAAACTGCATGTCATAAATTGAACAAGTGCTACATAGTAGCTAGTTCTGCTACTTAGTTTAAATATAGCTAAATTAAAGAAAAAATATTGAATTCAAGCTAACGTTAAGATTTAGAATTCAATTAATTTAGGTTTTACTGATTGGTAGAGTTGTGCAATTAAAAAGCAAGGTCCTTATTTCAATGCATGTGCAAATATAGCTTTAAAAAACTATAATATGTTCACCATAGTAAGAAGATTTTGTCTTGGTCTGTAAGAAAAATTTCCGTATACTTATTTCCACACCTTAGGATTATTTTTTTTTACCCTAGAGCCAAATAAAATGGAGACATGGATAGCAAAGCTCAATTGGGGATCAAGGTTCAAATTTCCAATATTACGTTTTCGATAAGCTCTCTACGTTCATGGTTTTCCATATTGCAACATATCATCGCTAAAGAAGCAGAGACAATAAGGACAAATAAATATTATCTATACATTAGTTGACTCGAAAACAATTGCATTATATAAAAGTTGTAAGTTTTTTGTGTGTGTTAATGTTATTATTATTTTTTTGATATGTCAAAAAATAATTTCAATGTAATTTTTATGAAATTTACTAAAAATATAAATGTTATATACATATCTATGGGAATGATTATTAATAAAATTAATGTCAAATTTAGAAATTGACTTAAATTAGAGAATTTATTTACTTTGTTGTTTAACCCACCAAACATCAACCTCATGGAGTACACCCATCATCCCAATAGAAAGTTAGTCCTTGGTGCATTTGCACTTGGAGTTGCTATTCATTCTCCAACTCAAATGTGCAATTAATATTGCATTGAATGTAATTATACTTGCATTTACATTTGAAGTACATTAGTCCTCAAGCGAATGCAAAGTCTATGGTTTGGTTGTACTAAGAAATCATTTGAGCAGTTTTCTTCAAACAATGTGAGGTTTGTTAAACGTGGCTAAAATGATTGGATGGTTGTTGTCTTATCAAATTTACTATAAATTCCCAACCCGTAACCTCAACCTCGGTAGTGGTATGACAATATTGATAGCAATGGTACATTGCATTAATAGAAGAAAAATGTTGTAAACTAAGATCATAGCTAATGAAAAAAAAGTAGAATAAAATACCTACCTAGGATAACAAGCAATGTAAAGTTAATAATATATATATTTCAATAATTAAAAAATAAAATAAAATAACTATATTTAATTAAGTTAAAACATTACAATAAGCACAAACCGATTTCCATAGTTTATATATATATATACTTAAATAATATAAAACATTATAATTATCACGGTAGGGAATCCAAAACTAACAATATATCCTGATTATTTTCCTTATCGGGGACAAATAATTATAATTACAACTCATGTTTCAAAGGTTGTTATCATAGGTGGTATGTTGGCTTTCCTAGCCTATAAACATATTTCAAAATTTAATATTCAACTTATGTGTATTGATATTTATTTAATTATCATGAGTAAAGCAAAATAAATGTTAGCAACAAAGCGGTGACAAACAAAATCTGTGAATTAGCAATCGGACATCGAGCTAAACAAAATCAATATTGGCAACTGGATATAGAGGTAAACAAAATCTGAATTTTCTGGGATGTCCTAGATTTACTACGTCAATTCCCTTACCATAAATCATTATTAACTTTCTAGGATGCCCTTTATTTACTGCACCGATTCCCTTATCAACAATCATTATTTTGTAATAAGTATGGAAGAGACTGACATCATGTTCTTGAAATGCACAAGTGGACAAAAATTTTGAAAATTTGTTAGAGCACTATTAAGAAATGGAAGCCAGGCATAAAAGGTATGAAATTTTGTGCATTTTTTTTTGTTGGGATTATGTCTATTTTGTATGACTATCCTACTTTTCAACATCTTGGTTTGAATAATGTGGAGATTGATCATTATTATCCAAGTGTGATCTCGAAAATTGACATTGTAACTGCTAGTATATAATGAGTGCGGGTGGAGTTTGAATCTGAGTAACGCTGAAAGACTAAAGATTAAACTGAGTTTGAAGTATTTTTTTGATGACTTGCGACAATATGAAATAATGAATATGGTCATCCTCCTCTGGCATGAGGTGTGTCCCCATGTACTGGTGAATTGTGTCGCTTGGTTGAAGTTTGGGTGGGGAATGAAATCATTTTGAATGCTTGTACATTATGATAATTACATCTTGGATGATCCTATACATAGAATGCCAACAGAAACACTGGTTTCTGTATTCAGGCTTCTGCGATCCATAATGAATTAAGCAAAATCCTTCGGTAGAAATCACATAAAAGAATTTTTTGGCCGATGCGTTTCGAACCAAAAGTATGGTTCATCATAAATACTGATGTTAGACTATAGCAATAATGACAGTTGTCTTATCAAATTTATAATAAATTCACAGTCTACAAACTTAATACTAAGATGAAAATAATAATACAAAAAATAAATCATTATAATAAGATCATAACTAATAAAATTAATATATATATATATATATTATTTAATTTTTAATCAAATAACAAACTAATTAATAACCAATATATTATCTAATGCATAATGCTTACCTGCCGCAGGATAATAAGTACCCTAAATAATATTTAAGATTCAATAATGAAAAGATAAATTGTTCCATGAATAATATGCATCTATATATTGTAACTAAGATTAATGGTTTTATCTATTCTGAACATTTATTTTAAGTGTGATTGGTTTTATCTATTTTGAACCTAAAGTAAAATTTACAATTTATAAATTTTAAATATTAAAAATTTGAAAAATGCAAGATAAATTGTTCCATGAATAATATGCATCTATATGTTATAGCTAAGATTAATGGTTTTATCTATTTTGAACATTTATTTTAAGTGTGATTGGTTTTATCTATTTTGAACATAAAGTAAAATTAACAATTTATAAATTTTACATATTAAAAATCTCGCAATCTCTTGTTTTCTCCTTCGATAGGTAACATGAAGCAAGTCTCACGTGTACTTTTACTTTTAATGTCTTCATGTTTTTCTTGTTTGTGATTTTCTCTCTTAGTCTTTACATATTAAAAAATTTACCTATCCGTTATTTTCTCCTTCCCTAGGTAACTTGAATCAAGTCACACATATACTTTACTTTTGAATGTCTTCATGATTTGCTGGTTTATGATTTTCTTTTCAAAAAGTTAAGAGTGTAATATTTGATTCATTGATTATCAATGAGTTAGCTTTTTATTTTTGGAGTTGTCTATAATGCGATTTTTTGGAGATTTCGGTGACGGAATCCGGCGGAAAAAATTGAGGTTAAATCTTAATTTGTATTATTTAAAATGGGTTTTTAACTGCATATTTGGATTCAACACCCTGAAAAACCCCTGGGACGCTTTGATTGTGCAGAAACTAGCTATCAAACTTGCGATTCCAATAAATTGTTGCCGGATTTTGACCGGAAAAACCCACCGGAAAAGCTTCCAAAAAGTTGCATTATAGACAACTGCTTTATGGAGTTGTCTATAATGCGATTTTTTGGAGATTCCAGTGACGGAATCCGACGGAAAAAAATTGAGGTTAAATCTTAATTTGTATTATTTAAAATGGTTTTTTAACTGCATATTTGGATTCAACACCCTGAAAAACCCTTGGGACGCTTTGATTGTGCAGAAACTAGCTATCAAACTTGCGATTCCAATAAATTGCTGCCGGATTTTGACCGAAAAAACCCACCGGAAAAGCTTCCAAAAAGTCGCATTATAGACAACTGCTTTATGGAGTTGTCTATAATGCGATTTTTTGGAGATTCCGGTGACGGAATCCGGCGGAAAAAATTGAGGTTAAATCTTAATTTGTATTATTTAAAATGGTTTTTTAAGTGCATATTTGGATTCAACACCCTGAAAAATCCCTGGGACGCTTTGATTGTGCAGAAACTAGCTATCAAACTTGTGATTCCAATAAATTGCTGCCGGATTTTGACCGGAAAAACCCACCGGAAAAGCTTCCAAAAAGTCGCATTATAGACAACTGCTTTATGGAGTTGTCTATAATACGATTTTTTGGAGATTCCGGTGACGGAATCCGGCGGAAAAAATTGAGGTTAAATCTTAATTTGTATTATTTAAAATGGTTTTTTAACTGCATATTTGGATTCAATACCCTGAAAAACCCCTGGGACGCTTTGATTAGGTAAATGTTAAATGAAATAATTTTTTTTAATTAATATAAATTTATGTTAATTTTTAATTAAGTGTATAGAGTTTAAATATTTTTAAATGTAAATTTTTTTAAAGTGAAAAGAGATTTGATCTTTTGGCTCGGTAGATTCTGGTTTAGGATGGATTTATGTTCATTTGGTAGATTCTAGTCTAGGATGGATCTAAGTTGGTTTAATTTCTTCTTTTAAATAGGTTATATTCCACATGAATACCATGAGACATTTTTATTTTACTTTTTGTAAGGTTATTTTTATTTTATTATTATTTATTTTATTTTATTTTGACCAAGTTAAAATGTTTACATTACATTATATTAATTAATTAATTTTTTTAATTTAATTTTACTTTATTTAATTTGACATAGTCAAAATGTTAATCACATATATCTCTACCATTTCCACAAATAATTAAATCAATTTTAAAAGACATGTTATTGACTAATAAGTTCAAAGTTTTTTGTTTTTTGTTTTTTTGTTTTGCTTATTAACAGAACCTAACCTGGAGGGTGTCCAGAAGAATTGACCTGTGACCTCCCATTAGCGTGTTGCTTTAGCAACTCGACCAATTGAGCTAACCCTGAGGCTCTTTATAATATCCAATGTTATACATATAACAAATGAAATTCATTAACCTTTGATTTAAAATATTTTTCATTATTTCATATTGTACATAAAGTAAATAAAATGATTTATTTTTATAATATTTAAATTAATTTGATAAAATATGCTCTTGGTTAATAAATTCAAAATATTTTGATTAAGCTCTTAAAATTGGTAGGATGTACAATGTTACACATAGAACAAATAAAATTATATACATCACTTACCATCAATTAGTTATCCTTTGATTGCAAATATTTATTTGTTTTCGAAAATTGTACATATAATGTTATTTTATATTATTAAATATTATCACATCAAATGCTATAGGTTACTCAATATTATGATTGTGTAAACCTTAAATTATTAATGATAAACTCATCAATAATCCAAAGATTATTAAGATTATTTTGTTATGGAATTAAGTTTTTTTTTGGTAGCTCGATATTACATTATTTCAAAATTTCATATTACATCAGCCTAAACATCACAGTTCATACATTATTGGTCTTAATCTGCCATGAGGGAAACCAAATCTGTTGACCGATAATTTAATAACAAATGTCAAAATAAAGTTTCTACTATTGGATACAACTAGAGCTAACTGATACTTAGTTCCATAAAGAAGCAAAAATCTAAAGCAAGTCATATTAAGTGATCAAGAATATAAGGAGATGTTGTGCTATTCAACAACCCCCCCCCCCCCCATTTGTTAACATAATAGCTAATATTCTATTAATGAATGGGGATCCTTAAAGAATCCTTCCAAAAAATAAATTTAGCATTTAGGCATTTTCTCGTTATTTTTGGAATAAAGCAAGATATCAAGATGAAACCCTTTGAAAAGCTAGCAAATGCTCTCCTTTTCGCATATCGCATGATCAAGCATGTCAAAAGCCTTGTTAACGATTGAAACTCCCAAAAAAGCGATCAAAAGGGATTACCGCGCTTAACCTTTAAACTATTAGAATTTTTCATTTGAACTAAGTCCTAAAATGTTTCTTATTAAAGTAAGGCCCGCATCGCATATCGCCACTTGCAAAGGGCGCACCCTCACAAAGTATCTTTAACCATGCGATATGCGATATTGCGATGACACATTCACCCTTATCGCATTGCATTGGAAACCCTTAAGAAAAATTCGAAACCTTATCAACCCTGCGATATTACGAAATGCGATGGGAGCCCAGACCCGATTGCCAACTATGTTACAAAAAACACTCAAGTCCATTGCGCAACAAAAAAGCTTTACAAAGAAAATCCTATCAAATAAGTTATGCTTTGAAAACTAATAAAGAACGCCTCGCATATCACATTTCGCAAAAACCAAAGGAATGGGAAAGAAAGAGCACACACGAAATGCAATAATGCGATCTACGATATTGCATTGCAAATCTCAAAATCAACATTTTCGCAGTTAAAAGGCTTGCCACCCTAATAAATTTCTTTCCCAACTTACGATGCAAAACATTAATGAGCAATAAAGCTAGGGATAAGGAACCATTAGTGGGCATTTAGTACGGGTTAATGGCATTTACGTTTGAAAAGCTGTTCGACGTGATACGATATCTTCTCACTTGTGTTTAATAAAAAATCCTTTCTTGTCACCTTTTCAAAGTCATTTGTATCATTCATTCTTATGTTCATTTTTACTTGTGTCTATCTGATAGCTTCTGCTTTGCTCCATTTTCAGGAACAATCCACAACAAGAGTCATTGGGAGCAATGGCAAAGAGGGGAAAGGCAGCCGCATCTGAAAAATCAGAAATGATCCCTCTGTTTTCTAACACTACATGCAGCAAAGACGGAGGAACCTCAACATGGGAGGCCATGTAGGACTTATTAGAAGAGGATAAACCAAGACCTCTGGTAACAAAGGCCATAGTCGATGGTCATGTTTCCTCCGACGCTTCCTTCTTTGAGACAACATGCTCATTTCTGCACCACATAGCCGCAAGGCCGAAGATAATTCCATATATAGATATGGTTAAATGGATAATTGAGCAGGTGGACGTCTCGGACAGAAAATTCAAGAATAGCAAGCAGGAGGTTACGTGATATTTTTCACCAGACAACTTGCGGCTTATGTATAATCTACCAAAGCCACATAATCTCTACAATAAACATTTCCTCGAGAAATTTTCTAAAGAGAATGAAGACCCAACAGACGTCACGTGGACGTGGACTGAAAACAAAGGCAAGATCAAAAAGGATAAAACGGGTATGTACTCTACAACATCTATCTCTCCCCCTCATAGTTTTGCAGCAACCATGCTATGTAGAATGTTCGGTAAGTCCGATAGTACCAAATTTTCCCCAGAATGGCTGCCATTAATAGATGCTGCCGTAATGCAACAATAATGAATTGGGCCCAAATTTTGTCTGATAATTTGGCGAAATCCATAATGGAGTATAGGAGAAAGAGGAGTATCTTTGCAAGGGTTTAACCTCCATTTTTCATGAGTGCCTATGTAATGGACACTATCTGTTTTGGTTCCAAATTTCCTATCATGGGATGGAAGTGGACTGTGCAAGACTCGTTTCCTATCCATATATATCATAAGAGTATGTGGGAATCTTAGTTTCGCCCCATTTTTACAAAATTTGTCAAGGAGTTATGCTGCGTATTCATAAACAAGTCTACAAGAGGAATGCCCCTAGATTTTCTAGGGAAGCTGAAGTAGATATCCTACCTGTAGCCAGATGGTTTGGGGAGGATACATTTACATATATCAAAGTATTTGGGAGCATTGCTTCACCGCATGTCCTCCCATACTATGTCCCCGACAAGTTAATGGCCAGGGAGATAGCCTACCAAACAGCAGGGGAATGTGGGTTGAGCACAGGATTGAAGGAACAAAAAAAGGCCATTTGGCCTACATTTTTGTTGTAATGTTGTGCATTTGTTCTACACGATTTCAGACATGCATGCGAAGAAGCAGAGATTATGAAATATCTGAAATTGACTACATTCCCAGGAAGACAGTATGACCCAAATGGCACCACCAAAGACTTCACTACTATGGTGAAAGTGAAACCATTCACCCACGAGGAAGATGCCTTCGATGACCTCTTCCTACAAAAAGAGATGTTTTCAGAAGTGACGCATATGGCATCACTACTTTTTTCCCCAGAAGATCTTGAAGCCTTTCGTGAATATAGGGAGAGGAGATTATTACAGGTCACATTGGACCTGCTACAGATTGAACCAATAAGGGAGCAAAATCCCAGTGTAAGCTTAGAGGAAAGCTCCAGAGAAAATTCCAAAGAAAATTCCAAAGAAAATTTTGAAGCAGAGTCCTAGAAGAAGTCTACTCGTGAGTCAAAGCACTCACAGCTACAGTGTCAAAATGGGGGCAATAAAAATAGAGTCTGAAAGGGACATATATGGAACCACAAAGAAAGCAGTCGAGCAAACCTCGGCAAAGAAACAGGCTGAAATTCACTCTAATTCCACTTAGTCAATGAAACCCCAAGTTGTTGATTTAGAAAAAGAATGGGAGCATTTTAATAAGAAGCTCCATACAGAGGAACAAACATATGAGATACATAATCCATAGCACAAATCAAATCAAGAAATTACAATGGGGAAAATTGTAGGTACTCAGGATGTGGAGCTCATTCCTGCCACCCCCACTTCTAAAATTATTTTGAGAATTGAGGAAATTCCTCCATTACATGTGTTTTATATCCCTACCAATAAAGTTGTCATCAAAATGCAGAGGAAGAAAAGAAAGTTAGATGTTGCAACTATTACCACTCCCGATAATGAACCAATGGACATTGTCTGGAAAGATTCACCCATGGACCCATCTGAGAACCTTACGAGACTGTCGCAATTTGCGGGAGCCTATGCTACAACAACTATTGATAAAGCGACAGAGGTTCAAATGCTGCTAAGAGAAAAGGAACAAAATATCCTGTTGTTGGAACAACAATTAGAGCAATAAAAATCTAACCAACAAGCAGAGTTACAAATAGCCAAGCTTTTACGGGAGTTTGAACAGATGCAAATACAACATCAAGCCAACATAGTAGAAAAGGATGTGTGGATTCAAGCTATGACAGAGAAGTATAAAGACAGTCCACAAATTGATCAGTTCGTAAAAGAAGCACTCAGCCTTAACTCCCAACTAATGCAACAAAAGGAAGTTTTGTGCCAGAAAATCTCGCAAATAAGTCCTTATTGCAAGATCAGTGATAAGCTAATAAGCCAAGTCGTCAACGTAAGACTTGAGTATGATGAAGTTCATCAAAGGATTTCTGACTTTATCACTTGGCAAGAATCAAAAGATGGGAGGAACGCTGATTTTCCAAAACTGGAGGAATCGCATAAGGAAATTCTATTTGCAGACTGGGATTCTCGGCTCAAGCAAGCAGAAAGGGCAATGGCGGTCACGACAACATCAACAAACAACATTATTGAAGCCATTAACGAAAATCTACATGGCGCCAACCTGGTTGTAGAATCTATACCAGGATTTCTTCCAAACGCCAATCAACTAGAGCAACAATGGAGACAAGCATCAAAGGAAATGGAGGAGGTAATCAGACAAACGAGCAAGTTGAACTGGGAAGCATATTGGCAATTCTTAGTCAAACCATACAACCAGTGGATGACCTTGCGATGTCTAACTACCTCCACACAAAAAATGGTGCCAGAACTAACGGACACTATATTTATTGGACAATTGAAATCTGTGATCGACCAACCAACACAACTCAAACCAATGACAGATATCTCCAATCTTAAGGATTGAATGCAAAGGAGTTAGTCACTTTGTTTTCTTTTTATTTTAGTTTTATTTAGCGTAATTTGAGGAAGGTAGTTTAAACCTCCTCAACTATTTTTGCAATAATCTATTTTAAGACCTATAGCTTTTGTATTTAAACCCCTCTCATTTATTTAGAGAGGTGTCCAAAATTTTTATCAGAAACATTCTTCAAAACATGCACTTTTGTACCTTTGAGGAAGTTCTAGTGGAATGAATGGAACATGATCTATTTTCTTTTGAATATCTGGCATGCTCTACTAAAATTGCACTTTTTCACTCTTAGATGATGTTGGATTGATTCGAATTAGGTCGATATTGCTAAAACACATGAGCAGAACTTATCATATATGGTACTTTTATCTTGTGATTCTATTTTATTTATGTATTAGACAATAACTTTTCTTCAATTGTTTTATGTATGAATGTTTGAATTTCAGTTAGCATTATTGCACTTTTGTATGATGGATTTAATTTTCTGCTGAATATATGAACGATTCTATATGCGATATATCTTTCACAATCATTTTGGCTAACTATTTATCCAAAACGATTATTGTTAAACGATTTCATTTCTTATTGCAGTTGAATGATCTTTATTACCAATTGTTATAGGACATTATTGTAGATCACATATTTTACTTGATTCCTAGGCATAGTTATAGTTTAATAGTGTTCAAACTAGGACATATGCATGTGTTTAAATAGTTTAGATTAGATTACAATTAGCTTAATCATCCCCCCGTTACATCATATATTACCCCATCAACACTATCAAAATCTATTTTGGGAAACTGGTCCCATTATCCCTAATCGGAGCCACTACACCAAACGGAAAAGGAGCTGCCAACCAAGGTCCGGACCGGGTGGTTTTCCCCCATGCTGTAGCAATGATTTTCGAGGCTTCAACATTTTGGCGCTAGAAGGAGGGCTTAACTATGAATGAAAAGTAAATTCAAACCAACATGCCATTCTAAGAGTAAAACTCCCTCACGATCACCTCCAACTTCTCGATCGCATTCTAGATCTCCAAATCCTAAGCGAGAAGTTGTAAAGACACCCTTAGAACCCACTACCAAAATTCCAAAGAAACCAAATCATTCTTCTTCTATAGAAACCCTTGAAGTCCAATATTTGATTCATAAGTTACAGGGGATCTCGATATCTCAAGAAGAATTTGAGTTATCCCAAGATAGTGTTACTTCTTAGTTTCCCTCATCTCAAAGATTAACTAGAGAACATAGTGAAAATTTTGGGATCCCCCCATTCGAATTCCCTATACCAAGCATAAGAGAGCTAAGAAGACACGATCTGAATCCCATAGTGAGGTTCTCTCATCATCACCTCAGTCATCCTCATTCATTCCATCCATCTCATCATAAGATCAATCACTCACCTCACAACTCCAAATTGTGATTTACACAGGTACTGGAGCACAAGCCTCCTCTACCTAATCACCTTCAACCACTGGAACATTTTCCTCTACGCAGACACCAACGATGGCTCAAAACCGTCCAAGGTCGTGGACAAATCCAGGAGCTAAACGGATGGTAGGGCCTTTACAACAATTGCCATCCCATCCCGAAAAATGGCTACCAAAGTTCAATCTTGACAATGGCCTACCAGCTGAGGAACACATAAACAAATTTATGTTGTCCATTAATATGAATGAGGTAGAAGAAGAAGATGTAGTTGTAATATTATTTCCTTATACCTTATAAGGATCAACAAGATCATGGTACTTTTCATTACCATTAGGTTCTATTAATAGTTGGGATGCTTTTCAAGAGCAATTCCTAAACAAATTTGGAGATGACAGATCCACGACTACCCGTCTCAATGATATCTCCAATTTGAAAGTTGAACCTAAAGAATCGATCAAAGACTTCAATTCTTATTTCAGCAAGTTATTGAATAAAATACCAACGACATCTAAGCCCAGCGATGAAGTCCAAAATGAATGGTACATTTTTGCTCTCCCTTCAAATGCAACTATTTTCGTCGATAGAGCTGCCAAACCAACTTTGGAAGAAAACATGAAAGAAGCAATAATTGTAGAAAAATGAATTTTAGTTAGAAGAACGAAAATCCAAGAAAGTGACTTTTAGGGATGAATCCAAGCAAAAACCACCTAAAGATCCTTTTGATCTTGAAGGTTTATGAAAAGTACTCAAAACCACATCTAATGAAATGGTTGATATCAAGAAACAAGTAGCAAAGACTTCCTCAAAGAAATCTTTGAGACCATATAAAAGAAATCCCTCCGCTGATCCTAAGCCTCCAAGCACTATATCAAATGCTAAATCAGATATGGAGGAATATGAGGTCTCAACAACTGAAGAACAAATAGATGATGAAGAAGTGGTCAAATTACAAGGAATGTGGGACTTTATCCTTCCCAATGAAGATACACAAGAAGCACTACCTGTTGTGACTCAGAGTAGAAGCCCTGTTGATTTACCACAAACAAATCCAAAGCAGAAGGTATCAACTCCAGCTCCCAAGGACAAAAAAACAGGTAAGAAATCTCCATCTAAATCTACCCAAACCGCTCCCCTTCAATCAAATTCTTCACCTCTAGCTAAGACCCTGATAGTATCCGATGAAATGGAATACAACATTGTGGATGATATGAAAAAGACTAGGGAAAACATTACTTTTCATGAGCTTAGCAAGTTGAAACATCAACAGAAGTTGCTACTCAAAGAACTCAAAGCAGTCCCCACTTCGCCTCTTCCTATTGCTATAGTCTCATAAGCTGCACAAGAAATGGGAAGGCCCCCTAACACTTCACTAGACAGAATCAATGCTACCGATATTGCTCTAATCAGAGGAAGATCTAAATCCCATACTCCTCCATTGCTATTGACTTCTGAAAATTTCAACAAAAATCTATACAAATGTTTAGTTGACTATGGAGCTTCATCTAATATTTTACCAAGAACGGTTTGTGAGAAATTGAATGTTCAGCCTCAAAAATCTGATGTGCGCATTGTGCAGTTAGACCGATCCCAAGTCAAAGTTATAGGGGAACTTAATCAAGTTACCATTAGAATTTCATCAAACCCTAAAGTGTGTCAAGTCATTGACATTCTTGTAGCTGATATTCCCGAGTTCTACAACTTAATCCTTAGTAGAGACTGGTCAGAAAAGCTCCACGGTTATTTTGCAACTTATTGGTCTCACATGTGGCTTCCCTAAAATAGAAAGCCAAATCAAATAAGGGTTGATCACGAAAACATCAAAATTATATTGTTACAGAACTAGGAGAGAATGAACTAGTCGCGTATAGCAGCAACATCATCAGAAACTACTCACTTTAATCATTTCTAGGAAATCTCAAATACCTCACCTTTCTTGGAAAATTTTGTTATATCACAAGTTGAACACTTTTCTCAAACAGATACTTCTAAGTGTATAAATTTTGTAGATAAACCTTTAGTTAGCTCTTTATTTTGGAAATCAATTTTTGACGGATCTAAATCCAACGATGGAGCAGGAGCAGGATGCATATTAGTTAGCCCAAAAGGGGGAAAAACTATGTTTTTTTTTCTAAGTAAGTCTAAATTCTATTACTGTAACATAATAATACATTGAGGCTTTAGCCTCTGTAGGTTAGTGCCAAGGTTCAAGGCATAAAGCATCAAAACAAGATTGAGACTACCCAGAAATGGGAAACCAGTCTAGTCCAAGAATTTGCAAAAATGAACTTGCTGCCCGCGCAGGGGAAACCAGCAAATGAAAAAAGTAGCTAGCATAATTTTTAAAAATGCACAAAATAATCCTATTGACGTGATTTCCGAAAACCTGAAACCCGAAGATGCGTGGTGAGTCATGTGTCATGCGGTGCTGACAAGTGTTCGTCAATGATGAAACACTTGTATGCGTCCATGTCGTCCTCTTCCTGCTGCAACGCACCTGTGTCGCCCTTCACCTGAGGATTGTGATTCTTCTCCTCCGCAGTAGTCTTGTCCTGAGGATTATCCATCTTCTCCTTTACGCAATGTGGGCGTCCATCGTCGCCGGCTGGCTCTTCGCAAGTTGGGCGTCCATCTTTGTTGGCTGGCTCCTCGTGGAAGGTAATTGATATGGTGGCTTTTATGAGTGGTTGGTTCAGGGAGCAGCGATAGATGAACTGGGCCAAGTGAAGGGGTTGCTGTGAGCTGGAGGGGATGTCAGAGGCTGGAGAGGAAATTTGCGAAGGTTAGGAGCAGAGAGCTCGTGAGCAGCCTCTGCCACTACGAGTGTCTGGATAGTGGTCTGAGACATAATGAGCCTAGGGGGAGGAGGAATTTGAGGCTGGTGATGGTGGAGAGCGAGGAAGCCTACCTCTGCTACTCCCTCTTATGCTCCGCATTCTATGGCGGTGCCGGGGCATGATGACGTGGGGACGAAGAGAATTTCTGCGAGAAGTCGGCACTGAGAATTGAGAGGGCTCAGCAGGTTCAGAGGTCAGCTCAGAGGTAGAAAGTTCAGCAGGCTCAGAATGGAGAATAAGGTTGTAGATAAAACTCTGCGAATAATGATTACCCAGACCAAATTTAATGCAGCATAGAATGCTCTAGCGCCTGCCCGTACCAGTGCATGAACTTGGTTCCACTGCAGTCAAGGGACAATGGCAGTTTAGAGGCATAGGATTAGAGACAGAGGAGGTGGAATGTAAATTACCTGAGGGCGCCATTATGCAGAGCCGAGGCTGGTAGACGCAGGTGAGTTGATTAGAGTGCCAACTTAAATGCCATTTACTGCTGCTGTAAATTAGTTTTATGGTTTTGTGTGCGGGTTTATGGATGGCCATATGGCAAAGCCACTTGCCGTCCCATTCCCCTGCCAACAATTCAATTTTGACATACACCTGCATCCGGGAGTTGTGCTTCTTTGTGCACTAGGTCAGTACATTCCTGTAATTGAGTTCTATCATTTAGGATGTTGAGGGATCCTGACTGGAGTACCTGATCATGGTCTACTCCTGTATTTGCCAAATGATCAACAACCTTGTTGCCCTCTCTCTTGACATGAATGAAAGTGATAGCTCTCCTGTTTTTCATCCATTGCTCTATTAGTTCAAGACGAGCCGCCAGTCTCCAACTAGTAGCTACTTTTGAAGCCAGGGTCCCCATTTGTATTTGGGTAGCCATGTTGATGAGGATTTGGGAGTCCCCTTCTATTATAACAGGGTAAAAATTATGTGGATGAGCCAAACGCATTCCTTGCCATATTCCTTCCAGTTCTATTGAATTATTTGTATCCCAACCAATTGATCCAAAGTATAGTAATAGAGGTTTGCCTTCGTGATTTTTTAATATGCCTCCATGTCCTGCTTTGCCTGGGTTGCCTTTTGAGGCCCCATCGAAGTTTAGTTTGATCACATTTGTTGGAGGGGGATTCCATTGTGGGTGGCCTAGTAGTGGTTGTGGATATGTTGTGATCATCTTGAACTTGCGGAATCCGTATATTCCAATTTTCCCAAATATTCTGTTCCTGTGCCTGAGTGGGGAGGTCCTCTGCTTGCCATTTCTGGAGAGCCAAGGTTTCTTGAATGTTCTGGCAGAGGTTGCTCCAAATGATTTCCAGGGGAGTGCTTTGGTTTTTAAAAATTCTCTTGTTTCTTTCCTTCCAAATTGTCCATAGAAGTAGACCCGTAGGATTGTCCATAGAGAATTTAGAAGCTTGTTGTTATAGGGAGCAGGGGCCCAATTGCAAATGGTACTTGTAATATCCCCCGAAATTCTGCAAGCTCTTTGACACCTGAAGGTGAGTTTTTCCCATAATTGGTTGGCTAGGTGGCAAGAATCCATGAGGTGCTGAATTGTTTCGCTTTGCTGCTTGCAATTAGGACAGTATGAGGGTCCCTGGAACCCTCTTTTTATGAGATTGTCCCACGTAAGAATTCTTTTATGATATAGCAGCCAAGTGAAGGTAGAAACTTTGGGCCATATTCCAGTGGTCCATAAGTGAGTCCAGACAGGGTCTAATAGTACCTGTGTTTGTAGCATCAATCCATATGCTTCCTTTGTTGTGAATATCCCCCTCGGGGTGTAGCCCCATCTTAAAATGTCTTTCTTATTTGTATATCTGATTTTCCTATTGGTGAGCTCCTTGTGCATTTCTTTATAGTAGTCTTCCGTTTCTTGATGAATTATCTGTTCAACTTTTTTCCATTGCCTGAATCCTTGATTGATGTGTTGAGTCCAGTGCTAAGAGACTTTGTCATTTTGGTTGATATTATTTCCTTCAAGGTTTTGAGGAGGGATGACATCTAAAATTTTGGGTCGTTGTTGCCATGAGTGTTACCGGGAAAAGTGTCTATTTCGAACTGCTCTATCCCACTAAGGTGTGACAGCTGCCTTAGAAACAAACAGAGAAAAACTACTTTTGTATTTCCTTTATGAACTATAAATAGAGAGGAATAGAAAGAACCAACCTGTGTCTTGCGCTAATCCTTTGATCCAATCCCTCTCTTCTTTGACAGCTACCTGCTCCCTTACTTGCCCAGCTTCACCAACTACCTGTAAGATCACAGAAGAAGAAAACTATACAAAGACATGGATCTATATTCATAAACAACTTAGGATCAGATTTAAGTTAACCATACAAATGTAACAAGCATCAATGATACAAAAGCATGGAGGAGAAACTCAAATAGTTTTTATTGATAAACAAGAAGATCCAGGAGGAGTTACAACCGATGGTTCCTGACCCAGCATCAACCTCCCAGCAAAGAAGCCCCTCTTCACCTCCAACAAAGCATAGATCACCCAATACTCTGATGTTTGTCTCAAAACCAACAGCAATTCCTTACAATGTGCAAAATTCCAGCCTCTGGATCTCTGGGATGAGAGATCCATATATAGATATGTGCAAGGAGGATGAGTCAGCTTGTGATTTGATTAGTGTCTTCTCTCTGTCAGTTCTTGCTTCCACTTGGATACTGAAGGTCTCTTACTCATCCTTGGTCGAATTCAGTGAGGCAAGTGTCATAAGAGAAGATTCTGGAAGCTTCCATTGTCTCTCCACCTCGCGGAATGACACTGCCATTTGTCATTTCTCGCCCAACGCACCCTCATAGTGCATTTAGGTGCGTTGCAACGCACCTAGCCAGTGTATTTAGGTGCTATGCAACGCACTTAGCCAGTGGAGCAGCTGAAATGATCCTGTTTTGACTTATTCTGAGCAGTTTTTGGTGGAGAACTTCTGGGAGAAGCTGTAATTTGTTGACCTTGTTCCTTTAGGGGTTAGAACAACACTTTTAGGGACTTAGGAGCCCTTGGTTTATGGACATTTCATGCTTGGAGTTGTAAGGCACAAAAATGTCTATAACAGTTGCCCCCTAAAGTATGAGGCCGTTAATCGGGTGAAATGCTTTATTATGAGGATCCAAAGTTCTTTCAATGCTGGGAGGAGACCTGTAATAAGATACAATACAATACATTATCTTCATACTATTTTCATGATCTAGCCGAGGCGGGCATTCCCATGCTCAGCTTTATAAATTCATTTTCATGTACATAGGACAGACAATCGTCTGATTGTAGACTGATGATTCTGATAGAGCCATCATCCTTTTGGTAGGATGATTATCTGTGCTGCAATGCTGTACATTTTAATGTCTTTATTTCCATGAATATATATCGCAGCCCGGATGGATGAAACTAGATCCGGGGTCTTCAATCTCGTCCGATCTTCACTCGAAGTACAAGTCGATCCATGTGAGAAATGTTCTGAAGTCGAACATGGAAAGACATCGCTTGATTACCAATCAATGATGTAAACTGTTAACAAGCGCGAGAGGAATCACCGATAATGATAATGATCCTCAAGGTACTGCAGTACAATTCACGAGGTGTGAATAAAGGACTTGGCGTCGAACACCACGCAAAATCTTTCGTTCGAAGGTCATTGATGTAAACCTGTCGCCGGAAGTGAGAAACTTGCCATTGAGGTATGCAAGCTTCAAAGTACTGGATGGGGTGTTCCTAGACCAACTTCTTGGATAATGAGCTGATGTCGACAAGAAGCGACCCGTCATAGGAGGGCCTTAATGAATCCCACATCAATGACACGGAACAGAGCAAATGATTTTGATGGAGGTGAAACGATCTGATGATATACGGTTCAGGGTGGCGGTCATGAAAGAATGGAGTATAATGTATGGTAGTGGGTGGGACACAGGTGGCCTCTCTGGATGACTTCTCTTGAACATGTCGGCGACACTGATGTGATGGATTGGTAGCATTAACCCCAAATGTGGATGGTATGGTGTGACCATTGCGATGTGACCGGTGAATGAAACAACCCAACCCGACTCGGACACGGAGTGGAAGTGTCATGTTCAAGAGCGACTTGCTACCAACAAAGATTCTTTAAGTTTTCTTCTCAATTTTTCCCCAGTCATTGTTGACCAGTACCTCTTTATTTTTGTCAAGCTTGAGGAGGATAACATATGCTTGTTCTATAATTTGCCCTTCGGGCAAACCCATCGCTATGTTTTAACGAGCCTAGCGATAGTGAAACTCGCTCTCGTCTAAAGACAAGTTTGTCGCTATTAATCTTTTTAACGAGTTTAACGACAAAGATAACTCGGTCCTTTTCATTTTTAGAGAGTCTGAAAAGGTACATAAAGGTAACTCCCAAAATTCCTTTTTTGTCATCTAATCCCTTAAGTCCGAAAAAGTATAAAACAATACAGAAGGGATGAATTTTTGATAGTTTTAACGAGCCGAACAAAACAAGCGCTCGATCTTTTTGTGCAATAATCCCTCAGGTCCAAAAAGATTAAAATTTAGATGAGGGATAGCACTTCCTGTCCCTTTAATGAGCTGGAAGGCCAAGGACTCGGTAATCTTTTCATATTTTAGGAGTCAGTTGAAAAGAGCTTAAAGAAGACTCGTCTTTTGAGGAACGAGTGATAAAATGGGTAGCAGCTGATTCCAGGCAAGGTTTGGAATTTTCCAATCACGGCAGTGTCACAAGGATGGCCAGTGAAATCACTCTTCCCAGCTGTTCCTCAAAATGTGTTAACAATCAAGTGGAGGTGAATGATCGGCCAATGAAAAAGTAGAGGTGATGGTGCAAAAATGACCAAGGCTTTAACGGCTGAAGTACTACATTCATGATGGTTATTTACCGGGGGAATAGTTCATTTTTTAATGAGCTTAAACGTGGGTGGAAACATTTGCTCATGTCTTATGTTTATTTTTTAACGAACTTGAACTATGTGCTAACACTGCTCGATTAATCCAGTCATATGATAAGAATGTCCCATATAAAAACGGCAACTTTTAGAGTTTTGCCTCACATCCTTTCTTTATGCAAGTTAGGAAACGACCAATCCTACGGGTTTAAAGGGTTAGAGGTCCTAGAAATTTAAAAAATAAATAGTCGCTCTTCGCTTGCATTCCGAAAGGTTTGCATGCCCCCAGGTATAAAACAGAGTTTCAAGGTTACCTCTACTTCTATCCGCCAAAACATTTGTTTTACCGAGAGAGGCCTACCTCTTACAGGTCACCCAAAGATTGTTCTATTCACAGCGCAAACAAAACACTTCTTTGGCAATGTCTACCGAAATAAACAAAGGTGAGTGGCGGCGCTCGCCAACTCACATAACTTTGACAAGAGAATCTTGTTCCAGAATAACCCCCTCTTCCAATCACGGACGGGGGTACAGACTAGTCATATTCTCCCGCGGAAACCTACCCTATACCCGAAGTTTTCCTGCCGAAGCAAACCAGGATGCATGCCCCCTGGGTTTCAGTCATATCCCTCCGAATTACTCGCGCTCATCGGGAGGACGGACTGGAGATTGAGACATTTCTTGCGTGAAAAGACCATTCAGGGATGGTATATGACTATTTGCTCTGTATGATCCAGGAAATGAAAGCTGGTCCATGAGCTTGACCACTCTTCCTTCGTGCGGAAAACACATTACTCTAAAGAGTGAGGAGACAATTGCCCCCATGCAATAAATATAGTCTCGTCCAAGGAGTAGATTGTAATCCAGGGGTCCTTGAACTACCATTACGTTCATGCAAACTGTTTTCCTTCTCAATGTTATGGACACATCGGGAAGGATCCCTAAAGGTCGAGTGGTTCCTTTATCAAAGCCCGTCAGATTTCTCATCTCAGGCAAAAGCGATGGCGAACCAAGCGCTTTCCAAGCAGTTGAGGAAAGGATACTCACAGAAGCCCCCTCATCTATGATGGTACCAGCCATAACCATTCTATATATTTGAACGATAATTCGGAATGGTATGCTTGCTGGTAAACGGGGTCTGCCTAGTTGATTCCAGTCGAAGGAGACAACTAGGTTGCTTGGAGGTGGGACCGAATAGATGGTTGGGTACGGCTCTGACGAACTTCCTTCCTGCGGTAAAGGAACGGGTAAATTGCCCCCATGTTCGTCGGAGTCTGTGTTTATGAAGAGAATTTGGACGGTGTCATCCTTGTTCTCTTCAGTGACTGTATCATCTGAAGATAAAACCTCTGAAGGCAAGACCGGGTCAACTGCCGCCTCGACCTTTTGACTTTCGTCTGGTATGGATCCAGATGGTTTATCTTCAATGATAGGTGCTTCAGCCGACCACCTGAGCGGGCCAGCCAGATTTTCAACTAATGACGGACTCGGCAAGAGTTTTTTATATCCAGGAGGAAGTCGTAACGGTGAAACCGGACGATCATCCAAAACTCTTTTAGCTTCGTCTAAGAAGGGACAACGGTGGATGGCATGATCGCCTTCGCACAGTTTACAAGGAAATCTACATTTCCCTTTTTGTCCTGGGGCTTCACTTTCACTAGTTGATGGTGTGCTTTCAACATGATCATCAGAGGTTGACGACACCGGGTTGTGCAAACGAGGAGACCAGTCCCTTAATATCCGAGGGATGCAAGGACAATCTCTGTGAAAGTGGTCTCCTTTGCAAATGACACATGGCGATTTAGGCCTGGTCGGTGCAGTGTGTGGATTTTCGTTAGACGACACTCGTTTTCCCCCATTCGCCTTTGGCTCCTTCTTCTTCTTCTCTTTCTTCTTCTTTTCCTTCTTCTCCTTAGGAACTTGACCTTTGGCTTTACCAGCCCCATCAAGCGAAGAGGAAGGAGGAGAGAAAGAATTAGAGGAAGTAGAAAGCTGGTGGGCAACTCTGGATTCGTCTAATTGTTGATTCGATTGTTCAGGAATAGTGGTGTTCTGAACGACAGAGGTTGAGAAGAGCCATACAGGCAAACCAATTGTCAACCCTGGAAGCGACAATGTGTCCATATGGGGCGCACCAACATCTCCCCAAGAGGAGAAGGGACTAGGATTTCCACCAAGGGGAATTCCTTGGTTGGTAGGCTCCATTTTCTCAACCCAAGATCAACGTAGGAAAGGGGTATGAATATTCCGTTTAAAATAAATTTTATACGCTTTGACACAACTTGTTTTTTCAGTTTTTAAGAGTCGAGAAAAAACAAAAGATGACTCTAGTCTCCTTCGATTTTTAATGAGCCTGAAGTGACAAGTGCTTAGATGGACCTTTTCCGTTAAGGAGTCTGAAAAGGAACGAAAGGGACTGCTCTGGAGGTCTAGGTAGAGGGAGTACCAAACCAATCGCAAAACTGCAGAATACTTTTTACGGTACGGCAGTCAATCTTCCCGAATGCTGTGTTCAGTGCATTGCGATCGATAGGGCAGCAGACATGGCTTCCTATGGATAAAGGATTTAAGCCTATAGGGGTCTCCCAAAATATACTCAATGGTACGTGGGAGCACAAGTCCGTACTGGCACTTATCGTCTCAAAGTGGAGGAATCACCCAACCATCAGTGAGGACAACAGTTACCAGGCTTTATGACGCCAGAATACGTCTCTAGCCTAGACCTCTAAATGTTGTGCGTTAAGTTCCAAAGCGTTGTTAGATTCATTGAATTTATTTTAAGTTGATCTTGCTTATGAAGTTTGCTTTTTGGGTTCACCACGAGATGTAGATGTAATTCCTAAAATGCAATCTAAAGATGATAAACAAACTTTTATCTCTTTTCTGCAATGAAAATCCTAGCTACTAGAGGAAAAGAAAGACACAATCTTTTCACAAAGAGCAAAGAGCACACTGTAAATGCACTTTCCTAAATCAAGCCAAACAGACTGTCTATATGCAAATGCACATGCATGTATTTGTTTTCGACTTTCTTAGTATTGATGCTAAAAAGAAAGTTGATGTACAAATCTGAATTTGCTTTCAAGCGACAAACACAAACAAGCTTCTTTTCGAAATCAAAAGATAGAGACGATTACGACACTTTACGATTTTGAAATGAATACTCGTTTTGACACTAGAAAATCACAAATTCAGACCAAAGGCAATAGTAAAAGTATAATCGACCATCAACAACAATCAAGCTTTCTCCTATGATCGAAATCGAAACTTGCGACAGATCTAAACCAAAGGACGACAGTACGACTATTCTACTTTTGCAATGGAAAACTGTAAACGACTCAACAAACACACAAAAACATCTACAGTTCTTTTGTACAAAGGAGGCGGAATAACAGCAACGAAAAGGGGTTTTAAACAGACATATACTGATCACAGGCAGCAAAATTCAGAGACAAAACTGGAAAGAATGAAGCACAAGAACCTCAGTTGCATAGGGCTAGTCTGATCAGCGCACCTGTAACACAGAGAAACTGCATTGCAGCGCAGGTTGCCCTTTCGGGAATTGCGTTGAAATGCAGGATCTCTTCACAGTACCTGCGCTGGGCCAGAAACGAGAATCTGTCCGAGTTCTGGGTCACAATTTGCAGTTTAGTCTTTGGTTTTTGGCTGAGTAAAAGCAATCAGTAATGCATAGTCAGGGGTAGATCTAAGGAGGGTCTAAGAGCTATCACAAGGGCAATCAGATAGTCTGTGAATCAGCTGTTCAAATCATAAACAGATCCAGTGAATGGATTGAAGCAACAGATGTCTACTTTGCATTTGTTATGGCAAATGCAGTTCGAATGCTACTTATAAGTTTATGAAACAAACAACAAAGAGATACACAAACAAACTAATTAGACAATCATCCCCAGCGGAGTCGCCATTTTGTTACCGGGAAAAGTGTCTATTTCGAACTGCTCTATCCCACTAAGGTGTGACAGCTGCCTTAGAAACAAACAGAGAAAAATTACTTTTGTATTTCCTTTATGAACTATAAATAGAGAGGAATAGAAAGAACCAACCTGTGTCTTGCGCTAATCCTTTGATCCAATCCCTCTCTTCTTTGACAACTTCCAACTACCTGCTCCCTTGCCCAGCTTCACCAAGTACCTGTAAGATCACAGAAGAAGAAAACTATACAAAGACATGGATCTATATTCATAAACAACTTAGGATCAGATTTAAGTTAACCATACAAATGTAACAAGCATCAATTATACAAAAGCATGGAGGAGAAACTCAAATAGTTTTTATTGATAAACAAGAAGATCCAGGAGGAGTTACAACCGATGGTTCCTGACCCAGCATCAACCTCCCAACAAAGAAGCCCCTCTTCACCTCCAACGAAGCATAGATCACCCAATACTCTGATGTTTGTCTCAAAACCAACAGCAATTCCTTACAATGTGCAAAATTCCAGCCTCTGGATCTCTGGGATGAGAGATCCATATATAGATATGTGCAAGGAGGATGAGTCAGCTTGTGATTTGATTAGTGTCTTCTCTCTGTCATTTCTTGCTTCCACTTGGAGACTGAAGGTCTCTTACTCATCCTTGGTCGAATTCAGTGAGGCAAGTGTCATAGGAGAAGATTCTGGAAGCTTCCATTATCTCTCCACCTCGCGGAATGACACTGCCATTTGTCATTTCTCGCCCAACGCACCCTCATAGTGCATTTAGGTGCGTTGCAACGCACCTAGCCAGTGTATTTAGGTGCTATGCAACGCACTTAGCCAGTGGAGCAGCTGAAATGATCTTGTTTTGACTTATTCTGAGTAGTTTCTGGTGGAGAACTTCTGGGAGAAGCTGTAATTTGTTGACCTTGTTCCTTTAGGGGTTAGAAAAACAATTTTAGGGACTTAGGAGCCCTTGGTTTATGGACATTTCATGATTGGAGTTGTAAGGCACAAAAATGTCTATAACAATGAGTCAACCCAAAATTTGGTAGTTCCACCATCTCTTATCTCCCAGAAACTGTGCTATTGTATTAGCGCTTTGTGCTGTTTTGCTGCATTCCAAATTAGAGAGCCTGCATCCATATTGGTGATTCTGATTAACTCTTTTGGCGGTCTATTATTCGCATATTTTGCAATCCATAGTTTGGCCCATGGCGTGTGTGGGCTTGATACCCATTGCCACCATAATCTTGCTCCCATCAATGCATTACTATGTTGAGGATTGCGCAGTCCAAGACCTCCCTGCTTTTTTGGTGTGCAAACTGTCGACCAATTTACTAGTGCCCATTTGTGATTTTGCCCTGAGGATCCCCAGAGAAAGTTGCGCTACATGTCTTTGATCTTTTTGAGCACCCATTTCGGCGCTGCGAGAACTGAGAAAAGGTAGAGAGGCATAGATTGCAGTACAACTTTGATCAAAATAAGCCTGCTTGCCATATTGAGGGCTCTGTAAGTCCATAGAGATAGGCGACCTTCAATTTTCTCTAGGAGAAGTTGCCAGGATGCGTGCTTTATTGCCGAGTCTATCAATGGTGCACCCAAGTATTTGGAGGGAAGTTTGGCCATGGAAAAGCCTATGATTCGGGCAATGACTCTTTGGGTTGTAGGGGGAGTGTGAAAGAAGAAAATTTGAGATTTAATAGTGTTTATTTTGGTTCCTGAAGCCAGAGAGAATGTGTCTACCAATGCTTTGATTGAATGAGCTTCGTGGACTGAGGGGTGCCCAAACAGCATATTATCATCCACGAATTGTTGATGAGTGATGGCAGGGGTTCCATGGATAGAAATGCCTCTGAGGTCTTGGGAGTGAAGAGCATGCTTTATAAGGCGACCTAAGCCTTCTGCCATTAGGACAAAAAGAAAGGGAGAGAGGGGATCACCTTGACGAATTCCTCTAGAAGGGGAGAAGGGGCGTGAGGGGACACCATTAACTAAAATGGAGAAGAAAGTGGAGGATATTAAATTCATAACCCATTTGACCCAAGTCGGGCTGAAACCAAAGGCAGTAAGCATTTGTTTTATGTAAGTCCAGCTCAATTTATCAAATGCTTTAGATAAATCAATTTTGAGAAGCATACCTGCCTGTTTGTTGTTCTTTAAGGAATGAATGATCTCATGAGTCAGGATTATGCCATCAAGGATTTGACGGCCCTCCACGTATCCTGATTGTTCCTGCGAGATGAGTAATGGGAGTAGCGGTTTGAGGCGGTTGGTGATGACCTTCGAAATGATTTTATATATAACATTACAGAGAGCGATGGGTCTGAACTTCTCCGGAGTGCTTGGTTGTTCTTCTTTGGGGATGAGAGCTATGAATGTAGCATTTAGAGAAGGAAGAAGCCAGTGCATAGTTCTAGATTCATCTACAACCTTCCAGACCTCCATTTTGATGAGATCCCAGAAGTGATGGAAGAAGTTGGAGGTGAAGCCATCAGGTCCAGGGGCTTTCCCATCTTTCAGTTGAGCTGATGCTGATTCTACTTCCATCAGAGTGACCAGTCGAAGTAATAGCTGGTTGTGCTCGTCTGTGATGATTTTTGGTATATGTTGGAGAATTTCGTTGATAGCAGGCTGTCTATCTGTTGGCGGCTCTTGATGTGCCATTTTAAAATGGTTAAGAAGCTCTCTCTCAATGTCTTCATGTTTCTCCAGTCGTTCCCCCTATTGATTATGAAGATGTGCAATGGTGTTATGCATTCTTCTTTGGATAGTTGTTCTATGAAATAATTTGGTATTCCCCCCCTCTTTTAACCATCTGATTCTTGATTTTTGCGTCCAAAGTATCTCCTCTTGCTTCCTTCTTTCTTCTAGCTGTGTGAGGAGATTTTGTTCTTGATTTACAAGTGTTTCGGTTCTGCCACCTTCAATAATTTTCTGCTGGAGTTCAATCATACTTTTCTCGAGCATTTTTTGACCTTGAAAGATGTTCTTGAAGGTGGAGTGATTCCATTGCTTGATTTGCTTTTTAAGATTCTTTAGTCGGTGTTGGAATTGAAACATAATTGACCCTTCAGGAGGAGTGTAGTTTTCCCAAGCTGAGTTGACTATATTTTTGAAATCTGGATGTGAGAGCTAGAAAGTTTCAAATCAGAAAGGTTTCCTGATTGAGTCTCCGGGTTTTGTCCATTGACGTGAAATGGGCCAATGATCTGAGCCTGACAGGGGTAGGATTGAGGCTGTGATGTCGCCTCCTAGATGTATGGAATTATCTGAAATTAGAAATCTGTCCAGCCGAGAAGCAATTTGTTGAGATCCTGATCTTTTGTTATTCCAAGTGTAGATACTATTATTGAATGGCAAGTCTATCAGCTAGTTATTTTGTATGTAATCTCTGAAGCATTTTCTTTCCCTGTCCAACTTTACTCTGCTACATTTTTTATCCTCCAATTTAGTAATCATATTGAAGTCCTCACCTGTGATCCATAGCGGGTGTGTTCTTGTGGAATTGAGAGCTTCCAACGTGTTTAGCAGTGCACTCTTTTGCATGGAGTCCTGAGGGAAGTATACATTTGTCAGATGACCGTGTATATTTGTTCCTATGATGTGAAAAGTAGCCTGTATAAGATGGTGGGAGGCATGAAAGTTTGTGAGTGAAATAGTTTGTGTATTCCAAGTGATAGCAAGCCCTCCCGATGCACCATACGCATCTACTGTAATGGTGTGAAATCCCGACCAAGCTTTGGATAGAATAAAGCCCAATGTGCTATTGCTGCATTTTGTTTCTTTCATGAAGAATATGTGGGTTTTTTCATGTTGTATCATGCTTTTGATCTTTCTGTATTTCCCAGGACTGTTGAGTCCTCTTAAATTCCGTGAGATGAGCTTCATGGTTGAACAGTGGGTAACGATCTGTAATACTTGGTCAGCTTGGAGCATCTGCCTGACTCCACTAGCATTTCCCCAATGAGGATGGTGTGTTGTAGATATGTCTTTCTACCCCTTTTATTTCCATCTTTGCTTGTGTGTTTCCCATCCCAGCTGCTTCCTGGTTGTATGCCCAAGGTCCTTCGCTGGTGTACTCTTGAAAGAACTACTTCCAAATTTTCGAGCTGCCTATCCAGTATTTTGTCAAACTCCTTCTTTTTGCAAGCTTGTTCAAGACTGAAAATGTCTAGGTCTCCTAGATCAAAGCTCTCTGGTTCTTCTTCCATGTGACTTTGTTGACTACTCTCAGGCATTGTGTGAGTTATTTTGATTGGATATGACAAAAAGCTGTCAATATCCATTCCTTTCGCTGACCATAGGGTCGTATCTTCCTCTTGGAAGGGGGTGGGTTGAGAAGCTGCTTGCTTTTGTTCTGTTTTTTTTGCCTGTAAAGGCGGACTGGATTCATTGGGTTTAGGTGAGGTGGATGGCATGGTGGATGGCTCAACCATTTTGGACATATCGGATTCTAGCATGTCTTGGTGTGATAGAAGATGAAAGCTGTTACTGGTGGAGGGTACACAAAAGGTGGGCAGGGGGTTTTTTGGTGTGCTTATTTCGATTTGCGACTTTGGTGAACCCTTCAGAGTCAGATTTTTCCGAGTGGTTAGTGGTTTTGGGGGTTGCATTTAAGGGACAGTCATGGAATAGATGGCCATGAGCATGGCATTTTCTACATCTAAAGGGCACATGTTCATAATCTATGGGTTGTATCCATTCAAAGTCATCATGAAGAAGGCTTACCGAGTCCGTGAGGGCTTTGCTGAGTCACATGTATACGCATATGTGAGCATATGAGGTGTACTTGCGGAGCTTTGTTTCCTCTGCGATCTTTATGAATTCTCCTAGCCCATTGCCTATGGCTTTGAGTGATTCTTCATCCCAATATTCTAGAGGTAAGGAGTACATTCATATCCATACTGGGGTAACATGTCCTTTTGGCTTCCATTTTGAGGCAATCCATCCTTGCAAGGCTTTCTTAGTTGGCCAGTAACCAATGAATTTGTTGATAAGCGCATGATCCTTCATAAATTGTATTTAGGCGTTGATTCTATGGCTTGGTAGATCAATCTTGGGGCGGTTCGCTGCGATAGGCTTGCATGTGGATGACGTTGCCTTCCTTGGTTCTTCAAGTCTTGTGGAGGTCTTCTCCTTCCCTTTTTTCAGATCTTCCACTTCCTGCTACTGAGCAGGTTGGTTCTGCGGCTGTTCCATGTTCCCGGATGAGGACTTGTCAGTTTCATCATTATTCCTATTTGGGCTGTGATCGTCATTGTTGCCTGTGGGGGGAGGCCCTGTGGCATCCCCCATCTAAATGTTCATTATTTGGACTCTGTTAGTGCGACTAAGCACGTGCTTGAAATATTACGGCTCTGCTCTGAAGGTCTGCCACACCTGTTCTTTTGCCGTGGAAGGGTTTGTCAGAAACCCTCGACTGTCATGGTTTCTCTTCCACCGCCTAAACTCCTCTATGGGAAAAAACTATGTTAACATGCAGACTTGAATTTAATTGCACAAACAACATTGTTGAATATGAAGCATTAGTTCAAGGTCTGTATAAAGCCATCGACCTTAACATCAAACACCTTCAAGTGTTTGGGGATTCAAAAATTGTGATAAAACAGGTAAGAAATACTATACACTGTTTGTCTGGACATTTGAAACATTATCAATTGTTAGTCCAAGACCTTACTTCTCACTTTACAACGTTTAATATTTCCTCTATCCCAAGACTCCAAAACGCAAGTGCTGATCTTTTGGCTAATGTGGCCTCCAAGCTCATTCCACTAGGAGATTACAATCTCGATCACTTTTCTATTGAATTGAGTTTGAGGCCTTCTATTCCCGACAATGTCGCCAATTGGAAAGTCTTTAAGAATGATCCAGATATCATAAGATTTTTGACATCATAAGGTTCTTATGATGACCAGGTAATTGACGAAGATCAACATGACAACCAGCTTAAACAAGAAGCAACTATAAATGATATACCTAAGTCTGTTGTTAAACTGGAAGATTTATATGACCTTAAGGATACATTCAGAAGACCCACCAAATCAAAACTTCAGAGTTCAACTTAGAGGTTTGAATTAGTTAATCTTGGAACTCACCTTAAACCTAAAAATATCAATCTAGGTCTTGGTCTTACATCAGATGAAAAATCAACCTTCATACATTTGTTGAAGAAATATAAGAATGTCTTTGCTTGGAACTATGAAGATCTTAAAACATACGACACTTCTATAATTCAACATACCATCCCCATGACATCTCATGAAAAAGATGTGTAGCAGAAATTGAGAGAGATTCATCCCAATTTAGAAAATCAGATTAAATCTGAATTGAATAAACTACTGAAAGCCAAGATTATTTTCCCTATCAGACATTCCAGGTGGGTCTCCAACCTTGTCCTAGTCAGAAAAAATAATGGTGATATTCGAATATGTATAGACTTCCGCAATCTCAACAAAGCTTGTCAGAAGGACAACTTTCCGTTGCCTCCTATGGAACATATATTGCAATCAGTTGCAGGCTCAGAACTAATGTCTTTCCTGGATGGATTTTCAGGCTATATTAAGATTCTAGTACATCCAGATGACCGTTAAAGACTACATTTAGGACCAAATGGGGCACCTACGCCTATCAAAAGATGTCATTTGGATTAATCAATGTTGGTGCAACATTTCAAAGAGCCTTGGACATAGATTTCAAAGGTTTGGTTAAAAAACAGTGGTAATCTATTTAGATGATATAACTGTATACTCCAAAAAGTGTAGTAATCATCTAAGAGATTTAAAAAAAATCTTTGATCATTGTCAGAGGTACGAAATTTCTCTTAATCCCAAGAAATCTTTCTTTGCGTTAAGTGAAGGAAAACTCATTGGATTCATTGTATCCAAAGAAGGGATTCACATTGACCCTGATAGAATAAGAGAAATTTTTGAAATTCCTTTACCTCATAACAAAAAGTCTATGCAATCTTTCCTATGTAAGATAAATTTTGCCTAAAGATTTGTCCCTGACTTTTCATGCATTGTTTTACCTCTTCAATCCATGATTAAGAAAAGATATCCTTTTAAATGGGGACATACAGAGCATGAAGCCTTTGATTTGATTAAACAAGCAATCATAAATGCTTCCTCTTTAACAACTCCAATTTTTTCTAATCATTTCATTTTATATACTTTTTCTTCTGAGAAATCATATGCAGCTATATTAACACAAGTCAATGATGATAACGCTGAAGCACCAATTTCTTTCTTTAGCTCCAATTTACAGGGGGTTGAATTGAACTATTCAAATGTTGAAAAACAAGCTTTTGCTGTTTTCAAATCCATAAAGCATTTCAGACCCTTTCTCCTCAAAACTCACACCAAGGTAGTAGTACCATTCTCAGCAGTGAGAAATCTATTAATACAAAAGGATGTAGGTGAGAAGAGGAAAAACTGGGTAATGACACTACAAGAATATGACATTGAAATCAGACTAGCTAAAATTGTAAAAGGTCAAGGTTTTTGCAGAATGTTAGCAGGAGCATCCAACTTATCAACGCTACAAGATTCAGGTGATGATATACAAGTATACGAGGTAAGCCTTAATGACACTGAATCCAGATATGCTGATATCATCTTTTATTTAAGAAATGGGTATGCCCCTACACAACTAAGTTACCAAAGAAAAATGGCTTTGAGGCTAAAAGCCAGACAATACCAAATCATCAAAAATGTGTTATCTAGAATAGATTATGATTTTGTTTTGCTTAGATGTCTTGAAAAATATGAGGCAGAAAAGGTTTACAGGAACTCCATGATGGACCAGCTGGTGGACATTTTGGAGGGGATACAACCACACATAAAATCCTGCATGTTGGCTATTATTGTCCAACCTTATTCAAGGATACACAAAATTATGTAAGGAAATGTAAAGTTTGTCAAATAGATTCTGGCAGATAGAGGAAACCCACATTTACCATTGCAACCAATCAACATTGAACAACCATTTAAACAATGGGGACTGGACATAATAGGTGAGATCGTTCCTCACTCCTCTAAGCAACATAAATATATTCTTACAACAACTGATTACTTCACAAAATGGGTGGAAGTAATTCCGCTTAAGGTAGCCAATTTTGAAAACATCATTGAATTCATCGATCAATTTATTATTACCAGATTTGGTCTACCATCTGTCCTTATGTTTTATAATGCATCTTGTTTTTCAGGCAATGCTATGACAAAATTTGCTCGTAAAAGAGGTTTTAAACTTAAATACTCTGCTAACTATTATCCTCAAAGAAATGGCTTAGATGAATCTACAAACAAAAATTTCATAAGGATTATTAAATGAACCGTTGATCAAAGTCAGAAAAACTGGCATAAGTCTTTAATATTTGCTCTATGGGCAGATCGAATAACATAGAAGGCCTCCATAGGCACATCTTCTTTTAATTTGGTCTATGGGAAGGAAGTTGTCTTCACTACAAAGGTAGCTATTCCCTCACTATTCCTAGTTCAATTTATTGAAGAAAATCCTTCCTCTTCTATGCAAGTGATACAATTACAAATCCTTAAGCTTGAAGAAGAAAGCTAAAAGGCCAAAATTACACACACACATCATCAACAGTTAGTCAAAGATTCATTTGATGCAAATTCTATAAGTTCAAAATCCTTTCAGCTCAGAGACCTGGTATTGAAATGGGATAAAGCACATGAGGAAAAAGGTAAGCATACCAAGTTCCAACGAATGTGGCTCGGCCCATTTCAGATTGTGGAACAAATAGGCCCATCAACCTTTTTATTGCAAGATTTATCAGGTAGGAGACAATATCTACTTGTTAATGGGCAGATCCTAAAGAAATATTTTTCATAGAAGATGACCTCATCTATTTCTTGTATGTTATTGCCTTTACTTTTTAGGAGAAATAAAAGTTGAGTAGCATTTACTTTTGGCTTTACAAATAATTGTCTCTTTTATATTTTGACTTCTCGCTTTTATAAGTAGAGATGGTTAAGACGATGACTTTCGGATTTGAAACATGGGTTAAGTTCTATTACTGTAAAATTGCTTGTTCTCTGTCAAATTTTTTTCCTTTGCTAAACCTCGACTTTATAAAGAAACCTTTGCTCTACCATCAGTCAAGAAAATTATTTGTAACAAAGCAAAGTCTCTCTACAGAAAAGCATCTTTAACTCTACAATTGTCATCCAGAAACTCTTAAGGAGTCAATGATTCTCCCCCATCTAGTAAGATTTCATCCTTAGAGTATAATTCTAAAATATGATTAAACTGAAAGGATAAGAGGTCTCATCAAGAGCCGGCTTACCATGAGCATAGGGAAATAAATAGTTGACATTACCAATATTGCATATCAAAACAGGATAATGGCTTGAGATTGTATCAATCAAAAGACAAGGGGTCTCATCAAGAGCCAGCTTGTTCAACTAAGTTACAACCAATGAATGTCATTGTCAATTATGGTCACCAAACGAAGACAGTGGCCTTTAAGGAGTAAAATGAAAATTTTAAAGAAAAGAGAATTGTTTAGAAAAAGTGAAAAGAATAACAAGTATATAAATTCGAACTTATCTTTAAGGATTGCATTCTTATCTAGATGGGATACTGAACCATTGTTGGTTAAAAGGTAACCCTGTCGAGGCTATGGATGCCTGCTGGCAGCAAAGGCTCTACCTATGACAAATGAGTAAACCTAAAAGTTGATTTTTGAGAGTCCCCCTGTTTTTATCTTTAAAACCAAGTAATGACTGATGTAGACAAATCAACTTTCATATTGAAAAGGATGATCAAAAGAATGATAGTTAGGTAGATGTTGTCTTTATTACTCAGAGTAATGTTACTTATCTTATATTTCATGTGTTTTCATTTTCTAAACTACCTTTATTTTGGAAGTTTTTAGAAATTTCAAAAAACTATCAAAGATAATTGGTTCTTCCAGCGAATCGCCAATTATTGTGGTATTCAACAACCCCCCCATTTGTGAGCATAATAGCTAATATTTTATTAACAAATGGGGACCCTTAAAAAATCCTTCCAAAAGATAAATTTATCATTTAGGCATTTTTTCGTTATTTTGGGAATAAAGCAAGATATCAAGATGAAACCCTTTGAAAAGCTAACAAATGCTCACTTTCTTGCATATCACATGATCAAGCATGTTAAAAGACCTGTTAATGACCAAAACTCGCAAAAAAGTGATCAAAGGGATTACCACACTTAACCTTGAAACTATTATACTTTTTCATTTGAACTAAGTCCTAAAACGTTTCTTATTAAAGTACCAAAACTTGCAAAAAAGTGATCAAAGGGATTACCACGCTTAACCTTGAAACTATTAGACTTTTTCATTTGAACTAAGTCCTAAAACGTTTCTTATTAAAGTAAGGCCCACATCGCATATCACCATTTGCAAAGGGTTCACCCTCACAAAGTATCTTTAATCGTGTGATATGTGATATCGCAATGACACGTTCACCCTTATTGCATTGCATTGGAAACTCTTAAGAAAGATTCGAAACCTTATCAACCCTGCTATATTGCGAAATGAGATGGGAGAACGGACCCGATTGCCAAATATGTTATAAAAACAATCAAGTCCACTGCAGAACAAAAAATCCTTTACAAAGAAAATCCTATCAAATAAGTTATTCTTTGAAAACTAATAAAGAGCACACTGCATATCGAATTTCGCACAAACCAAAGGAATGGGAAAGAAAGTGCACACACGAAATGTGAAAATGCAATCTGCGATATTGCATTACAAATCGAAAAATTGACATTTTTGCAGTTAAAAGGTAAGTTTCTTTCCCTACTTATGATGCAAAACATTAATGAGCAATAAAGCTAGGGATAAGGAACCATCAGTGGGCATTTAATACGGGTTACTGGTATTTATGTTTGAAAAGCAGTTTGACGTGATATGATATCTTCTCACTTGCATTTAATAAAAACTCCTTTCTTGTAACATTTTCAAAGTCATATGTATCATTCATTCCTATGTTCATTTTTACTTGTGTCTATTCAATAGCTTCTGCTTTGCTCCATTTTCAGGAACAGTCCATAGCAAGAGTTGTTGGGAGCAATGGCAAAGAGGGGAAAGGCAGCCGCATCTAAAAAATCATAAATGATCCCTTTGTTCTCTGACACTACATGCAGCAAAGGTGGATGAACCCCAACATGGGAGGTCATGTATGACTTATTAGAAGAGGAGGAACTAAGACCTCTAGTAACAAAGGCCACAACCGATGGTCATGTTTCCTCCGACGCCACCTTCTTCGAGACAACATGCTCATTTATGCACCGCATAGCCACAAGGTCGAAGATAATTCCATATACAGATATGGTTAAATGGATAATTGATCAAGTGGACGTTTCAGACAAAGAATTCAAGAATAACAGGCAGGAGGTTATGGGATCTTTTTCACTAGACAACCTACAGCTTATGTATAGTCTACCAGAGCCACAAAATCTCTACAATAAACAGTTCCTTGAGAAATTTGCTAAAGGGAATGAAGACCTAGCAGACGTCACGCGCACCTAGACTAAAAATGAAGGCAAGATCAAAAAGGATAGAACGGGTATGTAGTCCACAACATATATCCCCCCCCCATCATAGTTTTGCAGCAACCATGCTATGTAGAATGTTCAACAAGCCCGATAGTACCAAATTTTCCCCAGAATGCCTGCCATTAATAGATGCCATCATAAATGCAACAATAATGAATTGGGCCCAAATTTTGTCTGATAATTTGGCGAAATCCATAATGGAGTATAGGAGAAATAGGAGTATCTCTGCAAGGGTTTACCCTCCATTTTTCACGAGTGCTTATGTAATGGATGCTATCTGTTTTGGTTCCAAATTTCCTATCATGGGATGGAAGTGGATTGTGCAAGACTCACCTATCCATATATATCATAAGAGTATGTGGGAATCTTAGTTTCGCTCCCATTTTTACAAAATTTGTCAAGGAGTTATGCTACCTATTCATAAACAAGTCTACAACAGGAATGCCCCTAGATTTTCTAAAGAAGTTGAAGTAGATATCCTACCTATAGCCAGATGGTTTGGAGAGGAGACATTTACATATATCAGAGTATTTGGGAGCATTTCTTCACCGCTTGTCCTCCCATACTATGTCCCCGACAAGTTAATGGCCAGGGAGATAGCCTACCAAACAACAGGGGAAAGTGGGCTGAGCAAAATATTGAAGGAATAAAAAAATGCCTTTTGGCCTACATTTCCATTGCAATGTGGTGCATTTGCACTACACGATTTTGGACATGCATGCAAGGAAGTAGAGATTATGAAATCTATGAAATTGACTACATTCCTAGGAAGACAGTATGATCCAAATGACACTGCCAAAGACTTCACTACTATGGTGAAAGTGAAACCATTCACCCACGAGGAAAATGCCTTTGATGACCTCTTCCTACAAAAAGAGATGTTTTTAGAAGTGACGCATACGGCGTCACTACTTTTTGTCGCAGAAGATCTTGAAGCCTTCCGTGAATATAGGGAGAGGAGATTATTACAGGTCCCATTGGACCTACTATAGATTGAACCACTAAGGGAGCCAACTCCTAGTGTAATCTTAGAGGAAAGCTCCAGAGAAAATTCCAAAGAAAATTTCAAAGCAGAGTCCCAGGAGAAGTCTACTCGTGAGTCAAAGCACTCACAGCTACAGTCTCAAAATAGGGGCAATAAAAACAGAGAGTCCGAAAAGGACACAACCGAAATCACAGAGAAAGCATCTGAGCAAAGCTTGCAAAGAAACACGCTGAAATTCACTCTACTTCCAATCAGTCGGCGAAACCCCTAGTTGTTGATTTAGAAAAAGAATGGGAGAATTTTAATAACAAGCTCCATATAGAGGAAAAAACATCTGAGATACAGACTCCACAACACAAATCAATTCAAGAAATTATAGTGGAGAAAATTGTAGGCACTCAGGATGTGGAGGTCATTCTCGCCACCTCCACTTCTGAAATTATTTTGAGAATTGAGGAAATTCCTCAATTAGATGTGTTTTATAGCCCTACCCATAAAGTTGTCATCAAGGCAGAGGAAGAAAAGAAAGTTAGATGCTGCAACTATTACCACCCCCGACTATGAACCAATGGACATTGTCTGGAAAGATTTGCCCATGGACCCATCTGAGAATTTTATGAGACTGTCGAAATTTGCGGGAGCCTATGCTACGACAACTATTGATAAAGCAACAGAGGTCCAAATGCTGCTGAGAGAAAAGGAATAAAAGATCTTGCTGTTGGAACAACAATTAGAGTAAGAAAATCTAACAAACAAGCGGAGTTACAAATAAACAAACTTCAACAAGAGTTTTAACAGATGCAAATACAACATCATGCCAACCTAGCAGAAAAGGATGCGCAGATTCAAGCTATGACAAAGAGGTATACAGATAGTCTGCAAATCGATCAGTTCGTAAAAGAAGCACTCAGCCTTAACTCCCAACTAATGCAACAAAAGGAAGTTCCGTGCCAGAAAATCTCGCAAATAAGTCCTTATTGTGAGATCAGTGATAAGCTAACAAGCCAAGTCGTCGACATGAGACTTGAGTATGACGAAGTTCATCAAAGGATTTCTGACTTTATCACCTGACAAGAATCAGAAGATGGGAGGAAGGCTGATTTGCAAAAATTGGAGGAATCACATAAGGAAATTCTTTTTGCAGACTGGGATTCTCAGCTCAAGCAAGCAAAAGTGGCAATGACGGTCACGGTAGTAGTAGCAAACAACATCATTAAAGCCATTAACGAAATTCTACATGGTGTAAACCTATTTGCAGAATCTATACCGGGATTTCTTCCAAATGCCTATCAACTAGAGTATCAAAGGCGACAGGCAACAAAGGAAAGGGAGGAGGTAATTAGACAAACGAGCAAGCTGAACTGGGAAACATACTGGAAATTCTTAGTCAAACCATACAACGAGTGGATGAGCTTGCGATGCTTAACTACCTCCACACAAAAAATGGTTCCAGCATTGACGAATGATATATTCATTGGACAATTGAAATCTGCGATCAACCAACCGACACAGCTCAAATCAATGACAAATATCTATGATCTTAAGGATCGAATGTGAAGGAGTTAGTCACTTTGTTTTATTTTTTTAGCATAATCTGAGGAAGGTCGTTTAAACCTCCTAAACTATTTTTGTAATAATCTATTTTAGGACCTATAGTTTTAGTATTTAAACCCCTCTCATGCATTTAGAGAGGGGTCCATAAATTTTATCAAAACATTCTTCAAAACATGCACTTTTGTACCTTTGAGGAAGTTCTGGTGGAATAAATGGAATGTGATCTATTTTCCTTTGAATATCTGGCATGCTCTATTGAAATTGCACTTTTGCAATCTTAGATGATGCTGGATTGATTCGAATTAGGTTGATACTGCTGAAACACATGAGCAGAACTTATCATATATGGTACTTTTATCTTGTGATTCTGTTTTATTTATGTATCAGGCAATAACTTTTCTTTATTTATGTATGAACGTTTGAATTTCGGTTAGCATTATTGCACTTTTTTATGGTGTTGGCTTTAATTTTCTGCTAAAAATATGAATGATTCTATATGCGATATATCTTTCACAATAATTTTGGCTAACTATTTATCCAAAACGATTATTGTTAAACGTTTTCAATTCTTATTGCAGTTGAATGATCTTTATTACCAATTGCTATAGGACATTATTGTAGATCTTATACTTTACTTGATTCCCAGGCATATTATAGTTTAATAGTGTTCAAAGTAGGATATATGAATGTGTTCAAATAGTTTAGATTAGAATACACTTAGCTTAATCATCCCCACGTTACATCATATATTACCCCATCAACACTATCAAAATCTCTTTTGGGAAACTAGTCCCATTATCCCTAGTTGGAGCCACTACACCAAACAGAAAAGGAGTTGCCAACCAAGGTCCAGATCGGGTGTTTTCCCCCATGTTGTAGCAATGATTTTTGAGGATTCAACAGGAGGTCAATGGAGCAGGGCCCTGTGCACTAGTACCAATAGGAACATAAGGCTTGGGCTCACATTAAAAAATATTTTTCGACGTGAGCTAATTGAGCATCCAAGCTAGACAAACATGAGTATTGATGTCACTGCAACTGTTTTATCTCGTTCAAGGAAGAGATGATACCATTACGATCTTCATGTGTCTCTTCCAAGACTTTGACCAAAATAATTTTCAGGTGCCAATCAAGGGTGATATAGTTCAAATATTGGTTCCATCTTCCCTTGGTATGACCAAGGTGAAGAACCCAATTGCCTACTTGATCTAGGTGGATATTGATGGCCACCTGCCAAGTCCACTTGGACCCCCACCATTGTTTTTTTCAGCTTTTCAGTTTCCTTAATTGTAGCATAGTTTACTATTTTTAGCAGTTTTTCAGGTCCTGAACTTCCGGATCTGTTTTGAGGCCCTAAACGATGTTTTTAGGAAAATTGGGAGCAACATGGGTAATGTTTCTCTTCCCAAAGTTGTAGTTTTTGGATAGATCTTTCTAACGAGATATTGTGCGCATCAAACGAAGATCGTATGCCAAAGTTACGACCCCGGGAAGTTGATGTACCAATTTACCCGAATGGGGCCCACAGTTGGCGTTTCATCTTCTAGGGTCAAGTTTTTGGATGTTTAGGGTTTTCCATTATTTCTCAACAATAAATAGGCCTTCAAGCCTCATTGTAACACAGTTCAGAGGCATGTAGCTGCCACATCTCTTCTTAGAGATAAACTACTATTGCCCTAGCTAGTTTATTTCCATTTCTGTTTGTAAGCATATTTCATTGTTTTATAGTAATGAAATGAAGTATTATTTTCGCTGCATATCTATATTTATGGTTATCTCTGTAATTTGTTGCGTTCCTATTTAAATCTGGATCAGTGATATCAGAGGGTCTGCTCTTTCTTTTTCTTTCTTTGCATGTCCCCAACGAGGTCAGGATATAAGGAGTTAGGGCTTGAACTGGTCGAACCTTTGCAGGATCAGCCTCGCAAATCCCAATGGCTTCCCATGGCGGATGAAAAGAAAGACGAGGGGGCAGGAGATCCTATCAAAATCTTGCTCGAAGAGGCCCTCAAGCGACAAAGGAACGCGATGATGGACAACTTTGCCTAGATCCTTCAACAGCTACCCAAGGGCGACACATCTACTTCTAGCAGCTACTCTGGAAGCGCCACACCCTTTAAGGTACAAGTTAACTTTGAAATTCCCATATTTGAGGGTTAGATAGATGCAGACACCGTAGATAAATGGTTAAATCTACTAGAAGGGTATTTTTCTGTTCATGACTTTTCCGGCTGAGAAAAGATTACTTTCGCTCTTCTTAAAGTCACCCCCCACGTCAAGGATTGGTGGGAAACCTACTACGTGCAAAAGGATGAAAGTAAGGCCTCACTTTTTTCAGCTGCACCCACTTGGAATTCATTCGGGACTGCCATTAAGTAGCAGTACTACCCTATCGGAAGCTATGAGGATCAATACATAAAGTGGACCATGCTGTGGCAGGGAAGGGACCAAGACGTGTCAGAGTTTATCAATATTTTCCATACCCTTTGCACAAAGTTGGGTATCAAGGATCCAAAGTAGCATTTGGTACTCAAATACCGTGACTTCCTACACAAGTACATCCAGGAAGAAATAGAATTCCTGAACATCTCCTCGCTCGGCATGGCATACTGATATGCTGTCAAGGTCGAGCAAAAGTTTAAACATAAGAAGCGAGACTTTGGATCTATGAATTCGAAGCAAGGGAAAGGTGCCTCCAAACCGCAGAACAAAGGAAAAAGCCAAGGCGGGGTGGCCCAGGACAACTCGCCAAAGCTGCAAGCAAAGAACAACACCGCGAAGCTGAAAAAGGACACGGGAAAGTGGTGTGAGTTCCATAAGAGCTCCACTCACAACACAAGTGACTGTCGGGCCAAGCAGTCACTGGTGGCCGAGCTAATGGTTTCATAATCAGATGCATGTTCCAACTCTGAGTCAGAACCCGATAAGGGGAATGACAAAGGGAAGCAGATTATCGATGCGGAGCCCAATGCCACCATTGCCACCACGAAGATCCAGAAGGAGGAACTCGAAGATCCAAAGGAGGAGGAGCATCTCTTCCACTCCCAGTTGTGGGTAAAGGGCTCCCTGCTACAGTTAATTGTTGACAACGGGGGCCAAAAGAACCTCATTTTGACAGAGGTCGTGAAGTGGCTGGGCTTACCGACCACAACACATCCATAACCGTACACCATCGGGTGGCTTCACCAAGGACGGGATCTTCGCGTAAGCCAACAGTGTCGCCTTCCATACAACATCAAGCCCTTCATGGATGAGGTATTGTGTGACATTGCTCCCCTTTATGTTTGTGATGTATTATTATGACAACCATACTTGTGGAAGCGACATGCTATGTATGAATCAAGGCCCCGTGCCATTATTGTTACTTTGGGAAATAAGTTGTACAGGATACCAGAGGTAGCACTGCCTACCGCCATCTCTTTGGTTACTGCAAAAAAATGCAGGAAGCTCATTTCCAAAACCAGAAAATTGTTTTCCTGATGATACACCCTCAAGGAAAGAAGAAGATGGTGGCCACGACCTCCAAATAGGGCCCCTCGGCACGAAAACTACAGATGGAAAAGATCGTGGAGGAGTACGAGGACATCTTCACCTCCCCCACAGGAGTTCCTCTGCACTGTCAGGTCAAGCAGTCCATCGATCTGACCCCAAGTGCGTCGCTGCCCAATGGACCAATTTATTGGCGCTCCGTTCTGGAGAACGATGAAATCAAGAGGTAGATTCAGGAGCTATTGCAGAAAGGTCACATCCGTCCAAGTTCATCGCCTCGTGGGATCCCGATTGTGTTGGTACAGAAGAAGGATGGGACTTGGAGACTCTGTATTGACTATCGGGTGCTAAACAAGATCACTATCCGTAATAGGTACCCGATCCCACAGATTGATGACCTCCTAGACCAACTGAAGGGGGGAAAATATTTCAACAAGATTGATTTGAAGTCAGGATATCACCAGGTACCAATTGAACCCTCTGATGTGTGGAAGACTGCCTTCAAAGCCAAGGAGGGCCTATTCGAATGGTTGGTTATGCCTTTCAGATTGACGAATGCTCTTGCAACCTTCATGAGGTTAATGAATGACATATTACGTCCATACACCAACTCATTTTTAGTGGTATACTTGGATGACATCCTATTCTTCAGCCAGAGTTGGGAAGAGCACCTCCAACACATTCGACAGGTTCTCCAAACACTACGGCAACACAAGTTATGTGCCAATTTGGAGAAATGCACTTTTGGCATGACCCAGGGTCAGTATCTGGGATACATTATTGATCAACGGGTGGTGCATGTGGCTCCAGCCAAGATCTAAGTCATTCGGGATTGGCCGTCTCCAACCACTCTGACAGAGCTCCGCAGCTTTCTAGGTCTTGCCAACTTCTACCACAGGTTCGTGTTGGGATTTTCTCATATCACTTGGACCTTGAGTCAAGTCACCAAGGGAGGAGCGAAAGCAAAATTCTTTTGGTATGAATCTCAACAGAAGTCATTCACAGAGTTGAAAGATCGACTCTGCTCGGCACCAGTGCTCGTATTACCAGCCTTGCAACAACCATTTGAGGTCAAGATAGGTGCCTCTCACTATGCTATTGGGGTAGTCCTTACTCAACACAGGCATCCAGTGGCATATCACATCGAGACACTTTCATACACAGTCTGAAAGTATTCAACTTATGACAAAGAGATGTATTCCATTGTGCAGGCTTTCCGACAATGGAATCATTACATTTTGGGGAAGGAAATGGTCATCCACACAGACCACCGACCCCTGTAGTTCATACAAACCCAATGGAAATTGCAGAATGATCGCCATCAGAATTGGTCGACATACCTGCAACAATTTCATTTGAATATCAAGTATAAGAAGGGCAGCACCAATAATGTTGTAGATTGCCTCAGTCGACCACCAATCATGGCGCTAACCACCGTGCTCAACTCTTGTGGGCACGAGACTTCTGATTGGCCACTTCTCTAGAAAAGTGACCCAGAATTCGGCCACACATACCAGGCACTCTTGGAGGGTCAACGTGTTCTAGATTTTCACCTCCAGGATGCCTTGTTATGCCACCTAGGTCACCTTTGTGTTCCTTCAAGTGAGCGTGCCAAGATGATTTGGGAAGCACACTACAATCGAACTGTTGGGCATTTCGGGGTCGAGAAAATGGTGGCAGTACTACATAAGTATTTCTATTGGCTGAATATTTGACAGGATGTCGGGAAGTACATCAGATCATGCACTGCCTGCACCATTGCCAAGCCGACCATCAAGAAGCAAGGCCTCTATACCCCACTGCCTACCCCTAGTCGACCTTGGGAATCCATCTCCATGGATTACATATCAGGCCTTCCTTCTACTAAGCATGGAAATGACTGTGTTTCTGTGGTCGACAGGTTCTCGAAGATGGCCATTATGGCGGCCTGCAAGAAGAATATCATTGCAGAAGCCACTGCTAAACTCTTCTTTGAATGAGTGTGGGTACACTTTGGGATCCCACAGTCTATCATCTCAGATTAGGACAGCAGGTTCCTCAGTAATTTTTGGTCCAGTCTTTGGTCGATGCTGGACACCAAACTCACTAAGTCCACAACCTTCCATCCTCAAACTGATGGCCAGACAGAGGTTGTGAACATGATGATCGTACACATTCTGTGCATGTACAACTCAATGCATCCACACACATGGGATGAGAGCCTCCCCTATGTTCAACACAACTACAACTGGGCTCTCCATAGCTCGATTGGCCACAACCCTTTTCAGGTGGGCTTGGGATTCCAACCACTATGTCCCATTGATGTGGCCATGCCATTTGCAGCTACTCATGCAGATTCAACTCATGTCCAATCCGAAACATATAAGGCGAACAACTTCATCGAGCACATCCAACATATTTTCCAGTAGGTTCACGACATTATGGAGAAATCAAATACCAAATACAAGCAACGACATGATCAACATCAGGTACCACACAAGTTTTAGGTGGGCGACAAAGTCTGGTTGCATTTGCAAAAGGAACGCCTTACCGGAGCCTATCAGAAACTCAGACCACTCCGATATGTTCCTTACACCATTACCAAGGCTTTGGGAGATAATGCATTTGAGCTCAACATTCCCCCATTCCTTGGCTTGCACCCAGTGTTCAATGTGGACCTCCTTCGGCCATACTTCTCACCATTACTAGACACATCTGACATTACAGAACAACTCACACCCACAGAGTTAAATCCAGATTGCATGGAACAAGCTACAACTGATTGGATCATGGACACATAGATCAAGCACACTCGCTAGCAGAATATCCAACTGTATCGAATTGTCAAAGTAGGCCAACTCCTTCACCAGGGCAAGTGGCTCACAAGGGACCAAGTTCAAAAAAAGTTTCCTCATCTCATGGAGGAACTCAACGCAATGGGGACCATTTCTTCCTTTGGGGGGGTGGGGGATGATCCAGGTGGATATTGGTGGCCACCCGCCAAGTCCACTTGGACCCCCACCATTGTTTCTTTCATCTTTTTAGTTTCCTTAATTGTTGCACAATTTACTATTTTTAGCAGTTTTTTGGGTCCTAAACTTCCGGAGCCGTTTTGAGGCCCAAAACGACGTTTTTTGGGAAAACTAGGAGCAACAAGTTATTCTTCCCAAAGTTGTAGTTCTCGGATAGATCTTTCTAACAAGATATTTTGCGCATCAAATGGAGATTGTATGCCAAAGTTACAACCAGAGGAAGTTGATGTACCAATTTACCCGGACGGGGCCCACTGTTGGCATTTCATCTTCTAGGGTTAGGTTTTTAGATGTTTAGGGTTTTCCATTGTCTCTCAAAAATAAATAGGCCTTCGAGCCTCATTGTAACACAGTTCAGAGACATGTAGCCGCCATATCTCTTCTTAGAGATAAGCTACCATCGCCCTAGCTAGTTTATTTCCATTTCTGTTTGTAAGCATATTTCAATATTTTACAGTAATGAAATGAAGTATTATTTCCACTGCATATCTATATTTATGGTTATCTCTATAATTTGTTGCGTTCCTGTTTAAATCCGGATCACTACTTCCTCCATGATCTTAGAGTCAGAGTATACCTGGCGGTCATTAGTGGTGAAGGTTTCGAGTTGGTGAATTTATTCGCATATATTGGGAGTAGCAGAGTGAAAGATGGTTGCGACTTCCTGGGCCTGGGCCTGGGCACACAGTTGACCTTACTGACCTCTACCTTAAGACCTCTACGACTATGCATGCATTGCTATGGAATTTTACGCCAACAAAGAAAAAAGCAAGCAAGACAATTGACCCACAACAAACTTGTAATGATGAGATTGAAATTAAATAGACCGAAATAAAGGACAAGCACGTGCATACAAAGGATTTGAGGTAGCCCAAGCCTACTAGAAAAGAAAGTCCCATACACTAAAGATATATACAACCACCTCCAAATAAAGACCCCCTCGTGCTAGGAAACATAAGAGAGCTAATTCGAGTGCACCCCAGAAAGGTTTAAAAGGAAACCACTAGACTTAAACTAGAAGAACTCAGAGCCATACCAATAGATAACAAGAGATAATTTTGTAACCTACTACCACTCTCCCACTTCACTAGAGCCGTCAAATTCTCAGGTGTTGAGTATAGGGTGGCGCTATCAATAGCTATTTCCTTCAGTCCCAGTGAATTTTGTAGCATCTCATGGCATGAAATCTTTGCATGTCCCAATTCTGACTTTGGTCTTGCATCCAACTTTCTATGCGAGTAACTGTTCCTTCAAGATTTAGGGATCGAAACATGCAAGCTTAGGTCCCTGCCACTTCAAATCTAGAGGCAAAAGACCCAGACTCAGGAAAAATCCAATGGTCGCACCATTGAACTAACAATAGATTTTCATCCAAGTGCTGGTCTAACACTATCAAACATAAATTTTGAATAATAGAGTCTTGGTTCACAAGGCAAACAAGTGGAGGGAGACCGTACATTGTATAAAATTAAGTTCGCATGTGTTATGAATGGGGCGGGCTAGCCTCACCACCACCCCTCTTAAATGTTGTGGGAGGTGGAGGGTGTGCCCTGATCTCCATTGCCACATTGCTTATCACCATATCCATTGCCACATTGCTCATCACCTCGATCAGGGGATCATGGAATCAATATTAAGATAACACACCCCTTAAAATTTGGCATGGTATAAACACTTATACTTTTCTAGGTTTTTTAAATGAATATTAATTTAAATTTATAAAAAATATTAAAATAGCTTTAGATATGGAATAGTAAATGCAAATATGGAAAATGACTTTTCCTCAAAGCTATTTAAAGATTGTTATATATATATAATTTTATTTTAAATTATTTTATCCAATTATTTTGATGGACTTCCTTTCAATTAAATAATTTTATGTTAATTAGTATAATACAAATCCAATTCTAATGATAGAATGGAAAGTCGCATCCACCCATGGTATTGTAACTCAAAAGACTATAAAAAATGAACTCACTTTGTAAAAGGGGAGAGGGGTCCTCCATAATGTTGTTGGAAATGATTTTTGCACTTAATAAAGAGTTATCTTCTTATGTTGTGAAGCATTCATTATGTATTTTTTGTTCAATATTTCAATGAATTTGTAAGTTTTCTCTCTTCGCTCTCTTGCATTCATGGTTCCTAGGTCTTGGCCCCTAAGATCCACATGGCAAACACAAGGCAAACAAGTGGAGAGTTTTCTCTCTTCGCTCTCTTGCATTCATCATTCCTAGATCTTGGCCCCTAAGATCCACATGGCAAACAAGTGGAGTGAGACTGTACATTGTATAAAATTAAGTTCACATGTGTTATGCATGGGGCGGGCTAGACTCACCACCCCCCCTTAAATGTTGTGGGAGGTGACAGGGTGCCGCCTAATCTCCATTGCCACGTTGCTCATCACTTCGATCAGGGATGATGGAATCAATATTAAAATAACATACCCATTTAAATTTGGCTTCGTATAAACACTTATACTTTTCAAAGTTTTTAAAATGAAATATTAATTTAAATTTATAATAAAAAAATGAAATGACTTTACGTATGGAAAATTAAATGCAAAGATGGAAAATGACTTCTTGTGATATATATATATATATATATATATTTGAAATTATTTTAATGGAATTCCTTTCAATTAAATAATTTTATGTTAATTAGTTTAATACAAATCCAATTCTAATGATCGAATGGAAAGTTGCATCCACCCATGGTAGTTACCCATGGTATCTTCTCATGGTAATTACCCATGGTATCTACTCATGGTATCCACCCATGGTATCCACCCATGGTATTGTAACTCAAAAGGTTGTAAATAATGAACCTCACTTTGTAAAAGGGAGAGGGGTCCTCCATAATGTAGTTTGAAATGATTTCCCAACTTAATATAGAGTTATATTCTTATGTTGTGAAACATTCATTATGTATCTTTTGTCCAATATTTCAGTGAATCTATAAGTTTTCTCCCTTCACTCTCTCTGCATTCATGGTTCCTAGATCTTGGCCCCTAAGATCCACAAGGCAAAGAAGTGGAGGGAGACTGTATATTGTATAAAATTAAGTTGGCATGTGTTATGCATGTGGCGGGCTAGCCTCACACCCCCCCCCCCCCCCCAAACTTTGTGGCAGGGTGTCCCCTAATCTCCACGTTGCCCATCACCTCGATAAGGGGATCATGGAATCAATATTAAGATAACATACCCCTTTAAATTTGGTGTGGTATAAACACTTATACTTTTCAAGTTTTTTTTTTTTTTTTTTTAAATGAAATATTAATTTAAATTAAAAAAAAATTTGAAATGCCTTTACATATGGAAAAGTAAATGCAAAGATGCAAAATTCCTTTTTGTGAGTAGTCTTTAAGTGCAATTTTTTGGAGTTTTCGGTGGATTTTTAATTTGTGGCCAAATCTTGATTTGTGTTGTTAAAATTGGGATTTTGACTGCATAGATGGATTCAACACCCTAAAAAACCCTTAGGGCACTTAGAGTGTGAAGAGTTCACTTGTCAAACTCAGGATTTCAATGAATCCCTGCCAGATTATAGACAAATCAGATAGGAAAATAAACTAGAAAACTTTCCAAAAAGGCGCACTTAAAGACTATTTGATTTTCATCTATCTAATGTTTTTTTACCCCAAAAAAAAAGGAAAAAAAAACAAACAGAAACAAAAACTAAACTTTATATTTCCATATATTTGAAAATATATATTGTGAGGGTGTCTGATATTGTTTTATATCCATGAATTTTCTCTGCACTTATCCAAAAAATGATCTAACATCTAATATAAAATTACAAAATATAAGAAAAAGAGTGCACATCTGAATGACCATATGGTTATCTATTCGATATTCTAAAAAAATTGAAAAGTATAATGTCAGAGATGATGGGCAACAACCTTAGTAGCTATTTATTCACAAACTCCTTCTATTCCAGCACCCTTGATAAAATTTGAATGACTTATTTGGACAACTGATCTACCAAGGAGTTAAGTTCCTTGTATATATCGTTGCATGTAAACCAATCCAAATTATTCATAGCATGTTTTCTGCTGCAGAATATGAGTGAGATGTGGAGCAACAATGCCAACTCAACCATTTACCCAATCTATCACTAGTTTAGAATCCTCCATAATTTGAAGCTTTTTTTCCTCCTTTTGATTTGCCACAAAGACTAGGATAGAATCCTCCATAATTTGAAGCTTTTTTTCCTCCTTTTGATTTACCACAAAGACTAGGGCCCACAGGGCTAAAAATTCTTTCAACATATTTGTGCTGCTATCAAGTGCATATTTGATAAGAAAATGATATCTATCTAATGTGATAAAGAAAATAATTGCTTTATTATTATAATAATATTTAATTTACATTTATAACATGCTTTCCAAAAGTCCTACTATGGTGTTCTCACATGATATAATTTTATAATTTTAGATATCCTAAATTTTAAATCTTGATTGCACCTAGAGGTACATTATATAGTTTAGTACGAGGGAGATGTAAATCCTTTTGTGCTTAACTTCAAGTTGACATGTGTACTTTTTAAAATAAAACATGTCGCTTTAAAATTACAAATAAAATATTCCCTAAAAAAAACAATGGTTGTCATAATAAAAAAAATGAATATAATTATTTGGTTAGTTTTAATTAAAAATATTATAAAACATCATAATGTCACTCTTATTCTTCGGCCTGGAGTATGCTAAAACTGCTTCTGCTTGGCTAAGAGCTCGTCTTCCTCGGACGTAAGGAAACAGGTTAACGTCTGGCAGGAGTGAGAGCCTGCTCCCGATTACGGATTATGCTGGCGTGGTTTTCCTATTTAACAGTGATGAGTCAAACCCAGCATTCGCGGATAGCAGCCAGAGATGGCTGTCCTCACTGTTGGTTTGACACCTGAGTTGATAGGTTTTACCACCTTCTGTCACTCTTATTCTACTCACTTGGATCGTTGTTGATATTACATCTCAGTATAAATGAAATGTGGTGAAAATATTTCACTCTAGCTTTGGATCATAAATAAAATATTTGAATAATTGTATATCAACTTTAAAGAGAAAAAATAAAAATAAAAATATGATGGCTTCACTTTAGAGTGTGAGGAAGATGTATACTTCTTATAGGAGTTGTCTTTAAAGAGACTTTTTGGAAGCTTTTCCGGTGGGTTTTTCTGGTCAAAATCCGGCAACAATTTATTGAAATCGCAAGTTTGATAGCTAATTTCTGCACAATCAAAGCGTCCCAAAGGTTTTTCAGGGTGCTGAATCCAAATATGTAGTTAAAAAACCATTTTAAATAATACAAATCAAGATTTAACCTCAATTTTTTCCGCCATATTCCGTCACCGGAATCTCCAAAAAGTCGCACTAAAGACAACTCCCTTCTTATATGTCTTTAAAATGTATAAATATAGAACTTAAATAAACTATTTGAATATCCACGTTAACTAAAATTTTTGAATATCATTTTCATATATATGTTGACCATAATAAAAAAATTCAATGTTCAAAGCAAAAAAAAGTAATTGAAAGTAAAAAAAATTCAATTACTTTCTAATAAGAGGGAGATGTGTAATTCATTCAATTCTTAATATAAAATTACTATGTGATGGGGTGACTCAGGAATCCCTAGTTGTTGTTCCTATAGGAAATCAGGAGGTTTTACAATTTTATCTCATATTTGCATTACATGATAATTACTTGTAAATCTGTCAGCGTTATTATTATTATGTTTTTCTTTCTTCATCAAGAAATAACCATAAAACATGAAGATCACATAAGATAATAGAATACAAGATATAGGCTCCAAGCTAAGGCGAAACCCCTCTATAACACCCTCCTCCTACATCCACCCAAGTAATCATGCCAACCGAGGTAAACATGAGACGAGAGGATACTATGATCAGATTCAACCTCCTATGTGACCTTAAGGAAGTGGAATCAATGAAAGATCACACACAATCATCCAACATCATCAACAAAACCCTCAAGAGACAAGTCAACCACTCAAATAGTCTGTCCTTGGGTCCCACTACTGTTTTGGATCTCTTAGGCCATAACGCTCTCATGCTATGGGCAAGGGAGCGACCAACAACCCAAAGTCACTCTCATAGGCTTGCCTGCCAATGACCAGAGGCCAAAGTTTCCAGTTCTGTACCAGTGACCCTGGGATTTAAACCACTTTTTCATGCCTAGAGCCGAAGTCATTGCCTAGAATGGAGTGATAGCTTGAAATAAGTGAAAATACAGGGAAACAATGATGGAAAAGCAATAAGTCGAACAAGACCTTTATCAGATCCCTACTAGCCATGTCAGGCATTTTGTCAAACATATCATCAACATGTAACCTACAGGTGTAAACAACAAAATTAAGTGTAGGGATTTCATACTTATCTGAGAATTGCTATGAACCATTGTTCCCTCATGTCATTTGCTGCATTATCGTTTATTAGGCCATAAATACATTATCCATACATTTACAAGTAAAAACATGTTGAGAGCCATACATGGCTGCTGTCATAAAATATACATATAACCAACATAATAGGAATAAAATTACCATAAACATATCATCCATCAAAATCCACATATACATCAATACATTTACACATGAAAATTAAGGGAATGAATTTCTCATTAATGAATGCAATGAACCAACTGGAGATGGGACTACAATGTTCCACTCGACTATAGAATGGTTGAGCCAAAAATCTCTTCAGTCATTCACCCCTGTGCCATATTCCAAGCATGAATGTGGGCAAACCAAATGAAGCAACCAGGGCATACCAAGGCTAAGCCACGGTCCACCTCACCCTCATCAACAGAAACTAGGCTTTACCGTAATCCATCCCGGATCACTAGGCCAACACAATGAACACATCATAACAGGCTTTACTATGATCTCCACCAAATCACTAGGCTAAACAAGCATGGATGCCATTGGATTTCTCCACCTACACGTGAGTAATTTTCCTATTCTAGTCTCTCAGGCTTTATCACAATCTAAACCTGGATCACTAGGCCTAAACCCGAGACCCACTCTCCAGGCTCTACTGCATATCCCAAACCGGGATCACTAGGCCTGAATCCGAGACCCACTCTCCAGGATTTATTGTATATCCCAAACCCGAGAATACTAGGCCCAACGGAGAGGAACCACTGTTGGCATTATGATACAGGTATTGTCCTTGATGGCAACTCACTCAGGAAAATTTAGATTTGATAGAGGACAACTCACATTGCAATAGGTCAATTAAGAGGTAATAGGGTAGTGGTACAAAAGAATAGGAAGTTGGAACAAAGGAATACAGATTAGAATCAAGAAGTTGAAGAAAAAGGATGTTTTAAGTCAATTTAAGATGTATATGCAGGTTCACCTTATCCGAGCAGCGTATACAAGCTGGTTCATAGAACAAAATGTGCATATATGCATGCACGCACTTTCACAAGAGGAAAAGTGTGTACGGGTTGGAAAATCAAGGAAATTTAGGATTAAAGAATACCAAGGGTCAATACCATGGTACTAGCCCACAATATTGAGTGGAGTAATGGTTATTTGATCCAGTCCAAGAATACCACATGTTTTAAGTGTTGTTTTGGTCCGAGGTATTGAGGAAGGCCAAAAACTATATAAGGAGGAGAAGATCCAAGGGTCATGTGTGCAAGTGAAAGGGTTTCTCAGGAATACTTCTATCTGAAGTATATTTTATGTTGTAGGGGCTATTATTATGATATGATCTGAAATATTTTGTGCACCTTGGATATAATTTTGGATAAGGATCATGAGACCTGAAATGACTTATCATTGTATGATCTGGTATTGGTTGGGCTAGATCTGATTGCTTACGCAGGTATTATTCTTTAAATGTCATGATCTGGGTATGTCTGAAGTCTAGAATAGTAGCAAAATTGTAAGTTAATTTTTGCATATCTATACACTGGTTCGCCTTGGTAAAGGCGTGTATACACGCAGGTTCGACTCTTCTAAGTAGCGTATGCAAAAGAAAAGCCTGTTGTTAAGAAATGACTAATCTATCTAATCAATGCTGTTGTTTTACTGCTGTCTGTCAGTGAAGTATTCTTAGATATGAAAGTAAAATTGAATGCATAAGGAGTTTGTGCATGATTGATTGATTGATTAAGTGAGAAGGGTTATCTTTGCTACTGACTGTCTAGATCTCTGCAAATTGACAGTTGGTGTTCAGAATATTACTGACTAGTACAAATTTGATTCAGTAGTTTTGGAGGTATACGCAGGTTTTGTTACAATAAGTGGCATATACATGTAGGTTGGGTTAATTAAAGTAGCATATACATTCTGATGTATGATTTTTGAGGTTACAACTGGTTCTGAATGATGATGTAGGTTTCTGGGTTCAACGCTATGTTCTAGTGACAATGATATGACTGTTTAGATTAACGGATTGTTGGTTGATGCAGTTTGAGTTTCAATGTTATGATAGGTCCAGTGTGGAAATTTGATGAAACGAGGCCTTCATACTGTGTTGTTGTGTACCAGGAGCATCCAGTCTAAAAATTAATGAAACATGGTCCCTGGAGAAAGAGAGAAGGTTGTAGCCTTCTTTAGGTCGGTGCCTACGTACTAGTAAACACATCGAATAGTACAAGAGCTAGGGGGTTGTAGCTCCCTTCCAGTATAAGCTGGAGAACGAGAGAAGGTTGTAGCCTTCTACAGGTGGGTTCCTGCGAACTGGTATGAGTCTGCACCAGTACAAGATTGCAAACATATTTGCTTTATATTAAAAGAAGACAGAGACAACAACAACAGGTGGTTTTTCTCCCACATTGGGTTTCCAACTTAAATCTTGGTGTTCATGTGTGTTGTTTCTGTGTGATGGTTTATTATGTTCTTACTGCACATAGTTACTGTATAATAAGATACTGATGCACTGATTAAAGATCAACACATGATAAATTAACTAAATCATAAGTTCTCTGGGTATAGGTTGGTTTCTTTAATCACAATAGGGTACACACGCAAGTTCACTTCACTGAAGTAGCGTATATGAATCTAATTTGGAAATGAAAATTATTGAATTGTAAACACTGATTCACCCCCCCTCTGAGTATTATTTCCAACAATTGGTATCAGAGCAGGTCCTTCAGAAGAAGCTTGATCTCTTGAAGGGAGATCTTTCAAGATGAATAATCACGAACGCATAGGATCTTTCAGACTACCAATCTTCAATGGGAACAAATTGGTATATTGGAAAATAAGAACCAGAGCCTATCTTCAGTCACTTGGAGCTGATGTTTGGGAAATTGTGGAAGGATGATATCAATTTCCAGTAGCAATACCCACAGATACAGTAGGTAAGAAGTTATATGAAACCAATGCCAAATAAGTCAATACTTTATTAGGAAGTCTGTTGGAATCAGAATTTGTCAAAGTCCTGCATCTCAAGACAACCAAAGAGATATGGGACAAAATCATTCAAAGCTATGAAGAAGACTCCCAAGTAAAATGTGCTAAGCTTCAATCTTTGAGAATTCAGTCTAAAACTCTTAAGATGCATAGTGATGAAAGTATTGCTAGTTACTTTTTACGTGTAGATGAGATTGTTAATTGTATGAAGAATCTGGCTGAAGAGATAAAGGAGGCTACTTTAGTAGAGAAAAGTTTGAGATATTTGTCTTTTAAATTTGAGTCAAAAGTATCTGCCATAGAAGAAAAGCAAGATATTTAATATATTACTGTGGTTCAAATTCATGGAATTCTAATTGCCTTTTAAATGAGGAAAGGAGGTCCATCAGATATGAGAGAAGTCGCTTTCAAAGCTTCAACAAAGGGAAAAGAAAAGGAAGAGCACAATGAATCAAGATATATTTCAAAAGATGAAGATGAGGTAAATTTTGTCAAGAAGCTTCAACGAGGTTCTGAAAGATTCAGAGGTAAGCTACCATTCAAATGATTTACTTGTGGTTGAGTTGGCCATTATGCTGCCAAATGTCCTCATAAAGATAACTATGAAAAAGGAAAGGAATATGCAAAAGGCAATAGAAAATAGGTTCTTAATAGAAGAATTTTCTATACCCATGAAGATAGTGATGGATTATCTATTAGTGATGAAGATGAAACCGAACAAGATTATAAGCTACTCATGGCTTATGACAATGATGAGTTTTTGGATGCCTTAAAAGAGGAAGACATTCTTGAAGAAATTACAAAACTCAAAATCTATTTGGAAGAAAAGAATAATATCATAGACACGTTGACACATCAACTCACTGAAAGAGATAAGTGCAATGAAAAATTAGAATGTGAAGTTGTGGGTCTAAGAAAAGAACTTGAGAAGACAAAATTTCTTAATCTTAGATTTTCTAAAGGATCTAAAACTTTAAATGAAATCATCAAATTTCAACGTTCTCCTTTTATCAAGACAGGTCTTGGATATACTGAAGAATCATCCCAATCAAAAAAGTCGTCAGCCTCCACCAGAAGCTTTCTTGATGCATCAAAGACTAGTGAATAGTATGTAAATCGTCAACAAAAGCCTAAAAGTACTCATCAGGTAAATCATGCTCAATTTACTCCAAGGATGAACATCAATAGAAGCATCAACCAACAGGTAAACAATGCCAAAATATTCTATGATCACATAAACTTCTTTAATGGACAATGTTTTTCATGCCATAACTTTGGGCATATGGCTGCTTAATGTGTTGCTTACAAAATTATCATGACTAGAGAAGCACGAAATCAAAGGAGCGTAACAAGATTAGAAAAGTTCCTATAATAACTTTTCTCCTCTTGAAGATGAAACTGAATGTTTGTTTTGTAATAACTTTGTTCATGAAGAATTTGAATCAAGGAGCAAATTTCAGCCAACACTTCAAAAGGAGAAAACATCATCAAATTCCAAGGTATGGAGAAAGAAGGAATTTCAATCAGAAAGATGTGGCATAGCTCTGTTTGCAGAAGGACAAGGAAATGAGTGGTACATTGACAGCTGATGCTCTAAACACATGATTGGTGATAAAGAGAAGCTTCATTCATATAATGCTTTAGAAAAGAAAAAGAGTGTCTCCTTTGGAAATGACACACCAACTGCCATTAAAGGTAAAGGTTCTGTTCATTTGAAAGAAAAGGTTAAAGCTGGAAATGTCATGTATGTTGAAGGGTTAAAACATAACTTGTTGAGTGTCAGTCAAATGTGTGATCAAGGAAATGAAGTTGTGTTTTGATCAGACGGATGTGTGGTTCGTGAGCTTGATACAGGAGAGACCATAATCAAAGGTACAAGAACTCCAAACAATCTCTACGTAATGAAAGGAGGACAAAAACAATGTTATCTAAGCAAAATCAATGAAAACTGGTTATGGCACAAAAGATTGGGGCATATAAGCTTTTCTCAAATAAGAAAAGCATGCAGGTTCAAGGTGGTCTGTGATCTTCCAGATATCAACATCCTAGAAAATACCATATGCAAACCATGTCAAGTTGGTAAGCATACCAGAGCTCATTTCAACGAAAAAGAAGGATCGACAAGCAAGCCTCTTGAACTCATCCATACTGATTTGTGTGGACCAACAAGGAAAAAGTCACCTCATGGAGAATAATACTTTATTTTATTCATTGATTATTTTTCTAGAATATGTTGGATTGGTATACTAAAGCATAAAGATGAAGCATTTGAAAAGTTTAAAGTCTTCAAAGCTTTAGTTGAAAATGAATCAGAGCGAAAAATCAAATGTCTGAGATCTGATCAAGGGGGAGAATTTAGATCAGATGAATTATTTGATTTTTGTGAACAACATGGAATAAAAAGGAAGTTCTTTATTGCCAGAACTTCTCAACAAAATGGCGTAGTGGAAAGAATGAATAGAACTATTCAACAAATGGATCGAGCTATGCTTGATGAATTTGAAACTCCTGCCACCTTCTGGGGTGAAGCTGCATTTGTTGCCACGACTATTCTCAACAAAGCTAATGTTCGGGTAAATAGTGATCAAACTCCATATGAACTTTAGTATGGTAAGCCTCCTACTATAAAACACTTGGTAAGTTTGAACTTAGAGCAGATGAAGGAATTCTTCTTAGTTTTTCATCTAGAAGTAAAGGATACAAATGTTATAATAAAAGACTTCAGAAAATTGTTGAAAGCATTGATGTAGTTATTGATGAAGCATGCAGAAATCCGGAACATATGAAATCAACAAAGGAATATGACAATGAGGAAGACAGTGAATGCTTTCCAGTATCAAATCAAAATGATATAGAGGAAGAAACTAATGAAGCATCAGAAGAAGACACAACATACAGGGAAAAGACTCTTTCCAGGTATGTTGAAAAGAATCATCCAGAATCTCAAATTCTAGGAGAAAAAGGGTCTGGAGTATAAACAAGAAGAACTCTTACAGAAACCTCCAGTTATCTAGCATTACTATCCTCCATAAAACCACATAATGTAAATTAAGCTAGCAAAGATGAATGTTGGGTTAAGGCCATGGATGAAGAACTTGACCAAATTGAAAATAATGATACTTGGGAATTAGTTCCTAGATCTCGTGATAAAAATGCTATAGGAAAAAAATGGACATTTAAGAATAAGTTGAATGAAAATGGAGAGGTTATTAGAAACAAAGCAAGACTTGTTTGTAAAGGGTATGCTCAACAAGAAGGTATAGACTTTGAAGAAACTTTTGCACCTATTGCCCGACTTGAAGCCATAATAATGTTTCTTGCTCTTTTAAGTTTTCGAAAATTCAAAGTATATCAAATGGATGTAAAATAAACTTTTCTTATTGGACATTTAGAAGAAGAAGTTTATATTGAGCAACCAAAAGATTCATTCTAGGAAATGATGCAAAACTTGTATGAAAGCTAAAAAAGGCTTTATATGGTATGAAACAAGCTCCAAGGGCCTGGTATTATCGCCTTGACAAATATCTACAACAACAAGGTTTCACAAAAGGTTATGCAGACAACAACTTATACACAAAGATTGAAAATGATAAATTGCTAATTATTGTTGTTTATGTTGATGATATCATCTTTGGTAGCAATGAAGAATCTATGAGTTAGAACTTTGTTTTAGTTATGCAACAAGAGTTTGAAATGTCCTTACTTGGCGAACGTAATTATTTTCTTGGTCTACAAGTATAACAAACAAAAGATGGTATTTCTTTCACAAACCAAACATCTCAAGCATATTCTGAAGAAATACAGAATGGAAGATTCTAAACTGATGATAGCTAAGCTGCTTTGATACAACAAAGTTGGATATTTACATTTTCCGTGCGTGGACTTGTGGGTTATGGGCCCACGTACATATATATTGGAAGCATTATAATTGGTGGACTTCACAACAAACTTGACCAATCATCGTCGGTCTTTCTTTGAACGCATATGGCCGGAACCCAAATAAAATTAAACTCGCGTTGATAACATATCAGGTCTACCCAGCGCGTTAGCCCATGCGAACATTTGAGCGTGATTATCATCCGATCAATCAACCAACGAACGATCACGATTATTGGAACTCAACAAGGTTTTAAGCCTGTTGTATAAAACCTTATTGCATCCATTTTTGGAATTAACGGCTACGCTTGTTAGCACGCGATATGCATCCGATCACCCATTAATGGATAGTTTGATCACTCTAAAGTTTAAACTCGTTTTAATGATTTTATTGGGTCCATTTTTAGAATTAAACTTCAGCGCTTGTTACCACATGATGACCGTTAGATTTGTTGGATCTGCTGGGTCTGCTTGATTGGACAACTATGATGGTTCCTTCAAGCTCTTACGATTTTTGTCAGGGTTCTATCATTCCACCAATATTGTCCGTCGATCTAGACGATCCGACGGTGCCGCTGTGTTACTCAATCGACTCCAGTTTCGATTGAAACTCTTCTCGGTTTGCTTATTGGTGGAATTACGTTATAACATAGATCTATCTCTGCCGTACTTGTTTAAGGCAAAGTTCATAGGAACTTCATCCTTTACACTCGCACAAACATAATTCACAACTTATAATAAAGAGCAATACTTAAAGCATACACAGACACACAAAACTCATTTACACGCAGATGTATAATAACACGTATATTTCCATTATATACATAATTTGATTATAGACTGTTATGAAACCAGATCACAAAAAGATAGAAAAGAAAGATAAATGCCTTAGAATTCAGCCTCCTCGAGGGGCCAACCTCCTTTACATTAGACAAATGAACAATTCTTGGATGATACAAATGACAAGACCTCATTTCTATATATAGGAGTCTAAGGGGTCATAATATAATCAGAGTCGACATAATAATAATAATGTAAGGGCACAATAGTAACAATAGTGGGCTTCTATGGGGCACAATAGTAACAATATGGGGACTACATGGGTACAAAAATATAATAAGGGGGTTGTACTAATAACAATAAGGGGTTACACTAGTAGTATAGGGGCCTAACATTCCCCTCTCCTTCAAAAAGTGTTGTCCTCAACGCTTGAGTAGTTCTTGATGCTTCTGTATAAAATTCTTGTCCTCCCATGTGGAATCTTCAGCAGGTAAGTTCTTCCATTTGATGAGATACTCTGAAATTGATCGATTTCGTAGCTGCCGAGTTCTTGTTTCTGTGACTGCTCCAGGTTCCAATATGATTTTTCCTTCCTCTTCAAGTTCTGGAAATATTGTTTGAATTGAAATCTTCTGCAACTTTTGAATGAGTGGCCGTACTTCTTCGTCCTTCTTCCATTCATCCCTTGATTTGTTAATCCAATTTGGTTGGATAATAGAAATAGCACAAAACAATGCTTCGACATCCTCATCCTTTCTTGAGAGTGCATCTGCAACAAAATTTTTCTTCCCTTTTCTATAGATGATGTCAAAGTCATAACCCAACATATTTGTGACCCATCTTTTTCTGTTCTTCTAAAGATAATAGTTGTTCTAAACTGTATTTAAGACTATCATGATCCATTTTTACCTTGAAGTGTCTTCCCATTCGGTAAGGTCGCCATTTCTTAAGTGCATGTAGTATTGCCAACATTTCCTTCTCATAAATAGCTTGCTTGAAATGTAGCAGTAAAAATACCCAATCACCTACATCAAAACATTTTTCACTACGATGTTGACCTACCTGTTGTTTCATTCGATTTTGCACCAAAGTGGCATTATCCTTTAAAAGTTGGAGAACTTGTTGTTGATGCTCGATGTGATCTTTCACTGCTTGAACCTTTTTCTTCTTGATATGTCCTTCTATCTTTAGAGTTTGAGGAGCAGTAATTTCTTCAAATGCTTTACAAGATATGGTCAGATTCATTTCTTGATGCTCGATGTGATCTTTCACTTCTTGAATTTTTTTTTCTTGATATGTCCTTCTATCTGGATAGTTTGAGGAGTGGTAATTCCAGCCAATGCATTACAAGATATGGTTGGGTTCATTTCTTCTTTCTTGATATGATCTTTCACTTCTTGAACCTTTTTTTTCTCGATATGTCCTTCTATATCGAGAGTTTTAGGAGTGGTAATTCTTGCCAATGCTTTACAAGATATGGTCGGATTCATTTCTTCTTTCTCTGGGGTTGGGTCCTGGCATATATCCTCTTCTTTTGATGTTTCTTGATCCTTTTCTTCCTCCTCTTCATACTCTATGTAAAATAATTTCTTCTCAGCACACTTATGACCTTTAGTGCATTTGCTATCACAATTGTAACAAAGCCCTTTTTCTCTTTTTTCTTCCAATTGTTGTGGTGTAACCCTTGTAGATTGTGGAAGGCTAGGAGAAACAACACTTCCATATTTGTAGTTGTGAGGGGTAGACTTCCTTGTTGCCATAATTTTGCTTTCCAGTTTGTAACAAAGCCCTTTTTCTCTTTTTTCTTCCAATTGTTGTGGTGTTGCTCTAAAGAAGGTGTTGCTCTTTGTATTCTCATAATGTGCTATAATTTCCTCCGTGAAAATTGACCACATAACAAGTTGTTTACGAGAACAAAGCCCTTTATACCATAAAAATTGATCTTGTTCTAAGTATGAAGATGCAATACATACCTTTTGTAATAGTGGTACACCATGTAGATTAGAATACTTCTCCATCTGTAGTATCAAATTTACCGGATCCTTGCCATCAAACTTCCTCATCTCGCTTTTTCTTGATTTTAGGAGCTTGATCTTGAAACGACTGTAACTCTGTACTTTCGGATCTTTAAGTTCTAAAATTGCGACCTACAGTAGCCCTCTGCGTCCTCTTTTCCAATGCCACCAGTCTGATTGAATTTAGATTCTGCAAGAAGGAGTTATGCACAATCTCCCAAGATGACCTGATTATATACCTTTTCGGAAGAGCGAACTTGTATGAAGTGCCACATGTCACTATTTTGACTTTAGGATCTGAAACATATATATAGGAAGCTACAATCTGTCCTATTTCTGTAACTTCTTACGAAATTTCAATCTGATGCTCAAAATGAAAAATATGACTATTTTCCCCAGGTCACCTATTTGGAATGTAATTCGGGAGTTTGCATAAATGCCAACTTCCTCAGATCATATCTCCACAAATATAGAACGAAAAACTCTAAAATTTGGACCTGAGATTCACCATGATTTCAATCCAGATGTTTTTTTTTTTAGCATCTGAAACATCGTAGAAAAAAAATTTATAGCGAAAATGCCACGACGACTTGTTTGGAGCAACGAAACCCTAGAATCCAAAGCTCTGATACCAAATGTTATGAAACCAGCTCATAAAAAAATAGAAAAGAAAGATAAACGCCTTAGAATTTAGCCTTTTTGAGGGGGAAACCTCCTTTACATTAGACAAATGAACAATTATTGGATGATACAAATGACAAGACTTCCTTTCTATATATAGGAGTCTAAGGGGTCATAATATAATCAGAATCGACATAACAATAATAATGTAAGGGCACAATAATAACAATAGTGGGTTTCTATGGGGCACAATAATAACAATAGTGGGTTTCTATGGGGCACAATAGTAACAATATGGGGACTACATGGGTACAACAATATAATGAGGGGGTTGTACTAATAACAATAAGGGGTTACACTATAGTATAGGGGCCTAACAGACTAAGGCCTCACTACCTGAGCCACAAATTACCCCTGTGACTACATTGTCTCCTTTTTTCTCTCTCTCACAACATATACTCTCTTTATATAGGAAATTACAAAAGCCTGGATCATCTAAGATCCACGATTTTCTCCTAAAAATCGCCTAAATCTCTCTATTTACATACATGGAAGATAATTACATTAAATAAAGCCTTCTAGAGACTTATCAATTCCATCAATTTAGCTCTTTTTAAACAAAATTTGCCCCGGTTTACAATGATTGTCCACGTTTCCTCTTTCATAGCTTTGGATTCTGATTTTAATGAAGGGTGCTTAGATTCTCCTGCGTCAGACTCCCAAGGCACAAAAATTTATGACCTCTTGGTCATATGCTTTCTCCACCCCTTAGCAATTCTACCCACATCCTCTGTGGAATCGCCTTTATGATCTTTCTGTGAGCTGCAACAAAACCTCTGCAGTAACAAGTCCTCCTTGCTACACGATACCTCACCAAGATTCTCTCCTCTGAGCTTAGTCTTTCGACATCTCTCTAGTTCTCTCTTCTTTGGAACCATATGAGCACTCCTTCCTCTAGGTTGTTGCAATATTCTCACCTTCTTCTGTCGCTATCTGTACGTTAACCCGTGCACACATTCGAGCGCGATTACCGTCCGATCAATCAACCAACAAATGATCACGATTATCAGAACTCAACGAGGTTTTAAGCCCGTTGTATAAAACCTTATCGCGTCCATTTTTGGAATTAATGGCCGCGCTTTTTGGCGCACGATATGTGTCCGATCACCCATTAACGGATGGTCCGATCACTCTAAAGTTTAAATTCGTTTTAATGATTTTCTCGGGTCCGTTTTTAGAATTAAACTTCAACGCTTATTACCACACAATGACCGTTAGATCTGTTGGATCTGCTGGGTCTTCTCGATTGGATGGCTATGATGGTTCCTTCATGTCCTCATGATTTTTGTCAGGGTTCTCTCGTTCCACCAATATTATCTGTCGACCTAGAAGATTCGACGGTGTCGCTGCATTACTCAATCGACTCCAGTTTCGATTGAAACTCTTCTCCATTTTCTTATCAGTGGAATTACATTATAACATAAATCTATCTCTGCCGTACTTGTTTAAGGCTAAGTTCATAGGATCGTCCTTTACACTCACACACACATAATTCACAACTTACAGTAAAGAACTATACTTAAACCATACACAGAAACACAAAACTCAGTTACACGTACATGTAAAATAACACGTATATTTCCATTATATACATAATTCGATTATAGACTAAGGCCTCATGGCCTGAACCACAAATTACCCTTGCGACTACATTGTCTCCTTTTTTCTCTCTCTCACAACACAAACTCTCTTTATATAGGAAATTACAAAAGCGTGGATCATCTAAGATCCACGATTTTCTCCTACAAATTCTAAATCTCTCTATTAGCATACATGGCAGATAATTACATTAAATCAAGCCTTCTAGAGACTTATCAATTCCATCAATTTAGCTCTGTTTAAATAGAATTTGCCCCGGTTTACAATGATTGTCCACGTTTCCTCTTTCACAGCTTTGGATTCTGATTTTAATGAAGGGTGCTCGGATGCTCCTGCATCATAAACCAGTACATACTCCAATGGTAACAGGATGTAGTCTCAACTCTAACGATGAATCACCTACAGTGAATCAACCAGCATACAGATCTATGATTGGAAGTCTGCTTTATCTAACAGGTACCAGATGTGATATAATGCATGCAGTAAGAATTGTTGGGAGGTTCCAAACAAATCCAAAGGAATCACATCTTTAGGCTATAAAAAGAATATTCAAATATCTTCAAGGAACTCAAGACTTTGGTCTATGGCATCCTAAAGATATATATCTTACTCTTCATGCATATACAGATGCAGATTGGGCAGGGAATATTGATGATCAAAAAAGCACTAGTGGAGGTGCATTCTATATGGGATCACGGTTAGTGCCTTGGTTCAACGAGAAACAAAGTTTGATTGCCTTATCTACAATTGAAGCGGAATATGTCGCTGCTGCATCTTGCTGCACACAACTACTTTGGATGATGCAAACAATGCAAGATATTCAAATCACATGTACTCCACCCATATCCATTCTATGTGATAATACAAGTGCCATTAGTATTTCGAAAATTCCAGTCATGCACTCCAAGACCAAGCACATACCCATTAAGTACCATTTTCTATGAGAATAAGTGCTTGAACAAAAGGTTAAATTGGAGTATTTTCCCTCTAAAGAACAGGTTGTCGACATATTCACCAAACCTCTTCCCAAAGAAACATTTGAACATCTTAGACAAAAGCAGGGAGTAGTTTCTGCATCATCCTACTGTTAAATCTAGTTTTTTAGAGGAATGTTCCTATATGCGGGTTTCATGAAGGATAGTCGCGTATATACGCGATTTTTTGTGGGTGCAGAAGCGTATATGTTTTTTCTGATAGAAAAAAAGTGGGTCAAACTATGATATGGGTGCTCAGTTTGATATTGATGATTACAGTCTGCTGATATGATTTGTTCATTGATTTTTATCTAACTGATGAAGATGCCTTGATGAATGATTTGTTGACAATGCACAAGTAGCACAAGTTCAGGGGGAGCATTAGCCTTATCAAACATTCTACATTGTTGGCATTATGGTTGCTGATTTTAGCTATGGTTTCAGATATTCATATCAATTGTTGCATAGGTCATGTAGAGATCTATGGTGTAATATGTATCCTTTTGTCATAGTCTATTTTTGAATAATTTGTATCCCCTACTATGCATGGGAAGGATGATGTAATAATTGCTATATTTCAGTCATGTATAAAGAATTGGTATATCCCCACTTGGTTGGGTGGATGAGTCAAATTTGGTGTATCCCCAATTGGTTGGGTGATTGATGTATGTATGAGTCATTGGTGATAAGGCCATACTCACATAGTTGAGTTATAGAGTCATGTTATTATTTTGAAAAATATCTCTGAAGACTCTGCATGTACTCAGGGGGAGCATAGACAACATAGTGTATCTCAAAGGGGGACAATATCTTGGTCTGCCCTTTGCCCTTGATGTCAAAGGGGGAGAGTATTTTGGTGTTTCTTGATATCTCTAACAATTTCTACAACTTGCAGTAATCAACACCAATATGGTTTCCATCAAGTCCAAAGGGCGAGATTGTTGGCATTATGATACATGTATTGTCCTTGATGGCAACTCACTCAGGACAATTCATATTTGATAAAGGACAACTCACATTGCAACAAGTCAATTCAGAGGTAACAGGGCAGTGGTACAAAAGAACAGGAAGCTGGAACAAAGGAAAACAGATCAGAATCAAGAAGTTGAAGAAGAAGGATGATTTAAGTCAGTTTAAGATGTATATGCAGGTTCACCTTATCTAATTAGCATATACACACTGGTTCACAGAAAAAAAGGTGCGTATACGTATGCACACACTTTCACAAGAGTAAAATCACGTATGGGTTGGAAAATCAAGAAAATTTAGGATTAAAGAATACTAAGGGTCAATACCATGGTATTAACCCACAACATTGAGCTGAGTAATGGTTATTTGATCCCGTCGAAGAATACCACAGGCTCTAAGTGTTGTTTTGGTTCGAGGTATTAAGGAAGGCCAAAAACTATATAAGGAGGAGAAGATAAAAGGGTCATGTGTGCAAGGGAAAGGGTTTCTCAGGAATTTTATGTTGCAGGGCCTATGATTATGATATGATTTGAAATATTTTGTGCACCTTGGATATAATGTTGGATCAAGATCATGAGACCTAAAATGACTTATCATTATATGATCTAATATTGGTTGGGCTAGATTTGATTGCTTACGCATGTATTATTCTTTAAATGTCATGATTTGGGTATGTCTGAAGTCTAGAATAGCAACGAAATTGTAAGTTAATTTTTGCATATCTATACACTAGTTCACCTTGGTAAAGGCGCATATACATGCAGGTTCAACTCTTCCAAGTAGCGTATGACAAAGAAAAGCCTGTTGTTTAGAAATGACTGATCTATCTAATCAGTGCTGCTGTTTTACTGCTATTTGTCAATGAAGTCTTCTTAGATCTAAAAGTAAAACTGAATGCACAAGGAGTTTGTGTCTGATTGATTGATTGATTAAGTGAGAAGGGTTATCTTTGCTACTAACTATCTAGATCTTTACAAATTGATAGTTGATGATTAGAATATTATTGACTGGTACAAATTTGAATAAGAAGTTTTTGATTCAGTGTTTTTGGAGCTATACTCAGGTTTTGTTACAGGAAGTGGCGTATACACACAGGTTGGGTTCATTAAAGTAGCGTATACATTCTGATGTATGATTTTTGAGGTTGCAGTTGGTCCGGAATGATGATGCAGGTTTCTGGGTTCAGCACTGTGTTCTCATGACAATGATCTGACTGTTTAGATTAACTGATTGTTGGTTGATGGAGTTTGCATTTCAAAGTTCTGATAGGTCCAGTGTGGAAATTTGATGAAACGAGGCCTTCGTACTGTGTTTTTGTGTACTAGGAGCATGTAGTCTGAAAACTAATGAAACGTGGTCCCTGTAGTGGCCAATCTAGGGTGCTAGATTAGACTAGATTTATTATCAACCAGGGTAGGTAAACTCAGAGGCACGCATCTAAAGTCTATAGACCTAAAAGGATCTCGGCTATCTAACTAAGTGTTTACTGTGGCAGGTTAAAGCACTCGTTTACAGGAGGTTAAAATATGTTTCCTCTCACACTTTAGCACTCAGGTCATCTAGTTTATCTAACTGTCCTAAAGATACAATGTATTGCTAGGCTGAGCTTTCAACCCTCTTACAAGGATGTTATGCACAAAAGCTCTTTATAGCTAACACTAAGCATTCATGAAAATCAAAAGCACACTGAATTTTAAATGCATGGAAACAGAGTCTACAGAGATGCTTTGAAATCTAATGATCGATCAAATGTTTTACAAGATATTGTTCAATGATCTAACAATCAGATCTTCAAGTTATCACCATAAATATCATTTGCAAGAATTCCTAATCAAATCGATAAACTCACAGACATGGAAATAACATTAAACACTATGCACACTATTCAAATTCAAAACGCTATGGAAATGAAATTAACAGTATACCAATTCCACGTAGGGCCCGTCCACGTTTCACTGGCACACTGAAGAAACTTCAAGCAACGAGAATGTTAACACATAAGCACTGTTGGAGTAAAACAGTGACTGTAATTAAGTTCTGAAGATTGAAATCACATACAAGAGCAGTGTTTAGAAATAATACACAGAGATAATAATCGTTTTTGAAACAATACAATACGCAGTCTTTATCTGCTTGTCTCCTATCTAAATCGAATGTACATACATTAAGTAGATGTTTCTGCTTTTACAAAAGAGTGATTTTTGTCCTTTCTAAACTAAACCGATTTCCAAAAGCAAAACGAAATCAGTTTGGGAAACCATGGCTTTTTGCTGCCTTTGTGACCAAAAGGGCTGGGTTTGACCAACATTGAACGCATATCCAGGAGCGTTAGATTTGCTGTTGAATCGATTTTTCACCATGCATGTACATTCCAGATCACATTCCTATCCATTGCTTTGACTTGCCTGTCATGCCACATGTCACATCATAAACCATTTACAGGAAGTTATGACATCTTGTAATCTTTTTGTTGAAAATTCCTAATTTCTAACATAAAAATTCACAAATTAATTTTAATGTAAACTAACAACTATAATGCTATTGATTAATCAATTTCGATGGATATGAGGGGTTTATGGAAGAAAAAGATAGACAAATGATGGTGTTTCTAGAAGAAAAGGATGGCAATGAAATGGTACCAACATCTCCCCTAAGCTCAATGATTTAGCATGTCCTCATGCTAATCCTGATGTACTCCCTTTATACTCTATTCCTGCCTGTGCCTCTGCTGCTTGTAACAATGCATCTATATTCTTTTGAGCTTGGGCATCCTTCTGAATGTGGAGCTTATGTTTCAAATTCTTGTATTTCTCTTTGAGAGCTTTCTTTTGAGTATACCATTTGGTTGCCCACTTGCAAATGTCGGTTTGTTCAGCCTCGAGTTCTTTGATTTGCTCCTTCAACTTTTCATTTTTCTGCTGAGTCTCCTTGCTCTGAGCTCTCAACATTTCATTCTCTTTCTTGATGACCTTCTCTAGCATGTTGGCCTCCATCAGTTCTTCTTTTAACTTTTCAATTTGTTTTTCTAACCTCCTTTGTCTCTTGTTTGCAGGTGGTGACTCTTTCCCTTGTCTGTTTTTGCTCTCAACTTCCATTTCGGCTTCCGGTCTAGGCTGTGAATGAGCACTACTCTCAATGTCCATCGGTGCATGTGCATTTGACTCCGGTTGATCTTCTTGTGTTTGGGTCTTTTGTCTTCTCCTTGATCTTCTTGTATATGTAGTGAAAATCTTGTCTTGTTCAATTTTCTAGGCAGCTTCTTGCCTCATCTTTCTCGTCCTTATACTACTGCTGGGTGGAGGGACATTGCTTGTCTTGTGCACAGGGATTTCCTCATGAATGTCAAGCATAAATCCTGAGTGCTCTTGCTGTTCCTGTTCATCTTCTCCATCTTTGATTTGATTGGCAACCAGAAATTCCTTCCATGTTTTCCCCCTCCTCTGCACTTCAAATTCAATTAGAATTTTAATTAAGCCAAAATGACATAAACTTTTATCTTCATTACCCTTTTGCTTTTGAATAGTTTTTGACATCTTAGTCAAGCTCTGTAAGAGGATGTAAGGTAAACTGACGGTGCATTGCCCTTTTATGTGCAACAGGAGTTTGATGTGATATAAATAGACTATGTTGTAATGACCCTCACACGTAACAAATTTCTAAATAATATACACCATTTCATCCCATGGGTGCATCAACCAGCTCCTAGGGACACCCTTTTTCCAGTTAACAGATGAAACCCTCGACCTAGACATGAATTGGGTCCATGATTTTTCCTTTAATTGTTTTGTTTTGAAATATTTTTCTCCTTCTGGGCTGATCCCCAAGGATTGTGCTATGGTGTCTTCTGAAATCCTAAAAGAGAAGTTGCCTATCAATGCTTTCTCTCCATTAAATGTAAAGGAAAACTGCTTAGTTACTTCTTCATTGTTCCCATTAAACTTTTCCAGGAAGGGTAGCCATTGCTTTTCCCTTAAAATTTTAATACAGTCATCATGATACTGGGAACTATCAAATGTATTAGGCTCTGCTCTATTAGTCATTTTGACAATGAAACTCCCGTTCTAACCCTCCTCATTTATGCTTAATAGTTCAACAAGGGTCTCTTGATTTGTTACCTCTGTTTTTCGCTCCACTCAATCAACCTGGTAGCGCCCTCTGTTCTCGGGGTCAGCTTCTTCAATGGCTTAGGCAGCGACCAGATGAATGTCCTTGGATTATGGCGGAGGTGGAAACCCTTGAGCCCAATTACTATGCTCTCCTTTCGTAGCACCTGCTATTCTCGGCCTTCTTTGAAATCACAACGTTTGAATTACTAGTATGGAACGCCCTTTTTACAAACTGAGAATGAAATGGAACTTTAACAACCGACTTGACCCAATTCACTATAATGAGAATGATAGAGTGTATTCATATTACAAAGACAGAGGAGTAGCTGTACTGGGTTGTATAGGTACCATCATGAGAACGTCGTAAGCATATATGGAGTGCTGGAGTGATGATAACGGATAGTTGTTTGCATGAGTCGACTTGGGTCGAACGATCATGTTATAACTTGGCCGATTAAAAAAAAACAATGAATGAAATCGTTGAACACTTGGCTTTCCAATGATTCAACACCTGTCCCTTGCTAATTGATACTTGGCCGATTAGGAGAATGTTGGACCGATAATAAGGTTGGATGGCCGATTCAAGAATAAGGAGTTAATGGCAAGGTTTGAAGGGTGGTGTAGGAGAATATTTAAAAAATCGTAGGAGGAGTATGGTGATAGGCTAGGGTGTGTTTGGAAATGATAGTAGTTAGGAATATGACAAGGGTGATGGGTATAGGGGTGTTTTTGAAATTGATCATAAGAAATCATAGTCATCACATTTAACACTAAAATAATCCAAGAATTTAAATGTTAAAAATAAAAATTACAACAATACATTACACTTTATTGATTGATCAAGGGTTGAGTTGGCATGCATAGGTAGGACTGATCTTTATTGTTCAGATATGACTAATCTTCATTGTCCATAACAGGTCCCTTCTGAGATGAATTTGGATACAACAGGTTCCTCTGAGATCTGGAGAATGTTTGTGTAGCTTCTTTGAAATCTGGAAAAGAACTATGTGTGTGCAACTTTCTTGATCTTTGGTGTTGATGGAGTCTCGGTGATAAGCAACCTTTGAAATTCTGTTGAAACCTTGTTGAAGCTTTGCTGAAGTAGCTTGAGATAGCAGTCTTTAACAGGTCCCTTTGATGTTTGTTGAACAGGTCCCTCTAATATTAGTGTTGGTAACATAATCTTTTGAACAGGTCCTACTGCATTTACACTTTGAACAGGTCCCTCTGATTAGAACAAAGACAAAAACAACTTCTTTATTGAAATACTGAAGTGCTGAAACAAACTCTTTAGAAATTTACAGTGAGGAGATGGGATAAGGAGGACAAAAATGCTGATGCTTCTCCCCCACTAAAGCTTTGACTTGTCCTCAAATGATTATTGAAGCTATGAATCAAACAGGAAATAAATAAAACAAGGAATTCTTACCAGCCAAAGAATTGGTTTTCAAGTAAGAATTCTGGGTTAGAGTGTGCCAGAGTCTGGTTTTCACATCTAAACCATTATTATTTTTTTATATATAATTTTTTTATTTTATTATTATTATTATTTTTTATTTTTTTATTTTATTTTTTAAATTGAAATGAAATGAACTAAGGTAGAGATATCACAGCTGAAGGCTGCAATATCTCAACCTCCCTTTGCTGAGATACAGTTTGAAGAAATTCTTCCTTGCTGATGGGCTTATGGTAAAGTTTGACAATAAAGGGGTGGCCTTCTCCATCAATGGTAATAAGCTTGACTGATCCATTTTCATAAACTTGAACTATTTCGTATGGGCCCATCTAATGTGTGGTAAATTTGGCTTTATGATCTCTGAATTTAGAGTCAAAGAGTAAAGCCTAGTCTCCTTCTTTAAACTGTTTCTTCTTGATGTGTGCATCATGCCATTGCTTCCTTTGTTTCTGCATTAGGAGTGTTGTCTCCTCTGCTTGCTGCCTCATTTCATCCAGCTGGTTCAAGTGCTGAATTCTTTCTTGTTGGGCTTCATTAAGATCAATTCCTAAATTTGCAGCCATCTTATAAGTGTGTATTTGAAATTCAAGAGGAAGCATTACCTCTTTGCCATACACCAACTGATATGGTGTAAATCCTATAGTGTTCTTCCACGTGATTCTATAAGCCCAGAGTGCATCTTTGAGCTTCTCTTCCCAATTCTTTCTGTTCATTGCTACGGTCTTAGTGATAATTCCTTCCAAAGTTTTATTTGTGGATTCCACCTGGCCATTGGCCTGTGGATGGTAAGGTGTACTTTTTCTGTGCTTGATTTGATATTTTTCTGTGATGTCTTTAACTAGCTTTGAAGTAAACTGAGTACCTTGATAAGTCATTATCTCCCTTGGTACTCCATACCTTACAAAAATCTCTTCAAAAAGGAAGTTTACCACTGTTTGTTCAGTTGCTTGGACTAGTGCTTTGGCTTCAGCCCATTTTTTTACGTAATCAGTACATACTAGGATGTACTTTTTACCTTTAGAAGTTGGATTGATGGGTCCTATGAAGTCTAGAGCCCATTTTTCAAATGGCTCTAAGTGTACTTGAGGGTGAAGTGGCATTTCATCTGTAGCTGTTGGCCTACCCATTCTTTGACAGCTATCACAACTCTTCACATACTTCTTGGAATCCTTAAAAATAGATGGCCAGTAGTATCCAAGACTAAGAATCTTGAATGCTGTTCTTTTAGCTGCAAAATGCCCACCACACGGTTCATCATGGCAATATTTTAAAATATCAATTATTTCATCATTTCTTACACATCGTCTAATAATCATATCATAACCAGTGTAAAATAAATCTCCATTAACCCATGAGTATCGAGCACTTTGTTTGATTAGCCTCTTCTTTTCTTTTGGAGTAAAATATGGAGGTGTTCTTCCTGTGGACAAATAGTTGGCCAAGTCAGCATACCAAGGATTCACTATTGAAATTGTAAATAAATTTTCATCTGGAAAAGAATCTTCAACCGGAACAACCTCACCTGAATTTTGCAGTCTAGAAAGAAAATCTGCCACCTGATTCTCTTTACTTGGTCTATCTAACACTGTGATATTAAATTCCTGTAATAATAACAACCATCTGGTAACTTTGCCATTAGTTATTAGTTTATTCATTAAATACTTAATGGCAGAATGGTCAGTATGTACAAAAACCTCATAACCAGTTATATAATGTCGGAATTTATTCACAACATGTATGATTGCAAGCATTTCTTTTTCAGTGACTATGTAGTTTAGTTCTGCAGGTGTTAGATCTTTACTAATGAAATAGATGGCATAATGAAAAGACTCCTCTTTTTGGCCTAGTGAGGCACCTACTGCAGTATCAGATGCATCTGTAAAGATGTGAAATGGTAGGTTCCAGTTAGGTCTTTTAAGACTGGTGTGATTGATAACTTTTCTTTGAGTGTTTCAAATGCTTGCTGACAATTCTCATCCCAGTTGAAAGGTGTATCTTTTGCTAGAAGTTTAAACATAGGTGAAGCTATTTTACTAAAATGTTCAATAAACCTTCCGTAATAGCTTGCATACCCAAGGAAACTTCTTACCTCTTTTTGAGTCTTCGGAATTGGCAAATTGACAATGATCTGGATTTTTGATGGATCAAATTTAATGCCTTGAAAAGAAATATAGTGGCCTAATACTATCCCCTCATTTAACATCATAAAACACTTTTCATTGCTCAGGGACATATTAGCTTCAATACATCTCTTCAAATTTTTTTCAAGATTCTATAATGCATGCTCAAATGAATTACCATACACTGAAAAATCATCCATGTAAACTTCAACACAATCATGAACTAAATAAGCCAAAATAGCTAATACAGCTCTCTGAAATGCAGCTGGAGCATTGTAGAGTCCAAATGGTAAAACATTATAAGCATAAGTGCCCCAAGGACAAGTAAAAGTGGTTTTGTCCTGGTCCTCTAAGGCTATCCTGATCTGGTTGTAGCCACTGAAACCATCAAGAAAAGAGAATGATGATTTCCCAGCTAATGTGTCTAGCACTTGGTCAATAAATGGTAGTGGAAATAATCTTTGAGGGTTGCTTTGTTCAATTGTCTGTAATCAACACAAATCCACCACTTACCATTTTTCTTGGGCACTACTACCAATGGGGATACCCACTGACTGTCAGAGATAGGATAGATAAAATTGACTTTCAACAGTTTTTGTAATTCCTCTCTAACAATATCTTGAAGCATGGGATTCATTCGTCTCTGCGGCTGCCTCACTGGTTTGATATTACTATCCGTATAAATATGGTGAGTGCATGTTTCAGGGTGAATTCTGTGCATATCGTTGTAGTCCCAAGCAAATGCTTTCTGGTATTTTCTCAATAATTGAATCAATTCTTCCTCCTGAGATGAGTCTAGGTGAGTTCCAATATTCAAAGTTTTTCCCAGACTAATCTCTATGGTCTTGCTCTGTGTGTTTGTGATAGATTGAATGGGAAAAATGTTCTGAAATGTTGTTTGCAAAGATTGAATGGTGCATGTTTCCTAAAAATTTTGTGCCAAAAGTTCATCTGCAGCATGATATTAGTCATTTCTCAATTTTTCAGAAACATCAGGTTGAGAAAGGAACAATTCTACCAGATCATCATTATTATGTTCTTGAAAATCATAGATTTGGTTGATGCTGAAAATAGATTGAACTTCTTCCTTGTCATTGTATTTATCGTCAAGCCATAAATTGTGTGCTACTGCTGGTGATTGTGCTGATGGGTAAAGAGTGAGTTGTTTTCTTTCAGTTCCTCGTGAAATGATCATATTACCCAATCGACATCCTATGAATGCATCAATAATTGCTAACCATGGTCTACCAAGGATGATATGGTGTCCTCCTAAATTGGATTTTGGCTGAAGAACTAAAAAGTCCACTGGATACTCCCAAGAGTCTAGTGAAACAATTATGTCTCCAAAATCCCTTCAGGAATCACTTTAGACCTATCAGCGAGTTCTAGAACAATTGTTGTGTGTTGCAAGTTTGTGAGCTGGAGTGTTTTCATGGTTTAAAGAGTCATCACATTTATTGCGGCCCCAAGGTCAATTAAGGTGTTTGGAATATGTATGTTGTTAATGATTGTAGTGACTCTGGGAATACCAGGATCAACATACTTCTCCATTGAAATGGTGTTTGTCATAAGGCCAGCCAAATGTCCGATAACATGAATGGTTTGTGGATCAACTCTTTTCCTAGTAGGCTTTTTAAGGCACAGTTCTTTGATGGCTTTAGTATATATGGGAATGTCTTTTATGGCTTGTAGTAGTGGAATTTTTATATAGACATTCTTTAGCTCATCTAAAACATCAAACTGTGGTATAGACATGGGAAGTTTTGCTTGGACCAATATGTCTGGAAAAGGTGGTGGATGCAACGATTGCATTTGTTTATTTTTGATGTCATCATTTTGTTTCCTTTGAATTGGAGTTTCATTTTCATTTTCTTCGTTTTCTTCTTGTTTGTCAGCTGTTGGAGATTCTTTGTGAAGTATCTTACCAGACCTCAAATTGATATTTTGCAAGGGTAATGTGGGATATGAGGGTCCCTCATCTACATTGTAAGCTGGTCTCTCTGCTCTGTTATTTGGATTTGGTATAGGTTGAGCAGGGATTTGAGTAGGTCTAGGAGGTTGTGGGTTAGATGGAAGTTGTAATTGTGGTGGATTTATTGGTGGAGGAGCAGGTAATGCTTGTTGAGTGGGTTGGGATTGATGTGGGTAAACAACTTGTTGCTGAGGATATTGCTGATATGGTTGAGGATATGGCGAATATGGCTGATGATATTGTTGATATCGCTGCGAATATGGTTGGTATGGTTGAGGATATGATTGATATTGTTGAGAGTATTGCTGAGATGGTCTCCATTGTTGTTGTGGGTAATTTTGGCGCTACCATGGCATGCGTACATTCCACGAATTCTGAGCATACATCTGATCATGTGCAGGAAATTGCAAATTCTGGTTTGGGAACATACCTTGAGGTGCAGGTTTTGATTGCCATGGTCTCTTTGCGCCCATGAAATACACATTTTCCATATCTGTGTTAGCTGCCATATTACAATTTTGCAAAACCTTAACTTTAGAGCAATGAAATATATCATGATTTTCAGTACAAAAGGCACAAACTTGAATGTTTTCTAATGGGCAGTCTTTTAAGGCATGTTTCTTCCGGCATTTTGGACAAAAGATAGCCATCATTTGATCTTCCTCTTCTTGTCTTTTCTTAGCTTTGAGAGTGTTAATTTGAGTTCCTAAGGTACTCAATAGATTTGTTTTGAATTCCTCTAACAGGTTTCCTATTTCAGCTCTTGTGACACTTGCTGATGCAGATTTTGTGGCTTTGGATGATATGGTTCTTTTTCCAATTTTGGCTTTGCTCCTAGAATACTTTTCACATAACTTAACAATTTCTTCAAAAGGTAAAGTGGAAATATCACCTTTGCCCATCAAATTAAGATCATCTAAGTATTCCTCTCGAATTCCCTTCAAAAATATTGTTCGAATCAGATCAAGAGGCATGGTTCTGTGTTTTGATTTTTGTAAATTGTAAACAAACCGCTCTAAGTACTCTAAATTTTCATCCTCTTGTTGGTTCACCCTAAAGATATCATCTTTGGAATCTTTCGATCTACAATAAGGTTGGTATTTCTTTAGGAATATTCTTCTCATGCCATCCCAATTAGTTATCGCATGTTCACCAAGCCCCATGAACCATCTTAATGCTGATGCTTTTAATGCTGCTGGGAAGAGTCTAAGCCTATGGGCATCATCTGTGTAACCATATGTTCGACATACAATGTCAAACTCAAACAAGAATGAATCTAGGTCTTTTGAAGCCATGCCATAAAAGTTTGGTAGCACAGATGGAGGTATGTTTTTCATTTTTATTTTGTCATCCTCTTCTGGTTCTTGGATAGGAAATTTAAAGGTTTACTCTTCCTCTTGACCTTGATTTGGTGGTCCTCTTTCTGATCCATGTCCTTCTTCAGCCATTTTGATAGGTTCCTCTGTTGATTTAATTTCTTGTTCAGTGTCACTTGTTTCAAATAGAAGTTCAAGGAAATATTGTTGAGTTACTATGCTACTTTCTCCTTTTATAGAGGATTCAGGGAAATGTTTCTTCTGTGATTTGTGTGCTAATAGAATTTGCCTCTCGATGAGTGTGAGTCTTTGCCCTGATTTCTGTTTATCCTCTAATTTTTTTATGGTGACTTCCTCAGCTGATGTTGTGTCTTCAACTTTTCCTAAAGGGTCTGCTCCTGATGGTAGGTTAGTTTTTGGATGGGGGGTTTTTATGAATCTACCTTTATTATCTCTAGATCTAGGCATAAGTAAACATGACTTCTAAAATGATGAATCAAAATTAAATCTATGTTTTTGCTTGTTTGTGTTTATTATTTATTTATTTATTTTGTTTTTAGAAATCATCTAGCTGCGCCTCCCCGGCAACGGCGCCAAAATGTAGTGACCAATCTAGGGTGCTAGATTAGACTAGATTTATTATCAACCAGGGTAGGTAAATTTAGAGGCACGCGTCTAAAGTCTATAGACCTAAAAGGATCTCGGCTATCTAACTAAGTGTTTACTGTGACAGGTTATAGCACTCCTTTACAGGAGGTTAAAATTATGTTTCCTCTCACACTTTAGCACTCAGATCATCTAGTTTATCATCTAGTTTATCTAACTGTCCTAAAGATACAGCGTATTGCTAGGCTGAGCTTTCAACCCTCTTACAAGGATGTTATGCACAAAAGCTCTTTATAGCTAACACACTAGGCATTCATGAAAATCAAAAGCACCCTGAATTTTAAATGCATGGAAATAGAGTCTACTGAGATGCTTTGAAATCTAATGATCGATCAAATCTTTTACAAGATATTGTTCAATGATCTAACAATCAGATCTTCAAGTTATCACCATAAATATCATTTGCAAGAATTCCTAATCAAATCGATAAACTCACAGACATGGAAATAACATTAAACACTATGCACACTATTCAAATTCAAAACGCTATGGAAATGAAATTAACAGTATACCAATTCCACGTAGGCCCCGTCCACGTTTCACTGGCACACTGAAGAAACTTCAAGCAACGAGAATGTTAATGCATAAGCACTGTTGGAGTAAAACGGTGACTGTAATTAAGTTCTAAAGATTGAAATCACATACAAGAGCAGCGTTCTGGAATAATACACAGAGATAATAATCGTTTTTTAAACAGTACAATACGCAGTCTTTATCTGCTTGTCTCCTATCTAAATCGAATGTACATACATTAAGCAGATGTTTCTGCTTTTACAAAAGAGTGATTTTTTTCCTTCTAATCTAAACCGATTTCCAAAAGCAAAATGAAATCAGTTTGGGAAACCATGGCTTTTTGTTGCCTTTGTGACCAAAAGGGCTGGGTTTGACTAGCATTGAACGCATATCCAGGAGCGTTAGATTTGCTGTTGAATCGATTTTTCACCATGCATGTACATTCCATATCACGTTCCTATCCATTGCTTTGAATTGCCTGTCATGCCACGTGTCACATCATAAACCATTTACAGGAAGTTATGACATCCTGTAATCTTTTTGTTGAAAATTCCTAATTTCTAACATAAAAATTCACAAATTAATTTTAATGTAAACTAACAACTATAATGCTATTGATTAATCAATTTCGATGGATATGAGGGGTTCATGGAAGAAAAAGATAGACAAATGATGGTGTTTCTAGAAGAAAAGGATGGCAATGAAATGGTACCAACAGTCCCTGGAGAAAGAGAGAAGGTCGTAGCCTTCTGTAGGTTGACGCCTACGTACTAGTAAACACATCGGCTAGTACAAGAGCTATGGGGTTGTATCTCCCTTCCAGTATAAACTGGAGAACGAGAGAAGGTTGTAGCCTTTTGCAGGTGGGTGCCTGTGTACTGGTATGAGTCTGCACCAGTACAAGATTGTAAGCAAATTTTCTTTATATTAAAAGAAGATAGAGACGAAAACAACAGGTGGTTTTTCTCCCGCATTGGTTTTCCACCTTAAATCTTGGTGTTCATGTGTGTTGTTTACGTGTGATGGTTTATTATGTTATTACTGCACATAGTTACCTTATAATAAGATATTGATGCATTGACTAAAGATCAACACATGATAAATTAACTAAATCATAAGTTCTCTGGGTATACACTGGTTTCTTTAATCACAATAGCGTACTCACGCAAGTTCACTTCATTGAAGTAGCATATATGAATCTGTTTGGGAAATGAAAATGATTGAATTGTAAATATTGATTCACCCCCCCTCTCAGTATTATTTTCAACAACCATCTCTTGGCTTTACTGTATATCCTGCCATTCACCGGCAAGGATTCCTAGGCCATCTGAGGCAACACAAAATCCGGCTTTACCGCAACCCACAGTCTAGCTCAGGGGTTACTAGGCCATGTGTTCTATTATTTCGGAGATCCACCTCACTTAGCTTCAAATCCATTCAGAAATCCAGCTCAACCAAAACATAAAAACCCCATCACGCCATGGCTATTTGAAAATGGAAAGGCTATGCTGAAAAAACTGTCACACATGGCAAAACCCATGCCATGATAGAAAAGAACCACATGAAATCCCATGCATGCAAAATCTAGCAAGGAAAATACACATGCAAATCGATACCTGCAATGAAGCCTACTGTAGCTCCTTGATCTTTGCTTTCTCTTGCCTTATTTGCCTTTCTTTCTCCAATGCTAAAATTGATCCAAGAAAAATCTAAGTGTCCAAGAGTGAGAGAGAGAGAATAACGAGAGAGCTCCAAAATTGAACTGACAAAATGTTACCAACTGATCCTCAAAAGCCTTTTTATTAATGAGGCCTCTATTTTCTTAATTTTCCATTATTTTCCTTCAATTTCCTCCTCACAATTTGTGACTTTTCACCTCCCTTTTCTCCTAATTTCCATTATTTTCATAAATAAATGTGCTAAAAATGTGATTTTTCCTTTCCAAAGCCTTAGCCATTTCCTTTGACAATTTCCTTAGTCATACATAACCAAATGAACACCCCCTAGGATGCCTTGCCCAACATTCATCTTGGAATAAGTGTTCCATCAACGTGGTTATTGTTTTTAACTTTTATTACATGGAATTTTCACCAGGGTTGTTACACCCTCCAAGGGGAAAACCAACTCTTCTTATAGAATCAGATCAAATGCGATATCGAAGACCTATAACCACATAAATTTCCACATCTATATGCCAAGTCAAACCTTCATTCCTTCTAGCAGATTCATCAACAAGCAACTAGCAACAAGAGGCAAACCAAGAAATATCTTCCAAAAACCCTAGGTCCAAGAGGAAATCCTTTTGCCCACACTTTGTCCTCCACACTTTCTTCGTTGCTCTTCTCTACGATATTTTAGACCAAATCCATCCAATTGTGTATGTGTCCAAATGAGCTCCATATACCCTCTACTTATATAGATTAGAGGGGGTGCAAATAGACACGTCCATTGGGGTAGGGACAACTTGAAATGTAGGAAGACTTGGCATCTAGAGGGGTTTATGTCCCAAAATTTACATTTAAATTTTTTCTTTTTCTTTTTCTTTTACAATAGGTCCAAAATAGGACTTTGACTCAAAAACCTAACACCACGAAGAACATGCTTATCTAGAAAATAATAATAATTTCCCTTTTTCTTTCTTTTTCTTTTTACATAAAATACATAATGGTATAAATTATGAAGATTGAAACTAGTTGCGTTCTCCAACAATTCCCCTGTTTCGGGTTGTCGATTCATTCCACTATTTGGTGTATCAGGTGATAATTGTTTATTCCTTTTGTCGCCATTTGTTGGTGCAGCTTCGCTGACCTATGATTGGGTCGTTTCTGAGGGCTTTGGTGAAGTATGTTGTTGCCACTTCCTTTGTCATTTTGTTCATGCCTTGGCTTCTCAAATGGCCTGCTTGTTGCTTGTGAGTTGCTCCTATGGGTTTTTCTTTGGGTGTGTTTTTTGCTGTTGTTTCTGCTATGCTGCTATTCAACATCAATTTTTTTGAAGCTGAGGTTATGTCACCGCCCCCTCACTTTGAATGCATGATTTGAGCTCGTTGTGTGGGCTCTAAGGTTGTCTATTTAAATGTATGTAGGCTTTTTTAGGCCTTGTATGATGTTGTTAGGTTTATAAATGATTTTACTTTTGATATATCTCTGTTGTTCTAGGCGATTTCTCCTTCTAAGCACGAGTTTTTTGTATGACATATGCTCTGTATTATTTTTCCTCTAGCGAGCTAAAGTGTATGTTGCTATTGGGATATTTTAGGAATACACAATTGTTGTGTGTATGCAAAATGTAACTTCATCATTTTATTATGAATGAAATTACGGGTATTTTTCTATGGGAAAATAAAATTAAGAAAATGATATGTGACGTTTAAAAAATATTATTAATAATATAAATTTGATGTGAATTATAAATAAAATATTTAAGTATATTAATGGGTATTTAAAAGTATAATAATAACAAAAAAACATTTTAATGTAAACAATGTGGTTCATAAATAGAATATTTCAATGTTTATGTTTTTTCATTTAGGCAAACACAAAAAGTGCCTTAATAGTGCGTCTATTCATTGTCAATTCAAAATCCCATAGATTATTTCAATGCCGACTATATATATTCCAAGGAAAAAAAATTGTCTCTGTCTAAGCCCGAGGGTTAGAGTGAGGTTTCTCCTACCAAGCCAACCCACAAGTATACTCACTTAAGATTTCACAAGGCTCAAATCCCACTCAAGCACCCAAGATAACCCAAATTGACACACACACACACACATACATATTCTTAAACAGTGGGTAAACCTATCATATATCAGTTATCAAACCAATAGTAGGGACAACCATCACTGATTGCTATTCCCGAATGTAGGTTGACTCATCATTGTTATTCAAGGAAAACCATGCTACCTAGAATTACCCACTGGTGGTCTATAAGGGGGCAGACGTTTACTCTTACTAGGTGCATTTAGGTCTTGGGTCATTAACTTGTTTCCTTATTTTTGAGGAAGACGAGCTCTTAGCCAAGCATAAACAGTTTTAGGCATACTCCAAGTATATATATATATATATATATGTGTGTGTGTGTGTGTGTGTTAAAATATATTATGTATATATTATATAAAATAATTGGAAAAAATTATGGTTAAAATATTTTAAAGTAGTTTGACTATTTTATATTTCAGCCAATTTTCAATCATTTTTTTTTGAAATCTAGCAAATATTTGTAGGAATTTCAAGTTTAAGTTATGTAGTCAATACAATCCAAGTGTGCAAAGGGTTTTTCAAAGTGTTGAATCCATTTATGTATTTAAAAACACAATTTAAACAATGAAAAATTACATATTGTGTGTGTGTGTGTGTTTTGAACCAATATAGATCCATCTTAACCATAGATCTATTAAGCACCAAGAAGGACCAAATCTATAGAGGTGCAAACTTCTTTTAGAGTGAAAATTTTGAAAAAGGTTTGCATCTAAAGAGATTTGATCCCTCTTAACAATATGGATATATATTGATTATAACTTTAACTATGATATAGTATAATTTTACAATATTAAAATATTTTTAGATTTTTAAATAAGTTTCATCACAATGTAATGTTATAAACAAATATTATGTATTTCCCAATAACATGAACTTGAATACCACCAATAATAAACTCATTAATAATTTATCAAGATTAACTCAACACAATACTTTCTGCTTCTTTTATAAGTCCCACACACACACACATACAATATATAAATAGCTCTAAAATTTAATATGAATTATATAATTATTATATTTATATTTGTGAAATTTTTACTTATATAGCTAGGATGCCAGTCTTGGCTCAATTATTGGGGTTTAAAGGAGGAGATCATCTTGGAGAATATAGATAATATTAAAAATACTATTACTTCAAAATTTAAGGACAAATTATGGGATGACAAGGAGCTAGAGGGAAAAAGGAAGCTAAGGTATTATAAGGAGGTGATCAACCCCACTTTTGCTAACCAAAATTATCTCTCTATCTTGACCAATGCTAAGAAAAAAATGAACATTGCAAAGATAAGAACTAACTCCCATGAGCTGCCAAGTGAAACCGAGCATTGGTCTATTCTCAAAACACATTGGGATGAAAGAATATGTCAACTATGCGATACTAAGAGGGTTGAAGATGAAAAACACTTTTTCTTGGATTGTGTGGCTCTTACTCACATCAGTTCTCATTTCCAAAACATCTGCAACACTACCACACTCCTTGACTTGTTCAATCAACAAAACTAGTGTTCTAGGAACACTTCTTTCCCTCCTCTTTGATCATAGAAATAAAATATTAAAAAGTCTCAATTAATCTCTTTCTTTAAGGTCCGATAAACCTCATTGGTCTTAATGCATCATCATCATCATCATCATCCATTTATTTAAATTATAAAGAAATTTTAAAATAAAATAAGTTTATCAATTATTAAATATAAATAGTATTAACATAGGTTTAGTTTCTCATAGCATATGAAATTATTACTAGAAATTGCACTAGATGTTTCAAAGGAAACACTGTAAGACGGTAGCATAAGAACTAGTAACATAGAAGAAAGAAGATGTGACTAGAGTATTCTATTGGGAGATGGGAGATAGGGGCACTCTACCTAACTAAGTAAATTAGCAATAAATGGTTCATTAATATAGGTAATAGTGTCCCACTTAACATGATATTCACGAATTTAAATAATAGCAACATCACCCTAATGTAAAGAATAAATATTTGGAATACAAGAAAACTTTTGAAACTTATATCTTAACAAACAAATGAGTAAAAAAATTAACAATTTAAAATTTTAATCCCATCAAGACCTCTCCATTGTCGACATCCCTTTGTTTTATTTCAATTTCACCTTGAGAATTGATTAGGGATGACCAGTTACAAAGCAATACAAAGTCACACTCTTGAATATCCCTTCGTTTTATTTTAATTTCAACTTGATAATTTGGTTCAACACTGTGAAGAGAACCACTCGTTTGAAGGTATGAAGAAAAAAACAATGGATAAAGTCTCTCGAAAGAAAAAAGCTCTCAAATTGAGGTTTTGGGTTTGATTTTGTCCTTTAAGATCATTTGTTGTTACATTTCAGAAGCGTCAAAGATTGGGAGAATTGGTTGTTGAAAAAATAAAGCAAAGTTTCTTGAGAATTTTTCTTGAAGGGATTTTTACTAATTCAAAGTTGTGAAAAGAACCACTAGAAAATAATAAGTTTCGCAGATATTTTACCTTTGTTTTATAAATCAAAGCCTTTGCATTTGATGTTTCAAATTCTAATATGTCCTTTAAGTATTGGAAGAAATTGTAGCTAGAACAATAAACTGAAGCTTCTTGAGAAATCTTTCAAGTTACTTGTATTGTACTGGTTTGAACTTATGAAGAGAATTCTAAGCCTCTAGAATAGTAATAAGCTTAGCTTTGTGCGGATTCTACTTTTGGTCGATGACAAATTTAAGACTTAAAAATTGAGGTTTTGAATATTAATCCATGCCTTAAAATCAATGGTTTTTGTATTTCATAAGTGTTAGGATTCAAAGAAATAAAATGATGTTGCTTCTTTATAAATTTGCTCAAGTGATTTGAATTGAAGACAAATTAAAGCTTCCATTGTGAACCTTTGAAATCATTGGTTTTTACAGTCAAGAAGCGTCACTGAAGCCTTCAAATCTGAGGTTTTGAATATTAGTCCATGCACTTAAATCATTGGTTTTTGTATTTTAGAAGCATTAGGTTTTTTTTTTTGTTTTTTTGTTTTTTTGTTTTGTTTTGTTTTGTTTTTGTTTTTTTGTTATTTGTTATTTGTTTTTTGTTTTTTTTGTTTTTGTTTTTTGTTTTTTGTTTATTTATTTATTAATTTTTATTTATTTATGTATTTATTTAATTTAATTTTTATTTTTATTTATTATTATTATTTTTTAAAGTTGATTTTTATAATAAAATATTTTTCATTCATACCTCCTCTTTCTTTTATTTATCTTTATAGTCCTATTTTTAATTCCTCTATTACTAATTTAACTTAATTTTTTTTTATTTTTTTAACATAAATTTTTTTATTTATTTATTAATAATTTTTAACTAACTATTATCATTAAATTATTTTTATTTATTTTATTGCTCCCCCTAGCGTAATTTTTATTTTTATTTTTATTTTTTATTATTATTATTATTATTATTATTATTATTTTTCTTTAAATAAAATTTTTAATTATTTATTTTAACTAACTATTATCATGAATTATTTTAATTACTAATTTAACATAACTTTGCAATTATTTAACTAACTATCATCATAAAATTAGTTATTTATAATAATTTTTACTAAATTAATAATTATTTATTAATAATTTTATTCATAAAATTATTTTTATTTATTTTATTTTAGGGATTGCTCCCCCTAGGGTAATTTTCTCCCTTAAATATAATTTTTAATTATTTATCTTAACTAACTATTATCATGAATTAATTTTTTACTTATTATTTTAATTATTTATTAATATTTTTAACTAACTATTATCTTGATATTATTTTTATTTATTTTATTTTAAGGGATTGGTCCCCCTAGAGTAACTTTTTCCTTAAATTATTAAAAAAGGGGTTTTGATCCCGGTACCGAGTCCAAAGTAGCTGTTGGTCTTTTTAGCCGTTGGAGGCTCTGCTCTGTCTATTTAACTTGCTAAGCTGGATCTGTTTCTTCAACTTGTCTTGACGATGAACCACACTGGTTGGTTCGAAACGGGTCGACAAATGTCTCTCTTTATGTGATGCTCTACGTATTAATATTATGGATCACAGAAGCCTCAATTCAATAACGCTTCTTTATAAATTTGCTTGAAGTTATTTAAACTCAACAGAAATTAAATCTTTCGTTGTGAACCTTTGAAATAATTGGTTTTTGTAGTCAAGAAGCATCACAGATTCCAAGGAAGATCACTGGAAAAAACAAATAAGGTTCCTCTAGAGTTTTGCTTCAAGTGAATTTGAACTTTGATAAATGACAGCCTCCAAAGTTGACCTCAAAAATCAACGGGTTTTCAGTTAAAAACCATCGGGTGATGGAGAAACCTGGCCACTGGACCACCAAATCAAAGATTTCCTAAGATGCCATTAGTGGTCTTTACAGTCAAGAAGCGACAGGGATACAAAAAAAATTGGTTGCCGGAACAACAAATCAAAGCTTTGTAAGAGATTTGTTTCAAGAGAATTTGAACCTAGATAGATTAAAGCCTTTAGTGTGGACCTCTACAATCAATGTCTTTTCCAGTACAAAAGCGCCATGGATTGGATCCATTTTCAATTAAAATCCACCAAAACATTAATCCTTTATCATCAAGCTTATGTAAAATATGAATAACCTCAATCATAGATCATGATGTCCCATGAATAAAATGGATGGAGAAGAAAGCCTTTGTTAAAAAGCTTAAGTACAAATATGATAAGAGACAGGAAAATTGAGAAATTTATGTTGTCCTATGAATATGATAAGTGTATGAAATTTTCCATAGCAAACTCCGGAAAAAATACATAATACTATTTATTCGTAATCTCGCCATTAGAACGATCTCTCCAAGAAAAATCGAGTAAAACATTGTCGAATATGCCAAAACATCTTATCTATTTCCTCACATCCTAAACATAAAAAACATTCTTGAAGATGCCAGAACATTTTTCATTAGTATGGTTCTACAAGCTTGTGGGAAATTGCGGCTGCATATACGTTGCAAGAACAAGGAGGAAAAGAAACACATTTAGAAAAAATAGCACTAAGTCAATATTTTTGATGGCTTGTCATCACTTCCCATCCAATACGTTTAGACATTTTAACTGCTTCAATACTTTCAGTAATGGAACCAATTTGGTTCAGTTGTAACAAGTTAAAAATGTATTAGACATTATATGTCAAATCAGAACCGATATAGAGAATAAGAGTCAATCTATTTTGGGTCACTATATTTACCTTTAGGGAAAGAGCATTGCAAGTTTTTTCATTGATATCTTTTCCAACACACTGCACTACAACATGTGCATTGTCATTGACAATTGGAAGAAAGATGGAAAAAAGAAGATCACGGTGAATTCTGTTTGCGCCAAAATTGATTCCAACCAAAGACATGCAAGTCCAAGTATAGATCTGAAAAATGGGTTGGGCCAATAAAATTGTCAATGATTAAATTGCAAACATGTGTCAAAGTAAATACCTTTGGATTTGTCACCAATAGATCATCCCCAACAATTTGCACCTTCTCCCCAATTGTGGTTGTAAATTGTGCATAGTGAGCCCAATCGTTTTGATAAAATAAAATTAGATTTTTTTTCAATATAACTTAACAACACCAAAATGATGGACACCTTTTGTTTGCAGCAACTCCATTGATTTAGAGTTCCATCAAGCTCTAGTACCAGGAATTTATCAATTCCAGTCTGATCTACTGGATCCTGCATGCATAAAGATTAACTTCTAATGAATAACAATACCAAGACAAAATCTAAAAATATGGCACAACAGAAGTGGATGAGTACCAATTATTAAATGATTTGCATACCTTGCCAATAAGGGTTGGTCCGATAATTTTATTGACATTTTCAACATCCTTTCAAAAAAATCCAAAATGAGATTCAAATTTTGTTAGTGAACTAACTGTAGAAATTAAGACCAAAAAAAAAGAAAAAAGAAAAAGAGAAAGAGAAAGAGTATCTAGTGGGGAGAACCCACTACATAGCTGACATATTTAATATTATGAGAAAAATCGCTGGATATAATTGAACATGGGACCTTTGAAATTGTAATAAACATATGGATCATAACCAATCGAGTCGTTGGCCAGAGTTTCGAATCCCGCAAGAAATAGAAGAAGTCCCTCCCGTGAGTTCATCTTTCAAGGAAAGATTCTTCTCCAGCAATGTATTTTGTGTAGTGGAAATCATGGTAATGTGTGGTGTGTATGCCAACAGATTGGACAAGAGCTTGGTATTCTGAAAGAAGAAACAAACCCTCACCAAACGTTCGAAGAGAAAATGCACTAACATTAAAAACACTAAAAACTGACACTAAAAAACTAATTTTATTTCTAGTTAACCAGAGATTTCTATGGCTCCAACCTCGGGTTTAGGCTGAGGCTGCTTGGGAACCGTAACAGTGAGTGCTCTATTTTCCACTATAACCTTTCCTTAGTCCACCTTGGCATTTTTCAAGAATAAGAAATGCCAAAGAATTTTTTTGCGAGAGTGCTCATTATCCTTCAAATCCCTCATAAACCAAACTGCAATCCTTTCTGAAATCATGTTTCCAATAGTATTCTTGTCATATATCTTCTAATTTTGGCTAAGACATAGTTAAATACCATGTTGTAAACTAATTAAACTTATCCCATGGTTTTTTTTACTAAGCTTAGTTAATTCTTCTACTTTCCTAGTGTTTTCCATTGGTCCTCCTATGGTATATATTCTAATTTTGGGCCAGACTTAGCTAAATACCATGTTGTAAACTCACCTTAAACTTATCCCATGAACAAAGCTCTCCCAAAACTTAAAATGGGTTGGTTTTGTAGTTGATTGCTCACTTCCAAGGATGCCTAGCAAAGGTCTTGGTATATCATTTCAACAAAATTTGTCCTAGCTCGCTATAAATGTTTTTTAGTTTATATTTATTTTTTTGTAACAAATAGTACATCAAAGCAATATTCATTCATAGTTTTAATTTGTTTGATGATTACATCAATCGATTTTCAGAATGTAAATGATCCTTTCAGATTACCTCTTACATATTTGAACAATTTCTCTTATCTAAAGTATTTAGAGTTGTGAATGCTTTTCCTTAGTTAAAAAAAATTGATCTTATGGCAACACAACTCAATCTCCTCTTTAAATTTTGAATGGAGCTCGTGTGCAGGGTAACTGCAGCTAGCAATATGTTATGACAATTGAAGTGTGGAATGGATTCCAGTAAAATACACATACACTTAACTTCAATTTGGTGCAAGGATAAACTCTTTCCTAATTTCAACAACTTTTGTAGAAATGTTTGTTAATACTGTAGACGAGTTGATTCATAATAATTACGCACTTTTTTTTGTTTTGTTTTGTTTTTTGTTTTTGTTTTTTTGTTTTTTTTTTTTTTTTTTTTAATATATAAAATATCATCTCCATATTTTTTTTTTTTTTCTGTGGGAAGCCTCACTCCAAGACATGGGATTAAGTCCTTGAAAACGACCACAAAGTAGTGATAGTTACGAAATGTTTTTGTCCTTGTCACTACACATCTCTACTAATTCCTTCAAAGTTGAAATATGTTTCTTTGGATAAAAAAAAAATCAAGTAATCAAATATTTTCAAAATATAACATAACAACACCAAAATGGCGGAACTGCAATTTGGTGCAAGGAAAAAACCTTTCCTAATTTCAACAACTTCTGTAGAAATGTTTGTTAATACTGTAGACGAGTTGATTTATAATAATTATGCATTTTTTTTTGCTATAGAAAATTTCATCTCCAGGTTGTTTTCCGTGGGAATCCTCACTCCAAGACCTGGGATAAATTCCTTGAAAATGACCACAAAGTAGTGCTTGTTGCGAAATGTTTTTGTCCTCATCACTACACATCTCTACTAATTCCTTCAAAGTTGATATATGTTTCTCGAGATCAAATAAAATTAGATAATCAAATATTTTCAAAATATAACATAACAACAAGAAAATGACGAGAACCTTTTGTTTGCAACAACCCCATTGATTTTGAGTTCCATCAAGCTCCTGTAACATGAAGTTATCGATTCCAGTTTGATCTACTAGATCTTGCAAGCATAAAGATTCAACAACATGTGAAACAAATCCAAAGTGAGATTCAAATTTTTTAAGTGAACTAACTATACATATTAAGGCAAAAAAATCAAGAGTGGATCTATCAAGAAAAAGACATATAAGAATCAAGTTATGTTTCATCTAGATGTTTTTTGCATTTAGTAGTTTTCGATGAGCTGTCATTTTTTTAAATTATCATTGGTTTAATTTTTTTTCAATATCCTATTCTGTAATATAATTACAGATAAGGTATATGAATGCTTGACATATGAGGATCAATTGATTAAGGAGACTGCAAACTAGGTTTAGATGGCTATGCATCAAGCTGTTTCAAGTTGATTGTGTCTAGAAAGTTTGGAAATGCATGCAGTTGTTTGGGTGTGTCAAGTTAAAGGAGTTTGGGATTACATACTTATCATTGTGTCAATGATGATTCCAGAATCCACATGAAGCTTGCCAACATATTTACAGGTCCTCAGGGATTTTAAGGTACCACCTTGAGATCATGGTTTTGGTTGAGAGGATCTTGGAATTTGATTCTTGCCTTTGCTAACTTTTCATCTCTTTCATTTCTTGGCAACAAGATTATGAAAGTATTGCATAAGTCTTACTTATTAGAGGGCGCCAAAGAGAGCTTAAACTACATTCATGATTGTGAAAGGAACTATCAATACTGTTATTCTATCAACAACTAAAACATCCACCTTGGTTGCTTTTGTTGTGCTTACAAAAGCATCTGAGGTTGGTTTGAAATATGCAGTGGCAATGTCAAGATTGCATAACAAGAAAAAAGTATCATTTCTTCTGCCACTTTTTATGCCAACCATGCCATACCTTGCTACGTCTCAAAATGGCCAGAGTGATTAATAACCCTTCTTCTATTACATTTGAAATGAATCACATTTGTTTTCTTAGGCTCAATGTTGATGCATTAGCCAAGTTCATCAAATATTAGCATATGCATTTCCACCTTCTTATCTTCCATGTTTTTCCCCTTATTAATTGGATAGGTTAAATATCCTTTTATCCATTGCATTTATGTTTAAGACTGCTTCAAAGAAAACATGCATATGCAAAATAAATTTTTTCAATGCATTACTAATTTGAGTTGAATCATTCTTTCCTTCTAGTAGAAATATTTTTCTATTTGCTCCTGTGCTTATGTCTATCTTCATTGTGCCCTCATGTGCATGTTTGTCATTTAATGTTGGCTAAAGCTATAGGTATTCTTGTCAATGGGATGACTCTGCGACAAAAATCATTTCTTAAATTTCCTATTATGAAATATAGAAAACAACAAATGCTAAATCGGTTGCATCTTTTTTAAAGTATTTCTTGTAAGTGCTAAAAAATAAATATTTGTGCTTGGACATTGTTATAGAGAAAAATCTAGTAAAGGAAACTATTGTACAAGGTTATTAAAATTTCAAAATTTAAGGCAAACCTTTTCTAACTATCAAATATAACAAAACGTATCAAAATGGAAATATTACAAGTTAGAAATGACCAAGATTCCAAAAATTAAGAACAACATCATATTTGATACACAAAATTCAACAACAAGATCATATAGGCAAAAGGTTTTGTAGCTATTGTGATCAACGCAGTGTCTGGGAATCACTGTAGTCATTGTTGGATGGTATTCCCCATCCCTTGATTTGAGGTTGAGTTTCTTGCAGAGAGAGATTCAAATAAATGAATTAAACAGATGCACACTTGAGGTTTCTGATTCAATAATTATAGAAAAAAGATAATAGTTACATGAATTTGTTTAAAATATATATGGAAACTAAACAAAATTGTTTGCTTCTCTTTATTATGAGAAATAAAAAAGTTAGACCCATTAGGCCAGGAAAACATTATTGTATTGTTGACTTTTGAAATATTTGAGATCTGGAAAATGGGGTACGTAGTTTTATTGTCGCCGGATTGATTTTTTTGTGTGTATGATATATTTTAGTGCACTCATTTGCCCCAAAAAACTAGACTTGCCTTCAAACTTTCCTGTGTACTCTATTAACATTAATGGTTATAGATAAAAAAGTATGAAAGTGTTGTGTGTATTAAAATATGCAGCTTTCCATTGGAGAATTCTTTTATAATTTTTGTGACCTTTTCTTATGTGTCAAAATGGTCTCTACAACTTAGAGTTGTCATGCTTTGGAGATATTGCGTATGCCAATTTGAGAAATACTTAATGTATGCAATGACTATGCTTTAGATTGCAACAGAGCTATTGCTGAAGTCTGCAGACACTAATGATGAAATGATTGAATACAATAATCAACTACTTAATGGAATTCTAGAAGCCTATTCAAGGATTTTCCAAGGTTTAAAAAATTCATGGAAGGCTGAGTTGTTGATGCCTTATGCAAGTCACATTTTTCAATTCCTCAAGAGTATTTATCAAGGAAAAGACGTCAAAATCAAGTGCTCTTTCATTTAGAGGTTTTTTGTATTTAGTAGTTTTTGATGAACTATCATTTTTGTAATTATCATTGATTTAAGTTTTTACAATATCCTATTCCGTATTATAATTACAGATAAGGTATGTGAATGCTTGTCATCTGATCATCAATTGATTAAGAAGACTGAAAAATAGGTTCAGATGACTGTGCATTGAGTTGTTTCGAGTTGATTGTGCCTAGAAAGTTTGGAAATGCATGAAGTTGTTTGGGTGCATCGAGTTAAAGGACTTTGGCATGTCGAATTTAGAGAGTACCCTCAAAGGTGGGATCAAAGGAAAAATAAGTTTTTGCTTGCGATACCAGAGGGAAAGGAAGTATTGGAAAACTGGTCTCCTCACAAATGTGGTGTGAGGATTGAACCCAAATTCTCTTAGTAGATTTCAATTTGTGCATGAATTGAAATAAGTTAATTTCGCAAGTAAAAGCTTTCAGGTAGGAATTCTTGAAGAACATATAAACTCAAACAATCTTGCCTGCCTATCATCTGCATACAACTAACTAATGGAGCTCTCCAAGTCCAAATTCTAACTGATAAAAAATGAGACAAATTTATATTACTTAGTACTTTAAAATGATTGAAATAAAATTTCTACAAAGTAACTACTACTACCATTGAACAATGATATATTATTATCATCATTCTTGAATTGAAAGAGAGCCTTGATTTGCATATCCACCACCACATGACATCACTAAAAAAACGTTACTCGAGTGTGAAGGGAGGTCTCTTATAGGGCACAATATGTTACCCACAATGTGATTTAGCTCAAAGAAAGACAAACTTCAAGTTTAGCGTAGCATGAGAGTCGCATATGTGAAGATATTGCACTTGAAATCGAGCCTATAATGTACTCCGTGATGACATTCAAACCTGGCATCTACCATGACCAACACAATCCAAGATTTAGTTTCATGCAAGATTGATGATTTTTCTTGACGAAACAAAGGTCAATTTGCATGAATGATGCATAGACTTACCTGATTGGTAGTTGCAGTAATAACACCAATGGGTAATGTGAAGAAGAAGGAAATGCCACATGCCAGTATTACTCCCCACCATGGCAATTGAAGCTGTTCATTGTAATATTCGCATGCAAAAATCGCTAAAGCTATAGTGCCGACGAGAATTCCAGTGAACCATAATTCTGGCACTTGCTTGTACTTTCTCATTAGACTGGTCTGCACATCAACTTGTCAATATCTAAAAGTAGACAGGTTAATATGCCAAATTTCCCTACAAAAATTTATAACACATTATTGTCATTTTGGATACTTGGTACAGTGGAAATCATGGTATTGTGTGGTGTGTACGCCAACAAATTGAACAGGGGCTTGGTCTTCTACAAGAAGAAACAAACCCTCCCCAAATGTTCAAAGAAAAAAAACACTAACATTAAAAAGAATAAAAACTAATTTTATTTTAAGTTAACCAAATATTTCTATGGCTCTAACCTCGAGTTTAGGCTAAGGCTGCTTGGGAACTGTAACAGTGAGCACTCTATTTTCCACTGTAACCCTTACCTGGTCCACCTTGGTATTTTCTGGGAAGTAGAAATGCCAAAAAAATGTTTCCGTGAGAGTGGTCATTATCCTTCCAATCCACGTCATGCTCCAGTGGCATGGGAATTAGCAAAAGGCAAAGCATATGGCCTTGGTCAAACAAGCTATCAGTAGGAGGAGAAATGCAATGAATTGGGTTTGGGGGATAATGAGACAAGTCCTATTCGACTAACATAAGAAAACACTACAATACAAAAATCCCTTTCTCCATGTGTCGGGACCTCTCAACCATTACATTACAAGTATAGGGAACAAATCCAGAAAATTACTAATGCCCGCAATGAAAACCTTGATATTGATAAGAATAGAATAGCATAAAAATTATTCAACACTGGTGGATGGTAGTCATAAATTGATTCGATGGGATTCTCTGGAAGTGTATGTTGCACTATGAAAAGTTTGCCTCTTCTATGTGAAGCACATGATGGGTGCAACATGGGGAAATCAAATCCTGCTAATAAAAAAGCTATGTTGGATAGGGCAACTACTCACTACCCAAAATTGTGTAACCCAATCAATACTATAAAAAATACAATCATTTTCCACCTCTTTCTTTAATCCTGCTAAGACCAACAACTAAACACCAGGCGCTAAATATCAACAAATATGAAAAATTTATAATGAAAGAAACAAAAGCCTTGTAATATGCATGATGACTACCTGGAGGAACCTTGAAGGTGTACATGTCAGAAGTTTCCTTCTAGTTGAGCTGAATGTTGGCATGGATGCTGACTCATTCCTTGCATGATGCCCCATGTCTCCCAAAATGGAAAATTCTCAGATTCAAAAGGATCCTTAAAATTTGATGAGAAGGGATGGAAAATGTTGGGTCAAGCGACTAAAAGAATGTCGATCTTGAATTTAAGATCTTCATAGACCTGGAGAGATGATCTTGGTGAAGTTTTTGGATGGATAGGGGAGCATTTATACAAGTACCAGGAAATGGGTAGAATGTTCAAGAACAAAGGCGAAGAAACCCTAGGAGAAGAGTTTTCCTTTGCAAAATGAAAACACAAATGCAAAGTTCAAGCTCACCATCATGGAGGGTTATATGCCATCTTTTGTCATTCAGTTGAAATTGTATCAATCAAACGACACACTATTCTTGAATCGTCTGACTTTTGATATGACGGTGCAGACTTGTGTAAAGTGGAACGCCTTACGACGTAATTATAGATTAAAAACAACTTTGATTATATTTATTATTAATTATAATTAATTAATATATATCTAATTTTCCAATACTATTATTCTTGAAATTAACAATAACCTTTGCATATTCTGTTAGGGAGGAAAATATTGTGTACAATATATACTTATTAGGAAAAATATTTGTGCTTTAATTGCTATAATTTCCGAGGCTAAAATTTGAAAATTGATTAACTACTTAGAACCTTAAAATGAACCTAATTTTTATTGGAAGTCAATAATTTTTACCTAATGAATATGAAAGATTTTAAAAATGACCCATTTACTATTTAACAAGAGCCATGTGGTGGCATTGTCACTGCTTTTGTATTTTCCGCATGTAGCATACATCCTGAAAATACATCTATACAAAAAAAGAAAAAGCAATGGCATTTCCACCAAGTGGCTCTTGTTATAATATTTATCATATTTTTCCTAAAAATTAATGTGTTATATATTATATATTTTAGTGAAAGATAAAAATAAAATATAACATTAAAGTTACTCAATAATTTATGGTCGTTTCCACAGGGCATTATCAAAAAATGTCTAGTTGATTAAAAAAAATTAGTTGACCTTCAATTTTGACCGCATGCTTGTAGCGTTTGAACTTGATTAACCATCATTTCTCGCCCTTACAATTAAATATTCTGACCTTGAGAACATCTAAATCGAACACTATTTTATTTGTCATCTTTCATTTCGGCATATGCATGGGAATATGAAAGCATGCTCTTACTTGGGGGTTTACAACTATATCCTTTCCAAAACAATAAACAATAATAAACCAAATCAATGTTCCCCTTGGAACTAAATAATCAATTTGAGATCAAAAGGTTGTAATTTGTGAATTGCTTTGAAGTTTTAAAAAATAAAGAGTTGCAACAAAAATACAAAAACACTTTCTAAAAATATTAAAAAACTTGTGTGTTTTGCTAATTAATGGTTAATGGACCCATATGTAGAAAACTCTACGTGCAAATGCCTTTGTAGTAAGTAATTGGTATCTCTACTCTAGTCTAATTCAATTTTCTACTCATGGAAGATTTGCCTAGGATGGCAGCTGCAACTATAAACTTTTATTAGAAAATTGAAAAGAAAGAATCTAAAATGTGTGGATATCGTAGATGCATATTGCCCAAAGCCTATTGCACTAGTTGTTTTTTAGACTTTAACTCATGTTTAGACATTTTCATCAAAAGTTTTGTTGCAATATTTTCATGGATAGACTGGGATGGAGTGGAACAGTGCCTGAAATTAGGACGACCAAGGAACAATAAAGACAAATTCAAGGACATTTAAGAGGGATGACAATTCAAGTCCTTACAATAAATTTGAATTTGAAATATAAAATATAATAAAGGGTTAAAAGAAATATCTTCTTATGAAATATATATATGAAATACATAACTAAGTGCAATACACTAGATTTGACAATCAATCAACTTACAAAACATGAAATAATTATATTTTAAGCACATAGTGAAGGTTTCCCGGACAGATTAACCACTTTTAATTCCCCTTTCGTCAACTCAATAAACAGAAATCAGGGAACTAAGTGCATACACAAACACCAATATAACCACATGCATGCAAATATAGTTTCCAATACCCGCTTCTATGGATTTATATTACTATTAGTCAATTGTTTTGTTTCCTCTCAAAATTAGAAAGTTGTTGGGTTTTGCTTCGAAACAGACAAAACTCACCCTCACAGAAGAACTTGATAAAACATGAAAACAACAAGCTCATAAAAAATAAAGCATAAAAAATGGGGAAAAAGATGAATCTGAGCCCAAAAGCTTATGCATGTGGATATGAATGCAACAACCCTAGAGTTGAAATTCCATGTAATAAATGGGCATTACAAAAGGAAACATAAAACTAAGGTCATGGGACACATATTCTAGGCTGAATGAAGGGGAAAAACATTAAATTGGGAGTCACTTTTGGTTAATTATTTATTGGCTATGGAAATTGGCATTGGCATTGACACATTCTAACACACTCTTGGACATTCTAGCATTCACTGGGACAGAAATAGGAGAGAAAGAGAGAGAGCACTGGACACAAGGAAGACACAAGCAAGAAAGCAAGGAACAAGTTAGGAAAAGCAAAGAAAGAGAAACCAACATAAGGATTTTGCAAGTAACAGGTTGCATGTGCGATTATCTTGTTGGGATTTGAATGCATGGTTCATGCACTTGGTTTATTGGTTATTTTATTGTCATTGACATGATATTGGCCTGGATTGATAGTGGTGTACAACCTTGCCTATGCCATCTCCTGGATAACCATGATGTAGTGGGTTTCCCTTTAGATTGTTGATAGATTTTGAATCCTGGTTGAGGTGGTCTCAGGAAAATCCAAAGGGTTGGAGTGGAGATGGTTTTCTCCTGGGAGTTATTGACAGGTGGATGGAGACAAGAAAATTCCTCTGAGTATGGTGAAGAAATTCTGAGGCATCCTAGCTTGTTTTAGTTTGGTAATCTCTAGACTAGTTTAGGTGAGATCACTGTGGCTTAAGGGTAGAGGTGGTTTAACCTCTGTATTCCCTAGGTGGTTATGTATTGGTTTATTCCATGTGGTACTACATTTATTCTTGGAATATGGATTGGGGGTGATTAGGATGAAAGAAATACTTGGTTCAGTCCTAATCTATGGTTGGGTGGTACGTGGAAGTCCGTGAAGTGGTTGGAATTATGCACATGCTATTATGTGTTATTATTTAATGATGATCTATGAGTACAAGTTTTAGTTTAATGTGTGATTTTATGACTGGTTTGTCATGGTTTCATTCTAGTTAAATGTTGGTTACATGTATGGTATATTTATCATTACATGATGTGCTCTTGTTATGGTTCTATTCCATGGTTTGATAGGATCTTGGTTATTTTATATGAATGCATGGGCTAATATGTGTTTGTTACAACTAGTAAGAGAGGACAATAAGCCTTCTTAATGGTTATTTGATGAAACTAATGAAACAACGAACATATAAGCATTGATGAACTACAAGTACTATGTTTACAAAGTGTTTGCATAAATTATTATCATGTATTTGACAAGCTTGAGCAGGAACAAAGCCAAGAACAAAGTCTAAAGCCTTATATAGTTTGTTGATAGAGTTCTGGGTAGTTATGAGTAGTTGGCCTGTAGGCTAACCCTAAAAATCTGGATCAGGGCTTCTAGACACACTCTCTTAACTAGAAAACTCGACTGTAGCCACATGGATGATGGCTTGTGCATGTCGTTGAAGGCCTCTGTCCATACTCATAGGTCTGCATGCATGTGGCTAGGAGGTAAAGTGGGCCAGAAAGGTAGTTCCATGTCAAGGAAAGGTCACCAGTGGGGGTTGTTTGACATTTGGGTGATCATGCATCCCTGGGAGGTTACAATAAGTTTTGTACAAGTTGTAAAGTTAGGCCCCATATTTCCATAACTAAAACTTGGAGGTTGGGTCATGCATAGTAACTCTCAACTCATGTTTACCTTGGTGAGCTTGTAAAAGTGGGTAAATGTGGGGCTGGGTGTTACAATGAATACAGATAGAACAATAAGAAAGTAAATCCACAAATAAACCATTTTCTATGGAAAGTAAAAACTTACCAATGCTCGATGATGATATTTATGATCTTCTTAACATGGAATGTGGAACCATTATTCTCCAAATCCACTTTGACTTTCGCTTCTTTTGAGAGTTTCTTCTCATTAGGATAAGGGGAGCAAATTCCCATAGAAATGCATGGGCTATTAGTTTGTGGTTCCTTTAGCTTATGAAGGTGAACATCTAAAGTAGACAGAAACAACCCCAACCCTTCGCACTAAATAAGACAAAACATAAAATAGCCAAAATAAGATGACAAACGTATGTTTATTTATGATGGCGAATGTACTTTTAAGAATGAGAGTAGTTATTGACCTTTTACCAGTAGCATGCCTTTAGCGTAACTGACTATTAGCTACTGACCCATCCTTTTTTTTTTTTCGATTATTTATCCAACTGTTTTTGCCTTATCCCTATCCCAAACCCAACTTGCTTCCTTAACTTTGGTAGATGGAATTAAGGCATTATTGAGACCCACCATTGCTTCCTTATCTTCAAGGAAAGGTATTAACAATAGGGAGGTACAAAGTCGCTTGTCCACAAAGGGTAAGGTGCGAAAATGAAAGCTCTCCCTCAGTAACACCAAGAGGCTCGACTGGCTTGCCGAACAAGTTATTTTGGAGCATTTGTTGAGAGTTTCAAGGTCGATTCCCAGTGTTCTATTGAAGCAGCAGATCCCTTCAAAATCACTATCGAATTCTACATGCATATTATCATAAAAAATCCCATCATTATTCAAAATTAATTATTTTGGTAGGAAGAGAAAAAATCAGAATGCAGAAACCCTCTACAATTTTTTACTGTTTTATATTGTTGGGCCAAGTAGGTAATTAAGAATGTTTGTTATATAGTTTTTACGAATAGTAATGGCCAGTGGATGTAGCTAACTAACAACATTGTTAGATGGTTTTTGTGAGTTGTAATAGTGACTAGAATTAAATGATTAATGACATCCAGTGTTATCTCCATTGCCCAACCAATACACTGATGTCTATTTTTTATGTCCATCACTCAGTCATTATTTATTAACCAATATGCTTACATATTGCCTTAGGTTCTGGATGCGCCACCGCACTAGGATTTGTAGCCCTGATGCGGTGGCGTTGCTGATGCCATCACTTAGGGAAACTCAAGACCTAAGTTTAGCATTGTAAATGATAATTTTTTTTGTAAAGTTTGTTGTACTATGAAAACTATTACCACAACAACGATCCTATATGTCACTACACATAGCTACGTAATAAATGTGAATGCAAAATTCATTTTCAAAATGGTTATCAATTCAAACAACCAATGACTTACCAAATAGAGCAACTGATTTTTCAATACTTATATTTTTCTGAGTGACCTCCTATAGATATGCTTAGTAGAGGTAGCGATGCATCAACTCTAATATTGCTTAGAAAGACCCTGTCTATCATCTAATCAAGATAAGTATCAAAGGCTCTCCAAAGTGTATGTGTTTGTACCTTGTAAATAGCCTCTTGCAAATCAATGCATGACCCATAAATTGTCGTGGATATTCCACTAGACAATTCTTCACAATAGATCTTATAAAAATAGAATGAAATATATTTTATGAGAGTTAATTTCTTTAGATTCCATAATTATTAATTTTTGTTTTTTGGTTATTCATATAATAGATAAAATTCATAAAATATTGAATAATAAAATACAATTACACACCAATCACAATGAACACAAGATATGCTTCGGGAGACTCTTATGGGAGAAAACTTGGTTGGAAGGTGAGGTTGATTGTTCTATTTTATTTGGAATAGAAATAATGTAAGTACAAAGGAGAAGGCACTCGTTATGGAGTTTCCTGAAATATGCGGCTTGATAGGTTGCTATAGACACTAAAGCGCCTTTGTTATGCTCTTCCACTTCCATTCTCAATTTGTGCTCCAATATGGAATAAGATACAATCAAAATGAATGGAACCAATTTTCCTCCTAGTGATTTGATATCTAACTAGTTTTTAAGTTTTATTTGTTCAATCCTTAACTAGAGTTACAAATTTGACTCTTCTAGAGTATTTTTCAAAATTACCACATGGCTAACCCCATATGTATGAGTAACAAGGGTTGATGTGGCATCCACTCGTGCCATGGTTGTCAAACATGGTTGATCAACTTTCGAGAGCCATAAATTTTACATAACAACTCACTTTGGGACTATTCTTGCATTGTTGGAAAGTTATTTGAGTAAAGAATAACATTATAGGGTCCGAAACTTAATCAAAAGTGTTTTAACTCCCAAAAAACAACGTTTAAAGCCTCAAAATGGTCCTAAAAGCTTTTAGACCCCAATTTTCTAAATTTGGTTTTATTAATAAAACTGCTCTTGTAAATTGATTCTTGTAACGAACAAAGTTCATATACTCAGAGGAATGCTCTGATACCAATGTAACGAACAAAGTTCATTATAACATGTTAAACTCTCCAAAAGTCTTGGAATATGTAGATATCCATTGAAGATATCTATCTATCTATCTATCTATATATATATATTGATGATTGTAATTGAGGGTGATGGCTTGCTTATATACCTAGGTATGTACCTCTTCACAAAAATTCATGTCTTCAGAGACATGCCTATTCGCTACTAATTAATTATTATTATATTTATATTTATTAATTTTATATGAATTATATTCATAACATTGCCTCTCTCTTCAAGAAACTTTGTCCTCAAAGCTTACTGAGAATATCTTCTTGCATTTGAACTTTCATCTTCGTTGATACAAGATGGTACGATGCTCTGAGTGAAAAAAAAAATGGTCGTACTGAATATTCTGTAAACTTCAGTATTCTTGGGAACATAAATTTGTCATTTATGTTTTGAGTGATACTAGTACGTAGATTGATTAGAAAGTTTGCTCTTGTGATTCAGATGCCAATAAATAGTTCTTCTGGTTAGACTTTCCCTTATCATGTTAGTGGTTGTTTCCTGATTTCCTTCATGCGCTTTTGTTGAGTTGGCTACTGAATCATCATTTAGAATGTCCATCATTTAACTACAACTTTTGCATGTGTCTTCACTTCAGTAGGTTTATCCTCTGCTTGAGTTACGATTTTGATTGGATCAGTATTTGTTTCTTTATCTTCAACTTGGGCTGAAATGACTGGAGACTTCGATACTACTTATTGAAGTTTTTCTAACTTGTCATTTAGTGATTTCTTGTCACTTTTAAGCTTCTTTATTTGTGTAAATAAGGCTTGGTTATGATTCCTTAGACGTGAAAGTTCACAATTTTTTGAATCGTTGACTTTGTCATTAGTAGATCTTTCTCTTTATCTTTTAAATTTTTGATTTGCTCCAATAATTTTTGATTAAGGGTTTTTAGGCACAAATTTTGTTTTTCTTATTTGGATAGATCCTCTAATTCCTTATCAAAACTTTCCTTTTCTTTTTTTAGTCTTTGTTGCTTAACCTTGAACTTTTTTATCTATGAAAGTAATTTCTCATTGTGGTCACTTACACGCCAAATTTCTTCATTGCTTTTTGTTAATTTTTCCTGAAATTGATCTTCGAGATCTTCATATTTATTTTCTGATGCTTCGTTCTTTTGTTGAAATTTTGCAATTTCTTCCTTTAATATTTTATTTACGTTTGGGTATTACCTTGATATCTTCCAAAGTAAACAACCTTTGACATTTTGGACAAGGTATTGTGTGATTTTTTAAAATAAAAAAATACTGATCTTTTGTTCGCCAAAATGGACATTTGGTCCAAAATGTAGAGTTATGTATGGAATCCATAGTTTATTTGTTCATCTTCGAATTAGACTCCATTTGCTTTTTTATTCAAAAATGGAATTAATTTGTGTTCGTCGATGAGCTTAGGGTTTAATAATAACCCCGTTTTCCTTAGTGAATTTGAACACCTTTATGCATTCTAAAAAAAAAATCCCTAATTTGTTTTTTTTTTTTTTCTTATAATTTTTTTGGTAACTTTCTTTTTGTTTTTTTTTTATAATTTTTTTTCTATATATATATTTATAATCTTTTTTTCCTTTTTAAAAATTCACAACCCTAATGAAACGTGGCTATTCACCTCTTTGGGGTATAATATAAAATATATGTCTGCTTATGTGCTTTTGACTCGATTAATTTTCTCCACATAAAAAGTAAAAATTACCATTCACATAAAGATATTTTTTATTCCTTTTGTTCTTCTTTTACCTTGAAAATACCATGGACAATTACCATGGGTTGCTAAAACCACGAGGTTGTAAACCACTTAATGAAGAGTTAAGATAATCTTATCTACTCTTCATTCTCTTATGTATAGTTTAAAAGATATTTGCAAATATTCCCTTTTGACTTCATCATGCACTTTTTATCAATAATGTAGAACCCTTTTACATATATGAATGTTCTCCTTCAAAATTTACATGAGACTATTTTTTTTTAACTAGAATAATTGAAATGTCAATGTCCAAAGGACTTATATATATAGCCTAGGGCTTGAACAAAAATGGAGAAACTCCAACTCGTGTAGCGAAGCACTTTAGTTGTGACGACAAATTGATGGCCAAAGGCTGGGATCTGCCAACGTGGCTCTAATCCCAATATAATGAACACAGTTCATATACTAAGAGGAATGCTCTGATACCAATGTAACGACCAAAAGTCGTATACACAACATAAATCTTTAAAATACTTCAAAGACATAAATGTCCTTTATAAGACATATAACTACATATTGATTATTGTATATTGAATTGATGTAAGATTATTACAAATGAGAATGAGGGTCTGCTTATATACCCTAGGCAAGTGCCATTTCATGAATGGTAATGTCTCTAAGTCATGTCTCTTCATTACTAACTAGCTAACCATTAGTTAATTAATTATTATTACATTTACATTTATATTTATTATTTTTATATAAATTATATTCATAACAATTCCTCTAAAATTTTCACTCCTAAAACATTGAAATAAATGACAAAAAATATAATAATCCAATCTAATGAATGCAAAACCTTCCTAAGAAAGACATCACACTGGTTTAATATATATTAAAAAACAAAAAAAACAAAAACTTAAAACTATGAAAAAATGAAAACATATTAAATTATATATAGAGACATATTTAATTTTTTATGTTTCTTGCTTTCTTTATTTTATGGCTTTGTCATTTGGAATCTTCTTTAATATATCTTGAAAATGTGTTAAACTTTATATGGAGATATAGATATCATTTAAAATGTTTCATGTTTTTTTTTTGGATTTCTTATTTGTTTTTTTTTTTAATATGCCTTAAATAAAAGTTTAAGAAAAGTATAAAAGAAGAATAATATATATGTATAAGTAAGCAAAAAATCTCATGATAAGAAGAAAGAAAAGTTGAGAAAATTCAAGTCAACTGTCACTATGCTAAATAAAAATGAGATTGTCTAAATTTAAATGGTGTATTTTATTGTTTCATTGGAATATTGAGAGTGTTATATGAAAAAATAAATGGAGGAAAAAATGTTTGATGATGATGATGATGATGATAAAATTTTAAGGCCATGACCCCCTTATTGGTGGGACAAATTGGTGCACTAAATTGGTGTATACTAAATTGATGTATGAGACCCCCTTATTTGTGGGACAAGGGACGTCTTTGCGTAGTTACCTGAATACAAAAATCCATCGAAAGAGTACATACTCTACACCTATTTGGATTTGAAATTGTGACCTCTTGTAAGGAAGTACATGTTCTTAACTATTAAGAAAGACAAATTTCAAATAGAAGAAAATAGTTTCATTTTTCTTATGAATAACTCCATTAATTTTTGAACAAGATTCTTTGAAATTGTAAACGTCACATTATTAAGCTTTAAACAATATTAAATTCAAATTATATTAGTACAATAAATATATTACCAAAGATAAAATTTAAACATCTTACAAATTGCAATTTTTTAGGACTTAGATACTATAAGGTAAATCTAATCTTTTGGAAGGAATTTAGTTAAAAATTATGATTTTTTTAGTTTGCATTATTACTAGCACAACCACAAACAATGTAAACTTTGAAACGAGAAATATAAACTCAAAATGGGAACTCTGGCTAAAAACCCCCAAAAAAATGAAAAATAGTGCTAAAAATGAAAAGTGTGTATATTGGAACGATGGTTTTTTTTTTTTTTTTTTTTTTTTTTTTTTTTTTATTTTATTTTTTATGGTCAATTTTCAACATTTTTTAAAAATGCCAGTCAAACCGAATTTTTTTTGTGCAAAAAACAACTGCTTTAGAGGAAAAAACACACTAATGTTTTTGATAGAATAACAATTTTTTCCTAGGTATAATTTCAACATTTTTTAATAATGACGATAAATATAAAATAATGGGATCTGAAACACATTAAAATTCTTTCAGTTTTCATCCATGTTGTTAAACATATAATAACATGACACTAAAGATCACTAAAATTCTAATTGTTTTCAACCATAACATTAAAGATACAAAACAATTTGGAAAATTTTCAACCATAAAATTTAAAAACCATGACATTATGAACAAGTTACATGACTAAATTAATCAAAATGTCATTACTTGTAGATTGAATGAAACATACATTATATCTCTAATTTATTGTTGCATTGTAGATATTCTAAACAATAAAAATCGTCATAACTAAAACATATAATCCAACAAACATAAAAATGACTCATAACTTCATTTAACACCATACGGAAATCAAATTTTTTATTTCAAGATACGATGCAAACATCAATTATATAAACTGTCTTAGACAATTATTCAAAATCACTCATATTTTTTGCACACCATAGAATTCACATCTTCAGATGAATGACTGGATGCAGATGAAGATGTTCCATATTATTCTCTTCAATCAACTAGTGCTCCATCTGAGTCCACATGCATGCCCACCATTTCAGGTTTCAAAATTCTTCTCGATCTATGACTGGTTTTAGCAAACTCCCATCTCAACACTGTTCCTTCTGGTAACAACCTCTTCAGAATCTCTATTGTCTTCAACTGAAGAGTTCCTCTTTTTGTTAAATTGAAGTCATAAACAAGTATGTCAACATCCTCTAATTTTAAGAGGTCTATGCGACGACGATTTATATTTGTACCCTTTCTTTTTCTCTTTCCGCCATTTTTTTTAATCAACTAACATCTCTTGCTTATACACACCATTGAATGGGCATGTATTTGTGGCATACCAATGTACTTTAACACCTGCAACATCTTCATTTTCTGTCATGACCTTTATAACCTTAAAAACCTAGAATGGATAGCCATTGGGATCTCCATCTGCTAGCACTGCTATCATGCAACCCTCCTTAATATCCTGTACTGAACCCCTATAATGGTCTTCCATGGCTTCACGTTGTGCACGAGATCTTCTAGAACCAATATACATTTCTCTTTCCTCTACCTGTGAAGAATTAATAATACCTTGAGATTGTTGCTGTTCAACAATGTTTCTTTCCTCATGTTCATTTGACACATTTTGTGGCCAAATAAATGAATTTTTCAAAGGTATATCTTCATTTGTTGTTCTTGAAATGATATCACTTTGATTATTGAAAAAAGGCTCCCACCAAATTGAATAGCAATATCAAAGTACTCATGTATATATAATACATTTTTTAATTTCTTCTAGGCAATCATAATAATTTATATCTCTATTCTATTTGCGTGCATTATGAACTTCAACAACTGATTGTAATAACAATATATTTGATGCAAATATTGGATGATTTGAATGAACTTCAAAAATGCCAAACTTGATGATGGTGCCCATTCTGCAGTAGTTGAATACTTCATGTCCTATATTAGTGTTTTCCAATCAATTTTTTTGATAGGAAATTGATGTTGGAAGCTAATGTCATTAAGTTGTTCAATTCATTTCTCCTCATGATGCGATCCCAAAATAAACCTTCACATGTCAACAGTTTCTTCCAACACATCAAAAGTAGGCTCTGGCATGTATGATTTCTTAATATATTCAATTAATGATGGCAAGCTCCCAACTTCCTTCCTCCTCAATGTGACTGAAAAATGACTGAACATATGGTCTATATGGTCATGAGTGTGCCCAACAAGAAGGAAACCAACCTTTACCTTCTGAAAAATTCTCAATTCAACAAGCATGTTTAGATATCCAAAAGCAATTTGATTTTTGTTTTCACGACACGTTTTGTCCAATTGTAGATACAAAACATTAGGAATATTACCAGACCAATGAGAAAGCACATCATGAATTACGGTTATTGTCAGATTTTCACCATTATGAATATTTGGAGCTCTGAAGTATACCCTTGAAATTTTTTTCCCATCGAAGACCATACAACCGACCAAGTGATACTGAATAAAATTTTCCTCTTGTAAATTTTTGGGTGTGCGTACAAAATGTAGTAGAAGTGTTTTCTTCTGGTCCATACCATCAATTATCAAACCCAAATATTTATTTGGATTATCATAACACGTTTCGATGTTTGTACAACTTTTTCCTTTCACTTGTTTGTTGTTCGCAATGCTCTTGAAGTGCTTTGACAATGGAATCTACACAACATAAAAGAAAGTCCTTAAGAAATACATTTTCATAGTTGATGACTATGCAATTTTAAAAGTTAAAGTTATGAATGCTTACCTCTTTCTGACCCTTCAGATTTATCCCTTTTTGATTTAAGAGAAGCACATCTACTGTAAATACCCATCCTTGTCTTCTTAGGAATACAGACATTGTTGAATTCTTTCTTCCATATCTTCACAAAATATTGATATGTAATAATTGACCATGTCCCTAAACACCTTCTGCATATTCTTTGTATAAGTTGTAGATTTCTCGTCTTGAGAAATTATCTGAAATATGTATTGTCTCTCTATTTGGAATATACTCTCCATGCTTTGAAAATAAATATTTCATCCATGACATTGCAGTATTTGATAATGGCCCAAACTGTCATTTATGACGTACTTCTGAATAAAATGTGGGATCCTTTTCCAAATTTTCTTGGATTCTTGACAGATGAAAATTACCCATTGAATGAAACATTTTGAAAGCCTTTCTACAGATAAATAAAGACCCAATATGATAATCATAACCTGACAATGTAGATTGCATGCACCCCACTAAATATAAATTTTGCATGCTTTTATTTATTGTCAAATACCTCTTCCTTTTCTCTAATGCAAAATTGAAATCCATATGTTTCAAGAAATCTTTTTGACAACATTCACTTGAAATGAGAGTGCTGATAGAACTTCTTCTCGTCAGATATTCTGCTCTACCCCTTGTATAACTAGAACATATTGGATTGATAGGAAAACGTTTGCTCCTACTCCTTGATACAATATTTCCTCGCAACATATCCATCATTGGATCATCATTTGTATAAACATTTTCGTCATCATTTTAAAAAATCTTATCCTCACTATGATCATTCGTGCTTTTGAAATTATGACTTGGAGTATATTCTTCATCTTGCCCTTCTTTAGTGTTATTGTTATGAAACCAGCTCACAAAAAGATAGAAAAGAGAGATCAACCCCTTAGAATTTAGCCTCTTCGAGGGGGCAACCTCCTTTACATTACACAAATGAGCAATTCTTTGATGATTCAAATGACAAAACCTCCTTTCTATATATAGGAGTCTAAGGAGTCACAATATCACCCAGCCGACCAAACAATAATAATATAAAGCCACAAAAATAACAATAGAGGGATTCTATGGGGCACAATAATAACGATATGGGGACAATAGGGGCACAACAATATTAATAAGGGATACAACTACAATAATAATGGGGTAATCACTAGTATTATAGGGACCCAACATGCCCCTCTCCTTCAAAAAAGTGTTGTCCTCAACGCTTGAGTAGTTCTGGATGCTTCTGTATAAATTCTCATCCTCCCATGTGGAATCTTCAGTAGATAAGTTCTTCCACTTGATAAGATACTCCGAAATTGATCGATTTCATAACTGCCCAGTTCTTGTTTCTGTGACTGCTTCTGGTTCCAATATAATTTTTATTTCCTCATCAAGTTTTGGCAATATTGTTTGAACTGGGAGCTTGTCGCCTATATCCTTCTTTAAACATGAAACATGGAAAACTGGGTGCATTCGAGAAGCTGCAGGAAGCTCCAATTTGTATGCCATAGTACCAATCTTTTGCAACACCTTGTACGGACCATAATACTTTGGTGATAATTTATTATCCTTCTTAGCTTGCTTAAGGGACATTTGCTTATATGGTTGTAGCCGTAGGAATACCCAATCACCTACATCAAAACTTCTTTCGCTGCGATGTTGATCTGCCTATTGTTTCATTCTAATCTATGCCAACACAAGGTTATCCTATAAGAGTTGGAGGACTTGTTTTTGATGTTCGATGTGATGTTCTATTGCTTGAACCTTAGAATTTTCTCTTAAATATGATGTGATGGATGGTGGTTGATATCCATAAAGTGCCATAAATGGGGTCATTTTTGTTGCTGTATGGAAGGAAGTGTTATACCACCATTCAGCCAGAGGCAACCATTTGACCCATTGTGTCTATTTATCAGATACAAAGCAACAAAGATATCCTTCCAAACATTTGTTTACTATCTCAGTTTGCCCATCAGATTGAGGATGATAAGATGAGCTATGAGCTAACTGAGTACCAAGACAAGAAAATAATTCTGTCCAAAAATTTCCAGTGAAAATGGGATCACTGTCACTTACAATAATCTTTGGGATTCCATGTAGCTTTTGAATTGTTTCCATAAATGCAGTAGAAACTGTACTGGCTTTAAATGGATGTGATAATGCACAAAAGTGTGCATACTTGGTAAGTCTGTCAACTACCACCATGATGACACTCTTTCCCTTAGACATGGGTAAACCTGTGATAAAATCCATTGAAACCTCCTCACAATGTTGGCTTGGAATGGATAAAGGTTGTAATAGACCCGGTGTCTTATTTGTTTCAACTTTATTTTGTTGGCAAACCAAATATTCCGCCACAAACTTTTGAATATCTGATTTAAGGCCCTCCCAAAAAAATTCCTTCTTAACCCTGTGGTAAGTTTCTAAAAATCCTGAGTGCCCTCCTAAGGGAGAAGTGTGCAATTCCATAAGAATCTTTTGTTTTAGATGGGAATTCTTACAGAGGTATAAGCGATCTTTGTACCATAATGAATCATTTTGCCAACTAAATGTATCAGACGTACTGGAGTCTTGTTGTAACTTTCGAATAAGTGCCCAAACTTCTTCGTCATTCTTCCATTCCTCCCTTGCTTCGTTTATCCAATCTGGTTGGATAATAGAAATGGCACACAAGAATACTTCCACATCCTCATCCTTTCTTTAGAGTGCATCTGCCACCACATTTTGCTTCCCCTTTTTGTAGATGATTTCAAAGTCATAACCCAACATCTTTGTGACCCACTTTTGTTGCTCTTCAGAGGATAATCTTTGTTCTAAAAAGTATTTAAGGCTATCATGATCCTTTTTTGCCTTGAAGTGTCTTCCCATTAGGTAGAGTCGCCATTTCTTAAGTGCATGGAGTATTGCCAACATTTCCTTCACATAAATAGCTTTGTGTAAAAACTTTCCATTGATTGGACGAATTTCAAAAGCAATGGGTCTTTCATCTTGCATTAAAACAACACCAACTCCATTTCTTGAAGCATCACATTCCACAATAAATGTTTTTGTGAAGTCTGGTGTAGCTAAGACCGGTGCTTGGCACATTGCCTCTTTAAGATGCTCGAAGGCCTTTGTTGCTTCTGTAGTCCATGAAAATGCATCTTTCTTCAATAATGTTGTTAGAGGTGCTGCTATTCTCCCATAATTCTTAACAAACTTGTGATAATACCCTGTCAACCCGAGAAATCCTCGCAGATGCTTTATGGATGTGGGGATATTCCATTCCTTAATGGCTTTAATTTTGCTAGGGTCTACCTTAACTCCTTCATGAGATATAATATGAACCAGATATTCCACCTTTTGTACTCCAAAGGAACATTTGGATCTTTTTGCATATATTTGTTTCTCCTCCAATAGTTGTAGCACCCTGTCAACATGTTTAACATGATCCTTCCAAGACTTGCTGTAGATTAGTATATCATCAAAAAATACTAACACAAATTTTCTAAGGAATGGTTTGAAAATGGAATTCATCAAACCTTGAAATGTTGAAGGTGCATTGGTAAGGCCAAAAGGCATGACCAGAAATTCATAATGACCCTCATGAGTTCTAATGATATTTTCGGAATGTCTTCAGTCTTCATTCTGATTTGATGATATCCTGAACGAAGATCCAACTTGGTGAAGTAAATTGATCCATGCAATTCATCCAGTAATTCATCAATGACAGGAATGGGAAACTTATCTTTAATAGTGAGCTTGTTGAGCTCCCTATAATCCGGACACATGCGCCATGATCCATCCTTCTTGTGCACCAATACTACTGGAGTAGGAAAGAACTTTGACTTGGTTGAATTATACCAGCCTCTAGCATTTCTGCAACCATACGTTCAATTTCACTCTTTTGGGCATAGGGATATTTGTACGACCTGATGTTTGGAGGAACACTTCCTGGAATCAGATGAATAGCATGATCATGATCACGAATAGGTGGGAGACCTTTAGGAGTCTCAAATACCTTGGAATGATTATCCAAGACTTTTTGGGGATCTAGAGAAATAGATGATTCCAACATGGAAACATCTAGCGAACATAATTGTGCAATTACACCTCTTTGTTCCTTTTTTAGAAGCTTTGTCATACCGTTAGAGCTGATTATCTTTCCCGGTTTCCCTGCAATACCCCTTAATTCAACTTCCTTTCCTTCCACAGAAAATTTCATGAAAAGTTCTTGAAAATTGAAAGCTATTGTACCCAAGGACTGTAGCCATTGGACTCCTAGTACAACATCAACACCTCCCATTGGAATGGAAAGCATTGGGCTAGTCAATACATATTCTCCCAAGGATAGCTTGATATTATGGCACCTTCCAGAGCAATTTATTGTTCCTCCATTTGAAACCATCACTTGACACTCTGGTGCTGGATATAAGAAGCAATTCAATTCTTTTGCTACCTTACAATGAATAAAATTGTGGGTACTTCCTGAATCAATCAACACTATTACCTTTTTCTTCTTGATTTGTTCTTCTATCTTGATACTTTGAGGAGTGGTAATTCCCACCAATGCATTACAAGATATGGTCGGATTCATTTCTTCTTTATCTAGGATTTGTTCCTGGAGTATATCCTCTTCTTTTGACCTTTCTTGCTCCTTTTCTTCTTCCTCTTCACAATCTATGTAGAATAATTTCTTCTCAGCACACTTATGACCTTTAGTGTATTTACTATCACAACTGTAACAAATCCCTTTTGCTCTTTTTTTTTCCAATTATTGTGGTGTCAACCTTATAGGTTGTGGAAGACTAGGGGCAACAACACTTCCATCTTTATAGTTGTGAGTGGTATGCTTCCTGGTTGCCATAATTTTGCTTTCCATTTTTCTTGCTAACCTGAATGCCTTCTCTAATGAATCAGGTTCCCAAAGCTGAACATCATGTTGGATATTATCCTTTAAAGTCCCTATGAACACATCAATCCTATGCTCCTCTGGAATATTTTTTACCCTTATGTTCAATTTTTGGAACTCCTCAATGTGCTCCATTATTGAACCCTTTTGTTTGAGACTTATCAATTGGCTAAGAAAAGTGTTGCTTTTTGTATCCTCATAATGCGCTGTCAATTCTTCCGTAAAAATTGCTCAAGTGATAGGTTGTTTACGAGAATAAAGCCATTGATACCAGACAAACTGATTTGGTTCCAAATATAAAGTTGCAATACGTACCTTTTGTGTGTTTTACACATTATTGAGATCGAAAAATTGCTCCATCTGTAATATCCATGTTGTGGGATCCTTGCCATCAAACTTCCTCATATCGATTTTCGGAATATGGTGGGTCTTCGATCCAACATTAGAGTCTATGGAATCATGATTAACATTTCTTTTGTTCTCATCATGAGTTTCCTTTACTACCCTTTCATTATTAGTGACCATTTCTTGTAGCAACTTATTCATATTTATCTTCAATTCTTCCATCTTATCATCCATGCCATCAATTTTAGAATCCATGCCTTTCATCTTAGCTTCCATGCCATCCATCTTAGCTTCTACGCCTTTCTTTAAACAATCCATCTTAGCTTCTACACCTTTCTTTAAACCATCCATCTTAGCTTCTACATCTTTCCTTAAACCATCTATCTTAGATTCTGTTTCTTTTTGTGCAAGTGACACTTATTGCACTTGGTCCCGTAATTTTGATATATCATGTTGCATTTCTTCCTTTTCTTCATGAGTCATGCTAGAGCTTTCAGGTTTCTTACTAGGTGTTTGCATTTTCTTTCCTCGGGGCATCAATTACCGATTAAAACTAATTTTTCAAACCAAGCTTATGCAAATTTAAAAAAAAAAACTACACACGTTTGTAGAAGCTTGATATTGAATCTGATGTATCTCTGCAATTTCGGATCATCCAGTTTTGAAATTGCAACCTGTAGTAGCCCTCTGTGTCTTCTTTCCAATGCCACCAGTCTAATCCAAATTGGATTCTCCAAGGAAGAGTTATGCACAATCTCCCAAGATGACCTTCTTACGAAATTTCAATTCGATGCTCAGAGAGAAAGTTATGACGATTTTCCCCAGGTCACCTATTTGGAATGTAATTCAGGAGTTTGTTTGGAGCAGCGAAACCCTAGAATCCAAAGATTTGATGCCAAATGTTATGAAACCAGCTCACAAAAAGATAGAAAAGAGAGATCAACGCCTTATAATTTAGCCTCTTCAAGGGGGAAACCTCCTTTACATTACACAAATGAGCAATTCTTTGATGATTCAAATGACAAAACCTCCTTTCTATATATAGGAGTCTAAGGAGTCACAATATAACCCAGCCGACCAAACAATAATAATATAAAGCCACAAAAATAACAATAGAGGGATTCTATGGGGCACAGTAATAACAATATGGGGACGATAGGGGCACAACAATATTAATAAGGGATACAACTACAATAGTAATGGGGTAATCACTAGTATTATAGGGACCCAACAGTTACTCTCATATTAATCCTTAGAATTAGGACTAAATGGAAAATTTGACTCGATGTTTATTGGATATTCTTCATCATGTGCATTGCCAGTGCTACTCTCATAGTCCATAGGGTTAGGACTACGTTGAAAATGCGACCCTTTACTTACTGAAAATTCTTCATCTTGCCCTCTGTCACTGCTGCACTCATAGTCCTTAGGATTAGGACTAAGCGCTTCATCCTATCCTTCGTCACTACTGCTCTTGTAGTCCTTAGGATTAGGACTAGGTGGAAAATGTGATTCTCGATTTATTAGAAATACTTCATCCTGACCTACATCATTGCTGCTCTCATAGTCCATTGGATTAAGACTAAGTGGAAACCGTGACTCTTTATTTATTTGAAAATCTTCATCATGCTCTTCATCTTTGCTACTCTCATAGTCCATAGGATTAGGACTAAGTGGACACCGTGACACTCTATTCATTTGAAATGATTCATCATGCTCTTTGTCACTGCTGCTCTCATAGTCCATAGGATTAGGACTAAGTGGACACCGTGACACTCTGTTGATTTGAAATTGTTCATCATGTTCTTCATCACTGCTGCTCTCATAGTCCATAGGATTAGGACTAAGTGGACACCATGACACTTAATTCATTTGAAATTCTTCATCATGCTCTTCATCATTGCTGCTCTCATAGTCCATAAGATTAGGACTAAGTGGACACCGTGACACTATTAATTTGAAATTCTTCATCATTCTCTTCACCACTGCTGCTCTCATTGTCCATAGGATTAGGACTAAGTAGAAACTATGACTCTTTATTTATTTGAAAATCTTCATCGTTCTCTTGATCACTCATGCTCTCATAGTCCATAGGATTAGGACAAAGTGGAAACTGTGACTCTTTATTTATTTGAAATTATTCATCCTCTCTTTCATCAATGCTGCTCTCATAGTCTTTAGGATTAGGATTAAGTGGAATATTTGACTCTCTATTCATAGTGTAAGATTCTCCGTTATTATCATCAATATGAATAGAGTTGTTACACGATGAAGATGTTGATGCTTCACAAAGCGAAACTTCATTATCAAAAGAAACCATGCCTTTCAAATAGAAGAGGTTGAATGATACAAATGCACTATCTCCTATTGATAATATATAGTTTAAAGAATGAAAATTTCCCTCCAAAAATTTTTGCCGAAATTTTTCGCTCCAAAAATTTTGTTTCATGTATTTTCCTCCATAAAACTAAATCTTTAAATTAAAATTGTAAACTAAATCTTTTACCTAAATTTTTATTTATATTTATTTTTACCTTTATTTATTTATTTATTTTATTTTATTTATTTTTATTTATTTATTTATTATTATTATTATAATATCTTCTAAAGCAAATTAATCCCACATTCACTGTGATAAAACAATTCCCTAATGTTCCCTCTATCATAATTTACTATATCGCCATAACAAGAATTATATGTTAAAGTATTTATAAAAAAAATTAATCTCACATTCACCATGTGGTAAAACTATTTCGTAATGTTCTATTTGTTGTGTGCAAGTTTTAAAGTTCAATAGGTTTAATGATTTTTTTTTAGAAATTAAAAATTTAGATGAGACAGATTTACCCACTTCGTCCCCAGTGGGTGTGGTGGGCCTGATTGTGCTCTCCGGCGGCCCAACGGGCCCTTAGGGGTGGGGGGCTTGGTCGCCCAACACCCGGCCCCACCTTGGCGAGCCGATTCCATTGCCACGTTGCTCATTACCTCGATCAGGGGATCATGGAATCGATATTAAAATAACATGCCCATTTAAATTTGGCTTGGTATAAACACTTATACTTTTCAAGGTTTTTAAAATTAAATATTAATTTAAATTTATAATAAAAAATTGAAATGGATTTACATATGGAAAAGTAAATGGAAAGATGGAAAATGACCTTTTGTGAAAGCTATATATATATATATATATATATATATATATATATATATATATATATATATATATATATATGTCTGTATGTATGTATACATATATGTATATATCTATATATATCTATATATATATATATCTATATATAATTTTATTTGAAATTATTGTAATGGACTTCCTTTCAATTAAATAATTTTATGTTAATTAGTTTAATACAAATCCAATGCTAATGATCGAATGGAAAACCGCATCCACCCATGGTATCTTCCCATGGTAATTACCCATAGTATCCGCCCATGGTATTGTAACTCAAAAGGCTATAAATAGTGAACGTCACTTTCTAAAAGGGCAGAGGGGTCCACTATAATGTAGTTGGAAATGATTTCCCCAATTAATAAATAGTTATATTCTTATGCTGTGAAGCATTCATTATGTATTTTTTGTTCAATATTTCAGTGAATCTATAAGTTTTCTCTCTTCGCTCTCTATGCATTCATGGTTCCTAGATCTTGGCCCCTAATATCCACAAGGCAAACAAGTGGAGGGAGATTTTACATTGTATAAAATTAAGTTCGCATGTGTTATGCATGTGGCGGGCTAACCTCACCACCCCCCCTCTTAAACTTTGTGGTAGGTGGCAGGGTGCCCCCTACTCTCCATTTCCACATTTCCCATCACCTCAATCAGGGGATCATGGAATCAATATTAAGATAACATACCCCTTTAAGTTTGGCTTGGTATAGACACTTATACTTAATTTAAATTTATAATAAAAAATTGAAATGGCTTTAGATATTGGAAAGTAAATGCAAAGATGGAAAATGACTTTTTGTGAAAGCTATATATATATAATTTTATTTTAATAGACTTTCTTTCAATTAAATAATTTTATGTTAATTAGTTTAATACAAATCCAATTCTAATGATAGAATGGAATATATATATATATATATATATATATATATATATATATATATATATATATATATATATATATATATATATATATATATATATATATATAGTGTGGTTCATGAACACCTTGGTCAGTGAGTGGTCGCTACGTCCATGGAAAAATCTGGGCTAATCGCCCCTCGGCCTACTGGCAAGACCTAACCCCAAGGGCTTCGGGCAGAATCGACCTTGTGACCTCTCGATGGCGAGGCACGATTTTTGACCAACTGAGCTAACCCTTGGGGCTGCTATATATATATCTATATATATATTATTTTTATATGAATTATATTCATAACATTGCCTCTCTCTTAAAGAAACTTTGTCCTCAAAGCTTACTGAGAATATCTTCCTTGCATTTGAACTTTCATCTTCATTGATACAAGATGGTACGATGCACAGAGTGAAAAAAATTGTCGTACTGAATATTCTGCAAAGTTCAGTATTCTAGGGAACATAAATTTGTCATTTATGTTTTGAGTGATACTAGTACGTAGATTGATTGCAAAGTCTACTCTTGTGATTCAGATGTCGATAAATAGTTCTTGTTGTTATGAAACCAGCTCAAGAAAAGATAGAAAAGATAGATCAACGCCTTAGAATTCAGCCTCTTCGAGGGGGCAACCTCCTTTACATTACATAAATGAACAATTCTTGGATGATACAAATGACAAAACCTCCTTTCTATATATAGGAGTCTAAGGAGTCACAATATAATCCAGCCGACCTAACAATAATAATATAAAGCCACAAATATAACAATAGAGGGATTCTATGGGGCACAGAAATAACAATATGGGGGTAATAGGGGCACAAAAATATAAATAAGGGGTATAACTACAATAGTAATGGGGTAATCACTAGTATTATAGGGACCCAACATGCCCCTCTCCTTCAAAAAAGTGTTGTCCTCAACGCTTGAGTAGTTCTGGATACTTCTGCATAAAATTCTCATCCTCCCATGTGGAATCTTCAGCGGATAAGTTCTTCCACTTGATAAGATACTCTGAAATTGATCGATTTCGTAGCTGTCGAGTTCTTGTTTCTGTGACTGCTTCCGGTTCCAATATAATTTTTCCTTCCTCGTCAAGTTCTGGCAATATTGTTTGAATTGGGAGCTTGTCACCTATAACCTTCTTTAAACATGAAACATGGAAAACTAGGTGCAATCGAGAAGCTGCAGGAAGCTCCAATTTGTATGCCATAGTACCAATCTTTTGCAACACCTTGTACGGACCATAATACTTTGGTGATAATTTATTATCCTTCTTAGCTTGCTTAAGGGACATTTGCTTATATGGTTGTAGCCATAGGAATACCCAATCACCTACATCAAAACTTCTTTCACTGTGATGTTGATCTGCCTGTTGTTTCATTCTATTTTGTGCCAACACGAGGTTATCCTTTAAGAGTTGGAGGACTTGTTGTTGATGTTCGATGTGATGTTCCACTGCCTGAACCTTAGAATTTTCTCTTAAATATGATGTGATGGATGGTGGTTGATACCCATAAAGTGCCATAAATGGGGTCATTTTTGTTGCTGTATGGAAGGAAGTGTTATACCACCATTCAGCCAGAGGCAACCATTTGACCCATTGTGTCTGTTTATCAGATACAAAGCAACGAAGATATCCTTCCAAAAATTTGTTTACTATCTCAGTTTTCCCATCAGATTGAGGATGATAAGATGAGCTATGAGCTAACTGAGTACCAAGACAAGAAAATAATTCTGTCCAAAAATTTCCAGTGAAAATGGGATCTCTGTCACTTACAATAATCTTTGGGTTTCCATGTAGCTTTTGAACTGTTTCCATAAATGCAGTAGAAACTGTACTGGCTTTAAATGGATGTGATAATGCACAAAAGTGTGCATACTTGGTAAGTCTGTCAACTACCACCATGATGACACTCTTTCCCTCAGACTTGGGTAAACCTGTGATAAAATCCATTGAAACCTCCTCCCAACGTTGGCTTGGAATGGATAAAGGTTGTAATAGACTTGGTGTCTTAATTGTTTCAACTTTATTTTGCTGGCAAACCAAACATTCCGCCACAAACTTTTGAATATCTGATTTAAGGCCATCCCAAAAAAATTCCTTCTTAACCCTGTGGTAAGTTTTTAAAAATCCTGAGTGCCCTCCTAAGGGAGAAGTGTGCAATTCCATAAGAATCTTTTGTTTTAGCTGGGAATTCTTACAGAGGTATAAGCGATCTTTGTACCATAACGAATCATTTTGCCAGCTAAATGTATCAGAAGTACTGGAATCTTGTTGTAGCTTTCGAATAAGTGCCCACACTTCTTCGTCATTCTTCCATTCCTCCCTTGCTTCGTTTATCCAATCTGGTTGGATAATAGAAATGGCACACAACAATGCTTCCACATCCTCATCCTTTCTTGAGAGTGCATCTGCCACCACATTTTGCTTCCCTTTTTTGTAGATGATTTCAAAGTCATAACCCAACATCTTTGTGACCCACTTTTGTTGCTCTTCAGAGGATAATCTTTGTTCTAAAAAGTATTTAAGGCTATCATGATCCGTTTTTACCTTGAAGTGTCTTCCCATTAGGTAGGGTCGCCATTTCTTAAGTGCATGGAGTATTGCCAACATTTCCTTCTCATAAATAGCTTTGCTTAAAAACTTTCCCTTGATTGGACGACTTTCAAAAGCAATGGGTCTTTCATCTTGCATTAGAACAACACCAATTCCATTTCCTGAAGCATCACATTCCACAATAAAGGTTTTTGTGAAGTCCGGTGTAGCTAAGACCGGTGCTTGGCACATTGCCTCTTTAAGATGTTCAAAGGCCTTTGTTGCTTCCGGAGTCCATGAAAATGAATCTTTCTTCAATAATGTTGTTAGAGGTGCTGCTATTCTCCCATAATTCTTAACAAACTTGCGATAATACCCTGTCAACCCAAGAAATCCTCGCAGATGCTTTATGGATGTGGGAATTTTCCATTCCTTAATGGCTTTAATTTTGCTAGGGTCTACCTTAACTCCTTCATGAGATACAATATGACCCAAATATTCCACCTCCTGGACTCCAAAGAAACATTTGGATCTTTTTGCATATAATTGTTTCTCCTCCAATAGTTGTAGCACCCTGTCAACATGTTCAACATGATCCTTCCAAGACTTGCTGTAGATTAGTATATCATCAAAAAATACTAACACAAATTTTCTAAGGAATGGTTTGAAAATGGAATTCATCAAACCTTGAAATGTTGAAGGTGCATTGGTAAGGCCAAAAGGCATGACCAAAAATTCATAATGACCCTCATGAGTTCTAAATGCCGTTTTCAGAATGTCTTCAATCTTCATTCTGATTTGATGATATCCCGAACGAAGATCCAACTTGGTGAAGTAAATTGATCCATGCAATTCATCCAGTAATTCATCAATAACAGGAATGGGGAACTTATCTTTAATAGTGAGCTTGTTGAGCTCCCTATAATCCGGACACATGCGCCATGATCCATCCTTCTTGTGCACCAATACTACTGGAGTTGAGAAAGAACTTTGACTTGGTTGAATTATACCGCCTCTAGCATTTCTGCAACCATACGTTCAATTTCACTCTTTTGGGCATAGGGATATCTGTACGGCCTGATGTTTGGAGGAACACTTCCTGGAATCAGATGAATAGCATGATCATGATCACGCATAGGTGGGAGACCTTTTGGAGTCTCAAATACCTTGGAATGATTGTCCAAGACTTTTTGGAGATCTGGAGAAATAGATGATTCCAATGTGGAAACATCTAGCGAACATAATTGTGCAATTACACCTCTTTGCTCCTTTTTTAGAAGCTTTGTCATGCCATTAGAGCTGATTATCTTTCCTGGTTTCCCTGCAATACCCCTTAATTCAACTTCCTTTCCTTCCGTAGAAAATTTGATGAAAAGTTCTTGAAAATTAAAAGCTATTGTACCCAAGGATTGTAGCCATTGGACTCCTAGTACAACATCAGCACCTCCCATTGGAATGGAAAGCATTGGGCTAGTCAATACATATTCTCCCATGGATAGCTTGATATTATGGCACTTTCCAGAGCAATTTATTGTTCCTCCATTTGCAATCATCACTTGACACTCTGGTGCTGGATATAGGAAGCAATTCAATTCTTTTGCTACCCTACAATGAATAAAATTGTGGGTGCTTCCTGAATCAATCAACACTATTACCTTTTTCTTCTTGATTTGTCCTTCTATCTTGATGGTTTGAGGAGTGGTAATTCCCGCCAATGCATTACAAGATATGGTCGGATTTATTTGTTCTTCATCTAGGCTTTGTTCCTGGAGTATATCTTCTTCTTTTGACCTTTCTTGCTCCTTTTCTTCTTCCTCTTCACAATCTATGTAGAATAATTTCTTCTCAGCACACTTATGACCTTTAGTGTATTTGCTATCACAACTGTAACAAAGCCCTTTTGCTCTTTTTTCTTCCAATTGTTGTGGTGTCAACCTTATAGGTTGTGGAAGACTAGGGGCAACAACACTTCCGTCTTTATAGTTGTGAGTGGTATGCTTCCTGGTTGCCATAATTTTGCTTTCCATTTTTCTTGCTAACCTGAATGCCTTCTCTAATGAATCAGGTTCCCAAAGGCGAACATCATGTTGGATATTATCCTTTAAAGACCCTATGAACACATCAATCCTATGCTCCTCTGGAATATCTTTTACCCTTATGTTCAATTTTTGGAACTCCTCAATGTGCTCCATTACTGAACCCTTTTGTTTGAGACTTATCAATTGGCTAAAAAAAGTGTTGCTTTTTGTATCTTCATAATGTGCTATCAATTCTTCCGTAAAAATTGCCCAAGTGATAAATTGTTTACGAGAGCAAAGCCATTGATACCATACAAACTGATTTGGTTCCAAATATACAGTTGCCATACGTACCTTTTGTGCGTTTTGCACATTATTGAGATCGAAGAATTGCTCCATCTGTAATATCCATGTGGCGGGATCCTTGCCATCAAACTTCCTCATATCGATTTTTGGAATATGGTGATTCTTCGATCCAACATTAGCGTCTATGGAATCATGATTAACATTTCTTTTGTTCTCATCATGAGTTTCCTTTACTACCTTTTCACCATTAATGACCCTTTCTTGTAGCAACTTCAATTCTTCCATGTCTGTCTTCAAATCTATCTTCAAATTTGCCATGTCTCTCTTCAAATCTATCTTCGAATCATCCATCTTAGCTTCCATGCCCTTTATCTTAGATTCCACGCCATTTATATTAGATTCCACGCCACTTATCTTAGCTTCTGTTAGCTTTTGTGAGCGTGACATTTGTTGCACTTGTTCTTGTAATTTTGATATATCATGTAGCATTTCTTCCTCTTCTTCATGAGTCATGCTAGAGCTTTCAGGTTTCTTACTAGGTGTTTGCATTTTCTTTCCTCGGGGCATCAGTTACCGATAATAATGCTTTACTATGCCCTTTGAATTTCGTTAAACCAAGCTTACACAAAAATTAAAAAAAAAACTACACACCTTTTTTCACTTTATAGAAGCCTGATATTGAATCTGATGTATCTCTGTAATTTCGGATCATACAGTTCTAAAATTGCTACCTGTAGTAGCCTTCTGCGTCCTCTTTCCAATGCCACAAGTCTGAGCCAAATTGGATTCTCCAAGGAAGAGTTATGTGAAATCTCCCACAGTGACTTGCTTTTAGACTAGTTCAGTAGAGCGAACTTGTACGACATACCACGTATCACTGTTTCAACCTTTGAATCTGAAACACACACACAAGAAACTACAGTCTGTCCTATTTCTGTACCTTCTTATGAAATTTCAATCCGATCCTGAGAGAGAAAGTTATGACGATTTTCCCCAGGTCACTTGTTTTGAATGTAATTCAGGAGTCTGCAAAAAGACCAACTTCCTCAGATCATATCTCCGCAAATATTGCGCGAAAAGCTCTGAAATTCGGACCCAAGGTTCAGCGCGATTTTTTCTCAAATGGGTGTTTTTTTCAATTTTGAAATGTCACAGAAAAAAAGTTATAGCGAAAATGCCACGATGACCTGTTTGGAGCAGCAAAACCCTAGAATCCAAAGCTCTGATACCAAATGTTATGAAACCAGCTCAAGAAAAGATAGAAAAGATAGATCAACACCTTAGAATTCAGCCTCTTCGAGGGGGCAACCTCCTTTACATTACATAAATGAACAATTCTTGGATGATACAAATGACAAAACCTCCTTTCTATATATAGGAGTCTAAGGAGTCACAATATAATCCAGCCGACCTAACAATAATAATATAAAGCCACAAAAATAACAATAGAGGGATTCTATGGGGCACAGAAATAACAATATGGGGGTAATAGGGGCACAAAAATATAAATAAGGGGTATAACTACAATAGTAATGGGGTAATCACTAGTATTATAGGGACCCAACACTTGTGGTTAGACTTTCCCTTATCATGTTAGTGGTTGTTTCCTGATTTCCTTCATGCGCTGTTGTTGAGTTGGATACTGAATCATCATTTAGAATGTCCTTCATTTAACTACAACTTTTGCATGTGTCTTCAATTCAGTAGGTTTATCCTCTGCTTGAGTTATGATTTTGACTGGGTCGATATTTGTTTCTTTATCTTCAACTTGGGCTAAAATGACTAGAGACTTCGATACTACTTCTTGAAGTTGTTCTAACTTGTCATTTAGTGATTTCTTGTCACTTTTAAGCTTATTTATTTGCGTAAATAAGGCTTGGTTATGATTCCTTAGATGTGAAAGTTCACAATTATTTGAATCGTTGACTTTGTCATTAGTATCTTTCTCTTTATCTTTTAATTTTTTGATTTGCTCCAATAATTTTTGATTAAGGGTTTTTAGGCACAAATTTTCTTTTTGTTATTCTGATAGATTCTCCTTTAATTCCTTATCAAACTTTCCTTTTCTTTTTTTAGTCTTTGTTGCTTAACCTTGAACTTTTTTATCTATGAAAGTAATTTCTCATTGTGGTCCCTTACACGCCAAATTTCTTTGTTGCTTTTTGTTAATTTTTCATGAAATCAATCTTTGAGATCTTTATATTTATTTTCTGATGCTTCGTTCTTTTGTTGAAGTTTTGCAATTTCTTCCTTTAATATTTTTATTTGTGCCTCGGTATTACCTTGATATATTCCAAAGTAAACAAGCTTCCAAATTTTGTATAAGTTATTGTGTGATTTTTTAAAATCGACAAATACTGATCTTTTGTTTGCCAAAATGTAGAGTTATGTATGGAATCCATAGTTTCTTTGTTCATCTTCGAATTAGACTCCATTTGCTTTTTTATTCAAAAATGGACTTATTTTGTGTTCGTCGATGAGCTTAGGGTTTAATGATAACCCCCTTTTCTTTAGTGAATTTGAAAACCTTTATGCATTCTAAAAAAAAAAATTCCCTAATTTGTTTTTTTCTTATAACTTTTTTTGGTAACTTCTTCTTCTTTTTGTTTTTTTTTTTGTTTTTTTTGTTTTTGTTTTTTGTTTTGGTTTTTTGTTTTTTGTTTTTTTGGTTTTTATATATATATATATATTTATAATTTATTTTTTTCCTTTTTAAAAATTTACAACCCTAATTAAGCATGGCTATTCACCTCTTTGGGGTATAATATAAAATATATGTCCGCTTATGTTCTTTTGACTCGATTAATTTTCTCCACATAAAAAGTAAAAATTACCATTCACATAAAGAGATTTTGTATTCCTTTTGCTCTTCTTTTGCCTTGAAAATACCATGGACAATTACCATGGGTTGCAAAAACCACGAGCTTGTAAACCACTTAACAAAGAATCAAGATAATCTTATCTGCTCTTCCTTCTCTTATGTATAGTTTAAAATATATTTAGAAATATTCCCTTTTGACTGCATCATGCACTTTTTATCAATAATGTAGAACCATTTTACATATATGAATGTTCTCCTTCAAAATTTACATCGGACTATTTTTGTTTTTGTTTTGTATTGTTTGTTTGTTTGTTTTTGTTTTTGTTTTTTTTTTTAACTAGAATCATTTAAATGTCAATGTCCAAAGGACTTTTATATATATAATTTTTTTTAACTCTTTTTTTTTTTTTTTTAAAGTAGCCAAGGGCTTGAACAAAAATGGAGAAACTCCAACTCGTGTAGCGAAACACTTTAGTTGCGACAACAAGTTGATGGCCAAAGGTCGGGATCTGCCAATGTGGCTCTGATACCAATATAATAAACACAGTTCATATACTTATAGGAATGCAATGTAACGACCAAAAGTCGTATATGCAACATAAATCTTTAAAATACTTCAAAGACATAAATGTCCTTTATAAGACATATAACTATATATTGATTATTGTATATTGAATTGATGTAAGATTATTACAAATGAGAATGAGGGTCTGCTTATATACCCCAAGCAACTATCATTTCATGAATGGTAATGTCTCTAAGTCATGCTTCTTCATTACTAACTAACTAACCATTAGTTAATTATTATTACATTTATGTTTATATTTATTATTTTTATATAAATTATATTCATAACAATTCCTCTAATTTTTTCACTCCTAAAACATCGAAATAAATGAAAAACAATATAATAATCCAATCTAATGAATGCAAAACCTTCTTAAGAAAGACATCACACTTGTTAAAAAAAAAAAAAAACCTATGAAAAAATGAAAACATATTAAATTATATATAGAGACATATTTAATTTTTAATGTTTCATGCTTTCTTTATTTTATGGCTTTTTCATTTGGAATCTTCTTTAATATATCTTGAAAATGTGTTAAACTTTATATGGAGATATAGATATCATTTAAAATGTTTCATGTATTTTTTTTGGATTTCTTATTTGTTTTTTTTTTAATATGCCTTAAATAAAAGTTGAAGAAAAGCATAAAAGAAGAATAATATATATGTATAAGTAAGCAAAAAATCTCATGATAAGAAGAAATAAAAGTTGAGAAAATTCAAGTCAACTGTCACTATGCTAAATAAAAATGAGATTGTCTAAATTAGAAGGGTGTATTTTATTGTTTCATTGGAATGTTGAGAGTGTTAAATTGTCTGCAACCTTCTTCACCAATCTTCAACAATTCTCTGTGGCCTTGTATTTAAAGCTCTGTCCAAATTTTGATAAATTATATTCGGCAATCTTTGACAATCTTTGGCAATTCTTTGCGGCCTTCTTCGGAAATCTTAGGCAAGCTGTGATCGACCTCTTTGTGTGAATATCTAGGGTTTGCTTTGTTGTTTGCAGAAGGCTCTTTTGCTACTAAATAGGCTCGAGTTTGGCTCAGAAAAATACCCAGACTGTATCGGTCTCTATTAAATAAACTTTCTTGAATCAAAACCTCTGAAACACTGCGAAGATACCCTATGAAATTTGGTGATTCTATGTAGTTTCGGATCCGAAGCAATCTATTTGGGATATCGAGTGAACAGGGTTTCAAGGCAGTGAGAACCTGATATGAATTCATTTATGACTAGATACATGGAACTAATCATAGGGTAGTAGATAAGTAGAGGCTCGGGTTTGGTTCAGAAAAATACCCAGACTATATTGGTCTTTATTAAACAAAAGTTCTTGAATCAAAACCTCTGAAATACCTGCGAAGATACCCTATGAACTTTGGCGATTCTATGCAGTTTTGGATCCGACGCATTCTATTTGGGATATCGAGTAAACAAGGTTTCAAGGTAGTGAGAGCCTGATATTCATTTATGACTAGATATGTGGAGTATCGCAAGAAGTAGAGGCGCGGGCTTGGCAAGAAGTGCACACTACATTTTTTTGTCGAAACTCATGGGTTTTTACCTTTGGATCGGCGATCAATCCAGTCGGGGCAAGTACGATTTGCAATCAGGTTTGCTGATATCAAGTGCACACATTCCTTATCCTTTTCTAATACATATTTGCTCATATATTTTCAAGTAAAAATATTTCACCACAACTACCAAAGATTACCAAAGGCAGACCTAGCATAGTTGCTTTACAAGGCCTTTATGAGTATATAGAGTCTTTAGAGAAACATAGAGAATAAAGAGAAGTCAAGCTACAAAAAGAGTTAGAAGCCATGCTGGAAAATAAATTTGCATCTCTTGAAGACATGATCCAAAAAAAAATAGAAAATAAAATATAACTATTGGAGAATAAAATGGTGGCAATGGAGACTAGGTTGCAGGTTACATAAAGACAAAACCAAGATACTAACCAAACATCCCAGCAAGGAGATGTTGATACTTTAGAGAGTTCTAAAATTAAGGACATGATTAAAGAACCAAAAGAAAAAGGTTAATAGTCGCCTCACCCTAAATAATGTGGTAGATAAATTAGATATCAAACCAATTAAAGATGAAATGAAAAAATTAATAGAATTAGACCATGAGTGTAACAAAAGGGCCTTGAACCTTATAATCTTCAGTTTAAAAGAGGAGGTAGATGAGGATACTTTAGCCATAGCCCAGACAAAATTACATAATAGATTACAAATTGAAACAACGTGTCTCACAGAAGCAACAAGGTTGGGGAAATTAACTGAGAATAAAGGAAGATTGATCCGAATAAAGGTGAGCTCTACTGATCATAAGTATGACATACTTAGTAAAACCTCAAGTCTAAAAGGAACGAGAATATTTATAAATGAAGATCTCATTCTAGAAGATCAAGCAGAATTAAGAAAGGAGGTTCAAAAGGTAAAAAAAGCTAGGAAGGAAGGAAAATGGGCAATAATCAGAGATAGAAAAGCCTTTATCCGAGATAGAAACCAAAAAGATAGTAATAAATAGAAATTCAACATGCTCCAGATTCTTTCTTGGAACTGCAAGGGTTTTCCATGGAACAAAGGCCCCAAGCTAAGTTGGATCTCAAATGATGTTGATATTATTTTTCTTGTTGAAATTTGGGAGCATGAAGAATCTAAGGTCCCTAACATAGATGACTTTACGCTATGGTCTACCTGGAACAAACGATCCTCCCATAGAGGCATTGGGGGTATAGCTTGTTACATTAAGAAGAACATCTCCCCCCGTGCTAGGATTTATAAAAACGACCCTTACAACCAATATAGTTGGATAAAGATCACTGACATTAATAATAAAAAGACCTACATAGCAATATGTTATTTCCCCCATCAATTCTTACTTCTATAAGAAGAAGAATCTAGATAAAAATAGTCCCTACAATGGTTTAGAGAATGATATTTATAACCTAATGAATGAAGGTAATATCCTTTTAATAGGTGACTTTAATGCTCGAACTTCAAGCAACCAAGATATTATTCTAAGCAATCATTCCAACCCTAATCCTCTTTAGTTAGACGAAGACCCTACTCTAGCTAGTAGGTACAAAAGGAGCTCTGAAGACCTCGGGGAGAATTTGTTTGGGTCGGAGCTAGTCAAGCTCCATAGTGCTTAGGATCTCATAATTTGCAACGGTCTAAAGAAGTGACCCAATTCTAGCCAGATGACCTACATCCATGGGCTTGGTAGCAGCGTGGTAGACTATGTTATTTCCAATATCCCTTTATACAACGAAATAATAAATTTTGACATCTTAAATGACCACGAGCCTAGCTCTGATCATAGGACTTTACTTATAACTCTCAATTTTGTCATGCATAGAGATCCCATAGAAAATAATCCCTATAGCCAAATGAACCTAATATTTGATAGAAATAAAAACAATCTCTTTCTAAATGAATTAAAAACTAATTTGCTTCCTTTATCTAGTATAGAAAACATAGAAGACCTCTATCATAATTTTACTACAACCCTCTCATATTCTATTAACAAGTTCTCAATTGAAGTTTCAAATAATAAAAGAAATAGCAAAACCAACCCATGGTATGACAAAGATTGTAAAAGTGTGAGGAGAGGAATTAAGGAAGTTATTGATGAATCTCTTAAAATGGGCAAGATAAAAATATACAAAGCCCTAAATAAAAGGAAAAAGAGGCAGTACATTTGTAAAAGACAAGAGAATCTCTTACACCTCTCTAAGGTAGCTCCTAAGAAATTTTGGAGGCAGATTTTAACTAGGAAAACTAAATATAATAATAAAATTGCTTTACACGGTTGGAATTGGAATTCTTATCTTAAAAAGCTTTATGAATCTCCAAATTTCATGGATAGCTTTGAAACCCTGCTCACAACAAAAGAAGTTTTCTCGTTAGAAGACATTGATTTTGGGGTTAAACGCCTGGCAAATGGGAAAGCTCATGACATCGAAGGTTACCAGGCAGAAATCTTAAAAATTGGGGGTCCTGTCCTCATCCCCCACATCCAAAAGCTTTTCAATCAAGCAGTGAAGCAAGGGTTCCTTAAACCATGGATTGAGAGCCTCATTATCCCTATTTTTAAAAGTGGGGATACAAATAACCCCTCTAGTTATTAGACCATTATGATCAACCCTCTCTTAGCCAAGCTATATGGTATTATTTTGGAAAAGAAGTTGAGCATATGGCTTGAAAGTGAAGTAAGCGGGCTAAAGGCCAAGCGGGTTTTAGAAGGCATCACTCAACAACAGACCACCTTGTTACGCTTAGGATCGTTGTGGAGGAATGTCGTAATGATAAATCCAATCTCTTTTGTTGCTTTGTGGACTTTAGAAAGGCTTTCGATATGGTTCCTAGAAACAACCTTTGGAATAGATTAGAAGAGCTAAAGGTTCCTTTCGAGTTGAGAGCTTCCGCTATAAGATTATATGAGAATGTAATTGCCAAGCTAAAGAGCAATGAGGGGTGGTAAAAAGATATTAAATGTAATATTGGAGTTAAACAAGGTTGCCCCCTCTCCCCTACCTTATTTGGCATTTACATCAACAAGCTTGAAGGTTATTTAGAGGAAGCAGGTTGTGCTGGCACGATCTTAGCTGGGATAGTCATCATCCTTCTCCTCTATGATGGCGATATTGTTCTTCTCGCAAGGTGCCCATCTGATCTTGATAAGCAACTTAGGCTTCTTAAGGATTTTTGCTCTACCACGGGTATCACTGTTAACACTGAAAAAACAAAAGTTATGATTATCAAATCCAAGAAGGACACTTAAGCTAATTTTATGTGTGACAATAATAACATGGAGGAAGTATATTCTTACAAGTACGTAGGAATTGATATTCATCACAAGCTCAATTGGAACTATAACATTAAGAAAAGGATTAATGGGGGGTGGAAAGCTAATTTTTCTCTTGAAAATAATTGTAAAACGACAAACCTCATAATGTGGGATAAAAATAAGTTCCTCTTTGAAACTTAAGTCACTCTTGTTATCTTATATGGATGTGAGGTCTGGGGTTGCAGCATCACTAGAGAATCCTAGAGAAAGATTGAGCAAATCCGGAAGCGTTTTATAACGTATAACCTGAAAATTAAAAGCAATACACCCTATCCTATTCTCCTTATAGAAGTAGGTCTTTCCCCTATCGAGAACCTAGCTATGACTAGGCTTCTATTGTACAAGCACAAACTCAATAACATAGGATTTCATAGACTTCCTAAGCTAGCTTTAAATTCCAGCCAAAACCACCTAAGGCTTAAGCGGGGGTGGTATAAAGACACGAGGGCCCGGTTAAACCTTTGGGAGATCAACGAGAATGATGCATTGCAAAACATTAATAACATTAAAAATATTGTTACTTCTAAGTTCAAAGAAAAAATGTGGTGTGAGAAAGACAGCTAAAAGAAAATTAAGTTATTATAAGAAGGTCATTAACCCTACCCTAGAAGATCAAAAGTATCTCTATGTTTTAACTAGCTCAAAGAAGAAAATTAATATAGCGAATATTAGAACAAACTCTCATGAGCTCCATAGTGAAACAGGTCGTTGGGCAGTACCTAAAACACGATGGATGGAAAGGATCCGCCATCTCTGTGAGAATATGAACATCGAGGATGAAAACCACTTCCTCTTAGAGTGCCCCTCGTACAACCACATTAGATCTTAGTTTCATAATCTTTGTCGCAATACTGACCTTCCTAGCCTTTTATGATGTCAAAATTATAGTGAGCTCGGGAGGCTTCTCTCCAAGATTTTTGAGCATAGGAATAAAATCTTAAATCAAACTAAATAACTTGTTTCTTTAGGTTCGATAGACCAAAGTTTGGTTTCAGTGGATGTTAACCATCATCATCATCATCATGATGACCAAAAAATAAATGGAGGAAAAAATGTTTGATGATGATGATGATGATGATGATGATGATAATAATAATAATAATATAATTTTAAGGCCATGACCCCATTATTGGTGGGAAAAATTGGTGCATTAAATTGGTGTATACTAAATTGATGTATGAGACCCTCTTATTTGTGGGACAAGGGAAGTCTTTGCATAGTTACCTGAATACAAAAATCCATTGAAAGAGTACATACTCTACACCTATTTGGATTTGAAGTTGTGACCTCTTGCAAGGAAGTACATGTTCTTAGCTATTAAGATAGACAAATTTCAAATAGAAGAAAATAGTTTCATTTTTCTTATGAATAACTCCATTAATTTTTGAACAAGATCTCTTGAAATTGTAAACATCACATTATTAAGCTTTAAACAATCTTAAATTCAAATTCTATTAGTACAATAAATATATTACCAAAGATAATATTTAAACATTTTACAACTTGCAATTTTTTAGGACTTAGATAATATAAGGTAAATCTAATGTTTTGAAAGGAATTTGGTTAAAAAGTATGATTTTTTTAGTTTTCATTATTACTAGCACAACCACAAACAATGTAAACTTTGAAACGGTAACTATAAACTGAAAACGGGAACTCTGGCCAAAAAACCCCCAAAAAAACATGAAAAATAGTGCTAAAAATGAAAAGTGTGTATACTGGAACGATGGTTTTTTTTTATGGTCAATTTTCAACATTTTAAAAAAATGCCAGTCAAACCAATTTTTTTTTGTGCAAAATACAACTGTTTTTGAGGAAAAAAACACACTAATGTTTTTGATAGAATAACATTTTTTTTCTAGGTATAATTTCAACATTTTTTAGTAATGACGATAAATATAAAATAATGGGATCTGAAACACATTAAAATTCTATCAGTTTTCATCCATGTTGTTAAACATATAATAACATGACACTAAAGATTGCTAAAATTCTAATTGTTTTCAACCATAACATTAAAGATACAAAACAATTTGGAAAATTTTCAACTATAAAATTTAAAAACCATGGCATTATGAACAAATTACATGACTAAATTAATCAAAATGTCATTACTTGTAGATTGAATGAAACATACATTATATCTCTAAGTTATTGTTGCATTGTAGATATTCTAAACAATAAAAATAATCATAATTAAAACATATAATCCAACAAACATAAAAATGACTCATAACTTCATTTAACACCATATGGAAATCAATTTTTTTTTTATTTTATTTCAAGATACGATGCAAACATAAATTATATAAACTGTCTTAGACAATTATTCAAAATCACTCATACTTTCTTGCACACCATAGGATTCACATCTTCAGATGAATGACTGGATGCAGATGAAGATGTTCCATATTCTTCTCTTTCATCAACTAGTGCCCCATCTGAGTCAACATGCATGCCAACCATTTCAGGTTTCAAAATTCTTCTGGATCTATGACAGGTTTTAGCAGACTCCCATCTCAACACTGTTCCTTCTGGTAACAACCTCTTCAGAATCTCTATTGTCTTCAACTGAAGAGTTCCTCTCTTTGTTAAATTGAAGTCATAAACAAGTATGTTAACATCCTCCAATTTTAAGAGGTATATGTGACGACAATTTATATTTTTACCTTTTCTTTTTCTCTTTCTGCCATTTTTCTTTATCAACTACCATCTCTCGCTTATACACACCATTGAATGGGTGTGTATTTGTGGCATACCAATGTACTTCAAAACCTGAAACATCTCCATTTTTTGTAATGATCTTTATAACCTTAGCAACCTAGAATGGATAGCCATTGGGATCTCCATCTGCTAGCACTGCTATCATGCAACCCTCCTTAATATCCTATACTGAACCCCTATAAAGGTCTTCCATGGATTCACGTTGTGTACAAGATATTTTGGAACCAATATACATTTCTCTTTCCTCTGCTTGTGAAGAATTAATAATACCTTGAGATTGTTGCTGTTCACCAATGTTTCTTTCCTCATGTTCATTTGAGACATTTTGTGGCCAAATAAATGAATTTTTCAAAGGTATATCTTCATTTATTGTTCTTGAAATGATATCACTTTGATTATTGAAAAAAGACTCCCACCAAATTGAATCAACAATATCAAAGCACTGATATGTATATATAATACACTTTTTAATTTCTTCTAGGCATTCAGAATAATTTATATCTCTATTCTATCTGTGTGCATTATGAACTTCAACAACTGATTGTAATAATAATATATTTGATGCAAATATTGGATGATTTGAATGAACTTCAAAAATGCCAAACCTGATGACGGTGCCCATTCTGCAGTAGTTGAATACTTCTTGTCCTACATTAGTGTTTTCCCATCAATTTTTTTGATAGAAAATTGATGTTGGAAGATAATGTCATTAAGTTGTTCAATGCATTTCTCATCACTATGCAATCCCAGAATAAACCTTCACATGTCAATAGTTTCTTCCAACACATCAAAAGTAGGCTCTGGCATGTATGATTTCTTAATACATTCAATTAATGATGGCAAACTCCCAACTTCCTTCCTCCTCAATGTGACTGAAAAATGACTGAACATCTGATCTATATGGTCACGAGTGTGCCCAATAAGAAGGAAACCAACCTTTACCTTCTGAAAAATTCTCAATTCAACAAGCATGTTTAAATATCCAAAAACAATTTGATTTTTGTTTTCACAACAAGTTTTGTCCAATTGTAGATACAAAACTTTAGGAAGATTACTAGACCAATGAGAAAGCACATCATGAATTATGGTTATTGTTAGATTTACATCATTATGAATATTTGGAGCTGTGAAGTATACCCTTGGCAACATTTTCCCATTGAAGACCATACAATCGACCAAGTGATACTGAATAAAATTTTCCTCCTGTAAATTTTTGGGTTTGCGAAGAAAATGTAGTAGAAGTGTTTTCTTCTGGTCCATACCATCAATTATCAAACCCAAATATTTATTTGGATTATCATAACACTTATTTCGATGCTTGTACAACTTTTTCCTTTCACTTGTTTGTTGTTCGCAATGCTCTTGAAGTGCTTTAACAATGGAATCTACACAACCTAAAAGAATGTCATTAAGAAATACATTTTCATAGTTGATGACTATGCAATTATAAAATTTAAAATTATGAATGCTTACCTCTTTCTGACCCTTCACATTTATCCCTTTTTGATTTAAGATAAGCACATCTACTGTAAATACCCATCCTTGTCTTCTTAGGAATACAGACATTGTTGAATTCTTTCTTCCATATCTTCACAAAATATTGACATGTAATAAATCGACCATGTCCCTCAACACCTTCTGCATGTTCTTTGTATGAGTTGTAGATTTCTTGTCTTGAGAAATTATCTGAAATATGTATTGTCTCTCTATTTGGAATACACTCTCCATGCTTTGAAAGTAAATATTTCATCCATGACATTACAGTATTTGATAATGGCCTAAACTGTCATTTATGATGTACTTCTCAATAAAATGTGGTATCCTTTTCCAATTTTTCTTGGATTCTTGACAGATGAAAATTACCCATTGAATGAAACATTTTGAAAGCCTTTCGACAGATAAATAAAGACCCAATATGATAATCATACCCTGACAATGTAGATTGCATGCACCCCACTAAATATGAATTTTGCATGCTTTTATTCATTGACAAATATCTCTTCCTTTTCTCTAATGCAAACTTGAAATCCATATGTTTCAAGCAATCTTTTTGACAACATTCCCTTGAAATGAGAGCGCTGATAGAAATTCTTCTTGTCAGATATTCTGCACTACCCCTTGTATAACTAGAACATATTGGATTGATAGGAAAAGTTTTGCTCCTACTCCTCGATACAATATTTCCTCGCAACATATCCATCATTGGATCATCATTTGTATAAGCATTTTCGTCATCATTTTGAGAAATATTATCATCACTATGATCATCTGTGCTTTTGAAATTCTAACTTGGAGTATATTCTTCATCTTGCCCTTCTTCAGTGTTACTCTCATATTAGTCCTTAGAATTAGGACTAAATGGAAAATTTGACTCAATGTTTATTAGATATTCTTCATCATGTGCATTGTCAGTGCTGCTCTCATAGTGCATAGGGTTAGGATTACGTCGAAAATGTGACTCTTTACTTACTGAAAATTCTTCATCTTACGCTTTGTCACTGCTGCACTCATAGTCCTTAGGATTAGGACTAAGTGCTTCATCCTGTCCTTCGTCACTACTGCTCTCTTAGTCCTTAGGATTAGGACTAGGTGGAAAATGTGACTCTCGATTTATTAGAAATAGTTCATCCTGACCTACGTCACTGTTGCTCTCATAGTCCATGGGATTAAGACTAAGTGGAAACTGTGACTCTTTATTTATTTGAAAATCTTCATCATGTTCTTCATCACTGCTACTCTCATAGTCCATAGGATTAGGACTAAGTGGAAATCGTAACAGTCTATTCATTTGAAATGATTCATCATGTTCTTCGTCACTGCTGCTCTCATAGTCCATAGGATTAGGACTAAGTGGACACTGTGACACTCTATTCATTTGAAATTCTTCATCATGTTATTCATTACTGCTGCTCTCATATTCCATAGGATTAGGACTAAGTGGACACCGTGACACTCAATTCATTTGAAATTCTTCATCATGCTCTTCATCATTGCTGCTCTCATAGTCCATAAGATTAGGACTAAGTGGACACCATGACACTATTAATTTGAAATTCTTCATCATTCTCTTCATCACTGCTGCTCTCATATTCCATAGGATTAGGACTAAGTGGAAATCACGACTCTTTATTTATTTGAAAATCTTCATCATTCTCTTCATCATTCCTGCTCTCATAGTCCATGGGATTAGGACAAAGTGGAAACCAAGAGTCTTTATTTATTTGAAATTATTCATCCCGTCTTTCATCAATGCTGCTCTCATAGTCTTTAGGATTAGGACTAAGTGGAAGATTTGAATCTCTATTCATAGTGGAAGAATTTCCGTTATTATCATCAATATGAATAGAGTTGTTAGATGACGAAGATGTTGACGCTTCACAAAGTGAAACTTCACAATCAGAAGAATCCATGCCTTTCAAATAGAAGAGGTTGAATGATACAAATCCACTATCTCCTAATGATAATATATAATTTAAAGAATGAAAATTTCCCTCCAAAAAGTTTCGTTGAAATTTTTCCCTCCAAAAATTTCGTTTCATGTATTTTCCTCCATAAAACTAAATCTTTAAATTAAAATTATAAACTAAATCTTTTACCTGTATTTATTTCTCACTTAAAATATATAATATTTACTAGAAAATCGATTTTTCCCTCCAAAAATTTCGTTTCATGTATTTTCCTCCATAAAACTAAATCTTTAAATTAAAATTATAAACTAAATCTTTTACCTAAATTTATTTCTCACTTAAACTATATAATATTTACTAGAAAATCGAATTTATTATTATTATTATTATTATATCTTCTAAAGCAAATTAATCCCACATTCACCATGATAAAACAATTCCCTAATGTTCGCTCCATCATAATTTACTATATCTCCATAACAAGAATTATATGTTAAAGTATTTATAAAAACAAATTAATCTCACATTCAACATGCGGTAAAACAATTTTGTAATGTTGTCTTTTGCTGTGTGCAAGTTTTAAAGCTCAATAGGTTTAGTGATTTTTTTTGTAGAAATTTAAAATTTAGATGAGACAGATTTACCCACTACGTCCCCAGTGGGTGTGGTGGGGCCGATTGTGCTCCCCGGCAGCCCAATGGGCCCTTGGGTGAGGGGTGGGGGGGTTGGTCTCCCAACCCCCCATCCCACCTCGGCGAGCCGATTCCATTGCCATGTTGCTCATCATCTCGATCAGGGGATCATGGAATCAATATTAAAATAACATGCCCATTTAAATTTGGCTTGGTATAAACACTTATACTTTTCAAGGTTTTTAAAAATTAAATATTAATTTAAATTTATAATAAAAAATTGAAATGGATTTACATATGGAAAAGTAAATGCAAAGATGGAAAATGACTTTTTGTGAAAGCTATATCTATATCTATCTATCTCTCTCTCTCTCTATATATATTTATTTATTTGAAATTATTGTAATGGACTTCCTTTCAATTAAATAATTTTATGTTAATTAGTTTAATACAAATCCAATGCTAATGATTGAATGGAAAGCCGCATCCACCCATGGTATCTTCCCATGGTAATTACCCATAGTATCCGCCCATGGTATTGTAACTCAAAAGGCTATAAATAATGAACCTCACTTTCTAAAAGGGGAGAGGGGTCCTCCATAATGTAGTTGGAAATGATTTCCCCAATTAATAAAGAGTTATATTCTTATGTTGTGAAGCATTCATTATGGTCCTCCATAATGTAGTTGGAAATGATTTCCCCAATTAATAAAGAGTTATATTCTTATGTTGTGAAGCATTCATTATGTATTTTTTGTTCAATATTTCAGTGAATCTATAAGCTTTCTCTCTTCGCTCTCTGTGCATTCATGGTTCCTAGATCTTGGCCCTCAAGATCCGCAAGGCAAACAAGTGGAGGGAGATATTACATTGTATAAAATTAAGTTCGCATGTGTTATGCATGTGGTGGGCTAGCCTCACCACCCCCCTCTTAAACTTTGTGGTAGGTGGCAGGCTGCCCCCTAATCTCCATTTCCACATTGCCCATCACCTCGATCAGGGGATCATGGAATCAATATTAAGATAACATACCCGTTTAAATTTGGCTTGGTATAAACACTTATAATTTTCAAGGTTTTTTAAATGAAATATTAATTTAAATTTATAATAAAAAATTGAAATGGCTTTAGATATTGAAAAGTAAATGCAAATATGGAAATGAATTTTTGTGAAAGCTATATATATATATATATATATAAAATTTATTTTAATAGACTTTCTTTCAATTAAATAATTTTATGTTAATTAGTTTAATACAAGTCCAATTCTATTGATAGAATGGAATATATATATATATATAATTTTATTTTAATAGACTTCCTTTCAATTAAATAATTTTATGTTAATTAGTTCAATACAAATCCAATTCTAATGATAGAATGGAAAGTCACATCCACCCATGGTAGTTACTCATGGTATTTTCCCATGGTATCTTTCCATGGTAATTTCCACATATTTACCCATGGTATTGTAACTCAAAAGACTATAAATAATGAACCTCACTTTGTAAAAGGGGAGAGGGGTCCTGCATAATGTGGTTGGAAATGATTTCACCACTTAATAAAGAGTTATCTTCTTATGTTGTGAAGCATTCATTATGTATTTTTTGTTCAATATTTTAGTGAATCTGTAAGTTTTATCTCTTGGCTCTCTCTGCGTTCATGGTTCCTAGATCTTGGCCCCCAAGATCCATAAGGCAAACACAAGACAAACAAGTGCAGTGAGACTATACATTGTATAAAATTAAGTTCACATGTGTTATGCATGGGGCAGGCTAGCCTCACTATCCCCCCTCTTAAACGTTGTGGGAGGTAGCAAGGTGCCCCTAATCTCAATTGTCACTTTGCTCATCACCTTGATGAGGGTATTTTCATGGGAACAATATTAAAATAACATACCCATTTAAATTTGGCTTGGTATAAACACTTATACTTTTCAAGGTTTTTAAAATGAAATATTAATTAAAATTTATAATAAAATATGAAATGGCTTTACATATGGAAAAGTAAATGCAAAGATGGAAAATGACTTTTTGTGATATATATATATATATATATATTTGATTAAATAACTTTATGTTAATTAGTTTAATACAAATCCAATTCTAATGATCAAATGGAAAATCACATCCATCCATGGTAGTTATTCATGGTATCTTCCCATGGTATTTACTCATGGTATCCACCCATGGTATTATAACTCAAAAGGCTATAAATAATGAACCTCACTTTGTTAAAGGGGAGAGGGGTCCTCCATAATGTAGTTGGAAATGATTTCCCCACTTAAGAAAGAGTTATATTCTTATGTTGTGAAACATTCATTATGTATTTTTTGTTCAATATTTCAGTGAATCTATAAGTTTTCTCTCTTCGCTCTCTCTGCATTCATGGTTCCTAGATCTTGGCCCCCAAGATCCACAAAGAAAACAAGTGGAGGGAGACTATACATTGTATAAAATTAAGGAAAACAAGTGGAGGGAGGCTGTACATTGTATAAAATTAAGTTCGCATGTGTTATTCATGTGATGGGCTAGTCTCAACCCCCCTGATAAGGGGATCATGGAATCAATATTAAGATAACATACCCCTTTAAATTTGGCGTGGTATAAACACTTATACTTTTCAAGTATTTTTTAAATGAAATATTAATTTAAATTTATAATAAAAAATTGAAATGGCTTTATATATGGAAAAGTAAATGCAAAGATGGAAAATGACTTTTTGTGAAAGCTATTTAAAAATTGTTATATATATATATATATATATATATATATATATATATATATATATATATATATATATATATCTAATGTTATTTGAAATTATTTTATCCATTAAATACTTTTATGTTAATTAGTTTAATACAAATCTAATTCTAATGATAGAATGGAGTCACATCCACCCATGGTATTGTAACTCAAATAGCTACAAATAATGAACGTCACTTTGTAAAAGGGGAGAGGGGTCCTCCATAATGTTGTTGGAAATTATTTCTGCACTTAATAACGAGTTATCTTCTTATGTTGTGAAGCATTCATTATGTATTTTTTGTTCAATATTTTAGTGAATTTGTAATTTTTCTCTCTTTGCTCTCTTGCATTCATGGTTCCTAGATATTGGACCCAAGATCCACAAGGAAAACAAGTGGAGTGAGACTATACATTGTATAAAATTAAGTTCACATGTGTTATACATGGGCGGGCTAGCCTCATCCCCCCCTTAAATGTTGTGGCCCCTCCCCCTTAAACATTGTGGAAGGTGGCAGGGTGCCCCTAACCTCCATTGCCACGTTTCTCATCACCTCGATCAGGGGATCATGGAATCATGTGTTATACATGGGTGGGCTAACCTCACGCCACAACCCCTGGCCACCCCACCCCAACATACACATTTAAATTTGGCTTGGTATAAACACTTATACTTTTCAAGGTTTTTAAAATGAAATATTAATTTAAATTTATAATAAAAAATTGAAATAGCTTTACATATGGAAAAGTAAATGCAAAGATGGATAATGACTTTTTGTGAAAGATATCTATATATATATATATATATCTATATGTATATGTGTATATATATATCTACATCTATATGTATATGTATATGTGTATATATATATATATATCTATATATATATATATATATATATATATATATATATATATATATATATATACAGACATATACATATACATATACACATACATATACATATACATATACATATACATATACATATAATTTTATTTGAAATTATTTAGTGGACTTCCTTTCAATTAAATAATTGTGCGTTAATTAGTTTAATACAAATCCAATTCTAATGATCGAATGGAAAGTTACATCCACCCATGGTATCTTCCCATGGTAATTACCCATAATATCTACCCATGGTATTGTAACTCAAAAGGCTATAAATAATGAACCTCACTTTGTAAAAGGGGAGAGGGGTCCTCCATAATATAGTTGGAAATGATTTCCCCAATTAATAAAAAGTTATATTCTTATGTTGTGAAGCATTCATTGTGTATTTTTTGTTCAATATTTAAGTGGATATATAAGTTTTCTCTCCCTCTCTGCATTCATGGTTTCTAGATCTTGCCCCCAAGATCCACAAGGCAAACAAGTGGAGGGAGATCGTACATTGTATAAAATTAAGTTCACATGTGTTATGCATGTGGCGGGCTAGCCTCACCACCCCTCTCTTAAACTTTGTGGTAGGTACCCTTAATCTCCCTTGCCACATTTCCACATCACCTCGATCACAGGATCATGGAATCAATATTAAGATAACATTCCCCTTGAATTTTGGTTTGGTATAAACACTTATAGTTTTCAAGATTTTTTAAATGAAATATTAATTTAAATTTATAATAAAAAATTGAAATGGATTTATATATGGAAAAGTAAATGCAAAGATGGAAAATGACTTTTTGTGAAAGCTATTTAAAGATTGTTTTATATCTATATATATATATATATATATATATTTATTAAATTATTTATTTATATTATTATATTATAATGGACTTTCTTTCAATTAAATAATTTTATGTTAATTAGTTTAATATAAATCCAATTATAATGATAGAATGGAAAGTTACATCCACCCATGGTAGTTACCCATGGTAGTTACCCATGGTATTTTCCCATGGTATATTCCCATGGTAATTACCACAGTATTTACCCACGGTATCTGCCCATGGTATTGTAACTCAAAAGACTATAAATAATGAACCTCAATTTGTAAAAGGGGAGATGGGTCCTCCATAATATGGTTGGAAATGATTTCTCCACTTAATAAAGAGTTAGCTTCTTATGTTGTGAAGCATTCATTGTGTATTTTTTGTTCAATATTTCAGTGAATCTATAAGTTTTTTCTCGTTGTGGGAGGTGGCATGGTGCCCCTTAATCTCCATTGTCACATTGCTCATCACCTTGATGAGGGGATCATGGAAACAATATTAAAATACCATACCCATTTAAATTTGGCTTGGTATAAACACTTAAACTTTTCAAGGTTTTTAAAATGAAATATCAATTTAAATTTATAATAAAAAAATGAAATGACTTTACATATGGAAAAGTAAGTGCAAATATGGAATATATATATATATATATATAATTTTTTTGAAATTATTTTAATGGAATTCCTTTCAATTAAATAATTTAATGTTAATTAGTTTAATACAAATCCAATTCTAATGATCGAATGGAAATTAACATCCACCCATGGTAGTTATCCATGGTATCTTCCCATGGTCATTACTCGTGGTATTTACTCATGGTATCCACCCATGGTATTGTAACTCAAAAGGCTATAGATAATGAACCTCACTTTGTAAAAGGGGAGAGGGGTCGTCCATAATGTAGTTGGAAATGATTCCCCCACTTAATAAAGAGTTATATTATTATGTTGTGAAGCATTCATTATGTATTTTTTGTTCAATATTTTAGTGAATCTATAAGTTTTCTCTCTTTGCTCTCTCTGAATTCATGGTTCCTAGACCTTAGCCCCCAAGATCCACAATGCAAACAAGTGGAGGGAGACTGTACATTGTATAAAATTAAGTTCACATGTGTTATGCATGTGGCGGGCTAGCCTCACCCCTTTCCCCTTAAACTTTGTGGTAGGTGGCATGGTGCCCCCTAATCTCCATTTCCACATTTCCCATGACCTCAATAAGGGGATCATGGAAAAGTAAATGCAAAGATGGAAAATAACTTTTTGTGAGTAGTCTTTAAGTGAAATTTGTTGGAGTTTTCGGCAGATTTTTAAATTTGTGGCAAAATATTGATTTGTGCTGTTTAAATTGGGTTTTTGAATGCATATATGGACTCAATACCCTAAAAAACCCTTAGGGCACTTAGATTGTGAAGAGTTCACCTGTCAAACTTGGGATTTCAATGAATCCCTGTCGAATTATAGACAAATTAGATTGGAAAATAAACCAAAAAGCTTTGCAGAAATCCACACTTAAAGACTATTTGATTTTCATCTATCTAATGTTTTTTTTACCCCAAAAAAAGGAAAAAAAAGAAAAAAGAAAAAAATAAAAAAAAAACTAAACTTTATATTTCCATATATTTGAAAATATATATTATGAGGACCTGTCTAGGTTTGATATTGTTTTATGTCCATGAATTGTCTCTGCACTTATCCAAAAAACGATCTAACATCTAATATAAAATTACAAAATATAAGAAAAAGAGTACACATCTGAATGTCCATATGGTTATCTATTCAATATTCTAAAAAAATTTAAAAGTATAGTGTCAGTGTTGATGGGCAACAACTCCTACTAGTTATTTATTCACAAACTCATATTCCAGCACCCTTGGTCAAATTTGAATGGCTTATTTGGACAACTGATCTACCAAGGAGTTAAGTTCCTTGTATATATCGTTGCATGTAAACCAATCAAAATTATTCATAGCATGTTTTCCCTTGTAGAATATGAATGAGATGTGGAGCAACAATGCGAACTCAACCATTTATCCAATCTATGACTAGTTTAGAATCCTCCATAATTTGAAGTTTTTTTCCTTCTTTTGATTTGCCACAAAGACTAGGATAAAATCTTCCATAATTTGAAGATTTTTTTCCTCCTTTTGATTTGCCACAAAGAATAGGGCCTAAAGGGCTAAAAATTCTTATGACATATTTGTGCTGTTATCAAGTGCATATTTGATAAGAAAATGATATATATCCAATGTGATAAACAAAATAATTGTTTTATTATTATTATAATATTTAAATTACATTTATAACATGCTTTCCAAAAGTCCTACTATGGTGTTCCGACATGATATAATTTTATAATTTTAGATATCCTAAATTTTAAATCTTGATTGCACATAGAGGCACATTATATAGTTTAGTACGAGGGAGATGTAAATCCTTTTGTGCTTAACATACTTTTTAAAATAAAACATGTCACTTTAAAAATACAAATAAATTATTCCCTAAAAAAAACAATGTTGGTCATAATAAAAAAATGAATATAATTATTTGGTTAGTTTTAATAAAAAATATTATAAAACATCATAATGTCACTCTTATTATACTCACTTGGATCGTTGTTGATATTTTTTTCCCCTTTGGAAAAATCGTAATTTTAATTAATAAGAAAATTACATTTTGTATATGTGTGATGCATATGCTATAAGTGAGGCATAGCCTGTCAAAAAAATATTGTTTACCTGTATCAGATCAAAATTTTGGTGCCTTGAGTCCATGCAGGGAGGCCCATATTCAAAAAATATTTTTCAAATTGTTTTTTCAATAAAGATATATGCTCGAGTAAACTGCAATAAAGTTCTGAGATAAAAGAAAATAAACATATGTATATTTACAGATGGAGACTGTAAAAGCATGAAAAAACCCTGTATCCAGGCTCCCAATGACCCTATTGAGCAGCTATGTCCATGAAAGGCCTATGATAATACTGATAGTGGGCCCCTTCCCTCTGTTCCTGGATCATCCAAGTGCTGGGAGGCCTGTTCATAGCCTCTTTGGATATTCGATCGACAATTGTGTTCCTTTCCCTGAAAATGTGATGGCATATGAAAAAAACAAAATGTGAAGAAAGTCGAAGAGCCTCATCCAGGATATGTCTCAAATTGTAGGTATAGCATCTTGTTTTTTTGTTAAGCCAATCACATATAACTTGTGAATCCCCAAACAGTTGCAATGCTCTACAGTGTTTTTCCAATGCAAATCGAATAAGGAATTTAGCAGTGGATAGTTCAGCAAAGTTGTTCGAGCCTCCTCCAAGGCCCATTTGTATATTGAAAAGATGAAGGTAAGTGAGATACAGGATGGCTCCCCCCCACATCTCCCCTCTTGCACGGAACCATCAAAGAAATCCCAAGGAAGCAAGTGGTTAATGGATTCAGGTACAAGAGTGCGAGGCCATGGGGGATTATCATCTTCCAAGATAAGGGTATAATTAGACAAGATCCTGGTAGCAATTGAAGGCCAGTGAGGGGAAGCGTTCAGGAATATGAGTCTGTTGCGCGCAATCCAAATGGCCCAGCTAATGAGAAGCGGGAGTTTGTGAAGTTTAGGCGGGACAACCCTTGTCCACCAGTTTGTCCCGACCTCCATAGGATTTGAGCCCTGCCACCTGATCTGTGTAGAGGAAACTGTAGTAATTGTCTTCCAGAGTTCATGAGTAGCTATGCATTCTATGAACAAATGCGAGACAGATTCATCACTTCTCTTGCAAAGAAAACACCAAAATGGACCATTTTGGGTGCGCTTGAGGAGGTTGTCCCCCGTGGGGATTTTATTGTTGAGGATGGTCCACATAAGGAGTCTGCATCTTGGGGGTGCTTTGAGCTTCCATAAGTGCCTCCACCAATGTTCAATGACTTGTGGTCTTCGAGCATCAACTAATACCAGGTAGCCCTCCTTGGGTGTGTATGACCCAAATTTCTATAGTGCCCAGATGATCTCGTCTTCACCATCCCCTAATCGGATATGGGTGGCAGTGAGAGCCCCAGTGTAGTCCTTCTAGATCTTCGCCCACTGCTGAGGAATATTCAAGCTATGTGCCAATTTCCAAGCTTGCTGGAAAAGGGTGGAGTGCTCAGGATCTCCTATGTGATTGATATGAGTGATATTCATTGTACTTAGATGATTCCTGATCTTAATAGGTAGTCTGTGGGCATCCCCACAGCCAATCCTGGGGTCCATCCTATCCTAACAACCGAACTGGATTGGATTTTCCATGTGATGCCATCTCTAATGATGTCCAAGGATTTAAGAACAACCTTCCATATAATCGACATCCTAGATGAGTATTTGTGTGGTTGCCTTAACCAATCCAACACATTGAGAGGGGCAATGTATTTGGAGACTGCCATCTTGGTCCATAAGCTATTAGATGATATAAGTTGCAATCCAGGTTTTGCTGCCAGGGCCGAGGAAAAATCTTCCAATTTCCTGATGCTCATCCACCCCATTTCTTTGGAAGGTTAAGTGCACCCAAGCAAAAATTCTTCCTGCCTATTTTCCCTTCCAAAGGAATCTGTAGAAAAGTGCTTGTATCCTTGAGAGTATACCTCTGGGGATCCATGCCAAGGAAATCCAATAGACTAGTGTAGCCTCCAGAACAGTCTTAATGAGGATAAATCTACCTGCCCTGGATAGATATTTGTAGTACTAGATATTGAGTCTTTTCTCCATCTTTGCTATAATCCACGTCCAGTCTGCTATTTTGTATCGTAGAGGCTTCAACTTATATCCAAGGTATCTTAACCCATCCTCAAGTTTCAACAAAGTGAACTAAAATCTTTGTAGGGAAAAGTGGATCTCATGTTGAGTGCATCTAGCCATTGTCAAGGTGGATTTACTGCTGTTGACCATCATGCCTGTAGCCACTTGAAATAGGGAGAAAATGTTCTTTATGATGGTCAAGTCCCCTATACCTCCATTGAGGAAAATTAAGACATCATCCAAAAATAACAGGTGTGTTAAGATGCAGTCTTCCGTGACTTTTATAACTTAGAATCTACCCCTTCTGGCCTCTGCTTTGATGAGTCTACTGAGCCCCTCCATTATTAGGAGGAATAGGAGCGGTGAGAGTGGACAACCCTGTCGAAGGCCTCTTTCAGAATGAAAGAAAGGAGAGGCCGCGCCATTGACTAGAACATTGAATGGAGTGTTAGTGATAGAACCCATAATCCATTTGATGAAGACAAATGGGAACCTAAGGTGGCTTAAAAGCATTCTAATATAAAACCAACATACTCTGTCAAATGCCTTAGAGAGGTCGACCTTGAGGATCATACCTTTGATTTTCTTGTAATGCAGTGAGTGCATAACTTCTTGGGCTGTTCCCACTGCTTCGTGGATCTGACGGTCCTGAAGAAAGGCAAATTTCTCCTGTGAGATGTGGGTGGATAGGATGGACCTTAAGCGGTTGGCAATGATTTTAGCCATGATCTTATAAACACAGTTACAAAGAGAGATCGGTCTGTAGTCGTCGAAGGAGTTTGGATTGTCAGTCTTAGGGATGAGAGCAATGAAAGTAGCATTAAAGGGTTCATACATCTTGCCATTAACTCTCGAGTCTTCCATTACCTTGAGGAGGTCTAAGCCTAGAATCTCAGAAAATGCTAAGTAAAATTCCATCGTCCAACCATCTGGCCCAGGACTCTTATCTTTATTGAACCATTTGATGGTGGCTTCTAGCTCTCCTAAGGTGACTTCCTTAATTAGTTCTCTGCCTTCCTCTTGATCCACAAAAATTGGGAATAGCTGTGCCACTTGTATAATTTCGGCAAGGTTCACTGTGGGGGGTGCTCTATATATTTGATTGAAGTGAGAGGATGCCAGTGCTTCTAGCTGAGGGAAGGCATTTATAGGGTGTCCTTGTTCATTTAGAAGCTGCCAGATGGTGTTGATTGTCGTCCTCCCATTTGCGAATTTATGATAAAACTTGGTGTTATCATCCCACTCAAGAATCCAGATCGCTCTACTTCTCAACCTCCATGATTCTTTGAGTTCCTTTAAGATTTTCCCTCTAGCGGCATATAGAGATGAGATTCTATCCTTGTGTTCAGTGGAGTTGTAAACCCCTTCCAAGATATTCTCAAAGTCCGCAATTTCTGTTTCAGCCTCTATGAGGGCTTGATCATCCCACCTCCTCTTGTTATGAGCCCAAATTTTGGAGAGTCTCTTCAACTCATTAAGGTTTTGAGCAAACCCTTCTGCAATGTGACCTGCTATAGTAGTGGGGTGCGCCTTCCAGAAATTTGTGACCATACTAATGTAGGAAGGGTCCTTCAGCTAAGTGGCATAGAAATTGAAGGGACCCCTAGGTTTCCCTTGTCCTTTGCTGATTTCTATATAGATAGGCAGATGGTCAGAGATGCCCCCTAATCCCACCCATTGCCTATGAATTAGACCCTGATTGAGAAGGCCTTCCTTAATAAGAAATCTATCTAGTCTACGAGCTAGACTGTCTTCCCCTGTTCTATTGTTCTGCCAAGTGGGTTGCATCTTTGTGATGGGAATATCCATCAGATTGTGGGCTCCCAGTATATTATCAAAATAGACTGAAAGGGGATCAATTTATGCTCTTCGTCCCCATGATTCCACATGTCCTATGGAGAAGTTTAAATCCCCTCCCATAATTAGAAAATCATTTTAACATAGTTTAGAGTTAAGAAGACAGTCCAAAAATTCAGGCCTGTGATGGCATGACCCATAGACATTAATAGCCTGTATCTCCAACCCTAAGTCACCAAGAACAAGTCCACCCCAAGATAACCCCCCCTAGCAGTTGCAGAGATTGATAGTGTGCAAGTTGAACCCCAGGGAAATCCCTCCCGAATGACCACTACATCAAGGCCGATAAAGGACCAGCTTGGGAGCATCGATTGCAATAATAGAGAGAGAAATTAAATAGAGCTAAGGGTTTCTTAGAGGAAAATAACATCAGTAGGAGAGGCATATAACAGTCCTCTAAGAGCTAATTTTTTATCTGGCCTAGCTAGCCTTCTGCAGTTGAATGATACAATCTTCATGAAGGGGGCTCAGGGAATGGGCCTCGTGCTCTAAGAGCCCTTAGGATGGTAGATTTCTTACCAGAAGCGATTTTCTCTTCAAGCATACTTTATGCTTTGGAGAGGGAAGAGGGGCATCCTCAAGGGAGTTTAGGGGGAGCAGGGGAGAGTACCAATTCAAGACCATTATGGTCATCCTATTTTTTTTTGGCGTTAGTCCTGGTTTGGTATCTTGGGGAGGGGGGCCTGTTTTCAGGTACAAGGGAATATAATGGAAGGGGCTTCGGGATAGAAGGGGGGGTGATGGAGAACGTGGCTGAGGGGGGGCGAGGGGGACAAGATGGGGGGGGGGGGGGAAGGATACTCCAGTGATCCCATGTACGATGCTAAATGAAGGAAATGCCAAGCCATCAACAATAGAAGATGTATGAGAGGGGTAAGAGGAGGATGAATTCTTACCCGATGATGATGTTGCCCCAACAACCACTCTGGCCCTTGTGAGTGGAGGAGAGGGTGGCTGAAGAGGTGGTCTACCGCGTTTCTTTGGGACCTCTCTAGAGGGTGTCTTTCCTGCATCCACCAGATCCGCTTGTATCCCTGGGTCTCTGATGGGAGGTTGTTCCTCTTGTTCCTGTGCTGACTTAGATGGGATTGCCCTTGCCTCTTTCCCTGATCTTGCCTTATTATTGAGTGGATAATCCTTAAATAGATGCCTGACCTTGTGACAATGTCTGCATTTGAAAGGTACCCCTTCATAATCCAATGTCTATCTCTGAGAAAAATTTCTCCACTGAATTGTGATGTATTCCTACAAGCCATCACTGGTATCCAAATGTACTAATACCCTTGCATAGGCCATCATACCTGTCGTAAGGTAGGATTTGTCATGATCCAGGTATGAGCCCAGGACATTCCCAAGTCTCCTGAAGACATCTTCAGACCAAAATTGTAAAGGTAGCCCTGGGAGATGGACCCAGAGGGGACCAACATTTAGCTTCTCGCATTCTGGGTCAAATAAGGGCATCCATTTGCGCAAAAGCACCAGAGCCTATTCTATGTGCCATACCGTAGAGAGGACCCAATTTGTGTGTTCGGCCCTTGCGAAACAGAGGGAAAACCATCCCCTAACAAAAGTCTGGATGAAAGGAGGATCAGCCAAATGCTGTCCCCTGATTTAGCCTAGTTGCACTGTAGTTCTTCCCCCTAACTCTACCAACCAAGACCCTGTCAGTAATCTCCATAGTATCGCTCAAATGAATGTCCTCCCCCAGCCTTAGAAAAGCCTCAGAAGCTTTGGGTTTTAGGCATCGCTATCTTTTAGTTTTTCGTGGCCTGTCTTCATCTGTGGGCTGCAGAGGTTCGCTCAGAGGAGGGTGAACCCCAAGATTAGGAGGGTCCTGAGGGGGATTTGCAGTGAAAACTCTAGAAATGGGTGGGATTTGTGTGAAATTACCAAATGGGGGGCTGAGGAGGGCAGCATAGGTTGCCGTTCTGGAGCTGAAGGCACAGGCTCACTAGAATGAGTGGCAAAGGGGACACATGGGCTAGCGGAGGGTGGAAAGGGTGCAATGCCCGCCGAGAGGTTTTCCAAGCCAGGATCCAGAGAGTGGTCGATGAAATTTAGGGTAGATGGTGATAACAGCTGATAAGTGAGGTCCAACAGTGATGGGGTGGCTCTTGGGAATGTGGCTACCGAGATCGAAGGACCCGATATCAAGGGCAGAGAGGCTACAACATCCGAGAGCGAACTGTCAAAGGGGTAACTGCTTATGAGAGTTTTCTGGGGATGGGACCAAATGAAGATTCCCTCTAAAGGGTCCTCTAAATAGTCCACAAGCTCGTCCCTAACCGTCGCTATAATCCCGCGCTAGCTACCTGTAGAGTCCTTGGGGAGCCCGTCGCTGGTGATTGGGGGCAAAAGTGGTAGGACAGGAAAACGGAAGGTAAACCCTTGTCGGTGGAGGGGGAAGATAACCGCGATGGAAAGGTTATAGCACTGTTGAAATGGGTCTATGCAGGAGAGTTGGTAGGGTAACGGGTAAGGGGTACGGTCGCCAGCACATGTAGTACCATCGAGGGTAGGGTTGCAGTAAGAAAGAAATTACCAAGCTATTACTCTGAAACCCTTGTCAGGTGCCCTCGTCGCCATCGCCTTCCTCCATCCTTCCTTTCTCACCGGAAACCCTCATGAAATTATGTCTACCTTCCTTTTCAGTACATCATTGTTGTTATTACATCTGAGTATAAATGAAATGTAGTAAAAATATTTCACTCTAGCTTTGGATCATAAATACAATATTTGAATAATTGTATATCAACTTTAAAGAGAAAAAATAAAAATAAAAATATGATGGCTTCACTTTAGAGTGTGAGGAATTGTGTACTTCTTATATTTCTTTAAAAGATATAAATATAAAACTTAAATAAACTATTTGAATATCCATGTTAACTAAAATATTTGAATATCATTTTCATATATATGTTGACCATAATAAAAAAATTTCAATGTTCAAAGCAAAAGAAGTAATTGAAAGTAAAAAAATTGAATTAATTTCTAATAAGAGGGAGATGTGTAATTCATTCAATTCTTAATATAAAATTGCTATGTGACAGGGTGACTGGGGAATCCCTAGTTGTCGTTCCTGTTGGAAATAAGGAGGTTTTACAATTTTATCTCAGAATAACCATAAAACATGAAGATCACATAAGACAATAGAATACAAGATATAGACTCCAAGCTAAGGCAAAACCCCTCTATAACACCCTCCTCCCACATCCACCCAAGTAATCATGCCAACCGATGTAAACATGAGACGAGAGGCTACTGTGATCATATTCGACCTCCTATGTGACCTTAAGGAAGTGGAATCGTCGATATCACACACAGTCATCCAACATCATCAATAGAACCCTCAGGAGACAAGTCAACCACTCAGATAGTCTGTCCCTGGGTCCCACTACTGTTCTCGATCTCTTAGGCCATAGTGCTCTCATGCTATGGGAAAGAGAGTGACCAACAACCCAAAGTCACTCTCATAGGCTTGCCTGCCAGCGATCAAAGATCAAATTTGCCAGTTCTGTGCCAGAGATCCCGGGATTTTAGCCACTTTTTCAGGCCTAGAGCCCAGGTCACTACCTAGAATGGAGTGATACCTTGAAATCAGTGAAAATATAGGGAAACAATGATGCAAAAGTAATAAGTAGAACAAGACCTTTATCAGACCCCTACTAGCCATGCCAGGAATTTCATCAAACATGGCATCAACATGTAACCTACAGATGTAAATAACAGAATTAAGTGTAGGGATCTCATACTTATCTGGGAATTGCTATGAAACATTGTTCCCTCATGTTATTTGCTGCATTATCATCTATTAGGCCATAGATACATTATGCATTCATTTGCAAGTAAAAACATGTTGAGAGCCATACATGGTTGCTGTCATAAAATATACATATAACCAACATAATAGGAACAAAATTACCATAAAAATATCCCCATCAAAATCCACATATACATCAATACATTTACACATGAAAATTAAGGGAATTAATTTCTCATTAATGAATGCAATGAACCAACCAGAGACAGGACTACCACGTTCCGCCCAACCATAGAATGGCTGAGCCAAATCTCTCTTCAACCATTCACCCCTGTGCCATATTCCAAGCATGAATGTGGGACTGAAACCAAAAGAAGCAACCAGGGCATACAGAGGCTAAGCCACCTCACCCTAATCAACAGAAACTAGGCTTTACCATAATCCATCTCAGATCACTCAGCCAACACAATGAACACATCATAACAAGCTTTACCGTGATCTCCATCGAATCACTAGGCCAACACAAACATGTATGCCACCATATTTCTCCACCTACACGTGAGTAATTTTACTCTCCTAGTCTCTCAGAATTTAACGGAATCCAAACCTAGATCATTAGGTCCTAATCCAAGACCCACTCTAGAGGCTTTGTCGCATATTCCAAACCCAAGATTACTAGGCCCAATGGAGAGAAACCACCTCTTGGCTTTACAGTATATCTTGCCATTCACCGACAAGGATTCCTAGGCCATCCGAGGCAACACAAAATCCAGCTTTACCGCAACCCAAAGTTCGACTCAGGAGTTACTAGGCCATGTGTTCTATTATTTCAGAGATCCACCTCACTTAACTTAAAATCCATCTTCCAATCAAGCTCAAACAAAACATGAAAACCCCATCACACCATGGCTATTCAAAAATGGAAAGGCTAGGCTGAAAACACTGTCACACCTGGAAAAACACATGCCATGATAGAAAAGAACCACATGCAATACCATGCATGCCAAACATAGCAAAGAAAATACACATGCAAGTCAATACATGCAATGAAGCCTACTGTAGCTGCTTGATATTTGCTTTCTCTTGCCTTATTTGCCTTTCTTGCTCCAATGCTACAATTGCTCCAAGAAAACTCTAAGTGTCGAAGAGTGAGAGAGAGAGAGAATAATGAGAGAGCTCCAAAAATGAACTAACAAAAGGTTACCAACTGATCCTCAAAATCCTTTTTATTAGTGAGGCCTCTATTTTCTTCATTTTCCATTATTTTCCTTCAATTTCCTCCTGACATGCAACTTGTGACCTTTCACCTTCCTTTTCTCCTAATTTACATTATTTTCATAAATAAATGTGCCAAAAATGACATTTTTCCTTTCCAAAGCCTTAGCCATTTCCTTTCCCAATTTCCTTAGCCAACATAACCAAATTAACACCCCCTAGGATGTCTTTCCCAACATTGAGCTTGGAATAAGTGTCCCATCAACCATGGTTATTGTTTTTAACTTTTATTACATGGAATTTTCACCAGGGTTGTTACACCCTCCAAGGGGAAAACCCACTCTTCTTATAGAATTAGATCAAATGCGATATCGAAGACCTATAACCATATACATTTCCACATCTATATGCCAATTCAAACCGTCCTTCCTTCTAGCAGATTCATCAATAAGAAACTAGAAACAAGAGGAAAACCAAGAAACATCTTCCAAAAAACCTAGGTCCAAGAAGAAATCCTTTTGCCTAGACTTCATCCTCCACACTTTCTTCACTGCTCTTATCTGCGATATTTCAAACCAAATCCATCCAAGTGTGTATGTGTCCAAATGAGCTCCATCTACCCTATATTTACATAGATTAGAGGGGGTGCTAATAGACACATCCATTGGGGCAGGGACAACTTGAAATGTAGGAAGACTTGGCATCTAGAGGGGTTTATGTCCCAAAATTTACATTTAAAATTTTTCTTTTTCTTTTTCTTTTACAATAGGTCCAAAATAGGACTTTGACTCAAAAACCTAACACCATGAAGAACATGCTTATCTAGAAAATAATAATAATTCCCCTTTTTCTTTCTTTTTCTTTTTACATAAAATACATAATGGTATAAATTATGAAGATTGAAACTAGTTACATTCTCCAACAATTCCCCTGTTTCAGGTTGTCGATTCATGCCACTATTTGGTGCATCAAGGGACAATTCTTTATTCCTTTTGTCACCATTTTTTGGTGCGGCTTCACCAACCTATGATTGGGTCGTTTGTGAGGGTTTTGGTGAAGTATGTTTTCATCGCTTCCTTTGTCGTTTTGTTCATGCCTTGGCTTCTCAAATGGCCTGTTTGTTATTTTTGTTGTTTTTTCAATGACATCATCACCTTTTGTTTGCTTGTGAGTTTCTCCTATGGATTTTTCTTTGGGTGCATTTTTGTTGTTGTTTCTACCATGCTGCTATTCAACATCAATTTTTTTGACACTCAGGTTATGTCACCGGCCCCTCACTTTGAATGCATGATCTGAGCTCATTGTGTGGGCTATAAGGTTGTCTATTTTAATGTATGTAGACTTTTTTAGGCCCTCTATGATGTTGTTAGGTTTATAAATGATTTTAATTATGATATATGTCTGTTGTTCTAGGCGATTTCTCCCTCTAAGCACGGGTTTTTTGTATGACATAGGCTCTGGATTATTTTTCCTCTAGCGAGCTAAAATGTATGTTGCTATTGGGATATTTTAGGAATACACACTTGTTGTGTGTATGCAAAATGTAACTTCATCATTTTATTATGAACGAAATGACATATATTTTTCTATGGGAAAATAAAATTAAAAAAATGATATGTGATATTTAAAAAATATTATTAATAATATAAAATTTGATGTAAATTATAAATAAAATATTTAAGTATTATTAATGTGTATTTAAAAATACAATTATAACAAAAAAACATTTTAATGTAAACAATGTGGTTCATAAATATAATATTTCAATGTTTATGTTTTTTCATTTAGGCTAACACAAAAAGTGCATTAATAGTGCACATATTCATTGTCAATTCAAAACCCCATAGATTATTTCAATGTCAACTATATATATATATTCCAAGGAAAAAAATTTCCTCTCTCCAAGCCCGAGGGCTAGAGTGAGGTTGCTCGTACCAAGCCAACCAACAAGTGTACTCACTTAAGAGTTCACAAGGCTCAAATCCCACACAACCACCCGAGATAACCCCAATTGACACACACACACACTAGTGCACAAAGTGATGAATCCATTTATGTATTCAAAAATGCAATTTAAACAATGAAAATTACACATTGAATGTGTGTGTGTGTGTGTGTTTTGAACCAATATAGATCCATCTTAACCATAGATCTATTAAGAACCGAGAAGGACCAAATCTATAGAGGTGAAAACTTCTTTTAGAGTGAAATTTTTTAAAAAGATTTGCATCTAAAGAGATTTGATCCCTCTCAACAATATGGATATATATTGATTACAACTTGAACTATGATATAATATAATTTTACAATATTAAAATATTTTTAGATTTTTAAATAAGTTTCACCACAAAGTAATGTTATAAATAAATATAACGTATTTCCCCATAACATGAATTTTAATACCACCAATAATAAACTCATTAATAATTAATCAAGATTAACTCAACGCAATACTTTCTATTTCTTTTATAAGTCCCATACACACACACACATATATAATATATAAATAAATCTAAAATTTACTATGAATTTATAATTATTATATTTATATTTGTGAAATTTTTACTTATATAATTAGGATGCCCAGTCATGGCTCAATTATTGGGGTTTAAAGGAGGAGATCATCTTGGAGAATATAGATAATATTAAAATTACTATTACTTCGAAATTTAAGTACAAATTGTGGGATGATAAGGAGTGAGAGAGGAAAAGGAAGCTAAGGTATTATAAGGAGGTGATCAACCCCACTTTTGCCAACCAAAATTATCTCTCTATCTTGACCAATACTAAGAAAAAAATGAACATTGCAAAGATAAGAACTAACTCCCATGAGCTGCAAAGTGAAACCAAGCATTGGTCTATTCTCAAAACACCTTGGGATGAAAGAATCTGTCAACTATGTGATAATAAGAGTGTTGAAGATGAAAAACACTTTCTCTTGGAATTTATGGCTCTTAGTCACATGAGTTTTGTTGAAGGTGTTGGACCTGCCAACATGTCAAGGGGATCTCTTCGGTAAGAAGTCCCAATTAGGCCTCAGACCGTTTGGTGTAGGAGTCCCAGCAGTGGGTCGTAAGGTAATTCCTTGACTGTGATGTCGCACAGAGGCAAGTAAGATAACTTTGTCAGTAGAAAGGGTGTGACTGATGCAGTGAGTCAAGGAATGAGTATGAGAGGTTCCAACACTTCAAAGGGAGAGGAAGGTGAAGGTGAGTTCCAAATTGAAAGGGATCAGTCCCAACTCGGCTAGGAACACACAACACAAAGTACATGCACAACTTCCGGCAGAATAGTCGACATGGATGCGGTAGTCCCAACATACAAGGTAAGATAACCTAAATAACACTCATAGATTAGTGACGAGTGTGATAGTTGATGTAACAAGGTTCAGAGAAAGGTCTGTCTGGTGTTTGATAAAGTAGTTAACAAGGACGGTGACAACATTAACAACATATGCAACACATTAACAACAAGATTCATATAATTGCATGTGAATCAGTTCATACACAAGTACGTAAGTTAAACAACATATATCATTAAGGAAACCAGAGCAGTCCAACTACAATAACAACATATGCATGAAAATGTGCTGCCTTTTATTATATAAAGAAGTGTAAGTCATAATCATACAATACACCATGTAAACCTGCTAGCCCTATCAGTAGAATGTTACAACCACATCTACCTACTCCTCCAAAGAGATGTACTAGCTATGTGCAGTGGAGAAGCCAAGGCACATTACAATACTGTCCAAGCCTTCTTCAAGATAGTCTTAGTAGAAGCTTGGCTGAGCAAAAGCCTATACAATAAGTTATGAGGGACTATTTATAGCAAAGGGTGGGGTGAACCTTGAAATTGCCCTTTGTGTCAGTTCAACTACCCCCATGACTCTTCACCTACTCTATGACTGTTATATCCAACTGTTGAAACTTGACTTACACTTGACATGAATCAACATTACAATGCACATGTACTCATGTGAGACAACATGGCTTGAGCAATCCTTGCAAGACATCAATGATAAATGGTCCGCTGTGGTGAGACCAAATCTTTGACATGATTGTGATGGTGAAGCTGGTGAGATGATGCCAAGCTTGGTCATCCATGATGGTCTGCATGCACCTCATGGTGAAATCTTGCTGAAGTGAACTCTTGCATCCGTTGCAACCGGTGCATTGGTTCAACCCCTTCATCCAACTCTGTGCTTACATGTGCATGGTCTTCTTGGGTATGGTTGAATCGACAACACACTGATGCGTAGTGTCCATGCTGATCTTCAAGTGTGTGTTGGTGGTCATGGACATTAACTTTCTGAAGTGCATGTTCAACCCCATTTAGACTTGTTTCTTTTCTTCGCCTTGGTGAGTGTGTTGAATGGGTTGGATTGCATGCATGCGCTTAACGACATGCATGCTACTGGATCCTTTGCATGTAATCAACAACACTTCTCACCATGTTTTCTCTATGTCTACCATTGGGATGGATCCTTAACTTGTACTAGCGTAGTTTCATCCATGAGTGCATGTTGCACCCACTGCTGATCCTGTTCCTGCTACAACTCATTGGATAGTCTGTGCAGCTTCATGTTCTTCCTGAGTTGTTGTTTCAGCACATGCAACTCCTTCTTTGTTCCATCTTCTACCTTCACATGATCTTCATGTCACGTCATCACTTCATAGTTTGAGTCTCCAAAGTTTCTTTCATTATCACTGGATCTGCTTGATCTTGCAACTTTGCTCCGCCTCTATGTTGTCAACAACCTTCCTCTTGCATTCGATGCGTTCACTGCATTTGGTATGCTACCTTCAACTGTTGTTCATAATGCTGCTCATTGTGATGCTACTGATTGATGTCCTTGTCCATGAATAACTTGATGTTTTCATGAGTAGGTAAGCCCATGGACACTTGATCAACTGCATCCCCAAGCGTGCTCTGAACGGTGTCTTTATCTTTACTCTCTTGGAAACCATTGTACCTGTACTGCTGAGAGCCATATGAACACCTGTGATACTTGGAGACATCGCAACACTCATAGCAAGCAATCTGTTAGTCAAAAACCAAAATGAACATGAGAACTGACCTGCAACATACCTAGGTGAACAATCGTGAAGGTTGTGCAATTTCGGTCGGGAGGTCAAGATACCGACTACCAAGGCTGCACAAGGCATAGTTCGAGATGCTGGGAGACTAACTGACTGCTGGGACTACAAAATGCGTAATCCAGTTGGGCAGTTGGCTGCTGGAATTGCAGAATGCGTGATTCCAGCTAGGAAAGCCTGCTGGCCTAGGGACAGATTTACGCAAATTTTGGGCCAGGAAGCCACTGACCTCCCGAAATGCACAATTCAGTCCAAAAGGCCAGTGTTAGGCTAGATTGCACAAATCTGGAGATGAAGGTGAGCCTTCCTTCTCCAGATTATGCAATTCAGCCTTGGTGAAGGCAGAGACCGAGCCAAGGTTGACCCGACTCACCAATGGGCAATTGAACGAAAGTAAGTCGATGAAATGCATGGCAACACTAAGTGATAGTAGAAGTGATAAACAATGCATTCAAAACATGAATGGAGGATTGAGAAAACATATCAACATGCATGTGGGTGAGGCTGTTCACCGATTGGGCGAACGTCCATGCAAAACAATTTCATGCATGTGACAATAGTGAGATAGCAATGAAAATTGAAACAGAGCTAGGACAAGCTAGAATATATGTAAACGACAATAAGCGTTCAAAGAAATCAAGGAAACAACACTCACACGAGCGAGTACACAAAAGGTGACATAAATGCAACATAAGGCATGGGAAGCAAGCTTACCCCAAAACAGTTGAGCTGAATTTGCCAAATACTCCTAGATGTGATGTGGGATGTTAGAGCTACAAGGTTGATGTGAGGAATGAGCTTTGCAGAATCTGGTCGATGAGTTTTTATAACATCGAGGTTATGACACCCATGCCACAAATCTAGGAGGAAGCGATACTTGGAGGGAGGTTTCTAAATTACTCCTTGCATGTAACCTCCAACTGCTAAACATAGATCCCTGAAACAAGGGATGCCTTTACAAGTTGCCATGGGAGAAGTAACCTATGCATGCAAGTTTGTTTTTTTCGGTCCCGGAGGGAACCGGTCAACTTAGCTACGACTGTCGACCGTTGGAGAAAAATGTGCATTTATGACTGTAAGCTAGGTTGACTAGCCAAGAGGATTACACAATTTTTGGGCCCAACAGCTGATTGCTGCCCACATTTGTGCAAATACTGGTTGAACTGCCTGTTGATGGGAAAAAATGCGTAATTCCTGCTGGGAGGGTTGGCTGGAAGGATTGCACAATCCTGGAGCCCAGCAGGTTGTCAGAAGGAATTGCCCAATTCTTGGAGTGAATGGCTGGTTTCCCTCCAGAAATGCACAAATTTCACTAGGAAGCTTGTTAGATCCCTATAATACTAGTGATTAACCCATTACTATTGTAGTTGTATCCCTTATTAATATTGTTGTGCCCCTATTGTACCCATATTATTATTATTGTGCCCCATAGAATCCCTCTATTGTTATTTTTGTGGCTTTATATTATTATTGTTAGGTCGGCTAGGTTATATTGTGACTCCTTAGACTCCTATATATAGAAATGAGGTTTTTCATTTGAATCATCAAAGAATCATTCATTTGTGTAATTTAAAGGAGGTTTTCCCCTCAAAGAGGCTGAATTCTAAGGCGTTGATCTATCTTTTCTATCTTTTTGTGAGCTGGTTTCATAACATTTGGTATCAGAGCTTTGGATTCTAGGGTTTTACTGCTCCAAATAGGTTATCTTGGAATTTTCACTATAATGTTTTTTTTTTTTTTTGTGATGTTTCAGAAGTGAAAAAAAAACCCATTCGAGAAGAAATCGCACTAAACCTCAGGTCCGAATTTTAGAGCTGTTCGCACTATATTTTCGGAGATATGATCTGAGGAAGTTGGTCTTTTTATAGACTCTTGAATTACATTTCAAATAGGTGACCTGGGGAAAATCGTCATAACTTTCTCTCTGAGCATCAGATTGAAATTTCATAAGAAGGTACAGAAAGAGGACAGATTGTAGCTTCTTGCATATATTTTTTAGAGCCAAAGGTCGAAACAGGGACATGTGGAACGTCGTACAAGTTCGCTCTACTGAACTAGTCTATAATCAGGTCACTGTGGGAGATTTGGCATAACTCTTCCTTGGAGAATCCAATTTGGATCACACTAGTGGCATTGGAAAGAGGACATAGAGGGCTATTGTACCTCACAATTTCAGAATTCCTACAAAGTGAAAAAAGGTGTGTAGATTTTTTTAAATTTTTGCTTAAGCTTGGTTTGAAAAATTATTTTGAAGGAATTCAAAGGGCATAGTAGAGCATTATTATTGTTAACTAATGCCTCGAGGAAAGAAAATGGAAACACCTAGTAAGCAACCTGAAAGCTCTAGCATGATTCATGAAGAAAAGGAAGAAATGCTACATGATATATCAAAATTACAAGAACAAGTGCAACAAATGTCACTCTCACAAATGCTAACAGAAGCTAAGATAAATTGCGTGGAATCTAAGATAAAGGGCATGGAAGCTAAGATGGATGATTTGAAGATAGATTTGAAGACAAATTTGAAGACAGGCATGGCAGATTTGAAGACATATTTGACAAATTTTCTACAAGAAATACTTACTAATGGTGAAAGGGTAGTAAAGGAAACTCATGATGCGAACAAAAGAAATGTTAGTCATGATTTCATAGACTCTAATGTTGGATCGAAGACCCACCATATTCCAAAAATCGATATAAGGAAGTTTGATGGCAAGGATCTCGCAACATGGATATTACAGATGGAGCAATTTTTTGATCTCAATAATGTGCAAAACACACAGAAGGTACGTATTGCAACTTTATATTTGGAACCAAATTAGTGTGTATGGTATCAATGGCTTTGCTCTCGTAAACAAATTATCACTTGGGAAACTTTTACGGAGGAATTGACAGCACATTATGAGGATACAAAAAGCAACACTTTTTTTAGCCAATTGATAAGTCTCAAACAAAAGGGTTCAATAATGGAGCACATTGAGGAGTTCCAAAAATTGAACATAAGGGTAAAAAATATTCCAGAGGAGCATAGGATTGATGTGTTCATAGGGACTTTAAAGGATAATATCCAACATGATGTTCGCATTTGGGAACCTGATTCATTAGAGAAGGCATTCAGGTTAGCAAGAAAAATGGAAAACAAATTTATGGCAACCAGGAAGCATACCACTCACAACTATAAAGATGGAAGTGTTGTTGCCCCTAGTATTCCACAACCTATAAGGTTGACACCACAACAATTGGAAGAAAAAAGAGCAAAAGGGCTTTGTTACAGTTGTGATAGCAAATACACTAAAGGTCATAAGTGTGTTGAGAAGAAATTATTCTACATAGATTGTGAAGAGGAAGAAGAAAAGGAGCAAGAAAGGTCAAAAGAAGAGGATATACTCCAGGAACAAAGCCTAGATAAAGAAGAAATGAATCTGACCATATCTTGTAATGCATTGGTTGGAATTACCACTCCTCAAACCTTCAAGATAGAAGGACAAATCAAGAAGAAAAAAGTAATAGTGTTGATTGATTCAGGAAGTACCCACAATTTTATTCATTGTAAGGTAGCAAAAGAATTGAATTGCTTCCTATATCCAGCACCAGAGTGTCAAGTGATGGTTGCAAATGGAGGAACAATAAATTGCTCTAGAAAGTGCCATAATATTAAGCTATCCATGGGAGAATATGTATTGACTAGCCCAATGCTTACCATTCCAATGGGAGGTGCTGATGTTGTACTAGGAGTCCAATGGCTACAATCCTTGGGTACAATAGCTTTTAATTTTCAAGAAATTTTCATGAAATTTTCTGCGGAAGGAAAGGAAGTTGAATTAAGGGGTATTGTAGGGAAACCACGAAAGATAATCAGCTCTAACAGTATGAAAAAGCTTCTAAAAAAGGAACAAAGAGGTGTAATTGCACAATTATGTTCGCTAGATGTTTCCACATCGAAATCATCTATTTCTCCAGATCTCCAAAAAATCTTGGATAATCATTCCAAGGTATTTGAGACTCCTAAAGGTCTCCCACCTATTTGTGATCATGATCATGCTATTCATCTGATTCCAGGAAGTGTTCCTCCAAACATCAGGTCGTACAGATATCCCTATGCCCAAAAGAGTGAAATTGAACGTATGGTTGTAGAAATGTTAGAGGCTGGTATAATTCAACCTAGTCAAAGTTCTTTCTCTGCTCCAGTAGTATTGGTGCACAAGAAGGATGGATCATGGCACATGTGTTCAGATTATAGGGAGCTCAACAAGCTCACTATTAAAGATAAGTTTCCCATTCCTGTCATTAATGAATTACTTGATGAATTGCATGGATCAATTTACTTCACCAAGTTGGATCTTCGTTTAGGATATCATCAAATCAAAATGAAGACTGAAGACATTCCAAAAACAACATTTAGAACTCAAGAGGGTCATTGTGAATTTTTGGTCATGCCTTTTGGCCTTACCAATGCACCTTCTCCATTTCAAGGTTTGATGAATTCCATTTTCAAATCCTTCCTTAGAAAATTTGTGTTAGTATTTTTTGATGATATACTAATCTACAACAAGTCTTGGAAGGATCATGTTGAACATGTTGACAGGGTGCTACAACTATCGGAGGAGAAACAATTATATGAAAAAAGATTCAAATGTTTCTTTGGAGTACAAGAGGTGGAATATCTGGGTCATATTGTATCTCATGAAGGAGTTAACGTAGACCCTAACAAAATTAAAGCCATTAAGGAATGGAAAATCCCCACATCCATAAAGCATCTGCGAGGATTTCTCAGGTTGACAGGGTATTATCGCAAGTTTGTTAAGGATTATGGGAGAATAGCAGCACCTCTAACAACATTATTGAAGAAAGATGCATTTTCATGGACTCTAGAAGCAACAAAGGCCTTCGAACATCTTAAAGAGGCAATGTGCCAAGCACCGGTCTTAGCTACACCAGACTTCACAAAAACCTTTATTGTGGAATGTGATGCTTCAGGAAATGGAACTGGTGCTGTTTTAATGCAAGATGAAAGACCCATTACTTTTGAAAGTCGTCCAATCAAGGGAAAGTTTTTGCACCTAGCCATTTATGAGAAGGATATGTTGGCAATACTACATGCACTTAAGAAATGGCGACCCTACCTAATGGGAAGACACTTCAAGGTAAAAATGGATCATGATAGCCTTAAATACTTTTTAGAACAAAGATTATCCTCTGAAGAGCAACAAAAGTGGGTCACAAAGATGTTGGGTTATGACTTTGAAATCATCTACAAAAAAGGGAAGCAAACTGTGGTGGCAGATGCATTCTCAAGAAAGGATGAGGATGTGGAAGTATTGTTGTGCGCCATTTCTATTATCCAACCAGATTGGATAAATGAAGCAAGGGAGGAATGGAAGAATGATGAAGAAGTGTGGGCACTTATTCGAAAGTTACAAGAGCATGGGCACTTATTTGAAAGTTACAACAAGATTCCAGTACATCTGATACATTTAGCTGGCAAAATGATTTGTTATGGTACAAAGATCGCCTATACCTCTGTAAGAATTCCCAACTAAAACAAAAGATTCTTATGGAATTGCACACTTCTCCATTAGGAGGGCACTCAGGATTTTTAAAAACTTACCACAGGGTTAAGAAGGAATTTTTTTGGGATGGCCTTAAATCAGATATTCAAAAGTTTGTGGTGGAATGTTTGGTTTTCCAACAAAATAAATTTGAAACAATTAAGACCCCGGGTCTATTACAAACTTTATCCATTCCAAGCCAACATTGGGAGGAGGTTTCAATGGATTTTATCATAGGTTTACCCAAGTCTGAGGGAAAGAGTGTCATCATGGTGGTAGTTGACAAACTTACCAAGTATGCACACTTTTGTTCATTATTACATCCTTTTAAAGCCAATACAGTTTCTACTACATTTATGGAAACAATTCAAAAGCTACATGGAAACCCAAAGATTATTGTAAGTGATAAAGGTCCCATTTTCACTGGAAATTTTTGGACATAATTATTTTCTTATCTCGGTACTCAGTTAACTCATAGCTCATCTTATCATCCTCAATCTGATGGGAAAACTGAGATAGTAAACAAATGTTTGGAAGGATATCTTCGTTACTTTGTATCTGATAAATAGACATAATGGTTCAAATGGTTGCCTCTGGCTGAATGATGGTATAACACTTCCTTCCTTACAGCAACAAAAATGACCCCATTTATGTCACTTTATGGATATCAGCCACCATCCATCACATCATATTTAAGAGAAAATTCTAAGGTTCAAGCAGTGGAACATCACATCGAGCATCAACAACAAGTCCTCCAACTCTTAAAGGATAACCTCATGTTGGCGCAGAATAGAATGAAACGACCGGCATATCAACATCACAACGAAAGAATTTTTGATGTAGGTGATTGGGTATTCCTACGGCTACAACCATATAAACAAATGTCCCTTAATCAAGCTAAGAAGGATAATAAATTATCACCAAAGTATTATGGTCTGTACAAGGTGTTGCAAAAGATTGGTATTATGGCATACAAATTGGAGCTTCCTGCAGCTTCTCGAGTGCACCCAATTTTCCATGTTTCATGTTTAAAGAAGGTTATAGGTGACAAGCTCCCAATTCAAACAATATTTCCAGAACTTGACGAGGAAGGAAAAAATATATTGGAACCGAAAGCAGTCACAGAAACAAGAACTCGACAACTACAAAATCGATCAATTTCGGAGTATCTCATCAATTGGAAGAACTTATCCGTTGAAGATTCCACATGGGAGGATGAGAGTTTTATATAGAAGCATCCAGAACTACTCAAGCGTTGAGGACAACACTTTTTTTGAAGGAGAGGAGCATGTTAGGTCCCTATAATACTAGTGATTACCCCATTACTATTGTAGTTGTATCCCTTATTAATATTGTTGTGCCCCTATTGTCCCCATATTGTTATTATTGTGCCCCATAAAATCCCTCTATTGTTATTTTTCTGCCTTTATATTATTATTGTTAGGTCAGCTGGGTTATATTGTGACTCCTTAGACTCCTATATATAGAAAGGAGGTTTTCTCATTTGAATAATCAAAGAATCATTCATTTGTGTAATGTAAAGGAGGTTGCCCCCTCAAAGAGGCTGAATTCTAAGGCGTTGATCTATCTTTTCTATCTTTTTGTGAGTTGGTTTCATAACAAAGTTGCTAAGCCTGTAGCTAGACCAAGTCTGGATGAACAACCTGTGAAGGGAAAAGATCAAACTGTGATCAAGAGGCTACCTTTGAGAAAGAAAGACACTGGAGCTTGAGGATTTGACGAAGCAAGGGAAGCTATTGTGAAGGTTGGTAGGGAGGCTCCAAAACAGGGTAAGACAAAATTTTGGAGGGTGGTTGTAGCCACTACAACAAGTTCTCATTTCCAAAACATCTGTAACACTACCACACTCCTTGACTTGTTCAATAAACAAAATTATAGTGTTCTAGGAACACTTCTTTCCCTCCTCTTTGATCATAGAGATAAAATATTAAAAAGTCTCAATTAATCTCTCTCTTTAAGATTTGATAAACCTCATTGGTCTTAATGCATCATCATCATTATCATCCATTCATTTAAATTATAAATAATTTTTAAAATAAAATAAATTTATCAATTATTAAATATAAATAGTATTAACATAGGTTCAATTTCTAATAGCATATGAAATTATTACTAGCAATTGCACTAGATGTTGCAAAGGAAACGCCATAAGGCGGTAGCATAGGAACTAGTGACATAGAAGAAAGAAGATGTGACTAGAGTACATTCTATAGGGAGATGGAGATATGGGAATTCTACCTAACTAAGTAAATTAACAAGAAATGATTCATTAATATAGGTAATAGTGTCCCACTTAACATGATATTGAACAATTTAAACAATAGCAACATCACCCTAATGTAAAAAATAAATATTTGGAATACACAGAAAATTTTGAAACTTATATCTTAACAAACAAATGAGTAAAAAAATTTAACAATTTAAAAGTTTAATCCCATCAAGACCTCTCCATTGTCCACATCCCTTTGTTCTAGTTTAATTTCACCTTGAGAATTGATTAGGGATGACCAGTTACAAAGCAATACAAAGTCACACTCTTAAATATCCCTTCATTTTATTTTAATTTCAACTTGAGAATTTGGTTCGATGCTATGAAGAGAACTATTGGTTTAAAGGTATGAAGAAAACAACAATGGATAAAGCCTCTTGAAAGCAAAAATATCTGAAATTGAGGTTTTGGATTTCAGTTTGTCCTTTAAGATCATTTGTTTTTACATTTCAGAAGCATCAAAGACTGGGAGAATTGGTTGTTGAAAAAATAAAGCAAAGTTTCTTGAGAATTTTTCTTGAAGGGATTTTTACTAATTCAAAGTTGTGAAAAGAACCACTAGAAAATAATAAGTTTCACAGATATTTTACCTTTGTTTTATAAATCAAAGCCTTTGCATTTGATGTTTCAAATTATAATATGTCCTTTAAGTATTGGAAGAAATTGTAGCTAGAACAATAAATTGAAGCTTCTTGAGAAATCTTTCAAGTTACTTGTATTGTACTGGTTTGAAGTTATGAAGAGAATTCTAAGACTCTAGAATAGTAATAAGCTTAGCTTTGTGTGGATTCTACTTTTGGTCGATGACAAATTGAAGACTTAAAAATTGAGGTTTTGAATATTAGTCCATGCCTTAAAGTCTGAAAAATTTGAGAGATCCTTTGTCTCTTCTATGGTGGTGACAATCACATCAAACTTTAAGGGTAGGCACCTCAATAGTTTCTCCACAATCCTCCTTTCTTCAAGAGTTTCTCCATGAGACCTTATCTGTGTGACCAGACCAATTGCTTGTGTGAAGAATGAGTCAATATTGTCTGACTCCTTCATGTGCAGGTTCTCAAAATATTTCCTCAGCAACTGTAGTTTTGCTGTCTTCACTCTCTCCATGCCTTTATAGGCTATCTTGAGAGTTTTCCATGCTTCTCTGGATGTCTTGGCTGCTGCTATCCTTGGAAACACACTCTCATGCACTGCTTGATATAAAAATACAAGGGCTTTTGAATCCTTCTTCTTATTGCTCTTCAACAGCTCTTTCTCTGCCTGAGTTAATCCATTAAACTCATCTTCATTTGCTGGCTCTTCAAATCCATATTCAACAAGTTCCCATAAATCTTGTGAGGCAAACAGGGCTCTCATGGTTATTGCCCAGTAGTCATAGTTTTTCCCATTGAACTGTGGGAGTTGGGTATTAAACATACCCACGCTGGTGCTGGTGCTGGCCATTCTTGCAATACTTGACTGTGTATTAAAAATCACTTAATTGTCTTCAACAGCTACACAAAAAACTAATCTGAAAAATACCTGGATCCTTTCTTGACTGTGTCTTCACTCTGCTGCAGCAATAAACCTTCCTTCAGCTTCTTTGACGTCTTCAAAGAGCCTGGACAAGCTCTGATACCATGTTGGTAATTTCTGGTAATTCCAAACAAAATACAGTGGAAAGATCCTCTGATACCACTGTTGGGAATTTCCTGTTTAAATTCCAAAACAAAAAAATATGAACAGAGAGTGATACTCTGTTTTGGGAATTTCTGATAATTCCAGAACAAACAAACAGAATAGAACAATGCTCTATTTTAACACAGCGGGAATAAAAATCATTTGCAGAATACGGTGTTTCAGAAACGCAGTTTCGTCAGTTGCTGAATGCAGTGTTTCAGCAACGGTGTTTCAGCAACGCTGAAACTGGTGTTTCAGCAACACTCTGTTTTGACGCCGAGAAACTATTTTCTGATTACGGTGTTTCAGCAACACACAAAAAAACTTGTATTCATTAACAATAAACCAACTGTTACAAAAATGTCTTCCTCACATAGAGGGATTTTCACAAGAGATTATGCTGAAGAGCATCTTCCTCTTGACAGAGGGATTACAACAGGAACGCTTCAGTTCCACAAACCAATTTTTCACTATCTCAGAAAATTACAGTTTCAGCACTGCTGTGCGTTACAAAAAAAAACTCTCTCTATTTTTTCTACACTGCTGTGTCTGCGTTTTATAGTGCATTACATTTTCTGCTTTTTACAGTGCGGGAAGGGGTCATAACTTATCCATCAACTGCTTTAACTCGCTGATGAAGTCTCTACTACAATCTGATGCTCATGATGAACACATCTGATCTTTTGCTGTATTTCTTGAGTCGGTGGTGTTGAAACCCATGGCTGATAAATGCTGCGATGTCTCGAGGCTGGTTCTTTTCACTTTCGGCCATTCTGCTCTTTAATGCGGTTGTTTAGAAGTAATGGCGCAGCGCTGGATTTGATCTTCCTCCTTTGGGAACACAAAAACAGTTAAAGGGTGAAAAGACGGTAATGGAGGTGGCCCTTTTTTTAAGTAAAGTAGCTGCTGCTGTTCAACTTTTCACTGCATTTGAAATTATAATTTCAACATGATGATACTGGGTAGTATGACAACGATGGCACTGCTCAATATAATATTAAGCAATATGACAATGATGATGACGACAATGATGATATTGAGTAGTATGAAGATGACAATGATGACGTTAATCATAGGATGATCAACGTGAACAAATGTTCACTTAGTCACGGGAGAATGGATGGCAAGGATTACACCTAATGCTTCCAATGGTCCTGAGTTGAGAAATTGGGTAATGAGATCTCCGATAACAACACTTACATACAAGGAAAACACTAGCGAGATTTTAACCCGTAGTAAGAGAGGAATTTGTTGGCTGTGGTCCCTGAAATTACCGTTTGACATTAGCGATAGTTGTTCTGAGGATGATGACTGAACCCATCAAATTATGTTTATCTTGAGGAAAACGAGAAAATGTTATGTTAAACTATTATATTAGCCTATGCTTAAACCCTCCAAAAATAATTCTCATAAATGGAAAAAAATAATTGTTTCTTCTTTGATATTTATGAATTGAATTACAAGTTATTTTTGTAGAAACTAGTATATAGTAAAGCAGAAAAATTACTTGATGCTGCATGTATTAATGCTCTTAATAGAGTGTGCTAAATTTCGTTTTGAAAAATAAATTGTTTTTTCTTAACAGTTAATTTAAAATTTAACTTCATTTTCATCAGAATTAATTTCATTGTTGTAACAGTTAACTTAAAAGTTAATTTAATTTTTATGAAAATTAATTACAAGAAAATTAATTTCAGTGTTGTAATTAATTTGATTTAGATAAACAAAATTTGGGTTTGATGATGTTTCTGATAATTGAGAGATTTGATAAAGTGACATTTGTTGTAGATGCAAATCAGTGGTGATCTTTATTGTTAATTGGATTTTGCTCATTAATTTTAGATGAGGGGACTAGATTCTTGAATTACACCAAGATCTTGAAAAATCTCAACCTAATTTTATAGGTTGCTTTTTAAGTTGATATCTTCAACACTTATACTAAATAGTTAGTAAGTTTTGTTTATATTTTGCAATAGAAGATATTAACTTTGAACAATAGCCATAAATATTCTCTCATCCATTTACTTTACAAAATTATCATATGAAAGTGAATTGTTTTTGTTTTTTAGGTAAGGAAGACCAACATAAATGAATTTAGTATTTTTTTTTTTCCTAACTCCATTTTTTCCTTAGAGACTTCTAATCAATTTCTTATACCTAGTACTATCAACCAATTCCCTATTTTCAAATATTGAAAGTTTCAAATTCAATTCCATGGCCATAAAATAATGTTTACAATCTTCCATACCAAATTTCTTCAACAATTCAAGCACATTCATAGTGTGATTAAGGAACATTTGATTAATATAACTAATTACTTCAGCTCCAAGATAACAGTGAAGTGGCACCCATGCTAGCATATTGAAGCCAACCCAAAGTTCTTCCATAACCACTTTGATGCATAGTTCATTATTTCTTGTCATGAGTTTCATTAAAAAATATAATGTTAGTTTGATTCACTTTGTTCAAAACCTATATGTGGATCATAAAATTATACTGATTGATCTTTTGTCACTTTCAAGTTGCTTAGATTATTACATTTGTATTAAAGCTTGTGATCTTAGTGTTTAGTTGTTTAGCTAGCTCATTCAAGATATTTTGAAGTTTTTGTTATAACTTTTTTCTAAGAGCTTCTAGACAATGAAATTTTGAATAAATTGAGTGGAAATATTGATGTACAAGTGATTAAAATTTAAAGTCCTAATTTTCTGTGAAGCTAGGGTTTGTGACTAATCATCAAATCACTCTCAAGCTAGCCATCCCATCAAATGTATGCAAGATCCACTAGTGGATCTGGGCCAATATCATAGGTATCACTTATCCAACCACATGGTCCCAACTACTTTAAAGCCAAAAACAAATTGCACCCAAAAAAACATATAAATATGAAAAAAGCAAAAAAAAATAAACTACACATTCTCACATTATGTGAGATCACACTCTATTACCCAAATAATTAATCAAACATTAAATATATAAAAATTCACAAATCTTAGACTTGAGATCACACTCTATTGCCCAAATAATTAATCAAACATCACATATCGCATATATAAAAAATGACCAATATTAAACATTCTAGATCATAAAAATTTAATATACCAAAAATAAAATATAACACATATAATAAAAAAACCAACTCATAACCCTAACTAAAAAGTCAATAAACTAAGAGTATAACTCCTCGACCAAACAAATCACAATTCTAAAAACTCCATTATTCTAACATAATAAACTACTTTTCATGATGTAGGAGGTTTTTAAGACAATATTTAAGACATTTTTCAAGTCAATTGTCTTAACTTGAGACAAAAAGAAACTTGTTTATTGTCTTAAATATTGTCTCTAAGCGGGTGTGGAAAAATTGAGTGTCTCAAAATTTTATTGTCTTAAAAATTTGTCTCTATAAAGACAATATCGAACACATATTATTATTGTCTCTATAAAGACACATGAATTATTATCTCTTAAGAGACAATTTCTTTTGTCTTTCTAGAGACAATTTCTTTTGTCTTTTTAGAGACAACTACCTTTTTGTCTCTTTAGAGACAATAGTTGAGATTAAAAACATAGTCTATAGAGATTATAGGTCCATAATTTCAACTATTGTCTCTCTAGAGACAATATGAAAAAATATATTAAACAAAATCTTTTTAAATGTTCTACAATAACATTATAGGTCCATAGATTCAACTATTGTCTCTCTAGAGACAATATGAAAAAATATATTAAATAAAATTAAATAAAATCTTTTTAAATGTTCTATAATTACATTTTTGTCTCTTCGAAGACATTAGCTGAGATTAAAAACATATTGTCTATAGAGACTATAGGCCCATAATTTCAACTATTATCTTGTAAAGAGAATATGAAAAAATATAAAAAAAAAACAAAATCATTTTAAATGATTTTTTAAGGTGGTTTCAACATTTAAAGTTCCCAAATAACGATTCTAATTAGCTTAAATCTCTGTTCTTTATGGTAAAGAAAATATACAATTTTTTTGAAGTTAACAACAAAGTCATTTTAAATCTAAAAGAAAAACAATTTCCAAAACTTAACAATTCTCGAAAGCAACCTTGAAAATAATAAGGCAACACACTTAGATTTGCTAAATGACTTATATTTGCTGAAAATATATTCATGTCATTGAATTTGAACATGCAAGATCCTCCGTTGGAATTTCATTTCATGATATATTATGAGGAAAAATAAAAGTGTTCAACATTTCTCCATCCTACAAGAGAGTTTACTTTCTCACATATAAAACCAAAAGCTTAAATCACATTAAATGGTGGAAAATTAAATTTATATGCAGTGGTTAGCTCCACAATTTCAATACCTGTGTATAATTGGAATTGGCTTCCTTGATAAGGAAAAAAATTTAAATTATAAAATGTATATTCATTTGAATTTACAAAAATTGTAAAATGTATATTCATTCAAATTTACAATTGATTGGAAATCCTGCATTCATGAAAGTTGTCTTCATGAAAGTTTGTTTTACAAAAGATGGAAAATTGACACATGTGCTCGCAACATGATGTAGTATTTCTTCATTATCACTTGATTTTCCTTTCCCCAATGGTGTCTGGTATAGACTCAAAAATGGTAGTCCAGAAGATATTTTGTGGAATATCCAAAGACACTTGCTTCAACAGCTTCATGTCTACCTATTTTTATTGCTACAAAAAGGCCCAGAGCTTTTAGAAGCAAGAAAAAATTTAGAATGTCAAGAAGTAACTTTAGAGAAAACTATCAAAAGGAACATCTCTCAAATGATTTTTCATAATGACCATGAAACAAATTGTTTCCTTTACTTGGGGGGATACATCAAGTTTTAATCTGTTGATCCGTCAACAAAAGTAGAGAGAAAGTGAACTAAGATCATTGAAGGAAAAATATTAATAAATCAGAAATCTTAAAATAATTTATTTTACTCTATACTTTAAAGGAAATAATTTTCACGACATTATATAAATATTAAATATTAAATGGTTGCTAATTAATCCTAAATATTAAATGGTTGCTAATTAATCCTTTACTAATTTCAGTAATATAGATTTCTAAATAAAATGCCTAAACAAAATTTCAGTAACATAGATTTCTAAATAAAATGCCTAAATATTTTGTTTATGATGAGGATAGATAATTGAAGAGGATATGCTAATCCTCTATATCAAAATAGGAAATCTTTGATTAAAATTGAAAAAACTCTCAATTTTCTTCGTGACTATTCTAAATGCAGATAATATTGCTAGACTTGCACCTGCTCCCATTGCAAGTCCATTAACAAACTCAACGTGAATCAAACATGAAATTTTTTCTTTGTAATTAATTAAATAGGAACATAATAATTGGAGGAGAAATCCTCCTCTTCTATTTTTATAAAAAGTGTTAGAGGGAAAATAACAAGTTAGCGATGAAATCTTAACTATGTTTTAAATGAGAATTATGGAGAACTCCGGTATGTATACTATCTATTATAGTTTTAGATGACAAAGAAAGCATAATATACATAATTTAATAAACTTCAATTATATTGAAAATATCCATATAAAATCTAAGAGACATTATTCTTCCAATGGGAATTATGGAGAACTCTGGTATGTATACTATCTACTATAGTTTTAGATGGCAAAGAAAGCATATACATAATCTAATAAACTTCAATTATATTGAAGAGATCCAGATAAAATCTAAGAGACATTATTCTTCCCAACATACTGGCACGAGTTTTGAATGACACATTGCAGTCAATTTTAAAATATGAGAAATTAAAAATGGTATAAACAAAAAAGTGGCAGTCCTCACCAGATTTTTCTTGTATGTATGGATGTGATAGTAAAGCCAATAGATTTTTTTACATAAGCTCAATAATATGTCTGTCTGCAAAAATGTTTACGGATCATGATTGATAACATAAAAGCACTCATAAACAAAATTAGATAAATTAGTTATGTCAATGTGCAGTTGAATATTTGTTTTGAAGAAATAGTGTTGATATTTACTTTTATAAGTATTCTTTTAATCCAAATAGTTATCTTTTGGTTATATATAAGAAATGATGACATATTTTGGTGGTCATTTTCACATCAATGAATAAAATTTTAAATATTAACTATTTTATATTTCTAAATCCATATTTACTTTTTCACATTTACCTAATACAATTATAAAATTATTATGCGAATTATCTCATGAGATTAACCAAATAATACATTATTAAATAACAAATAACGTTGATCTACCTACATCAACCACATTTACCAATGTGGTTGTACTAACTGCCTTTCATATATATCTTTAACACTGGTAAACTTTAAAATAGAAAAATGAATTGGAAAATAGCTAACAACAAGATTAAAATGAGACATAAATGAACATCTTCTACTACTTAAGCTTGCAATCTAACAGTCAAATCTTCTGAAATTTTACCCAAGAAGTAAAGCTATCATTTTCAACAATATTGGACACTAACCTACCTTTACATAATACAATGCCTGCAAGTCTCCCCCAACACAAAATGCTTGCCCAGCCCCCTGAAGGATATACAAAGATGTCAACAAATGTTTGAAAGTGGTACATTATTAAAAATTTGGCAATAAAACATTGCAATCCAAAAGAGCAGAGTTTTACCTTGATGATAATCAACTCTGCACCATTTTCTTTTTCCCATTTTTCACAGAGCTCAGCTAATCAGATTACATGAATATCATATTAGAGGATTTGTCAAACCAGTTTAAGAAAAATTTCATTTCATTCGATCTAAAATTACATACTTAAAATAAAATAAAAGGGTGTAAAATCCAAAGTAATGTAAATAATTATTACTGTCAGCTCTTTTGTTTATTTAACTGAGACTTTAGAAAATAGTACTTGGTAACAAGTCGGTTGAACAAAAAAAAATGATTAAATGAAAACATTATATTTAATGAATAAATGAACAGACAATTTGAAGCTACCCAAAATAAGTATTTAAACTTTCTTTTGCAAAAAATGTTTCAACTCTTGATTAGTTTCATAAAGAATCTTCCAGTTAAACAAACAAAAATCGATTAAATGAAAACATTATGTTTAATGAATAAATGAAGAGACAATCTGAAACTACCAAAAATAAGTATTTAAACTTTCTTTTGCAGAAAATGTTTCAACTCTTAATTAATTTCATAAAGAATCTATGCAAATAGCATAAGAACTATCTCAGGGTAATGAGAAATTCTTAACAGTAAACCAGGGAAGAAATTATATAAACATTAATTGAACCATTCAAGAATTATTGCTTCTTTATTACGAGAAAAAAAATCTAATATTCATGAACACTATGCAGGGGAGGAACCATAGGTGTAGTATTGAATTTATAAAGAAACCCCATTCGAAAATGAACAACTTAATCAAGAATTATTAAGGTAAGAACCAGACAATATCAAATATAGAGAGTTTATGCCTAATTAAGATAAAGAGTGCTCCATCTCCACACTCATTGAAAGTTTTGACCCTCTAGGATGAGACTCGTGTCCTGGTTGGGTTTATACTCATGTCAATAGGTGTTGTCAATGATTCCTTTGACTTGCGGATAGTTCAAAACAAAACCTACACTGTCGACAGCAAGGTTGAGTCTGTCCAGTGCTAATTTAATTTGGAAAACACCAATGACAATTATACTTTCTTCTGCTCAATATTCAACCATAAACTCTGATTGGTAAATAGTTCTTGACTCATAAGCCTTAGTAATCCTTTAAAGAGAACAAAGAAAATAGTTGTAAGACAATTCAAACCCTAGACCCAAATTAACAATGGGAATCAGTCAATGTGAATTTTAAACAATAGTAATTTATAAGAATCAAGATCCAACAACAAAAATGAGCTATCAAGCACAAGTAGGCCTCTTAGAAGGGACTGAGTAAGAACCTGATAAATGAAGCAACGACAACTATGAGAAGATGACGATGACTGCTGGGAAGAAACAAGATTAAAAGGAATTGAAACTGAAACCCCATTTCATACCTACAAAAAAATTACAAGTCAAGGGTCAGTCGCACTTTAAAATTCACAAATATGCTATTAATCAAAGATAACAAAAGAAAATTTAAGATGGGTTCAGTTACTTGAGTGCTGAGACCATTCCTGTAACTGAAACCCCTATTCATGGTAGCAGTAACACAGTTAGTACCCTTGATGATTACTGGCTCATAGAAGTGGAAGGTATCGAGCAAGGTTATGAGATACCTGGAGCTGCGTCAGTTGTTTACCAAACGGAGGAAACCCATAACTGTGATGTTGTATTCAAACCCTCGGCGAAGTCTGCTATTCTCAGTGGAATAATTAATCAAACCCTCGACAAAGTTTGCTATTCTCAGTGGAATAATTAAACGAAGTGTACTCCTCTCCTAAATCAAATAGGAAAGGGAACCTGTGTCATTTTTGGGCTTAAACCCTCACTATAAATTGCAGAGCTCTCACATCTCAATGGAACCAGTGAAATGAGACATAATTGCCCAGCTCAGAATGATTGTGTGGTTACCCTAATCGTCCCTCTCTATCCACCATTGATCTGTGCCCAAAATTCTATAACCGTTCATCTATTAAGGAGTCTTGAGATAAGAGCTACCACTTGGTGATAGATCAACTCCTTAAAGAACTTTCGGCTAGGTGAGCGGGAAGCCTCTTAGTTTTTTAATCAAAGCTCAAGATTGCAACCTATGGTTGAACTATGGTTGAACTTGGTTAAGACCCAGGACACGGTTATGCATTAGTGCATTGAAAAAATATCTAACCATAATGTATGCCCAAGCTGTGTACGTAATTATTAAATATTAACATAACGTCACCCTCTAAGAGCTATACATATATGAGGTGTGTAAAGAAAAAATATGGGAACTATATACTTCGGAACCTAGTCATGAGTGGGTATCATCAAACTATGGAAACAATATTCATCGAAAAACTAAGTGATGAATGTGTATAGAATAATATCCTTAGTAAGAAAGCATGCAAAATGATTCTTTGGAAAAAGGAACCTCAAAGAATTCAATTTACTATGTACTTTTACAAGCCATTTATTGGTCAACTTGAGTGATCATTAATTTTTTTTTTATGATGGGTCTGTCTAAATTACAAAAAGAAACCAACCACTTAAAGTAAGTCCATTTATAAGAATAAATATAGAAATTTAATTAAATATATTTGTCTTAAGTTTAACATGATTTTAATAAAATTTATAAAAATGATTTGATTAAATAATTAAATTAATTTAATCTAGCAATTTTTATTTAGTTTTGAAATAATTTGAAAAAAAAAATATCAATTTGAAAAAATATTAATTTGACTTATTTTATTTTATTTTGATTTTTATTGAGAAAATCATCAATTCTAAAATTATCATTTAATTAATTTGGAAAAAAAATTCATTATCTTTATTATTAACTACCAAGCCAAAAATGATATGTTTAGTTGAATATTTCTTCAACATTTATCATTCACTTGAACACTACTTAACATTTTGTCTATCTAAGAAAAATACTGAGGAAAAAAATATTTTCAAAATGTGTGTTTCAACTCAATTTTTTAATTAAAAAGAAAAAATAAGCAATAAATAATTTGTATATATTCATTAAATTAAAAATTTAACTTGTAAAGTAATATCCATCATTTATAAACCATGATTTATAAAATGAATTGAATTTGAAAAATCTAATCTTATAAATATCTTGATGACCTTATCATCATTCACATGTGATAAATTTAAGCTGCTCATTATGGATGATGAAAGCAATATCATTCAAACTTCCTATATGTGCATCAATATGCAAAGTTACATGAATATGTGTCATTAAAAGAAATTTAAGGCAGAATATAAATAAATACAAAAAAATCAGAGTATAGATGGTTGTGAGATGAATAATTTTGATTAAGAATTCCAAATTTATCATATTTTGTTTTTGAGTTGAGGTTTCTAGCCAACTAATGTGACTTCTTATCAGAATGTTTGGATGATAAGCCACACTAGTTGGCTCTAAATATTGACTAAAAAACAAATTGTTGAGAATACTTATATAAAAAAATGAAATTGATAAATCCTAAATACTCCATAACCTAGCTAAGAACATATAAGATAGTTACAAGAAGATCCTAACAATGTATATGTCCCTACTACCAACATTAAAATTGTGAAGTGTTTAAAATCCATTAATAAAACATCTTTCCAAACTTGAATATCAACCTCAAGGTGTTGTTGCAATTTGTCAACCTCGCTAGAATGATAAATGTGGACTATGTTCTTAGAAAATGTCACTCCTGTAACTCATGTCAGGTTAATTAATATTAACTTTCATAAAAATAAAATGATGGATAAATATTGAGACACCTAACTACAAGATCAAGTAGCCAAATTTACATACCAACCCATACCCATGCATTGGGTTCTTTTGAAAGGAATGCCTAAACAAATATAATAGAAAATGTCCATAAATGATCCAATCTATATGTTCTTGAGAAAGTTATAGGAAACTTCACCCAAATTACTTGCTACCTCAAAGTTTTAAACTATATTTTGTTGAGATTTAGCTTACAAAAAACTTCACCCAAATTACTTTCTCTTTAAAAATATATTTATACCTGCATAGACATTTCAAACCTTGGTAAATCACAAATTCTGAATGATTTCTGAACTAATTTTTCACTTGATACCACTTCCCAAATTGAAATATCACCAAAATCTATTCCAAGTGAAAAATATTCATGCAAGTGATTATTGAATTTGACACATATTCGCGGAGATTAAGTGAATAGATGGATGGATCACATCAAGTCACGTGTTAGCAGAAGGGTGGAAAATGTGCGGAATGATGGAGTGGTCTTCGTAGGTGGTAAGTAGCTTCTCGCATGCCCTCAAAGGTGTAAGTGGAATTCCTAAATTTTACGTGATTAGCCTAAGTGAGTGACACGTAGCAAGAGAAAACCACTTTTCTCATGTGCTCTCAATCGGATACCGGCCATGCAAGAATTCATGTGAGATTGCGTGATAGCCATTGGATCATGCAGGATTGATCAACGGTGGAGATCGTCCAAGCTATTTGGCAATTAGGTGACACGATATTCATTGGATCAAGCAAGCCAGATCGACGGTGGAGATCAACCAAGCTAGTTGGTGAGTGGGTGACGCGATAGCTGTTAGATCAAGCGAGGTAGATCAACGGTGGAGATTTGGAGTGCATAAAGTCAAACATTAAAATGAATACATCGGCTATGCGACACGTAGTTTAGCGGTGATTGGTCAGGTTTGTTGTGGATCAGACAGTAAGGAAATCTACGGGTATAATTTGATTAAGACGTGATTTATTAGCTTCCACTTAAGAATTTCGTGTTGAAGGAAATGAGAATATGTGTGAAATCGTATTACAGAAAGAGAGTGATGGAAAGACATGACGATGAAATGAACCAAGTACTGAATCAAGACAACAAACTCCAAAACTCATGCGATAACTAGAAATTTGTGTTTTTGGGTTTTCTGAAGGGTCTCTTCCTCAAGTCATGGTCCCAGAGGGAGGAGGCGAGGCTGAGACACCTGTTGAAAACCTTATGGGGATCTTTTTCTCCTTGCTAACCTGCTAATTGAAATAAGGCACAAATGGAAGCAAACTAAACACAACCAATCTACGCTACACTGCTGTAATGGAAATGCAGCTACTTAAGCAAATGAATGATTAAACCATGAACCTACACTAGCATACATGTACAATAAAGAGGAGCCTTAGCTGCTAGGGTTCGGCCCTAAGCCAAGAGCTTCAGCCCTATGAGTTAACTCAGTGCTAGCTCAAAACAAAGCTCATTCTTATTATCAAAACAATGGATTACATCAAAAACTGTCACAAGTCTTGTAGCTCGAAAATAGAGTAAAGTTTTACAATCAAAAGTCTGAATCCTACTAAGGTCCTAGGCCTCTCTATTATACATATGAAGTCTCCAACAACTTCCTTAAAATTAGGGAGGCTCGACTCCCAAACTTGAGATAAATAGGTGTTTTTACTTTCACTTGCTCGACTGCCTTCTAGTCCTCATGATTTGGCTGTTTGCACTTCGAGCTGATGGAGGAATATTCAAATGGAGGGTAGTAAATGAGGAGAATTTACCTCCTATAATTCCTCTCCCTTGTCTCATTTAATTTTTGACAAAGGTTTTTGCCAAAATTCCTTGGTTTTATCCTTTAATCCCACGTTAAATGCACATTAGACCACAAAGCAAAATATCCAACTCTAACTCATCTCATAAACAAAATATAATCAAAAGTATGCAATAAGTTGTGAGAATAGTTGGTTTGACTAAGCTAGGAGGTGAATTAAGGCCCATACAATTACCCAATGATGAGGCTCATCAATGACATCCTGATCTTCAGCCAGAGTTAGTAAGAGCACCTTCACCACATCCAACAGGTTCTCCAAATAGTGTGGCAACACAAGCTGTGTGCCAATTTGGAGAGATGTACTTTTGGCATGACCCAGGTTTAGTAATTGGGATATATTATTGATGAACGGAGGGTGCAGGTGGATCCAGCCAAGATTCAAGTCATTCAAGATTGGCCAACCCCAACCACTTTGACAGAGCTCCTTAGCCTTCTGGGTCTTGCTAATTTCTCCCACATGTTTGTGTTGGGGTTCTCTCATATCACTTGGACCTTGAGTCAAGTCACCAAAGGAGGAGTGAAAGAAAAATTCTTTTGGTCTAAATCTCAATAGAAGGCATTCATAGTGTTGAAACATCGCCTCTGCTCTGCACGAGTGCTCACATTACTAGACTTGCAACAACCATTTGAGATTGAGTAAGATGCCTCTGACTATGCTATTGGAGTAGTCCTTACTCAACATGGGCATCCAGTGGCAATCACAGTGAGACACTTTCAAACATGGTACAGAAATATCCCACTTATGATAAAGAGATGTATTCCATTGTGCAGGCCTGTGGACAATGGAAGCATTACATTTTGGGGAAGGAAACAGTCATCCACACCAACCACTGATCCCTACAATTCATACAAATGCAAGGGAAGTTTCAGAATTATTGCCATCAGAAGTGGTCCACATATCTGCAACAGTTCCATTTGAATATCAAGTACAAGAAAGGCAGCACAAATCAATCTTCCTTAGCCGACTACCAATCATGGTGTTAACTGCCGTGCTCAACTCTTGTGGGAATGAGACTTTTGATTGGCCATTTCTCTACAAAAGCAACCCAGAATTCGGACACACATACCATATGCTCTTGGGGGGTTAGCAAGTTCCAGGTTTTCACCTCTAGGATGCATTGTTATGCCATATGGGACACCTTTGTGTTCCTTCAAGCGAGCATGCGAAGATGATTTGGGAAGCACACTATAGTTGGGCTGCTGGGAATTTCGGGGTCGAGAAAATAGTGGCAGTACAACAGAAGTATTTCTATTGGCCGAATATATGAATGCTTATAATATTTAATATATTGTTAAGGAGATTACCCCTTGAATAATTAGTGAAGTATTTAATATTGGATGAGAGAGTTGTAAGGCTGAAATTTTCGCTACCACGAGTTCAATTTGGTATGTGTATTATGTCAATGCAAAATTAGATTTCACACCTCTCCAGGAATCAATCAAAATCATTTATACATACTAATCAAAGGCATTCAATAGATTTTTAAAGCATTGGTTGGGAGGAGTTCATTGTCATATCCATCCAAGGGTTTCCAAACTATAGAAACAAGGGCATGTGTTTGATTTATGGGCTAACGTTTGAAAAATTGCTATGAGGAGAGGAGTTGGTGGGAGTCCTTCTTATGGCAAGGCCCTGCACCTCTTCCTTTATTTCTTAAAGTATGGTTGAAATAAGTGAGTATAGATATATTATACATATAATATGCAAACCACTCACAACACAACAATATTGAACAATTGCATGAGACATAACTTAATTTATTTTCAATATATTTTTGCTTTAAAAAAGGCAAGATATGCTACCATGATGCAATGCAATGATTCACCAACATTGGGCACCAAGCAAATGAATTGGATCACGGATGTTATGTACGATGACAGTCATCCACTATAATATATGATTATTAGCCACTCTGACACCCCTCATTTATGGTCACCCATTGAACATGCTCATGAAATTTGAGATCACTAGACATAGTTAACACAATCTAGTATGGTGTGAGGGTCTTGCCTACAATGCAAGCTTTCTAACACCCTCTACAACAACATTGCTTCATGAAAGGCATTTGACATTGATTCGTAATTTTTCCTTCGTATATGAGAAATAAACTAAATGTTACTTCTCCCTTGTCCAAGATAATGCTCTTAATTACAAATTGAACAATGTATCATGACATTGCTTTTCTCTCTTCGTGTGAACTTGCTCAATTAGCATCTAGATACGTTGTGAGATAAAACTCAATGTATGTATTGTATTTGGTATTGTGTCAATTATTCATTTTTTATGTCCTAATATTGTGTTAATGGCCTTCCAATGCATGGTCAATCTTGAATTAAAATTTTGACACGGAAAATCCCAATTTTGAAATTTTGGCAATCAGAGGCACAATCAAGGGACAATGTGCATCCATCTTGGTGGATAGTGGGGAAACCAAATTTTTTATTGATGCACAGTTGGTGGAGTGTAGAGGAATTCATAGATTGATATATATCCTGAACAACATGGGTGAGAGAGGATGCCCATGCTTCACCTCAGTTGTCTTCTTGATTGTTGGTTCAATATGTTGAGGATATGGTTGATGCGAGAAATGTTGAGGATATGGTTGATGTCTTGATATTGAAGTCAAAATCCTTCCTTAACCCTTTAGCCAAAGAGGTGTCTCCTAAAGTATCTCCAATAATATCCTATGAAGAGTCATAACATTTAACTTCGAATCATGGCCCACCATGATCATCTAATAATTAATTGAAATAGAACTAAACCCTAATTTAGGGATTGGGTGGATCATATGGTGGGACTATTCTAGTGGGAACCCTAAATAAATGACTTGAAAACCCCTTGATTTTCTACCTTGATGTCATTCATCTCCCAAATTTCTTGTTGGCTACACAAGTCCTAGAAAACATGGCAAGGAAGATGAGAGGGAGTTGACAAGGACATTAGGTTGTCCTATAACATCATAAAGTGCATCCACATGGATGAACATGGAATGGGAATTAAGGTCATAAAGTAGACTAGAGTGTTAGAGAAATAGGGTGCATCAAAATATTTTTTGAGTGTCCCAAAGGGAAATATACAATTCTTATCTCCTCTCTATACATTTATTGTGGTGATAGTAACCACAAGATTCTTAGAACTAGTGGTATAGTGCTTGGTCATGAATGAATATGTGAAAATAAATCTAAAGCTTTCGATACACTGGCATAAAATAGATCATGGGGCCAAATCAAAATTTCAATGGACATGTCAAGGATCTCCAGTAAAATGGGGTTAGCAACTAAAGACTACCTTCCAAATAATTTAAGGAGAGTGGGGAATATTTAGAGGAGGCCAACTCAAGAAACCATAAGCAAGAAAAGGGGGAAGCTATCTAACAAATATGGTTAGAGTAGGCATCAAAATCCCCATCCTTGAATGAAATGGTGGTTTACACAGGGCTCGTGAGAGAATATGGGATGGAGGGTAGATTGGCATGGTTAGAAAATGAGAGAAGGGTTTTATCTACTAAAGGAATATGGGATGGAGGTTATGTCTAAGTTCAGGGAGGCTTTTAGATTTTTTTACAAGGATGGAGGTGGATGTATCACAACAAAGGAGCTTGGGACAGTAATGCATTCTTTGGGTCGAAACCCCAATGTATATTGGAAGTTGTCCAAATGTTTTATATTTAATAATCCAATCCTTAATACAATAAACCACAAAAGAGTAGTTCTAATCTGCCTGTAAATGCAACATATTAAATACACCATTCTAAATTGATTTTACTGAGGAGAATCAAAGAAATAGATGAGTATGGTCATCCATCATCTCCATACAGAGTAAACAACAGCTAGGCCCACTCTGTCTTTTACGACACAAATTGTCCCATGCCAAGATGAAGCTAGAAAGATACATTTACTAATATTCTTAAGAAGAGCAAAAATATGAAGCCAATATACAGAGATGCTCTGAAAGACTGCTCGAACTAGAGTCAACTTGCCTCCTAGGGAGAGCCACCTATGTACCCATGATAAAACTATACATTGGATTTTCTCTATAAGTCAGCTCCAATCCTTAATTCCATAACAATTAGGTTGGAGTATAAATATAAGATATTTAAAATCTGCATCTAGTGCAGTGGAGATAACACCAAAAATATGATAAATCTCCAGTACCAATGCACCATCTGGGTAAGAAGAAATCATATGAGATTTAATATTATTCATAAGGAGTCTAGAGACTGATCAAAAGAGGTCAATCTACCAAATAGTAACATATCATCGACAAAAATCAAAGGAGTAACTGTGACTTGTCTACCTACACACTTGCAGCCAAAATTACATTTAATCCATCTACCTCCACACCTGCAACTAGAATTACCTCCCTTGTGAATTTTGTGACTAATACTTCCAAAATCCAATATTTTATCCTCATCGTCTTCTTCTCGCAAAAGTTGTCATAAATAATTTCCCTCCACCATCCTTGTAGAAATTATGGTGTAGAGTTGCAACTACTCATGAAGTTTTAATCAAAATCATAGGACACAAACCTACTCTAATGCTCTCTGGAAGGTAATTCACAATTTAGAACAAAAATTTCATACATGCAATAAGAAATAACACACATGCACACAAAATTTTTCCTAGGGAAAACAATATGCTAAAAACCCCAATGTATGCTTGCATTAATATGATCAATAGAAATAAATGGCAATTTATTTGCTCAACTGAGCACAACCTACAAGTGAATAACTTGTCTCTCTGCTCACTGAGAAGCTCTAACCCAGACTTAGTAAATTTCTACCTCTGCTTGAGCCCATATTTCCTTGTGCAATTCCTTGAGAAATTAGGCCCCTATTATTTAGGAATTTTTACAAAATGGATTGCGAAATTCCAAAGGTTGATCATCTAACTGCATGCAACACCTGTACACTCAAGGCTAGTCTATAGTTGATGATACACTGCCTTGGAATCTCCACCATAGCTGGGGAACTAGAATTCTCCATGCATTAGATATTTTAGGTTGATTGATCAGTTAACTGGATGATCACCGAGTTTGACTGAAGTCCCACTGCACAATTGGCCTTCCACTAGTTCCTCAAGCAGTCAGAACTAGTTTAACTGAAAACAACTCGAGATATCTAACTTTGATTGCTACAAAGTAGAAATCATACATGCTTAACTGAACTCTAACTCCTCCAACTCAAATTTACTTAGTAAACCAGGTGACACAAGCCATGTCACACAAATTAACTGCATCCAAGCTGTCCGTTGATCTGGAAGTTCAAATTTTCTCAATCTAATAAAGGAAAAATCAAATTGAGAATTTCTTGCTACACCTTTCAAGACTCCCTCTCTACAAGAAAGGGATTATCAACCACCCCTATCCTACACCTACGAAATTTGAAACTTCCCTCTTGACAAATCTTTTGTCAAAATGTTAACATCTTACTCCTTTATTAGAATGGAGTGTAGCAACATCATTTGCCTCTAGACACAGTCTCGTAAATGGTGATATTGGATATCTATATTCTTGGATCGATAGTGAAATATAGGATTCTCAGAGAGATTGATGCAACTCTGATTATCACAATTGGATCCATCATCTGCTCAAATAGTCCAACAAGTATCTTTCTCATCCATATCACCTCACATGTTTCTTGACTTACAGCCATTATTATGCTTCTGTCTAGCTGAGCACCACAGATCTTTGCTTCCTATCGTACCAAGAAAAAACTATGAACCCAACACTAAAAATTACACTTGATGTACTCTTTCATTCTAATGGACTTCGTGCCCAATCTGCATCTGTGAAGCCGCACAACTTCACTCCCTCTGCTCATTTGTACCATAGTCCAAACTAGGTAGTGCCTATGAGGTATCGTAAAACATGCTTAGTTGCCTTCCAAAATAGTTTGGTTGACCTAACCATAGCTTGGCTTAGCTCGTTGACTGCACATCACATATCTGGTCATGTGTTCACAAGATACATGAGTGGACCCACTAGCTGTCGATAAATGGTAGCATCCACTTCACCTGAAGTGGCATCCTCCTTCCTCTAGTTGTTTGTTAGAGGTGTTTCCATGGGTTTACAACTCTCCATGTAGAATCTCTGCAGTATCTCATTTTCATACTTGCCTTGAGAGAAAAATAATTCCCCATCATCTTGTCATACTTTCAACCCGATAAATTAGTGCATGAGACCCTGGTCCTTCATTTCAAATTCCCTTGCAAGGTCCTCCTTGTAAGATATGGTCAATGGCTCATCACTAGTTAAAATAAAATTATCAACATATAAGACAATAATAAGAAATTTGCCTTCTATCCTTATGTGATGAGGTTCACATCTGCTTCACTTATGGTGAAGCCAAAATTGGTGAGATAACTATCGATCTTGGTGTACCAAGCACAAGGTGCTTGTTTGAGATCGTACAACTCTCACTTGAGTCTGCACACGTGAGACTCTTGATCAAATGTCTCAAAACCTTTTTGTTACTCTATGTACACCTCCTCCTTAATAACCCCATTCAGAATTAATGTTGTTTTTACACCCATATGGCGGATATTCCACCCCATATATGTATCCAGACGAAGAATTGATTTAATGGATGAGTACCTTACTACAAGAGAAAATGTCTCCTCATAGCCAATTACCTCAACTTGAGAGTACCCCTTGGCCACAAATCTGGCCTTATACTTCCCTATGCTTTCGTTTGTTGCCTACTTCAACTTGAAGATCCATCTCAAACCCACTATTGATTTATATGTTGTTCTTGGGACCTTTTCCCAAACACGGTTCTTTGCAATGGATTCATATTCCTCCAACATTTCATCAACCCATACAGGTTGATCTATTTCTTCCTCAAAATAGGATTTCTTAATCTCTATAAGCTCAGTCATAAGAGCCATGTAGCTAGTGTACTTCTCAGGTGACCTCCTTTGCTTATGCAAATTTGAAGGATATCCCACATTCTCCCTTGCATCCTGCACAAGTCTATCAACTTCCTTAGTTATTTTTCTACCTTCTCTGGAGGTTTTTCTTTAATGAATGTCTCCACTCTCTGCTCCACAATTTGTGGTTTCTCTACAACTTCCTGAGGTTCCTCTTTTTGAGCTAAAATCTCATATTTCGGTGGCATCTAAATCTCCCTCTAAAGAGAGCACCACATAGATTTCTCCTCATCAAAATTTACATCCATTCACACAACTGTCATTATGAGTGATGGAAAGTACACATGTTAGTTGTGGGGAGTTTCTGTGTAACCCACAAATACCCCTAATTATGCGGTCAACTAAATCTTATTCCTTGAGTCTTTGGAGACATGGTAGTAAATGGAGGCTCCAAAAATCTTGAAGTGTGAAACATCTGGATTTCTTCCTTAGAAAGCCTCCTCCGGTGTAATCATGCCAAGAATTCGATGAGAACTTTAGTTCTACAAACAGACTGTTGTATTGCATGTCTTAACCCACAAATTCAAAGGTAGGCCTTGGTTATGCAACATCACCCTCGTTGCTCCAAAATGCTATGGATATTTCTTTCAACCACCCCATTCTGATGTGGGTTGTGGGGTGTTGTTAAATATTGTCTAATGCCTTCTTTCGCCCATAAATTTTTAAATTCATTCAACACATACTCACCTCCATTATTGCTCTTGAGAGCCTTCACCTTCTTGCTGGTTTCTTTCTCAACCAATGCCTTGAATTCTATGAACTTGGAGAATGTCTCATCTTTCTTCCGCATGAAGAGATCCAACACTTATGTGAGAAGTCATCAATAAAAAGGACAAAATATTTGTGTCGGGCAGTGGAGGCTATCAAGAAAGGTCCACAGACATCAAAGTGGATCCTTTCTTGGAATGCATGCGCTTTGTTGTCCCGATCATGAAATGAGGATTTTATGTACTTCTCCAAGGTACATCCTTTACATACACCATGCTGCTCAAGTGCTCCTTTAGGGAGGTTAGTGGATATTTTTTGTATAATATTCGAGGTGCCATGATGCAAATGGCCAAGGCTTATGTGCTAAAGTTCACCTACATCATGGCCCTGCACTTTCTCTTCCTTAGTTTTTTATGCAGCACAATCTTCCACATCTAACTTATATAGATTCTTCACACAACCCTCGATCTTCTTCACCTGTATCATGGCTATGTGTATTAGAAATGTTTTTCCTTTGTTTAAGATCACGTCATAACCACGGTCTTCCAAAACTACAATAGAGATGAGATTTTTCTTTAGGCCTAGAACAAACATGACATCCTTGAGCCTGAGAGGGGAGCCTAACTCCCTCTGAAAGGTGACTATACCAATATTGGTCATGTTGTACCTTCCGTCATCCCCTAGCTTGATGTGCATCTTGAGATCTTTCTCCTCCAAGTCACTGAAAATGTCTCTACACCCTGTCATGTGGAACAATGCACCTAAGTCCTAGTACCACATGCTCCCCATCACTATTTTGGGCATGCATGTGATAAGGGTAAAGTCAAGGTCAAACTATGAATCCAAGGCTTCACCCACTGCTCCTCCTAAGGTCTTCTCGCTTGCCTTTTTCTGTGGGCACTTCATGGCATAATGCCCGTATTCATGACAATGGAAGCATTTAATTTTTGACAAATCTTTCTTCTTTCTCCCTTGGTTGGATTTTGGTTTGGTTTGAGATTTATTCCCCTTTTCCCTTATTTCCCTTTTCAACCAATGCAAAGTTTTCTTCATCCTTGCCCTTGGATGGGGTCCCATCTCTGGTATTCTGCCTTATTTCCTCTTGTACCAAATCATACCATAAGTGTTCCCAATTTGGTAGTTTCTCCCTCCCGTTCACTTAATCTTGATAGCTATACCAAATCTTGGGAAGGCCCAGGAGGGATATTCTTACCAAGTCATCCTTTGAAAGAGTAACACCAACTCCTGTAAGCTCATCACAAACTTGTGTGAACCTCCTCAGATATTGCAAGATAAAGCCATTCTTCTACATCTTGATATTTCAAAGTTTATCCTTGAGCACCAAATTTTTGTGGTCATTACCATTCTAGAATAGATTTGTGAGTGCTGACCACATTCCATAAGGATTTTCTTTCCCATGGAGATTGCTGACAATGTGGTCTTGTACTCCCTCCAATATTATTATCCAAACCTTGGCTACAACTTTCTTCCACTGAGCAAGGTTTTGGGCATAAGATTCTATTGGTTTTGTAACATCTCTCTTGATGTATTCTAGCAATCCATTTTCATCGAATACCTCCTCCATGTGATCCTTCCAGTCAATGAAATTAGAGTTGCCTTCCAAGGCATACTCTAGCCTTAGCCCATTTAAGGTCATATTTTCAGTTCTTAAGAGATCTTGCTACACTGAACTGCAAATTCAAACCTCCTAAGAAACAAATTCAAAATTCCTGCTCTAATGTGAATCCTTCTATGATACGATGTAGAAATTATGGTGTAGATTTGCAACAAATTGCATCCAAGTTGTATATTAATGTGGAAATTCAAATTTTCTCAATTTAATCAAGGAAAAATTAAATTCAGAATTTCTTGCTACATTTTTAACAATCCTTCAAGTGAATCTAATCCATGTTTCCAATCTAGCACAACAATGTGCTAATAACAACAACCAACTGATATAAGTAGCATTCAAAATAAATAAAACAGTTCAAAAACACATATTAAAACACAATCGATGGAGACGCCGAAAAGTACTCCAACTATGTTACCATCTATTAACGTTCTTCAAAAGTGCCTCCATCACTCCTCTCACGACACACACCTCTGTTTTCAGCCTCCATTGCCCTAAATATCATTAGTTGTTGTCAACCTTAATCTCTCTACTTCCCAAAGAAACCATCAATAGCATAAAGATGAAACCCTAATCCTTTACCTTTTTTACTAGCACGTCATATTGAAAATTTTAAGGCAAAAAAAATATTTTGTCTTAAAAAATTGTCTTAAAATTCCCCTCCATGTAGTAGTGTCAAATTCAAAAACATACAAGTTGTCTCTAGTCGTATCAACAAAGATCAAAGGGAGAAAAGAGTAATTAATGTTTGGGAAATCTTGCCAGGGAAAGTTTTCACGTTCTTCAGAGTTGGCTACCCCCACAAAAGGAAGAGCCCAACAAGTCGTTGTCTTTATATAAGATAACATGAACGGAAAGTGAAATAGCAACGTTGGTATAGGTGCGATACAGTAGTAGCCCGCAATGTGGCGACTTAGGGTGCACTATGAGAGTCAATTTTGTAGTTGTTAGATAATATTTTCTTAAATTGTTATGTTTTTGTCTTAAATGGGTTTCGTCTTAAGTGACCATTGTCTTAAAATATTTTTGTCTCAATCTGTTTTTGTCTTAAATATAAAGTTTTGTTAGATATCTTTTATGGGATTCAACTACATTAAGTAAGTCATTCACGTATAAAGTTTTGTCTTAAAATAATTGTCTTAAAATAATGTTTTGTCTTAAAATATTTTTGTCTCAAACTAATTTTATTTTAAAATATTTTTGTCTTAAACTTTTTTTGTCTTAAATATAAAGTTTTTTCTTAAAATACTTTTTGTCTTAAATTTAAAATTTTGTCTTAAAATATATTGTCTTAAGTTGTTTTTGTCCTAAAAATAAAGTTTTGTCTTAAAATATTTTTTGTCTCAAATTGTTTTTGTCTTAAAATTTATATTTAAGACAATTCAATTCATATTAAATTTTAACGTAAAATAATTAAAATAAAAAGTGACTTTTTAAGACAAAAGATTTCTTTTGTCTTAAAAAAATGTCTTAAAAGTGCCCTTGGTGTAGTAGTGTGTGTGCTTCAGTAATTGAGCTTGCTTAGAGTAGATTCCCACAATGTTATATTTTATAGATATCTTTCGAATTTTCGAGGAATTCAATGCTCTGTATCTTCAACTAACCGGCCATGAACTCTACATTTGCTTATTGTATTATGCTTTGAGTAACATTGACATCTGTATTGTCATTTGACAAAAGAACTTCTTATGAATCTGCAGATGACTCTAACACTGCCCAATCTCTAGTGGGTTGTAGACTGATCATGAATATCACATCATATTTGGACACAACCTTACATTGAAATTTTCCTTTTGAGAAGTTTTATGCACTTGAAATACGTTGTACTTCTCATGCTGTAGGCATGCTCAGTATTGAGGATGTTGATGGAAATATAATTTTATTTTAAATTAAATTATATCTATATATAGATAATATTCTTAATTATAAGGATTTAGAGTACTTTATTATGGAGATTTTTAATTAGCCAAAGGTTTTTTTATTTCAAATTAAGGTGGATGGAGATCTCAACTTTTTATATTTTTTAATTGACATCTTAGATTGGTTTTCAAGGGAATATGCTCTGTATGTTCATTCTTATCTACTGTTGTTAGGTTGCATTGACTTTTAATAAATTTAAAAAACTATATTCCTACCATGTGGCTCCCCCCACCAATTTCCTAACAATTTTCAAAGCATACTTAAATTTAGAAAAATTGTCTTATATCTTGGTCGTAAAGCCACCAATTTCCTAACGATTTTCAAAGCATACTTAAATTTAGAAAAATTGTCTTATATCTTGGTTGTAAAGGATAGAAACTCTTCAACACTCCTCTTTTTTATCATGGCCTCAGATTCTTAATGGTTAACTAAAATCAAAGTTAATAATAATACTTTTGTTGCAATAGTTAATAATAATATTTTTGTTACAATAGTTTTTTTTTTAATATATATTTATGAAGCCTTGGGCTATATCAACCACATTAATATTTTTAAAGTTAATAATAATATTTTGTTGCAATAGTTAATAATAATATTTTTGCTGCAATAGGTTTTTTAGTTATATATTTATGAAGTCTTTGGCTATATCAATGACATTAATATTTAAGAAAATCCTTTTGGTAGAAATCACATAAGAGAAATTTTTGGCCGACGTGTTTCGAACCAACAAGTGTGGTTCATCATCAGGACCAGATGAAGAGACAGACCATGGCAAAGGCTTTCTATTTAAGCCTTTTCCATGGTCTACATCTTCATCTAGTCCTGATGATGAACCACACTTGTTGATTCGAAACATGTCGGCCAAAAATTTCTCTTATGTGATTTCTACCGAAAGACTTTGCTTAATTCATTATGGATCACAAAAGCCTGAATATAGGGACATTAATATTTTTAATGTGGTTGTGTTAGTATGTAAATATACTATCATAACTCACTTCATATGACATTTGTTCATGTTAGAGCATGCAATTCCCACTTGCATCAATGTGTGTTAATTCTAGGATATTTTTTAAGCCTAGTTAATTGGTTGTGTGATTCCCTCCAACTAGTAGTCCTATATTGGTGTGTGGTTGAGATACTCTCTCAATTAATTGATTATGTGTGAAAGTTAGTTATTGTATATTTATAAGTCACTCTCCATATTTATATGGGTGTATTCTAACTTATAGACAAGATGACCTTTTTCACAACAATTTTTCTGATTAGTTTTAATCAAAATTTGACAAAGATTTTTAAAAACTTGAGTTTAAATTGTTTAATCTGCATAATTCGTGTGCTCTAGGGTTTTCAAGGGTTCTAAATCCATTTATGCATTCAAATATGTATTTAAATAACCAAAAATATTTAAATTGTATTGTCTGATTTTGGTGAATTATTATGAAATAGGCTCTCTTATATAAGTTAGACTATGCCATTTATATGTACCATCATTTGACCAATGTGAACTATATTATGTGTGTTTTGTAAACTCATTTGACCAATGTGAACTATATTGTGTTTTTTCTGTAACTTTGTGTTGGTATCAGAGCCTAACCTTGACCTACCCCATCATGGGAGGTCCTAGGGGCATATGAAACAAAGTCTTGTGTGCTGATGTTTTTTGGTTTTTCCATCATTTAAACGCACTTATTAGTAATTTTATTTAACTACTAACATAGGTTGGTCGGTAGGAACCATCACTATATGAATACCATTGTAGCTTGAGGATTATTGTGTAGTAGTTGGATTTAGAGTAGAGGTTATTTCAACGATTGAAAAAGGAACATGTCTTGGCAAAGAACTATAAAGAGGTCCTAGAAACAAAGGCTCTTATTGTGAGAGTTTTGTTCTTAGTTGACAAGAAATTGGAACCAGTTAATGTGGTCCATTATCGGATCGAAGATGAAAAATTTGATCTACCTGAAGTATTAATAATAGAGATACATAATGTTCAAAATATAAACATAAAAAATAATCATTTATATTTGATAAAATTTAATATTTATTACACTAAACTAATAAATTATTTAATAACCAAATAAATAATAATATAATATTTTATAAAATAAATTTAAAATTTGACCTTTAATAATGTATAACTAATTATTAAAGATATATATTTATTAAAATATATTAATGAATCAAGAATACCAATGGTTCTTAACAAATTTTAATATATAATAAACACTATACCGACTATTATATATATATATATATATATAATGCCAATATAATATTTATTTAAAAAACATATTTAGGTTTATAATTTATTATATTATAAATAATATTTTATAATTTTATAAAATGTAATATTATTTATTAAAAATATATCTTAATATTTTTATTTAAATCTATGTTTACAAATCATTATTAAAACAAATATATCTAATGGTTATATATTCTTATATCCACTATTTATAAAGATATATTATAATGCTTAATATATTTTATAATTCCATATAATATGCATATAGTTAAGAATTATGACTTCTATATATATGAAAATTATTATTTAAAAGTATATTTTATATTATAAGAAAATTTATATATTTTTATATTTATTAGATATTAAAGAATAATGTTTTTTAAATATTAAAATATTTTAAAACTAGGATTTATGTTTTATAGGACTTAAGTAGACCATAAAAAATGGGGAAAACTAAAGTTGATCACGAAGGAAAGGAGGGAATCCAATTGCTACTTAATTTTCAACCATCGTCCCTGTTGATATTATTCATCTTTTTCTCACTTTCAATGGTCTCCCTCAACTCCCTATGATGGAAGTGATCAATCGTAGCAATGACCTAGGAATCCTCAGTACAAACATGGTGTTTGGGTCTCTTAGCATTATCAGCTAGAGATGAGGAGCATGAACGATTATGCTTAATGTCAGTTGTGTGCTCCTAAATTCTTTGATTGATGGAGTGGCCAGTCTCCCTAATGTAGAGCATCTCATAGGAGCAAGGGATTAATTAAACACCTTTCATGTTTTTAATGTCCACTGGGTCTTTGACGGATCTAAGGGAGCTCTAAATGGTGTTAAGTATTTTGAATGAAGTCCTTATGCTTCTTCAAAATATGAGCAATCTTGTTAGTGGTCACACAGATGAAGGAAAGTTCAAAAATGGTAACCTAGTCCTTGGGTTCATTTTTAACTGAAGGTCCTTTACTAGGTTTTTAAAAATATATGAGAACATGGTGTTTTCTATAGTCATTATTTTAAAAAAAATCCAGGAGATGGATTTTCTCATTATCCAAGTGACTCTCATAAGAAATAATCAAACCATGGGTAGCCAGTGTGTTAAGAACTCAAAATATTTGCACCAAATAATGATAAGAACAGACATGAAGATATTTTTTCCGATGAGTCTTTTTACGAAAAACCTAGTGTAGCATGGAAACATCTCCCGTCCTAGATATAATAACATCAAGGAAAGGAAAGATACCACATACCTCAACCTCCTTTGTGAATTTAATGGAATCAGATTGAGAATTAATATGTTGAAAAAACAAGTCTAACTTGTTCTAACCATCGGGTGAAATGACTTAGGTATTATCGACAAATCTCTTCCAAATCATAGGGTGAAATTGAGGAAAATCCAAAGCCTTGGTTTCAAAATCTTCCATGAACAAGTTAGAAACTATAGGGGAGAGTGGATAACCCATGGAAAATCCCCAACTTTTCTCATAAAATTTATCTTGGATGATGAAAAAGGTAGATGAAGGTAGATACCAACCAATTTGAAAGTGTCAGGATTAATAATGTGATTGATATATTTTAAAGAGAGACAATGTTAAAGCTTATGAAATTATCCCTGGGATCTAGCTTAATATGTTTTAGTTCATTCAGAATGGATGAAAAGTCCTTAATGTAGGACTCTGCGAGGCCAACAAGGGTCTTGAGTTTCTGGGCTAAGCATTTAGCGAGAAGATAAGTGGGCCCACCTATTGTATTGAAAATAGGTCTTAGTGGCGGCCCATACTTATGTATCTTGGGAAACCCATAGATCCTTGGTGTGAGTGGGATTCTCTCAATAATATTTTTTCTAAGGGGTTTAAGGGTACTACTAGATCTAATAGCATAAGAGACCTCTTTCAAGATTTTTTTAATAGGATTGTTATTGAGATTTTTTTCGCTACTACTATTAGATAGGTGATCTATCCCTTTTCTCATATATTCAACTTTATATAAGATTACAACAAACCCACCTTTATCATCTTTTAGAAAAACACTGTTTGATTTATCATTTAAGGATTTAAGGGTTAAGAACTTAGGTTTGCTGATGTTACTCTTGGGAGGTCCAGATTTCCTAAGAACAACAATGCAATCCTATCTGATAACCTCCTTAATGTTTTTAGGCGGGTCTTTAATCCCATATTCTATGTTATAACAATGTTTTCAATAAGGATTTTTCTTGTAGCTAAGGAAAAATTTAACCCTTTTTCCAAGATGCAATAAATCAGAGGGTTGAAATTTGTACTCAATAAATTGACAAATTTTTTATTTAAAAGGTGAGATATTACATTATAATTAAGAGGGTTTAGGACCATTATAACATTGAGTCTTTCATTTTCTAGGGAATTCATTGAGGACCATACAAACCAAACCAAGAATTAAAAGAAGAGATGGGTTCTTGCAACATACTTGATGACCTAGAATGATAGGGCTTCTTAGTGTCAATAAAATATTTTTCTTCAATATCCTCTCTTGTCTCCTTTTAGATATGTTTAATATAGGTATTGAGGCACAATATTATATGTAATGATCCTTCTCACATATGTTGCATCTGTTAAGTGGGAATTCACTTAGAGGATGTTTTTTTGTGCACCTAGAGTATAATATAGCTAGAACTTTCTCTACCTCCATGTGTTTCTGATTTGCATGAAACACACCAAACTAAGAGAACATCAAGCTCAAAATGTCAACTTTAAAATTCTCCACAAGGTTTCTAATTTATTCTTGTGTTTTCCCATTATTGATTGACTTTAGAATCATATTAGAAGTATCATATGTCATGGCCCTGTTTCTCATTAATCCCCTGGAACTACTTTGAAAAAGTTGGGCAATTTGAACATAACATTCCTTGGATATATCTCCTTTCCACAAGAGATTTAGCATATCAAGGAAATCATCCTGCATTCCTCTAATAACAATTGTTTTAACTATTTCCTTGTCGAGATTACTATGCTAATATCTTTGCAAATTATATTGAAGGCACTCAACATACTCTTCTAAGTTTTCATCATGTGTCTCAGTGATCCTAAATAGTTCATCTCTCTGATCTCTAGAATGATAGTAGTCCTAATAATTCTATCTAAAGGTATTTTTCATCCCATCCAAGGAGGTAATGAATGCTCCACCAATTCTTGTAAACCATCTAAGTCCAACTCCCTTTAGAGTAGCTAGAAACGATGTAATCATAACTCCTACAGAAGATGTCAAATTCAAAAAATAAATGTATCTGAATCTTATATAATTGTACCCTAAAAAGTAGGAAGTGCAAATAAATGGATGTTCTCCAATGGGTCATGTCCCTGGAGATACCTAGTAGGAAACTCAAATTTGGTAACCACACTACCTGGATTCTACCTAAGAGCTTGAGAGTTTGGTATAGTTGTTACAGCTAGCCCCCCTAGTAGAGGAGATTTGTCTGTTCTTGGTGATGGGGGTTGCATAAGCTATTCAACCTATTTAGGTTTCTCAAACATGGTAGTCCCATCACCTGTTGGTTCATTGCATTTCTAATGAAAAATTCATTCCCTTGATTTTCATGTGCAAATGTATTGATTTATATATGGATTTTGATGATTGATATGCTTATTCTAAATCTGTTCCTAATATTTTGTTTATATGAAAATTTACCCCGGAGGGTGTTACACATTCACAAAGGTAAAGGTTTCATTTAACTGAACACTTTCCTTTTGACAAGGGTTTTTCTCCTTCCTCTTTCTCTTTCCTTTCTTTACATTATTGCTGCTAGTCTCTTCATGCATGAGCTTCAATCTATCCCATATTTCTTTTAGAGAAGTTAAATCAATTATTGAATCAATATACTTATTATGAATATTGTTATACATAACACATTTTTCCTCAGCATTCCAATGATGTTCTTGCAAAGAGAGAGAGTCTTTACAATAACCATCGCATACAAGCTTCCATACACCAAGTCCATAAGCTTTTAGTTTTGTTTTAACCTTATCTCTCCATTCATGAAAGTTTTTTGCACTCAGCATAGGTACACTTTGATAATCCATGACTCAACCAGACCTACCTTCAAGTTGTTAGGATTATACAAAAGGAACCCGCTTTGATACTAATCGATGAAAACTTGAATAATGGAGACGTGGGGGTGGGGGATCAATTTAGTATATTCATGGACATTAAGATTATTTTCATTAATATCATTAACTAAAACATTACATGAGAAACTTAACAAATAATGACCAGTAGATTCAGTATGTGAACAACAAGTAATAAGAAAATCAAAACATCACATCAGTACATAATAACAACACATATTGACACCAAATATATGTGGACACCCATAAAGGGAGAACACCATGATTTTATTGTTGTTGTGATGCAAAGTCAAGCTCCTACTCCTTATTACATCTGATTTTCTATTGGCTCCAACCTACAGGAGGTTGCTACCTCAGTTTTCTACAAGTTGCAACATGCAAGGAAGCTCACTCCCATATGTTTTATGTAGGCTGCAACTCATAGGAGGTTCCTACTTCAACCAACTCCAATTGGATATTTATCAAGCCTCAACTTGAAAGGGGACTACAACCCCCTGATGCAAACAAGAAATAACAATGTGTTGGTTTACTTGGTCATAAATTCTACATATATCCACCTTAAATTCTACATGTTGTTCCCTTCAATTCTACTTCACAAAAGTTTCAAATGTGCCACGTGACTAATGCATAATACCTCAATCAGCTCTTCCACAATCTCCCACTGTCTAACCACATTATGGTTCCAAAAACAACATCTTTTATAAAGATAATTTGCTGGTTGTTTGTATTCCACATGAGAATATGAAGTGAACAGGCTTGACTCTTTTCCTTCCACTCATTCATTTCTAAATTCTTCATATTTTGAATATTATAAAATAAATAATTGCTCCACAACATATTATTTCAACCATATATAATGATTAGGTGCATCAATATCAACATAGTGGAAAAAACAACATTATACCACCGCAGCACATGCAAGCATTCTCCATTGTAAACAATATGCACACAACATATGAAAATAATGCAAGCACATGTATGCAACATTCACTCTCTAAAGCCATATATATGTTCAAATTCATCTTTTCTTCATGCCATTGCCTCAACCTTATTGAGTCTTGTCTTGTTTTGCTGTCACGGAATATTGCCTTTGCTATCATGGAGTCTTGCCTTTGTTGTCATGGAGTCTTGTCTTTCCTATCATGGAGTCTTGCTTTGCATCACAACAATTCACTTAACAACAAATTAGCGTCACCGCAAATTATTCATTAAACAATATCTACAACATTATCCAAGCATCAGGCCATCAACATGCCATCAACACAAACATCAAGCCATCACCATGCCAACATCAATGTTGCATGAAACCATCAATGTATCTGTTGCTCCTTTGTGCCTTGCTCCTACTTACCTTGCTGCTCCTTTGCTTGTTGTTCCTTGTGCTACTCCTTTGCCATCAATGACAATATTTCCAACATATACTACTAACAACATCCTAAAATATTCCATGGAGGTTAAATTCCCACTTATCGAACCGACAATTATGAAAGATTAAATTAAAATTATGGAATTTCTATTCCAAAATAAACCAACTTATCAAACATAGTTAAAAAAATAAATAAATCAAGTCAATTACAATATCTAAGAAAATTAAATAGGTATCAAAATCTGTAATGTATATTCTTTTTATTCATTTAATATAAAACAATAATTAACATGGGCTACATAATAGCTAGTACCTTCCGCTTAACTTAAATATATATACATAAAACAACTAATAAAATATTGTATTGTGGAATGCCACAACAAAAAATTAAGAAATATGATTAACTAGTATTGTTTACATTAACATAAGAAAGAAAGAAACAAAATTATTATAACGTCCACAAGGCTAAAGATAGCTTATGGGACAGATTGCTTCTTCATCGGGTTGATGTATTTGACCATTTTCCTATGAAAGCTCACAATAAACGCTCCCAGATTCTCGACAAACCCCTTGCTAAATAGGTTATCCCAAGAGTTAGCTGCTAGAATATCTGCATAACTTTCCTTGTTGTCTTTGAAGATGTCACATTTTAAAACGAAATGCTTTTCTATTTCAATTTTTCCAAAAGAACAAAAAATATATACTCTTTCCTCCCATACTCCTTTTGGCCTTTTCCAACACCTTGTTTCACAACAACATTGATGAGAATTAGTCCTTAAGTGAGCAATAAGAATTCTTTCTCTCCAAGAATTAGTACGCTTTTTGTTGATGATTATGAGTGGGATTAAACACTTCAATATTGTATTTTTTCTTTATCCCTAGCTCCTTATCCCAAGTACCCTTGTGGAACTTATCCATAACAAAATCTTTTATCTCTTTACTATTCATGAGACACATGTTCAAGCAAATACCCCATTTACTAAACCATTTGTTATTTTGTTGCATCCAAGTCTTCTTTCTTTTGCACGATATGCCATTAAAGACAAGCTTAGGCCATCTCCACTCTTCCATTTGCTCAATTTTTTTTAAATACCTTATGGATCGCATGATAGAAATTGCTTCAATAGGAGCAACCCCTGTTTCAGTTAACAAGATAGAGTAAAGAACTACACTTTTAATTTTGAATTTGTTTGTAATCAAACGCTTCTAAATTTTCTCAATTTGTTTCCACTGCATGTGAGATGTACTGCTCACCCACACTTCACAACCATAGAGAATCACTAGAATCACTAGAAAGCCCAAAAAGAGTTTGAGTGGTTTTCCATTCCCATAGCTCTTCCTCTTTACACCTATTTTGAAAAGCATAAAATTCTTTCCAAGCCCCCAAAGTTCTTTTTTTTACAACCATCCGAGCTTAGATTTTTGTTGAAGTCAATTATGAGGTATTTATAATCCACAACTTCTTCCAAAATGTTGCCTCCAAAGTAAAACTTATGTTGGTTATGTTTTCATTTTTTAGAGAAAATCATTACTTTCATTTTGCTAATATGAGTTGGGTCCCCACCCTTCTACAAAATTCTTAAGGGATAGTATGTGCTCTTGCAAATCAAGAGCAGATTTAGTGATCATAATAAGGTCATCTACATACAAAAGAAGCGTTATAAAAACCTTGCCAAAATGGATACCATCACCCCCTTATGAATTTAACTATTCCTCAAGATTGTCGATATATAAACCAAAAAGGGTAGGAGACAATGGGCAACCTTGCTTGACCTGGATATCACTTCTAAAACTTTCAAAAATGCCCGCTCAAGCTCTAATTTTGATTTTCACATTTTCATATAGCATATGCACAACTACTCTCAAATACTCACTTTTAACCTAATATTATTGTTTTTTAATTGAACCCTTCCGTAAAACCAATATTGAATTTATATTTTGTTTATATATAATAATTAAATCAATTTTTAATTTGGGGAAACATTGACATTAGATTAAGTTTGTTGAATGTTAAATGTTAACCATTTATACTTGAAATCTATCCCAATAGTGGGGTGTATAGCATTTCCTAGGTCAAAAATAATTATTTTAATTTTGTTTTAGCCTATTTAAATGGGGAAATTAAACTAGTTTCGATTTATCTTGGATCCACCAAGCACCGAGAGAGATCAAATCTCTTAAAATGCAAACCTCTTTTATAATGAAAAGAAATTAAATGACTTTGATAGTTTCAGCCTTAAAATAAACTAAAAAGAACAAATAACTTTATTTAAATTAATATTCATGAATTTAATTAGTACTTTCATTTACTTTACATTTTCAAATACTTACTTTTCCATATATTTTTCTTAGATACTTACATGTATCCAATTACATATCTTGAATATAAGATGGCTACATTATAATAAAGTTAATGACTAAACTAAATCAATATGATATATATTTTCATTTTCAATATTTTTCCATCATTTAAAAAATTGTAATCTTGCTAAAATTTATATTTTTAAATCAAAAAAATTGTAATTCTCTATTAAAAAACTCAATTTTATGATTACAACAATATCAAATACACACTTAATTTTCAACTTTGAAAACCCTATGTGATGTTTGCCCATTATTTATTTACAGATTAAAAAATGGAAAACAAATCCGGAAAACCGACAGGCAGCTATAATAAAAGACGTTGTGATCTTAATATTTCTCACAAAATCTTCTTTTGAACAAATGCCCCTTCATCTTCTTTCAACGACCAGATGAACAACCAATAACCAATGCTGCCCAAGCCCAAGGGACCTTCGGCATTCCAGATGCTTCACATTCCGAGGAGATCATTCCGTGGATTATAAAAGGTTGCGAAAACCCTACTGGAGACACAGGCATTATCTGTATTAGAAGTAGACTTAGACTATTGACTAATTAGTGCCTCCTGTAAGTCGAACAATCGCCACAAGTTAAACAATACGAAGGTATATGCCTGGCTGGTTATCCATGAATTATTTTAGCCGCCTGAAAATTCGAGAGTTGACAGGTAAGATACCAAATAGTGATTGGGATTACCATTTACGACCCTTCAACTATCCCGTGCACGGGGATCCTGTAAGCGCATTGGTCATAGCACATGGCATAATATTTGCTGTTTTTGTTGAAGGCAACGAATCGTATGTTATTCCATTTGGACTACATGTGAAAATCTAATGGACGTTGAATACATATGTTTTAACGGCAATAATAATTCTTTGATAATAGTTCTTCGAGATGAAGATGAAAATCCATACCGAAAGTTTCAAAGCATTCCAATTGAATCAATTAAAGGAGGAAAATATATCGAGGTTTTTGCAGAAGACACCGAAATAGTTTCACGGAATTTTGATAGGTATTAAACACATCTCGAGTACATATTCGTAATCTGCCCAACAACGAATAATACCATTTTTATGGGTATTAAACACATCTCGGGTCTATATAGTTCGTTCCGTGCATCCAATGTTTTCTCTGTTTGAGAAATCCACCCACATGACTCTCTTGTTGGCGAGAAATCCGCCCGCAAGAAGTGGTCGATGTTCTGGAGAAAACGACCGAAAGATGTCAGACGTAGTAGAATTATATTCTCAATTATTTCCGATATGTACCTTGCTTCATGGAGGTAACCCTAGTCACAGAGAGTGCGGCGAAGTGTCTTTGGAACAACAGAGCAAAACTGAATGGGTTCTTGCTGTGAAGATTGATGGCCTGACGGTATTTACCTATAAACCACAACAACGGAAAGTTGGCAGGAAGCAAGTAAAAATGCGCCGACTAGCAAGGGAACAAACAGTTGACAACCTTACAATTATTTGGTCCCCAACTACTGAACAAGATTGGAGATTGGAATTTAGTAGAAGAAAGCGATGGTCTCTGTTCAAGAAAAAGCACCAGGAATGTTACAATCGATCTTTTCTGGCTTCTTTAGGCGGCATTCCAGTACCAATGGCAGAAGTGGAGGTTTTGACATTAATACATGCACATTGGATGGAAAAGAGGAAGATCGAAGGTGCAGCACTGGTTCAGGAATATCAGGTGATGTTTATATTTTTGATGTTTTGCTTTATAATTGTATTGCTTTAGTTTGTTACCTAATCTCAATTATTTTTTGAAATGGTGGAAGAGTTGTTGCTAAGTAAAATATGACGCAGTAGTTAACTTTTTTTTTTAACATTTGAATTAAACAAACTTTGTTTTTTTTTTCAAATTTCAACTAAATTGACCCCATAAAACAGAAAGTAAAATATAATAATAACAAACACTCTTTGATTCAGTACCCGTGTTATGCACTATATTTATGTATAAGCTTTTTGGGAAGAAAAGTACTAACTAAATTGACCCCATAAAATAGAAAGTAGGTTAAATATAAAAATAACGAACACTGTTGGATCCCAGTAATAACAAACACTGTTGGATCCCAATAACCTTGTTATGCACTATATATATATATGTATAAGCTTTTTGGGAAGAAAAGTACTAACTAAATTAAGCCCATAAAACAGAAAGCATTAAATATAAAAATAACAAACACGGTTTGATCCCAATATCCCTATTATGCACTATATATGGATAAGATTTTTGGGAAGAAAAGTACTATGTATATGGGAAGAAAATGACTTAGTTTATTTTTATGTTTATGGCATCCATGATAAATTTATAACTCGTTAAATTAGGTCGAATATTGGGAATTTAGTATAGGAAAGATTTTGTTAATTAATATAGGGTTTGTTCAAAATTCTATTTATTTATCTAGTAAGATTTGTGGGTTGTTGCTTTAGACTTAAAAAACATATTATTTAATGCCCATGAAAATGGTAATATTTGTTGTTGGGCAGATTATGGTATTTTCTTCCCAAAAACTTTACACATATATATAGTGATATAGTGTATAATAGGGGGACTGGGATCAAACAATGTTTGTTATTATTATATTTAACTTACTTTCTGTTTTATGGGGTCAATTTAGTTGAAATTCGAAAAAAATAATATAAATTTAAATGACAAAGTTTGAGTAATTCAAATGTTTTTAGAAAGAAAAGAGAAAAAAAAGGTAAACTATGACATCATATTTTACTTAGCTACAACTTTTCCAACATTTCAAAAATAGTTGAGATTAGGTAAGAGACTAAAGCAAAAATAATTGTAAAGCAAAACATCAAAATATAAACATCACCTGATATTCATGAACCAATGCTGCAACTTTGATCTTTCTCTTTTCCATCCAATGGGCATGTATTAATGTCAAACCTTCCACTTCTACCAATCCATAAAAAACTTCAAGCGCATCATTTACAGTCAAACAGTCACATTTCCTCAGGAAAGCAACATTGTCTAGTCTATACAGAACATCCTCAAGAACATCTTGGGTAATTTTATTAGATTCTTTGCCATCACAATCTGCAATATTATTATTGAATTGGCAAAGTCATTCTTCATCATCATAATCCATATCATAAACAGTGTGATCATAAGTCAAAGCCCAAGTAACTTGGTCGTTTCCTATCTTGATGTAGTTCATAAGGTGCTCAAAAGGAATATCAACAGTACTAGTCAAATTATTATCATCTAATTTACATACCATTGGTACTGGAATGCTTGCTAAAGAAGCCGGAAAATTTCGATTGTAACATTCCTGGTGCTTTTTCTTGAACAAAGACCATCCCTTTCTTCCAGTAAATTCCAATCTCCAATCTTGTTCAGTAGTTTGCAACCAAATAATTGTAAGGTTGTTAACTGTTTGTTCCCTTGCTATTTGACGCATTTTTACTTGCTTCTTGCAAACTTTCCACTGTTGTGGTTTATAGGTGTTGTGGCCCCGAAAATCGGGTCGACAACAAGGGGGATACCCGCCCGGTCCGGACCTTGATTGGCAGCTCCTTATCCGTTTGGTATAGCGGGTTCAACTGGGGATAATGGGACCAGTTTCCCAATCTATGGGGGTGTGTGTGTAGAATTGGATGTTGCTGATCTAACAGTAACTATCTAAGCTATTCTAATTCAAACTTTAATCTAATTCTATGCTATTGTAATCTAATAAAAACAACACATCTAATCTATGCTAACCCGGGATGTAATTCTTCTATTATGCGATCTAAAGAGATTTCAAATAACAACCGGTAATAAAGATCATTCAGTGATTATAAGAAAGGAAATCAATTAAGATGAACTATTTCGCATAAAAAGTTAGGCAAAACAGTTGTGAACAACATATCACATAATAAGCTATTCATACATTAAACATAAATAAATAGCTACCACCGTACAAAAGTGCCAAATGGTAACTCAAGCATTCATGCAATAACATATAAACAACTAAAAACTGTATATCACTTTAACATATAAGCAGAAATGGTCAAGAGATAAAAGTACCATTTATGACTGGTCCTACTCATAAGCTTCAAGTAATAATGATTTATCTCTCCTTGCTCTAACATCTACTAAGAGTACAGAAGTGCAACATCAGTAGCAGATATCAAATGCAAACATCAACAAATCTTGATCCATTCATTCACCAAAACCTCCTCTGAGGGTGCAAAAGTGCATGTTCTGAGGACAAGTTTTTGATAAATTTCTGGACCCCTCTCTAAATGCATGAGAAGGGTTTAAATACTACTTTCTAATTCTAATAATAGTTTATTTACAAAAATTCAGGATGCAGTTTTTCAAATGACCGCCATTTTTCTAAGCAAAATTTAAAGAGAAAATTAAATTTAGCACTAAACTACTTTTGTATATGGTCTTTAAAACTGCACGTATTCAGCATTGGTTTAAGGAGAGTCGTCTGGCTGACTTCTGCTTTGAGCTGGACTGAGAAAACGGAATCGATGAGTACTGGTACCACCTTTTCGGCCACATTTATGATACACTTCACAGTCTGATCCAGGTGGATGTTGGTGGCCACCCACCTATCCCATTTGGACCCCCATAACTATCTCTTTCAGTTTTTCGGTTTCCTTAATTATAGCACAGTTTACTATTTTTAGCAGTTTTTTGAGTCCTAAACTTCCGGAGCTTTTTTGAGGCCCTAAATGACGTTTTTTGGGAAATCCACCGCCAGCGATTTTTTTCTCTAAAAATTGTTTATTCCATCATAGTCCTCGGAAAGATCTTTCCAACGGGCTATCATGCGCGTCAAAAGGAGATAGTACGATCAATTCGCGACCCTGGGAAGTTGATGTACCAACTTACCCAAAAACGGGGCCCACAATTTGGCGTTTCATCTTCTAGGGTTAGGTTTTGGAATGTGAAGGGTTTTCCATTGTTTCTCAACAATAAATAGGCCCTCGAGCCTCAATGTAACATAGTTTTTGGAGAATAGTTCAGAGGCATGTAGCCGACACATCTCTTCTCAGAGATAAGCTACCATCGCCCTAGCTGGGTTATTTCCATTTCTATTTGTAAGCATATTTCAGTATTTTACAGTAATGAAATGAAGTATTATTTCCGCTGCATATTTGTCTTTATGGTTATCTCTGTATTTTATTGCATTCCTATTTAAATCTGGATCAGTGGTATCAGAACGGTCTGCTTTTTCTCTGTTTTTCTTTGCATGTCCCCAACGAGGTCGGGATATAAGGAGTTAGGTCTGGAACTGGTTGAACCTTTGCAAGACCAGCCTCGCAAATCTCGATGACCTCCCATGGCGGATGAGAAGAAAAATGAGGGGGCAGGAGATCCTATCAAAATCTTGCTCGAAGAAGCCCTCGAGCGACAAAGGAACGCGATGATGGACAGCTTTGCCCAAATCCTTTAGCGCCTACCTAGAGGTGACGCATCGGCTTCCAACAGCTACTCTGGAAATGCCACACCGTTTAAGGTATAAGTTAATTTTGAAATCCCCATCTTCGAGGGTCAAATAGACGCAGATGCCGTAGATAAATGGTTAAATCTGCTCGATGGGTATTTTTCTGTTCATGAATTTTCAAGTCGGGAAAAGATTGTTTTCGCCTCTTCTCAAAGCAGCCCCCCACATCAAGGACTGGTGGGAAACCTACTGCGAACAAAAGGATGAAAGTACAGGCTCACTATTTTCAGGCGCACCCACTTGGAATGACTTCCGGGATGCCATCAAGGAGCAGTACTACCCTGTCAAAAGCTATGAGGAAAAATACATCAAATGGACCACACTGCGGCAGGGACGAGACCAAGATGTGCCAGAGTTCACAAACATTTTTCATACCCTTTGCACACAATTGGGTATCAAAGATTCTGAGCTGCATCTGGTACTCAAATACCGCGACTGCCTACACAGATACATCCAGGAAGAGATGGAGTTCTTGAACATCTCCTCACTCGGCACAGCATACCGATACGCTGTCAAAATCGAGAAAAAGTTCAAACAGAAGAAGCGAGACTTTGGATCTGCAAATCCAAAGCCCAAAGGACAAAACCAAGGCAGGGTGACCCAAGACAACCCATCAAAGCCGCAAGAAAAGAACAACACCACGAAGCCGAAGAAGGACATAGGAAAGTGGTGTGAGTTCCACAAGAGTCCCACTCATAACATAAGTGAGTGTCGGACCAAGCAGTCGCTGGTGGCCGAGTTGAAGGCTTCCGAATCAGATGCATGTTCTGACTCTGAGTCAGAACCCGCCAAGGGGAATGACAAAGGGAAGCAGATCATTGATGCGGATCCCAGCGCCACTATTGCTACTGCCAAGATCCAGAAAAATGAGCCCAAAGATCCAGAGGAGGGGGAACGTCTTTTCCACTGACAGATGTGGGTGAAGGGTTCGCCGCTGCAATTCATTGTCGACAGTGGCAGCCAAAAGAACCTCATTTCAGTAGAGGTCGTGAAGCGGTTGGGCCTACCAACTACACCACACCCACAACCGTACAATATCGGTTGGCTTCACGAAGGACGAGATCTCAAAGTTCACCAGCAGTGCCGCCTTCCCTATAGCATCAAGCCCTTCACAGATGAGGTACTGTGTGATGTTACACCTCTGGATGTTTGTGATGTACTATTAGGCCAGCCATACTTGTGGAGGCGACATGCTGTGTATGAGTCAAGGCCTCACGCTGTCATCGTTTCTTTGGATAATTCATTATACAGGATACCGAAGGTAGCCCCACCTACCACCACCTCTTTGATCTCTGCTAAGAAAGGCAACAAGCTCATCTCATAGACTAGGAAATTTATTTTCTGTCTGGTTCGCTCCCAAAGTAAGGGGAAGATCGTTGCTACATCCATGACCCCTGCGAAGGGTTCCTCCACACAGCAGCAACAACAGAGGGATACAGTTGTGACAGAACACAGGAACAACTTCTCCTTACCCGGGGGGGTACCACACAAGTTTCAGGTGGGCGATAAAGTTTGGTTACATTTGCAGAGGGAGCGCCTTACTAGAACCCATCAAAAACTCAGACCACTTCGACATGGTCCTTACACTAGTAACAAGGCTACGTGAAACAATGCTTTGAAGCACAACATTCCTCCATTCCTTTGCTTGCACCGAGTGTTCAATGTGGACCATTGCCGACCATGCTCCCCACCATTTCTGGACACATCAGAGATTGCAGAATAGCTCACCAGAGACCCAACTCAGCAGAAGCTTCCTCATCTCAGGGAGGAACTCAACGCAATGGGGACCATTGCTTCCTAAGGGGGGAGGAATGATCCAGGTGGATGTTGGTGGCCACCCACCTATCCCATTTGGACCCCCACAACTGTCTCTTTCAGTTTTTCTGTTTCCTTAATTATAGCATAGTTTACTATTTTTAGCAGTTTTTTGGGTCCTAAACTTTCGGAGCTGTTTTGAGGCCCTAAACGACGTTTTTTTGGGAAATCCACCACTAGCAATTTTTTTGACTAAAAATCCTCTTTTTCGTCGTAGTCCTCGGAGAGATCTTTCCAACGGGCTATCATGCGCGTTAAACGGAGATAGTACGACTAATTCGCGACCCCGGGAAGTTGATGTACCAACTTACCCAAAAACGGGGCCCACAATTTGGCGTTTCATCTTCTAGGGTTAGGTTTTAGAATGTGAAGGGTTTTCCATTGTTTCTCAACAATAAATAGGCCCTCGAGCCTCATTGTAACACAGTTTTTAGAGAAAAGTTCAGAGGCATGTAGCCGACACATCTCTTCTCAGAGATAAGCTACCATCGCCCTAGTTGGGTTATTTCCATTTCTATTTGTAAGCATATTTCAGTATTTTACAGTAATGAAATGAAGTATTATTTCCGCTGCATATTTGTCTTTATGGTTATCTCTGTATTTTATTGCGTTCCTGTTTAAATCCGGATCACAGTCATCCACTGACTATGCGGCTTAACCAAGTATGTCCAGTAACATTCCCAATTTAACCTGTTTAGTGCTTGGATTGCCTTTCCCTTTTCTTGCACTCTCTGCTTCCATTCCACCTCTAGTTGTAGTTTGTTTGGTAAATACCCCGGGGTGGTTTCTGCGATTAAATTTTCTCTGTGCAAATTCTCATTTACACAATCAATAAGAATGCTTGCTATCGTGGCTGCTGTTTCTGCCGCTTGTTCTGCCTCCCTGATTTGATCGTCCCACTTGTTAAAGAGCAGCTCTTTATGATTCTCATTTATCCTGGGTGCGCCTGCTCTTTTTCCCTCGTCCTCATCCTGCCAAGCCAAGTACTCAGTTACTTGTTTTTCAATCAGATCATATTCACTTCGTAAGTCAACCACTTGATTAGTGATCTTATCACTCATTTCGCAATAATCATTCCACTGTGACATCTTTTGTCCCAACACTTCTTACTACTGTAGTAGTTGTTCATTCAAAGAAATAGATTCTGAAATAAACTCTTGTTGAAGCCCCGAAAATCGGGTCGACAACAAGGGGGATACCCACCCGGTCCGGACCTTGGTTGGCAACTCCTTATCTGTTTGGTATAGCGGGTCCGACTGGGGATAATGGGACCAGTTTCCCAATCTAAGGGTGTGTGTGTGTGTGCAGAGTTGGATGTTGCTGATCTAAGAATACTTAAAGCTAATCTAATTCAAACTTTTAAACTAAATCTATGCTATTGTAATCTAATGAAAAACAACACATCTAATCTATGCTAACCCGGGGTGTATCTCTTCTATTATGCGATCTAAAAAGATTTCAGACAATAACTGGTAATAAAGATCATTCAGCTATCATAAGAATAGAAATCAATTAAGATAAAATACTTTGCATAAAAAGTTAGGCAAAACAGTTGTGAACAGCATATCGCATAATAAGTTATTCATATATCAGACATAAATAAATGGCTCCACCGTACAAAAGTGCCAAATGGTAACTCACACATTTATGCAACAACATATAAACAACTAAAACTGTATATCACTTTCAGAATATAAGCAGAAATGGCCAAGAGAGAAAAGTACCATTTATGACTGATCCTACTCATAATCTTCAAGCAAAAATGATTTATCTCTACTTGTTCTAACATCTACTAAGAGTACAAAAGTGCAACATCAGTAGCAGACATCAAATGCAAACATTAATAAACCTCGATCCATCCATTCATCAAAACCTCCTCTGAGGGTGCAGAAGTGCATGTTCTGAGGACAAGTTTTTGACAAATTTCTGGACCTTTCTCCAAATGCATGAGAAGGGTTTAAATACTGCTAACTAATTAACTTAATTACATAAATTTAGGATACGGTTTAAATGACCGCCCTTCTTCTAAAGCAAAACTATTACTAAAAATTGAATCTAATTCCTAATTATTTCTGTATTTGCTCCTTAAATGTTGTGAGCATTCAACATTCGCCTGGGAAGAGTCGGCTGGTTGCCTTCTGCTTTTGTTTGAGTTACGCAAACAGAATGGCAAGCGCTGACACCACTTTTTAGTACACTAGAAGATATTTTTGAGAATTATCTTCTGGTTGGGCGAATTTACTGCGTATATACTTGGCAACAACCCAAATTTCTCTCAAACTGCTTCTGCTTTTGCTATTTCGGTTTCCGGACTTGCGAATGACTAAGCAAGTTAGGGACTTTGCTTTCTGAACAATTTTCTTAGCGATGCGCGATTAGCGCTAGGCGCTAATTGTGTATCGAAAACTACCTCTGTTCATTGATCCAGGATTTTCTGGTGCGTTTTCTTTCTTTAGCGCCTTTTTCCTTTACCGGGTAGAAGTTTTAGGATTTTTGGTAAACATGCTGCTTTTGTGAGCTTTCTGACCGTGAATGTTGAATCACCTATCGACCTCAGCATCTGTTGAGTGATAGTCTGGAATTTGTGGTTCTGTTGCATGTGGCATCCGTTTATGAAGGCATCTCTTCTTTGTTCTCCAAGCATTGACGCTTTCCCCTTTTCCTTAGATGTTTCCTCCTCATTGCTTCATATTGTTTCCTGTTTTTCATCCCTGCAGTTCACGCAAAGGAAAAGAGTAATGATAATAAATACTGATACGAAAGCTCTAACCTCTATGAATGTATAAAATCATGACACCCATCATGAACTGACTCTTCGAAAAACACAAAACCGTCCTTCACTGACACTTTGGCATATGTTCATTAATTTCCCTTAAGGCGCGCGCCTGATTTTTGGTTTACGGACAACTTTTCTTGAATGTTGAGCCGAGGAAATTTGCGATGGGCGATAGCGGCATCGCGTCATCGCATTACCTAGATGTGTCATCGCAAGTTTTTTCAGATCGGATTATCGCAGATCGCATTTATCGCAGATATCGCAAGATCGCAGCATCGTGGATCGCATGAGTCATTAAATCACTGTGTGCTGCTTATGCAATATTGCGATATGCGACGTCGCACATCGGCCGTCGGAGATTTCTTAAGATTTTCATTTTAAGAGCGCTTCTTAATGTGTGCGATGCGATGAATTTCGCGTCGCTTCTTCGCAGTTTTTATTATGCTCATAAGGGGATGTTTTATCTTCTCCACGCGATGCGACATAATTTCAAGGAGTAGAATACAAAAAGTTTTATAAAATGTTTTTTGAATTTTTATTAAGGGTCCCCATTTGCTTAGTGTTATTGCTAATACTAAACAAAGAGGGGGGTTGTTGGTGGCCACAACAATGGCGATTCACTGGGAAGAACCAGTTATCTCTGCATTTTCTATTGAATTTTTTAAACTTCCGAAACAACAAATTTTTTTTCAGAAAATTAAACTTCATTATAAAAAGATAAAGCATATGATACTCCAAACTGTCAATGATATTTTGTTTCAACTTCTTTCTATTTTAATTGTTTGTTTCCTCACCTTGTCCTTGCATTTACATCAGCCATTACTTGGTCTTGTAAAGATAAAATAAAGTCTTCCCTGTGTAGCAGCTTTTTAAATATGCTCCTTTGTCGCAGGTAGAGCCTCTGCTGCCAGCAGGCGTCCATAGCCTCGACAGGGTTACCTATTACCCAGTAATGATCTTTTATCTTGTTTAAGGTGATCTACAACTTTCAAAGAAAAAACCCAGATTGACACTTTTTCCTTTTTTATTCTTAAAGAACAATGTCTTGGTTTGGTAGCCAAATTATGACACAGTCATTCACTTGATTTACACTTTTGCTGAACAAGCTGGCTCGTGATGAGACCCCTTGTCTTGTGATTTCAATAATCTTAAGTCGTTGCCCTGTTTTGGTGGACAGTAATGGCAAAGTCAGCAAAGTTTATAATATCTGTGATTATGATAAGCCGGCTCGTGATGAGACCTCTTATTCTTTGAGATATAGTGTTTCTTGGATTGTCTCTCTGAATGCTGCGATTTTTCTCTAACAGGAAGGATATCATTGCTTTCCTTAAGAAAGCTCTGGACGACAATAATAGAGTTTTTTGGAAATGGCTGTTTCTACAGGGAATCCTTATTTTGTTATTGATACCTTTCATTGTACTGATATAAAACAATTTCTTCACTAAGATTGCTTTCGTCAAATTTTTTGGAAGTTGAAACTAGTATCATATCTGGTTTAAAGTTTTTAACTATATCTATTAATAATAAAGATCAAGTTTCCAAAGATTCACTATTTATACAAGCAAAAGTTCAAAATCTGATAGAGAAATGGTGTCTTTAGTAAATTTCAAATGCTGTTAACCATAGCAAATTTTATTATGAAGAAAGATATTTAATGAAAGGAGAAGTAACTATACCCTTGGATTATGTACATGATAGGGATAATTTCTTCTCTTATTTTTCCTACCAATATTTAAAAACCAAATTATCCACCTAATAACCTAACTAAATTACTCCTACTCCTATTCTAATTATACACAGAAAAATTAACTAGGTAAAATGATATTTCCAGTGGAACCATCTTTTCATTTTTATTCCTACGCATATGTACCTTTTAAACATCAGTGTTGAGAACAAAGCTTTTCTTGGACTGTTAACATTGGATGTGGGGTAAGAAAGTGTAACTTCAGTCGGAATTCCGGCTGAAATTTCTCTCTTATGAAATCTTCTGTCTAGCTGGATACCTATTGGATCATAAAAATCGGGATGAATTTCTGTTATGGATTGGTGATTGTGTAATAGGAAAGATGACAAGCCAGGTTGTGAATATGATTTTTCAGTTTTAATGGCCTGTAATCCATTATGCGTTAAAGTCAAGCTTTTAGCAATTTCTGGAAAAAGGAAAGTTTCCATATATAAATCACTAAATAAATCAATGAGGAATAGATAGAAATTTCTGACAAGAGAATTATTCATTAACGCGAATTGCCGGAAAGTTTCCAAAAATACTTTCTTTCGTCGATGATGTCTTGGAGGACATAGAAGTTTTTTAAGGAAGTCTGATATTGATTGATCTTGGAATTGAAAAAGTTCTATACTTCCTTGACACAACCTAGTTTTCCAAAATGGTAGCACATCTTTCGAATTTTCTTTGATAAGGTGCTCAGTATACCATATTAATCTATCAAAAGTCTGAAAATTTAAAACAGAATCCGATTTTGTACAAAATGAGTGCAAGTGAGAAAGAATGTAATGATTATCTTTACAGCTAATGTTACAGCACAACTGGGATTGACTTGAAATGTCTTCTTTTTCACAAGAATTGGCCAGAATTATGGGATCTGAGTAATTTCGAATTCCGTCTTGTGAATCAGAAGACAAGTTACGATTGTGAATAGGCATGGGGTTTTCTCATGATATGAATCATAGATCGGGGTATTGTCTTGGATAGTAAAATCATGCAAATGATCCTTTACTTTGAAATGAGGATTGACTGATATGATTCTTGAATTAAAATATCTCTCATTATCTAAGCTTTGTTGAGTTACTTGGGATAAAACAACATCATCATCATCAAAGTAGCTATCATAAATGACTTTACAGGTTTCTCTAGATTTCTCTTTTTTATCCAATATTTTCAGACAAGGAAGGTCAAGTGGTTCTTGTTTGAAAATGATCAAAGGATGTTCTATAGCTGTCTTTTTATCTTGAAAACCTAATGATGACTCATTTGAGTAATCCTCTGTACTTTTTGAGATATTTTTAATACTGAGAGGAGGAAAATTATCATCACTAAAAACATCAGGATAAAGAGAAAATGCGATTCTGGAACAATGCATTTGAAAATATCATCGTGGAAAAATCTTTGTTCATCAGATTCATCATAGACATCGGGCTTTAGATCATACCTTTGTGTATTGATACTTTTCGAAAGAGAATTAGTTTGCTGTTCTAACCTTGGCATCTGCATTTGTTGACTTGCAATGATATTATCTGACCTTGTACCAAAGTCATCTCCTGGTTCCAAGGCAGGCTTTCCTCCAACATCCTCGCTTTTGTCTTCTTGCATTAGAACATGCATGTCTCCTAGGCTTTGGGGACCTTCTTCATCATGGCTGATTTGTATATTCAAATTGGAATTCTCATTCATATTAGAAGAAAATGAGACAAAGCTTGGACTAATTTCTACTGGATCAGACATAGGAGGCAGGGAATGCTTAGCATAATCTGAAGATTCTTCATCCATGATTTCACTTTCAAGATCATACTTTAGACAATTAAGATGAAATCGCATATTAAAATCCCTAACAGATTCATCTTGTTTCCGTAGATAATCAATTTCATCATATACCTGGTCATAGTCATAACGATCAAATTTACAAATGAAAGTCTTAACGAATTGGCCCCAGCTGTGAATTGAGGCAACTGGGAGGGTTCTACACCATTTTGTAGCTTCTGTCGTGAATGTAAGAGTAAAAATTCTGCATAAAACACCTTCATCAATTCTTTGAACGTTCGAACTTGAAACTCTTTGAATAAATTGAAGAGCATGATTAAAAGTAGAAGAATTATTCTTACCATTGAATTTTACCTAAGACAAGAGTCTTACCACTTCAGGTGGAGTGTTGGAAGAGGCACGAACATGGATGCAACTCCAAATGGGAAGTTTGTGAGCAGCCATCCTGATTCAAATGTTACAATTGAAAACCATTCCAACAGACACTATGTTCAGGCCCTCCTTCTAGCGCCAAATATGTTGAAGCCCCGAAAATCGGGTCGACAACAAGGGGGATACCCACCTGGTCCAGACCTTGGTTGGCAGCTCCTTATCCGTTTGGTATAGCGGGTCTGACTAGGGATAATGGGACCAGTTTCCCAATCTAAGGGTGTGTGTGTGTGTGCAGAGTTGGATGTTGCTGATCTAAGAATACTTAAAGCTAATCTAATTCAAACTTTTAAACTAAATCTATGCTATTGTAATCTAATGAAAAACAGCACATCTAATCTATGCTAACTCGGGGTGTATCTCTTCTATTATGCGATCTAAAAATATTTCAGACAATAACTGGTAATAAAGATCATTCAACTATCATAAGAATAGAAATCAATTAAGATGAACTACTTTGCATAAAAAGTTAGGCAAAACAGTTGTGAACAGCATATCGCATAATAAGTTATTCATATATCAGACATAAATAAATGGCTCCATCGTACAAAAGTGCCAAATGGTAACTCACACATTTATGCAACAACATATAAACAACTAAAACTGTATATCACTTTCAGAATATAAGCAGAAATGGCCAAGAGATAAAAGTACCATTTATGACTGATCCTACTCATAAGCTTCAAGCAAAAATGATTTATCTCTACTTGTTCTAACATCTACTAAGAGTACAAAAGTGCAACATCAGTAGCAGACATCAAATGCAAACATTAATAAACCTCGATCCATCCATTCATCAAAACTTCCTCTGAGGGTGCAGAAGTGCATGTTCTGAGGACAAGTTTTTGACAAATTTCTGGACCTTTCTCCAAATGCATGAGAAGGGTTTAAATACTGCTAACTAATTAACTTAATTACATAAATTTAGGATACGGTTTAAATGACCGCCCTTCTTCTAAAGCAAAACTATTACTAAAAATTGAATCTAATTCCTAATTATTTCTGTATTTGCTCCTTAAATGTTGCGAGCATTCAACATTCACCTGGGAAGAGTCGGCTAGTTGCCTTCTGCTTTTGTTTGAGTTACGCAAACAGAAAGGCAAGCGCTGGCACCACTTTTTAGTACACTAGAAGATATTTTTGAGAATTATCTTATGGTTGGGCAAATTTACTGCGTATATACTTAGCAACAACCCAAATTTCTCTCAAACTGCTTCTGCTTTTGCTATTTCGGTTTCTGGACTTGCGAATGACTAAGCAAGTTAGGGACTTTGCTTTCTGAACAATTTTCTTAGCGATGCGCGATTAGCGCTAGGTGCTAATTGCGTATCGAAAACTGCCTCTGTTCATTGATCCGGGCTTTTCTGGTGCGTTTTCTTTCTTTAGCGCCTTTTTCCTTTACCGGGTAGAAGTTTCAGGATTTTTGGTAAACATGCTGCTTTTGTGAGCTTTCTGACCCTGAATGTTGAATCACCTATCGACCTCAGCATCTGTTGAGTGATACTCTGGAATCTGTGGTTCTGTTGCATGCGGCATCCGTTTATGAAGGCATCTCTTCTCTGTTCTCCAAGCATTGACGCTTTCCCCTTTTCCTTAGATGTTTCCTGCTCATTGCTTCATATTGTTTCCTGTTTTTCATTCCTGCAGTTCACGCAAAGGAAAAGAGTAATGATAATAAATACTGATACGAAAGCTCTAACCTCTATGAATGTATAAAATCATGACACCCATCGTGAACTGACTCTTCGAAAAACACAAAACCGTCCTTCACTGACACTTTGGCATATGTTCATTAATTTCCCTTAAGGCGCGCGCCTAATTTTTTGTTTACGGACAACTTTTCTTGAATTTTGAGCCGAGGAAATTTGTGATGGGCGATAGTAGCATCGCGTCGTCGCTTCACCTAGATGTGTCATCGCAAGTTTTTTCAGATCGGATTATCGCAGATCGCAGATCGCATTTATCGCAGATCGCAGATATCGCAAGATCGCAGCATCGCGGATCGCATGAGTCATTAAATCATTGTGTGCTGCTTATGCGATATTGCGATATGCGACGTCGCACATCGGCCGTTAGAGATTTCTTAAGATTTTCATTTTAAGAGCACTTCTTAATGTGTGCAATGCGATGAATTTCACGTCGCTTCTTCGCAGTTTTTATTATGCTCATAAGGGGATGTTTTATCTTCTCCACGCGATGCGACATAATTTCAAGGAGTAGAATACAAAAAGTTTTATAAAATGTTTTTTGAATTTTTATTAAGGGTCCCCATTTTCTTAGTGTTATTGCTAATACTAAACAAAGAGGGGGGTTGTTGGTGGCCACAACAACTCTGTAAGCTTAGGGTTGTCCCTGTGCATTTCTTGTACATCCTGTAACTGTTTTCCATTCTCGTCCAAACTTCTTTGATAACTTATCTGCATTTGCTGGAAGTCTTCCTGCAACTTATCAAGCTGTTTGTGTGCCTCATTATTAGTATTGGCTTGTTGCAATTGTAGTTGCAATACTTGTATTTGATCTTCTCGCTCTTTCAACAATTGCTGTACTTCTGATGCTTTGTCAATAGTCGCAGAGGCATACGCTCCTGCGATCTGGGATAGTTTGGTGAGATTTTCAGTCGGATTACAGGTGGGATCTTTCCATAAGACGTTTAATTGCTCAGCATCCTGAGAGGGTGTATTTTATAACTTCATTTTCTTTCTCTGTCTTCTTACCACTGCTTTATGTTGGGGACTATAAAATATGTCAAGAGGGGGAATTTCTTCTACATTAAGTAGAAGCTCAGAAGATGGAGCGATAGGAATATGCTCTGTTTCTGAGACATTGCTGACTATGGTTGGGACCACTTCCTGTGCTACCTGTGTATTGCTCACAGGTGTTTTTGGGGCTTGTCCTTCAAGATTGATCAGTTCGTTGAAGGTTTCCCATTCCTTATCTAATTCTGTCGTGACGGGTGGTGCTTCAATGACGAGAGGGGGAGGATCTCTTTGCGGGGAGGTAATAACCTGCTGTTGTGGAAGTTCCATTGACTGAGCGGTGTCCTTAGCTGACTCTTCGCTCCTATCTTGGTCGTTTCCGGATCTTTTAGAATGTTCAGGCATTTCTTGTATAGACTTAGATTTAGATCCGTTAGTGCTTGAATTCCCACTGAGACTAATGCTTGGAGTTGGTTCTCTTGTAGACAGTCGTAGCTTTTCTAGAGGAACACTGGCTAGTCTTCTTTCCTTGTATACCATGAACTTTTGAAAGTCTTCTGGAGACAATTGCAATTGGGCTTCACGTAATATTTCTTGAAGTGAGCCTTTATTTTGGAATATATCATCAAATAAATTCTTTTTCCCAAAGAACACTTTTATCTTGACTTTAGTTGTGAAATTCTGGGCAACCTCATTTGGGTCAAATGGTCTTCCCGGGAATTTAAATAGTTGTAGACACGTCATATTTTGTACTTTAGTGAATGCGTGACCTACATCAAACAACGAAAACGCCCCACAAGCCACAGGAAACTGTGGCCATATAGCCTTCTTTTTGTCCTTTAAGTCTTTAGTTAGGCCGCCTTCTGAACAGGTTTGATATGCAATTTCTCGAGCTAGGAGCTTATCAGGGATATACAAAGGTAGAACATGAGGGGGTACAGTACTTCTAAAAAATATAACATAAGTAAACAATTCTTCTCCGAACCATCTTGTGATGGGGAGGATATCTATCTGTGCTTCAGGTGAACACCTCGGCGGTTCTTTATCATACAACATTCTATACAAGGGCAACATGAGTCCGTGACAAATCTGGTAGAAATATGGAGTGAAGTAAGAGTCCCACAATATCTTATGATAGACATGGATGGGTAAGGGGTCCTGAGTTGTCCACTTCCAACCCATAACAGGGAATTTAGACACATAACATATTGAATCCATAACATATGCGGCTAGGTAAAAAGGAGGATAAATCCTTTGAGACGTAGATCTTTTGGACCAGTAACTGACAATAGCCGTGATTAGGTTATCAGATAAAATCTTGGCCCAATCTACAATAGTGGCATTTGTGGCAACATCTAGTAATGGTAACCATTCGGACGAAAATTTGTTGATATTTGGCATTCCAAATAATCTACAGAGCATGGCAGCAGCAAAACAATATGGGGAGGTAAGGGAACCAGTACTGTACATACCGTGTTTATCTTTCTTGAGCGGTTCATCTTTTCTGGACCAATCTTTGGTGGTCTCCGACAGGTTCGGGTTCTCCGCCACAAATTTTTCTATGAATTGCGTATTATAAGTTGCCTGTGGCTCAGGCAGATGATACATAAGCTTTAAATCCTGCGCAGCGAATGACCCGATGAGCCCTTGACCATGAATCTTGAACTGTCTATTTTTCATTTCTGCGCTATCAAGTATCCACTTGATCATGTCTGTGTATGGGAGAATTTTGGGCCTCGCTGCTATCCGATGTAGGAATGAGCATGCTAGCTCTTCTAGGGATGCTTCAGAAGAGCCCTGTGAGCCCGCGACAACAGTAACCTTCATTATTCTGGGATTCTCTTCTTCGAGCAGTCTGTACATGCCTTCCCACGTTGATATTCCCGCGTCTCTGTTACAGGCTGTGTCTGTGTATAAAGGTGCCATTTCCTTCTCTTCGGAGCTCTGAGCCTTGTTTTTCTTTCCCATTTCAACCTGTGTATTGCCTTGTATCGTCCTCCGTTCTTTGTTCCTACAATTCACAAGTGAAATGGAAATGAATGACCCGAACGGGTGATGGGAGAGTTTTTAATGCTGCAGACATATCAAATACACCACCTTACGTGAAGTGATTCTTTGAAGAGCAGGCGTCCATATTTTATTAATAACTGGCAACTAACTCCTGTATTAGTGTTTAAAGCACGTAATTATGTGTCAGCTTATGGCAAGTGGCTTTTCTTGAATATTGTGCCCGAACGATCTGCGATGGAGCGATTTTGCGATTTGCTTTGCAACATCGCAGATTGCACCATCGTAAAATCGCACAAATGTAATATCGCAGCGTTGGTATGGTTTGACATCGCAACCATCGCTATATCGCGATATCGCAATATCGCAGTTCGCAAAAATTTATGTATGACAAATTTATTTAACCTGTTTCCTGCGATATGCGATCTTGTGATCGGTGTCATCGCAAATTGGTAAATCTTGAATTTTTTCTTATAAGTTTTACTTATCGCGACGCGATAGTTGTTTTAATACCATAATCTCGCACATGCCGGGATTGTACTTGTATGGTGGGGTTCTACTACCGTTTCTACAATGTGTTTTAAATATTTCTTCCTCATCATAAACTTTAGGTTTTAAGTATTCGAAGGAGTTTCCTAAACTTATGATGGTAACTTTATTTTGAGGAAAAGAAAGCTAAGCCCTACTCTTGCTTTTCCTAAATTTTAACTAAGGGTCCCCACACATTTAGTATTTTGGATAACACTTAAATGAAAAAGGGGGGGGGGGGTTGTTGTTGGTCACAACAATTGGCGATTCACTTGGGAGAACCAGTTATCTCTGTTTTTCTGTTGAATTTTTCAAACTTCCAAAACAGGAAATTTTTCAGAAAATTAAACTTCATTATGGAAAGATAAAGCATATTATGCTCTAAACTGTCAATGATATTTTGTTTCAAGCTTCCTCTACTTCGACTATTGGCTTCCTTAGGCTAGTCCTTGTATTTATATCAGCCATTACTTGGTTTTGTAAAGATAAAACAAAGTCTCCTCTGTATACCAGTTTTAAATATGCTCATTTGTCGTAGGTAGAGCCTCTGCTGCCAACAGGCGTTTATAGCCTCGACAGGGTTACCTGTTACCCAGCAATGATCTTGTATCCTACTCATGGTGACCTACAACTTTCAAAAGAAAAATCCATATCCACACTTATTGCTTTGATTTTCTTTTTTATTCTTAAAGAACAATGTCTTGGTTTGGTAGCCAAATTATGACACAGTCACTCACTTGATTCATAACTTTGCTGAACAAGCTGGCTCGTGATGAGACCCCTTGTCTTTTGATTGCAACAATCTTGAGTCATTTCCCTGTTTTGGTAGATAGTATTGGCAAAGTCAGCAAGTTATAATATCTGTGTTCATGATAAGCTGGCTTGTGATGAGACCTCTTATTCTTCAAGATATAGTGTATCCTTAGATTATTCCTCTGGAGGCTGCGATTTCCTTAGCGGGGATGAAGTCATTGTTTCCTTAAGATAGCTCTGGACGACAATAATAGAGTTTTTGGAAACAACCGTTCTACAGAGAATCTTCATTTTGTTATTGATACCTTTCATTGTACTAAGATAAAACAATTTCTTCACTAAAGGTTGCTTTTGTCAAACTTTTTGAAGTTGAAACTAGTATTATATCTAGGCTAGAGTCTTTAACTGTATCTATCAATAATAAAGATCATTTTTCCAAAAGATTTTCTATTTATACAAGCGAAGGATTCAAAATCTGAAAGAGAGTTGGCCTCTTTTAGTAAATGTCAAATGCTGCCAACGACAACAAATTTTATTAGGGAAAAACATGTTAAAGGAAATGAGGGGTAACTATTCCCTTGGATTATGTACATGATAGGGATAATTACTTCTCTTATTTTTCCTACCAACTGTTAAAAATAAACTATCCACCTAACAACCTAGCTAAATTAATTCTACTCCTATTTTAACTATTCACAAAAAATCAACTAGGTATAATGATATTTCCAGTGTAACCATCTTTCCATTTTTATTCCTACATGTGTATCCCTTTCAAACATCAGTATTAAGACTAAATTTTTTCCTGGACTGAAAACGTTGAATGTGGAATTAGAAAGTGTAACTGTGGTCAGAACTCTGCCTGAAATCTCTTTCTTATGAAATCTTCTTTCCAATTGGATATCTATTGGATCATAAAAATCAGGATGAGTTTCCATTATGGGTTGGTAATCGTGCAATGGGAAAGATGACAGGCTGGGTTGTAAATATGAGTTTTTGGTTTTAATAGCCTGTATTTTATTATGTGTGAAAGTTAGGCTTTCGACTTTTTCTAATGAAAGGAAAGTTTCCAAATATATCTTACTGAATGAATCAATGAAGAATGGATGGAAATTTCTCAAAAGACAATTATCAACTAACCTGAATTGTCGGCAATTTTCCAAAAATACCTTCTTTTGTTGATGATGTTTTGGATAAGATAGAAGTTTTCAAGAAAAGCTAATATTGATTGGACTTGGAATCGAAAAAGTTCTATATTTCCTTGACACAATTCAATCTTCCAAAATGGTAAAACATCACTCAAATGTTTGTCATCCAGGTGCTCAGTATGCCATAGTAATCTATCAAGAGTCTGAAAATTGAAATTTAAAGCAAAATCCGATTTTATACAAAATGAGTGCAAGCGAAAAAGAATGCAATGACTATCTGTACAACTAGTGTTGTAGCACAACAGGGATTGTTTTGAAATATTTTCTCTTTCACAAGGATTGGCAAGTATTATGGGATTCGAGTAATTTCGAATTCCATCTTGTGAATTAGAAAACAAATTATGATTGGGAACAGGCGTGAAGGTTTGTTCATGATATGAATCATAGATTGGAATATTCTCTTGGGTAGTGAAATCATGTAAATGATCTGCCACTCTGGAATGAGGATTGGCTGAAATAATTCTTGAATTAGAATATCCCTCATTCTCAGATTTCTGTTGATTTACTCGAGATAAATCAACATCTTCATCATCAAAGTAGCTATCATAAATGACTTTACAGGATTCCCTAGATTTCTCTTTTTCATCCAGTATATTCAAAAAAGGAGGGTCAAGTTGTTCATGTTTGTAAATGACAAAAGGGTGTTCTATAGCTGCCTCTTTATCTTGAAAACCTAATGGTGATTCATTTGGATAATCCTCCGTACTTTCTGAGATATCATTAATACTGAGGGGGGAAATTATCATCATTAAAAACATCAGGATAAAGAGAAAAATGAGACTCTGAAATAATGCATTTGAAAGTATCATCGTGGAAAAACCCTTGTTCATCACATTCATCGTAGATTTCAGGCTTTAGATCATACCTTTGTGTGCTTATGTTTTTTGAAAGAGGATTACTTTGCTGTTCTAACCTTGGCATCTGCATTTGTCGACTGGCGATCATATTATCTGACGTTGTCTCAAAGTTGCTTTCTGGTTCCAAGGTAGGCTTTCTTCTAATATTCCCGCTTTCGTCTTCTTGTATTGGATCAGGCATGTCCCCCAAGCTTTAGGAAGTTTCTTCCTCATGACTTATTCGCACATCCAAATTGGAATTTTCATTCACATTAGAAGAAAATGGAACAAAGCAAGGACTAATTTCTATTGGATCGGGGATAGGAGGTGGGGGATAGTTATGCTCAACACAATCTAATGATTCTTCATTCATGAGTTCATTCTCAACATCATATTTCAAACAATTAAGATGAAATCGAATATTAAAATCTCTAACAGACTCATCTTCTTTGCGTAGATATTCAATTTCATCATATACCTGATCGTAATCATAGCAATCAAATTTACAAATGAAAGCTGTGACAAATTGGTCCCAGCTGTGAACTGAGGCAAATGGGAGGGTTCTACACCAGTTTCTAGCTTCCACTATGAATGCGAGAGTAAAAATTCTGCATAAAATGCCTTCATCAATTCCTTGAAAATTTGAACTTGAAACATTTTGAATAAATTGAAGGGCATGATTAAAAGCAGAAGAATTACTCTTACCATTGAATTTCACCTGAGAAAAGAGTCTTACCACTTCGGGTGGAGAGTTGGAAGAGGCACGAACATGGATACAACTCCAAATGGGAAGTTTGAGAGAAGCCATCCTAATTCAAATGTCACAATTGCAAACAAACTCCAACAGACAACATGTTCAGGCCCTCCTTCTAGCGCCAAATATGTTGTGGCCCCGAAAATCAGGTCGAAAACAAGGGGGATACCCGCTCGGTCCAGACCTTGGTTGGTAGCTCCTTATCTGTTTGGTATAGCGGGTCCGACTGGGGATAATGGGACCAGTTTCCCAATCTATGGGTGTGTGTGTGTAGAATTGGATGTTGTTGATCTAACAGTAACTATATAAGCTATTCTAATTCAAACTTTAATCTAATTCTATGCTATTGTAATCTAATAAAAACAACAACATCCAATTCTACACACACACACACCCATAGATTGGGAAACTGGTCCCATTATCCCCAGTCGGACCCACTATACCAAATGGATAAGGAGCTGCCAACCAAGGTCCGGACCGGGCCGGTATCCCCCTTGTTGTCGACTCGATTTTCAGGGCCACAATATAAAATCGGGTCGACAACAAGGGGGATACCCGCCCAGTCCGGACCTTGGTTGGCAGCTCCTTATGCGTTTGGTATAGCGGGTCCGAATGGGGATAACGGGACCAGTTTCCCAATCTATGGGTGTGTGTGTGTACAATTGGATGTTGCTGATGTAACAGTAACTATCTAAGCTATTCTAATTCAAACTTTAATCTAATTATATGTTATTGTAATCTAATAAAAACAACACATCTAATCTATGCTAACCCGGGATGTAATTCTTCTATTATGCGATCTAAAGAGATTTCAAATAACAACTGGTAATAAAGATCATTTAGCGATTATAAGAAAGGAAATCAATTAAGATGAACTATTTCGCATAAAAAGTTAGGCAAGACAGTTGTGAACAACATATCGCATAATAAGCTATTCATACATTAAACATAAATAAATAGCTACCACCATACAGAAGTGCCAAATGGTAACTCAAGCATTCATGCAATAACATATAAACAACTAAAAACTGTATATCACTTTAACATATAAGCAGAAATGGTCAAGAGATAAAAGTACCATTTATGACTGGTCCTACTCATAAGCTTCAAGTAATAATGATTTATCTCTCCTTACTCTAACATCTACTAAGAGTACAGAAGTGCAACATCAGTAGCAGATATCAAATGCAAACATCAACAAATCTTGATCCATTCATTCACCAAAACCTCCTCTGAGGGTGCAAAAGTGCATGTTCTGAGGACAAGTTTTTGATAAATTTCTGGACCCCTCTCTAAATGCATGAGAAGGGTTCAAATACTACTTTCTAATTCTAATAATAGTTTATTTACAAAAATTCAGGATGTGGTTTTTCAAATGACCGCCCTTTTTCTAAGCAAAATTTAAAGCGAAAATTAAATTCAGCACTAAACTACTTTTATATCTGGTCTTTAAAACTGCACGTATTCAGCATTGGTTTAAGGAGAGTCGGCTGGCTAACTTCTGATTTGAGCTGGGCCGAGAAAACGGAATCGATGAGTACTGGTACCACCTTTTCGGCCGCATTTATGATACACTTCACAGTCATCCACTGACTATGCGGCTTCACCAAGTATGTCCAGTAACATTCCCAATTTAACCTGTTTAGTGCTTGGATTGCCTTTCCCTTTTCTTGTGCTCTCTGCTTCCATTTTGCCTCTAGTTGTAGTTTGTTTGGTAAATACCTCGGGGTGGTTTCTGCGATTAAATTTGCTCTGTGCAAATTCTCATTTACACAGTCAATAAGAATGCTTGCTGTCGTGGCTGCTGTTTCTGCCGCTTGTTCTGCCTCCCTGATTTGATCATCCCACTTGTTAAAGAGCAGCTCTTTATGATTCTCATTTATCCTGGGTGCGCCTGCTCTTTTTCCCTCGTCCTCATCCTGCCAAGCCAAGTACTCAGTTACTCGTTTGTCAATCAGATCATATTCACTTCGTAAGTCGACCACTTGATTAGTGATCTTATCACTCATTTCGCAATAATCATTCCACTGTGACATCTTTTGTCCCAACACTTCTTGCTGCTACAGTAGTTTTTCATTCAAAGAAATAGATTTTGAAATAAACTCTGTAAGCTTAGGGTCGTCCCTGTGCATTTCTTGTACATCCTGTAACTGTTTTTCCTTCTCGTCCAAATTTCTCTGATAACTTATCTACATTTGCTGGAAGTCTTCCTGCAACTTTTCAAGCTGTTTGTGTGCCTCATTATTAGTATTGGTTTGTTGCAATTGTAGTTGCAGTACCTGTATTTGATCTTCTCGCTCTTTCAACAATTGTTGTACTTCTGATGCTTTGTCAATAGTCGCAGAGGCATACACTCTTGCGATCTGGGATAGTTTGGTGAGATTTTTAGTCAGATTACTCGTGGGATCTTTCCATAAGACGTCTAATTTCTCAGCATCCTGAGAGGGTGTATTTTCTAACTTCCTTTTCTTTCTTTGTCTTCTTACCACTACTTTATGTTGGGGACTATAAAATATGTCAAGAGGGGGAATTTCTTCTACATTAAGTAGAAGCTCAGAATATGGAGCGATAGGAATATGCTCTGTTTCTGAGACATTGTTGACTATGGTTGGGACCATATCCTGCGCTTCCTGTGTATTGCTCACAGGTGTTTTTGGGGCTTGTCCTTCAAGATTGATTAGTTTGTTGAAGGTTTCCCATTCCTTATCTAATTCTGTTGTGACGGGTGGTGCTTCAATGACGAGAGGGGGAGGATCTCTTTGCGGGGAGGTAATAACCTGCTGTTGTGGAAGTTCCATTGACTGAGCGGTGTCCTTAGCTGACTCTTCGCTCCTATCTTGGTCGTTTCCGGATCTTTTAGAATGTTCAGGCATTTCTTGTACAGACTTAGATTTAGATCCGTTAGTGCTTGAATTCCCACTGAGACTAACGCTTGGAGTTGGTTCTCTTGCAGACAGTCGCAACTTTTCTAGAGGAACACTGGCTAGTCTTCTTTCCCTGTATACCATGAACTTTTGAAAGTCTTCTGGAGACAATTGCAATTGGGCTTCACGCAAGATTTCTTGAAGTGAGCTTTTATTTTGGAATATATCATCAAATAAATCCTTTTTCCCAAAGAACACTTTTATCTTGACTGTATTTGTGAAATTCTGGGCAACCTCATTTGGGTCAAATGGTCTTCCAGGGAATTTAAATAGTTGTAGACACGTCATATTTTGTACTTCAATGAACGCGTGACCTAAATCAAACAGCGAAAAGGCCCCACAAGCCATAGGAAACTGTGGCCATATAGCCTTCTTTTTGTCCTTTAAGTCTTTAGTTAGGCCGCCTTCTGAACAGGTTTGATATGTAATTTCTCGAGCTAGGAGCTTATCAGGGATATACAAAGGTAGAACATGAGGGGGTATAGTACTTCCAAAAACTCTAACATAATTAAACAATTCTTCTCCGAAACATCTTGTGATGGGGAGGATATCTATCTGTGCTTCAGGTGAGCACCTCGGCGGTTCTTTATCATACAACATTCTATACAAGGGCAGAATGAGTCCGTGACAAATCTGGTAGAAATATGGAGTGAACTGAGAGTCCCACAATATCTTATGATAGACATGGATGGGTAAGGGGTCTTGAGTTGTCCACTTCAAACCCATAACAGGGAATTTAGACACATAACATATTGAATCCATAACATATGCGGCTAGGTAAAAAGGAGGATAAATCCTTTGAGACGTAGATCTTTTGGACCGGTAATTGACAATAGCCGTGATTAGGTTATCAGATAAAATCTTGGCCCAATCTACAATAGTGGCATTTGTGGCAGCATCTAGTAATGGTAACCATTCAGACGAAATTTTTTTGATATCTGGCATTCCAAATAATCTACAGAGCTTGGCAGTAGCAAAACAATATGAAGAGGCAAGGGAACCAGTACTGTACATACCATGTTTATCTTTCTTGAGCGATTTATCTTTTCTGGACCAATCTTTGGTGGTCTCCGACAGGTTCGGGTTCTCCGCCACAAATTTTTCTATGTATTGCGTATTATAAGTTGCTTGCGGCTCAGGCAAATGATACATAAGCTTTAAATCCTGCGCAGCGAATGACCCGATGAGCCCTTGACCATGAATCTTGAACTGTCTATTTTTCATTTCTGCGCTATCAAGTATCCACTTGATCATGTCTGTGTATGGTAGAATTTTGGGCCTCGCTGCTATCCGATGTAGGAATGAGCATGCTAGCTCTTCTAGGGATGCTTCAGAAGAGCCCTATGAGCCCGCAACAGCAATAACCTTCATTATTCTGGGATTCTCTTCTTCGAGCAGTCTGTACATGCCTTCCCACGTTGATATTTCTGATTCTCTGTTACAGGTTGTGTCTGTGTATAAAGGTGCCATTTCCTTCTCTTCGGAGCTCTGAGCCTTGTTTTTCTTTCCCATTTCAACCTGCGTATTGCCTTGTATCGTCCTCCGTTCTCCGTTCCTGCAATTCACAAGTGAAATGGAAATGAATGACCCGGACGGGTGATGGGAGAGTTTTTATTGCCGCAGACATACCAAATACACCACCTTACGTGAAGTGATTTTTTGAAGAGCACGTATCCATATTTTATTAATAACTGGAAACTAACTCCTGTATTAGCATTTAAAGCACGTAATTATGTGTCAGCTTATGGCAAGTGGCTTTTCTTGAATATTGTGCCCGAACGATCTGCGATGGAGCGATTTTACGATTTGCTTCGCAACATCGCAGATCGCACCATTGTAAAATCGCACAAATGTAATATCGCAGCGTTGGTCTGGCTTGACATCGCAACCATCGCTATATCGCGATATCGCAATATCGCAGATCGCAGAAGTTTATGTATGACAAATTTATTTAACCTGTTTCCTGCGATATGCGATCTTGCGATCGACGTCATCACAAATCAGTAAATCTTGAAGTTTTTCTTATAAGTTTTACTTATTGCGACGTGATAGTTGTTTTAATACCATAATCCCACACATGCTGGGATTGTACTTGTATGGTGGGGTTCTTCTACTGTTTATACGATGCGTTTTAAAGATTTCTTCCTCATCATAAACTTTAGGTTTTAAGTATTCGAAGGAGTTTCCTAAACTTATGATGGTAACTTTATTTTGAGGAAAAGAAAGCAAAGCCCTACTCTTGCTTTTCCTAAATTTTAACTAAGGGTCCCCACACATTTAGTATTTTGGATAACACTTAAATGAAAAGGGGGGGGGGGGGGGGTTGTTGCTGGTCACAACAATAGGTAAATACCGTCAAGTTTGTTGGAAAGGTGGAGGAGACAAAGCACGAATAATTCACACTGCTCTTCTATTGATGACACAAAACATGATGCTTACAATGAACTCAGTGACGGGTATTAACCTTTTCCAACTAGCTACTTGCCTAAAATATCTTGACATGCAACCTATGCAATCACACACTCAAAGTCGTCTATCACTTAACTCGAGTTAACTCAACACTCAAACACTCAACCACTCAATCACTCAGTTAATTGACTCTCTATGTTTAGCCAACTCCTCATGCAGGAGTAATTATGTTATTTTAACGCACCCCCCCCTAATGATGACCACTAAATTAAAACATGACTCATGCCCACTCAAACATGCCTGCTGGTCTATGTGTCAACTAGGCTTACAACACACAATTTTCTTATATGAAACTCAAACAAATCTTGCCCTAATGACTTAGTAAATATATCAGCCAATTGATCACTAGATTTACAAGGCTTCAAGTGAACTTCTCTATTGCTCACAAGTTCTCTAATAAAGTGATATCTAGTATCAATATGCTTTCTCTTCTGATGAAACACACTATTCTTGGATAGTGCAATCGTTGAGGTGTTGTCACAATATATTACTATTGATCCTTGTTGTTTCTTCTTGAGTCCATCAAATACTCTTCTTAACCACACTGCTTGACATGCTGTTGATGATGTTGCTACATATTCTGCTTTTGCTGACGAAAGTGTCACAATGGGCTGCTTCTTAGATGCCCATGAAATTACACTTGAACCAAGGTGGAACACAAAACCAAAAGTTATCTTCCTATCATCCAAACTTCCTGCAAAATCGCTATCTGTGTATCCAATCAAATACTTCTTTTCTATGCTTGCATACATTATGCCACAATCTCTAGTTCCTGCTATGTATCTCAGAATTCCTTTTCTCACACTCCAATGTGTATCTTTTGGAGTCTCTATAAATCTTGAAATCAAACTCACTCCTTGCATGATATCCGATCTTGTAACTGTGAGATACATGAGGCTTCCAACCAATCTTTTGAATAGAGTTGGATTGACATATGATCCTTCATCATCCTTGCTTAACTTTGTACCTTTTGCAACTGATGCAGGGATAGGTTTGCAATTTTCCATCCTGGATCTTTTCAAAAAATCTTTGGAATATTTATTTTGACAATTAAAAATTCCTTTTTTTTCAGATTGCTCAACTTATATGCCAAGAAAATATTTCATGAGACCAAGATTTTTCATCACAAATTCTTTCATCATGGCTTCTTTAAATTCATCTATTGCAAAATCACTTGTAAAAATCATGTCATCAACATATAAGCAAACAATCAGAATCTATCCATGCTCATTTACCTTTTTTTACAAGGTAGGTTCAATGTTGCTTTTGCAAAATCCATTCTTAATCATGTAGCTATCAATTCTACTATACAAGCTCTAGGTGCTTGCTTCAGTTGATAGAGCGCTTTCTTCAACCTATAAAATTTATCTTTGTTTCCTTCAACTTCAATACCTAGAGGCTACTGCACATAAATTTCAAACATGTTGACTCGGTATTGAGTTGTGACAAACACTAACTTCTCTGCTAAATGACTGCTTGCTGGTTGACTTCTCAATTTCCCAATGGGTGGCTGCAACTGCTTCTTCAAGAAAACTGCTCTTCTAAACGAAGTGCCGACTTGAGATTATGGCTCATCGGCGACAAAAAAATAATTTCAACTTCCTCACACTGCTCTACTGTGGCTGCAGGCTCTCTTACTCCTTCGATGTTAATTAGTTGCTGCGTTATTCCTCTAACGCTTCCAATCACAGACGGAATCCACATGCATGGAAAATGGCATAAGGTAATCACGTTTAACGAGAAAATATGAATTTCCCTCCTCTCACATAGACTACTGCAGATCTATTTTCCATATATCTTTGTAACCTCACTCTAATACCAATTTATTGGAAAGGCGGAGGAGAAAAAGCATTAATAATTCAAACATAAAACACGAGTTGCTGCTCTTCAATTGATCACACAAATCATGATGCTTACAATGAACCTGGTGAAGGTTATTTAAGCTTTTCCAACTAGCTACTTGCCTAAAATATCTTGACATGTAACCACATGCAATCACACACTCAAAGTAGTCTAACACTTAACTCAACTTGACTCAACACTCAAACACTCAACCAATCAATCACTCAATTAAGCGACTCTCTATGTTTAACCAACTCCTCATGCATGAGTAATTATCTTTTTTTAACAAGGCCATCTACCTTCACAACAAGAACCCATTCAATTTTTCTCTGCTGTTCCAAGGAAACTTCGCCACAGTCTCTGTGAATAGGGTTACCTCCATGAAGCAAGGTACATATCAGAAATAATTGAGAATATAATTCTACTACGTCAAACATCTTTCATTCTTTCTCTCTAGAACATCGACCAGTTCTTGCGGGTGGATTTATCGCAAACAAGAGAGTGTTGTGGGTGGATTTCTAAAACAGAGAAAACTTTGGATGGATAGAACGAAGTGACCTCTATATAAATATATACCCGAGATGTGTTTAATACCCATAAAAATGGTATTATTTGTAATCTGCCCAACAATGAATACAAAGTTTTTGAATTGAATCGGTACACCATGCTGTTTACCATACATTCATGGTGTGATTAAGGAACATTTGATTAATATAACTAATTATTGCAGCTCCAAGATAACAATGAAGTGACACCCATGCTAGCATATTGAAGCCAACCCAAAGTTCTTCCATAACCACTTTGATGCAAAGTTCATTATTTCTTGTCATGAGTTGCATTCAAAAATATAATGTATAGTTTGATTCACTTTGTTCAAAACCTGTATGTGGAGCATAAAATTATACTAATTGATCTTTTTTAACTTTCAAGTTGCTTAGATTATTACATTTGTACTAAATCTTATGATCTTAGTGTTTATTTGTTTAGCTAGCTCATTTAAGACATTCTGAAGTTTTTGTTATAACGTTTTTCTAAGAGTTTCTAGACAATGAAATTTTGGATAAATTGGGTGGAAATAGTGATGTACAAGTGATTAAAATTTCAAGTCCTAATTTTCTATGAAGCTAGGGTTTGTGACTAATCGTCAAATCACTCTAAAGCTATCCATCCCATCCAATGTATGCAAGATCCACTAGTGGCTTTATGACCAATATTGTTACATATATAACAGTTTGTTTGATCAAGAAATGGAGGGAATGATGTGTATTTTCTTGAGTTCATGCTCTTCTTTATATACATTTTGCATTCAACAACTTTATGTCCAAATTCATTGCACAAATAACAATAGCCATAGCAATTATTTGTGTACCTCGTGAATGACTGTCTTTTTTGTTTGCTTGCTTGAGGGAGTCTTCTCATTTGATGCATATTTTGCTGATTAAACTTGATTTTCTTGGTCTTACATTCTGCTGCACCATGTCCTCGTTCATGACAAGAAAAACAATTGATATTTTTCCGAGGAGAAAAGAATCTCCTTTGAGATCTTCTGAATTTGTTCAACTCATTTTCAAGAGAGAATGATCTTCTTGCAGTGAACCCTTTCTTCATCTCATTCATTTGATTTGATATTGTTGCTTGTTTTTGTTTTCTTCTTTATTAATCATGGTGCTTTTCCCTTCTCCTACATGTCCTTTTAGGAAATCTTCATCATCTTTAATGTCTACCTTTTCTGTGTTATTCATGGAGACAAGGTCCTCTTCTAACTGCTTACACAACCTATTCTTTTCTTCTAACTTACTTATAGCTGAATCAACCTCAACTTCTAATCTTCTACACTATAGGTCTTTCTCCTTGAATTTACTGCTCATCACCTCTTATAGTCTCCTTGCTTCTTTAATTTGTATTTTGAAAATGGAAATTTCATCCTTGTACTCATGCTCTCTCTCATCATATATATGCACCCGTTTCTTCAGATCTTTGTTTTCATTATTCAATCCTTCTATACTAGCCAATGATAAGTCAAACCTAGCTTGATTTTCATCCGTCTTTTCTTCATTGAGAGTCAGGTACATTCTATAACAACCCTGGTGAAGCTTCCATGTAAAAATATATAAATACCACGGATGATGGGACACATGTTCCAAGCTCGATGGTGGGAAAGACATCCTAGGGGGTGTTCATTTGGTTGTTTATGGCTAAGGAAATTGGAAAAGGCAATGGATAAGGCATTAAAGAGGCAAAAAGGTATTTTGGCACATTTATTTATGAAAATAATGGAAATTAGGAGAAAAGGAAGGTGAAAGGTCACATGTTGCATGTGAGGAGGAAATTGAAGGAAAATAATGGAAAATGAAGAAAATAAAGGTCTCACTAATAAAAAGGCTTTTGAGGATTAGTGGGCAAGTCTTGTTTAGTTTAGCTTTGAAGCTCTCTCATTTCTCTCTCTCTCTCTTATACTCTTGTATACTTAGAGTTTTCTTGGAGCAAGAAAGGCAAAGAAGGCAAGAGGAAGAAAAGATCAAGCAAGGAAAGGCAAGATCAAGCAACTACAACAGGATTCATTGTAGATATCAACTTGCATGGGTATTTTCCTTGCTATGTTTGGAATGCATGGGATTGCAAGTGTTTCTTTTCTACTACGGAATGGGATTTTCCAGGTGCGATAGTATTTTCAACCAAGCATTGCCATTTCTATATAGCTTTGATAAGATGGGTTCTCTCATGCATTTTGTGGGGATGGCCGGATTGGATTCAAAGTTGAGTGGGGTGGATCTCTGAATTGACAAACACATGGTGGTAGTGGTCCCTGAACCAGACTGAGGATGCACAAAGCCACTGGCCTAGTAACCCTTGAACTAAACTGTGGGTTGTGGTAAAGCCAGATTATGTGCCTAGGAATCCTTGCTAGTGAATGACGAAATATACGGTAAAGCCAAGAGGTGGATTTTCTCTCCGTTGGGCCTAGTGATTCCAGGATGGAATGCATGATAAAGCTTGGAGAGTATGTCTTGGTGTAGGGCCTGGTGATCCCTGGATCAAACTTCAAATGCATGGTAAAGATTGAAAGACTAGGAGGCACTCAAATTACTCACATGTAGGTGGAGAACTCTAGTGGCATCCACATTGATTGGTGTTTTTGATGTGTTCCTATGAATCCCACATTCATTATTGGAATATGGAATGAAGGTGATTGGATGAAGAGAGACTTGGCTCAACCAATCTATGGTGGGGTGGAACATAGTAGTCCCAACACCTGTTGGTTAATTACATTATTAATGAAAAATTCATTCCCTTGATTTTCATGTGCAAATGTACCGATGCATATATGAATTTTGATGACTGATATGCTTATTGTAAATCTGTTCCTATTGTGTCGTTTAAATGAAAATTTATCCTGGAGGGTGTTACAGAGTGGCTCATCTAATCTATGGTCGGGTGGAACGTGGTAGTCCCATCACTTGTTGGTTCATTGCATTATTAATGAAAAATTCATTCCCTTGATTTCCATGTGCAAATGTACTAATGTATATATGGATTTTGATGACTGATATGCTTATTGTAAATCTGTTCCTATTATGTTGTTTATATACAAATTTACTTCGGAGGGTGTTATAGAGTGGTATCAAAACATCATTCAAACACTTGGACTAGATGGGCTCTATCATAGGTGAAATGAAGAAAAAAGGTTAAATTTTAGACCTTTTTGTCATATCTGTTATAACTTTTCTTTTGTGGCATATTAGAAGTTGAAATTTTGTCTATATTGAAGGTAAATCCCACTCATAATGTGGAGCCAAATATTTTTCTAAAATGAGGGGAAATACCACTGATATTGTGATAAAAATGTCAGACATTTATTTGCTATATTTTAGGATATATGACAAGTGGAAGTCGAGATTTCTGGATACTCCTAGAATTGTGCACCAAATATGATTGTGTTGGTACTTTTGTTATAACTTTTCATCTATGAAATCTTAGAAGTTGAAACTTGAACCATAGTGAGGGAAAATACACTCATCATATGCTTCAGTTTCCATAACTTGTACTAGTATAGTTTATGATATATGCATTGAATCATTCACTATATTAGTTTTCATGCAAAGTGTTTGATGAAATTCTTAAATGGTTCAATGATTAATTGCATACAAACTGTTTGATAAAATGCCCCAATGAGTATGTTGTTTGTGGTTGGGGATAGTATTGATGTGTAATAGTACTTTTTTAGTTGATATATGATTACTTGTATGCAATTAGTTTGCTATATTAGTTTGCGTGTAAAGTGTTCGAAGAAATGCTTACATGTAAATGTAATAGCATAGTAGTTGTTTGAAGAAAATGTAAAAGTATGGTAGTTGTTTGAAGAAAATGTTATTCTTTTTGGATGGGATAGTATTGTAGTATGACAATAGGATGTAGATGATCTATGCCTATTTGCATGCAAGGAATTTGAAGAGTTGCATGTAAGGAATTTAAGAGGTTGCATGCAAGGAACTTGAAAAGTTGCATGTAAGGAAATGGAAAAGTGGCATGTTTTTAGTTATTATGTTACAAGTGGAATAAGTGCAATGTTTTGACTTAATCTCATACAAAATGTATGAAAAATAAAAATCAATTTATTTTCAAGTGTGGAAAAATTTAGTAGAGTTTGTGAGATCCCATTTCCATAATCAGACATTGGAGATTGGGCCATTATAGTAGCTTCCTCCTTCTACCCTAGTGTGGACCATGGATAATAAGGGGGTATGCTTATAGGTTGTTAGTATTGGTGAAAGTCAATTTTAAATTAATAGACACGATGTATTGATTTTGGAACATGTGATTGACTGTGTATCAATTATATGTCACTTACATGTTGAATTCATGATACCTACTTACATCCTTGTATGTTAGGTTACATTTTTGAATATTTTTATTACATGCATCAGTCTTGTAGGTTGATTACAAGAATTGATTGATTATTTTCGACTACATGCAGTTATGCGTATTGGTAGTTGGTTTCAAATTGCTTATGCGTATTATTGGTTTCATGTGGCAATGTGAACAATGGAGTAATGGTTGTTGTCATTCATGAGGTCATGGTTTGTGTAGTTGATATGGTCATGCATTGATGACTGGACTCTAGCTAGAATGATGTGTGTATGGTTTTTCACTCACATGTTATATGTCTATATGAAGTTGTTATGCATGTATGGTCTTAGTTATAGTTTGAATAGTAGGTCAAACATGCCTTGTGAATTCATTGTATACAATTTAGGTCATAATGATGATATTGGTATGTTATGATGCTAATTTGTTGAATGAGGTAAAGCAAGAGATGCAGATCATTAAGTGAAGGTTCAACATTGGAACTCAAGGTGAGTAGATGTCGTCATACACGTTTGTGTGTTTGGAATGTAGGTATGTAGGTTAAGAATTATTATATGCATTAGGGTTATATACATTAGGTTATGTACACACCTTTTGGTGTTATGGTTACATTCATGGTAGATGTTAGTTGATCAATGTACAGTTATATGCACATGAGTAAGATAGTCAAGAATGATAGTAACTTGTAGTTGTATGCATTTCTATTGTTGTTTTATATTAGGTAACTTGATGATTAGGTTATATGTTGTTGATGAGCATGAAATATAGATTATTATTGTTATATTATATTAACTTGATGATTAGGGTTTCTTCATTGAGATCTTGATGTTGTTATTTGGATTGGTAATATGCATAATGGTTGTTTTCATAGCATTGAAGATCTTGATGTTATATGTATTGTTCTAACCTGGTTTGGCCTATGTAGATGATTATGGTTGCAATATTTAGGTATGAGTCAACATATTTGTGATGTGTTGTACTAATCTAGATTGATCATACATATGTGATTGTTATGCATGAGCGAAAATTCTTATGAGCTTATGACGTGAAAATTTTATTTTATTACTATTAGGGATATCATGATTTATGTTTGAGTTGATATGGTGTCAAGTTGTATCATGCTAACCTAGCTTTACTATGTAGACAAGATAGCCTACCCTGATATATATTAAGGTATGAGTTTTCTTATGTTGTATATTTGGTGCTTGGTTGTTTGATTATGTTGTGTCTTTGTTGTTTGAGTGTTGGTAACTAGTTGATTTATTTAACATGGTATGTTTGAAAGTGGTTGAATGATTGTCGAATTTCTTAATATGAGTATGTGTTCAAATGATTTTGTTTTAAGATGATTGTACTAACATGTATGTGTTGAGATAATTGATATTTACTTGAATGTAGTTTATAGTTGTAGCATTATGTCTAATGACTATGGATTATGACATGATTGTTTATAAAATTTGATTTCAAATTGATAAATATTATTGTATTGATATTTGGAACATGTGGTTGACATGTGTGAGCATGATGCAGGGAGTTGCATGGCAAGAGAGGTTGCCATGAAATCTTGAAGAAGGCTCAAGTTGAGATTTCCATGGGAACCATGGGGATTGAGTCATGGTGTTTGTTGTTAGTCTTGTGCTTTTGGCCTTTTATGAATTGTTGAGCTTGATTTGCAGCATTTTTTATGTGTAGTGTATGGCCATACCACTTTGTTTGTGGTGTCATGTTTTTATTGGTTTTTATGATCTTCTTCTTGTTTCTTTCTTGTCTTTCCTTTTACATTTTGAGTCTTGGGAATTGGTTGAGAAAGAGCAAAGTTGATGGAAATTGGGAGAGATGTGTGGTACCCAACAAATGATATAAGACCTAGATGAAGCTCTGTGCATGAGTAAGCGCAAAGGAAGGTAAGACTATGACAATTGGTTTGAATGGTTGGGTCCATTGTGGTAAGTGGACAGTAGAAGTGTAGACACAAGAAATGTAGCCAAAAAAAGTAAAGTAAATGGATCAGAGGTGTCATATGCTTTGTCTATGTTGGGAAGTGTTGCTCTCAATGCTTGTGCATAAATAAGGAAGTTTTCTTAACTTAGATCTTATCTTATCTAGTAATTATGTTATGATCATGATTTTGTCATGTTTATATATGTATACAGAATATATATGTATAAATGTCATTGTCTAACATGACGATGATTGTTTTATGCTAATTATTATATATGACTATATGTATGTATGTATTGGTGTCATTGTTTTACAAGGTTGCTAGGGATCATTATGTGGAATAATGATTGCTTATGCGGGTGAATGACATGAAGAGGTTCCTGGTCTTATGAGGAATCAATTGGGAAGAGTAATCAAGACAAATATACAAGGTCTTTATCATGTGGATATGAGTTGATATTGTATACTTGTATTATGCTTATGTTTATGTTATGAGAGGTAATGTTGAAGGATACATCAGAAAAGTGAAAGCAGTGTTTTTGCAACATGCTAGGGTAAGCATGGATAAGACACGGGAAGAAAGGTTTCTTGGTAAGGACAATATGGTTTTGGATGTGTGGTACTACTATTGTGCATATAATGTATATGTTGTACATGTTTCATATATGATGTGTGCACATGTAGTGTTGTGTATACATAGCATGCGTACATGTTATTTATGCAATGTTATGTACAGGATGGTACAAATAGGGTTGTGTGAATATTTCATATGGGGCATTGTATACATATTGTACTATCTTCATTACGTATATTGGGTGTATGTGAATATGGTTCTATGTACATGTTGGATATGGAACGTTGTGTACCTATGATGCTATGTATGTGTTTGATATGTAGTGCTATGTACAAGTGGTGTTGCGTGCATGTGGTACATTGGTACTATGTAAATATGGTGTGGTATTGTACAAGTGGTGTCATGTGCGTGTGGTGCTATGTACACATTGTACATGTGGTGCTATGTGCATGTCATGTATATGGCATTATGTACATGTGGTGTCGCGTACATGTGGGGTGTGTGGTACTGTGTACATGTGGTATTGTGTACAAATTGTATAATGGCGTAGTGTACATGTGGCATTGTGTACACGTTGTGCAGGTGGTGACATGTACATGTGATGCTGTTCACACATTGTGCAGGTGATGCAGTGTACCGGTGGTACTGTGTACATGTTGTACATATGGTATTGGTGTACGTGTGGTATTGTGTGCATGTCCTCGATGATGTGTTATGGGCATGCAGTATTATGCATGTTCATCATGTATACATGGTATTATAGTGTGCATACTCATTGTGTTGTACTCTATGTAGTTACATGTATTGGAGGGTATTGCACATTGGGTATAGATGATGAACTATGCCGTACACTAGCTGTAGGTGTATGAGTTGTATGTTAGGTGTAGGTACATGTATTACATGGTGTTGTGTGTCAGGTGTGGCTATATGTGTGTGATGGACACTATGTGTTTATGCCCATGGTTGATGAGAAGGCACTGGGTGTTTGTCGGGTGTAGAAATTGAGCTGGAGTGTGTGTGGAATAAAGACGAAGGTAGAAGCTAAGGATTGATAAAAGGATAAGTATCAACATTTTATTTTAGCTTTATTATGCATGTGATTTATGACTATGGTATATGATGATTATATCTGATCTATGATTTTGATCTATGATGGTTGTGTTTGAGCTAACCTGATGTGATATCTTTATTTGATCAAATATGCTAGTTTGACTTGTTGTGACTCGAAGCGAACAAGATTGCAAATGTACCTTATTGACAAGCTACCAATAAGGTATGATGTGAATTTATTTCAGTTTATTTTAAATCTAATGGAAATTATGTGCTTGGTACAAGAATTCATGAAATGCTCTATTAGGTGGTTGAAGTTGACTGCAAGAATAAGTAGCAGCAACAAAGGAATTGAAACATGCAACAATTTGTTGGTAAAGCACTTTAGGAGCAGGGCCATTCTGGGACACTGGTACCCAATAGTGTCCATAGATTTCCATGAGCATGCTATGGCTAGTATGATGTGTTAAGGAAAGTATATGCCTTGGTTTTTGTATCTTTTGATGAGAGGAAGCCTTGCCAAGGGATGGACTACCTGGGATGGGGGTGCTAGCAAAACTTGGAACTTGAGTGACTGCATAAAAGTGATTGACTGGATTGCCCAAGGGACTGTGTAGCACAGAAGGGAAGGTCATGGATGGATTTGTTGTTAGGCCCCTATACTACTAGTGTAACCCATTATTGTTATTAGTACAATCCCCTTATTATATTGTTCTACCCGTGTAGTCCCCATACTGTTACTATTGTTCCCCATAGAAGTCCACTATTGTTATTATTGTGCCCTTACATTATTATTGTTATGTCAGCTTTGATTATATTATGACCCCTTAGACTCCTATATATAGAAAGGAGGTCTTGTCATTTGTATCATCCAAGAATTGTTCATTTTTGTAATGTAAAGGAGGTTTCCCCCTCGAAGAGGCTAAATTCTAAGGCGTTGATCTATGTTTTCTATATTTTTGGTGAGTTGGTTTCATAACATTTGGTATCAGAGCTTTGGTTCTAGGGTTTCGCTGCTCCAAACAGGTCATCGTGGTATTTTCACTATAACTTTTTTCTACAACATTTCAAAAGCTAAAAAAAAAACATTTGAGAAGAAATATTGCTGAGTTGTGCGTCCAAATTTCAGATCTTGTCTTGCTATATTTTCGGAGATATGATATGAGGAAGTTAGTGTTTTTTCAAGCTCCAGAATTTGACCTAAAATAGGTCATTGTGGTATTTTCGCTATAACATTTTCACTTCAAAGTTTCAGAAGCTAAAGAAAACACCCATTTGAGAAAACATCGTTTTGAATCTCAGGTCCAAATTTCAGATCTTGTCTCGCTATAGTTTAGGATATATGATCTGAGGAAGTTAGGGTTTTTGCAGACTCCTGAATTAACTTCTAAACAGGTGATCTTGGGAAAATCATCATAACTTTCTTTCTGAGCAACAAATTGAAATTTCGTAAGAAGTTACAGAAAGAGGACAGGCTGTACTTTTCTGTGCATAGTTTTCAGATTCAAAGGTCGAAACAGTGACACGTGGCATGTCGTACAGTTTCACTCTACTGAAACAATATATAATCAAGTCATCTTAGGAGATTGGGCATAACTTTTTCTTGGAGAATCAAATTTTGATCAGAGTTGTGAGGTTAGAAAGAGGACTCAGAGGGCTATTGCAGAAGACAATTTTAAAACTTTGAGATATGAAAGTACAAAGTTACAATCATTTCAAGATCGAGCTCTTGAAATCAAGAAAAGATGATATGAGGAAGTTTGATGGAAAGGATCCAATAAATTGGATACTATAGATGGAGCAATATTTTAATATACATGGTGTACCACTGTTACAAAAGGTATGTATTGCATCTTCAATTTTTATGGTATAAAGGGCTTTGTTCTCATAAACAACTTGTTACGTGGTCAATTTTCATGGAGGAAATGATAGCACATTATGAGGATACATGATCCAGGTGGATATTGGTGGCCACCTGCCAAGTCCACCTGGACCCCCACCATTGTCATTCTCAGCATTTTCAGTTTCCTTAATTGTAGCACAACTTACTATTTTTAGCAGTTTTTCGGGTCCTGAACTTCCGGAGCCGTTTTGAGGCCCTAAACGACGTTTTTTGGGGAATCCAGGGGCAACAAGGGTCCATGGAATGGACCGATGTTGCCCGTTCCAACAATGGTAGTGCTCGGATAGATCTTTCTAACAAGCTATTGTATGCGTCAAACGGAGATCATATGCCAAAGTTACGACCCCGGGAAGTTGATGTACCAATTTACTCAAAACGGGGCCCACAGTTTGGCGTTTCATCTCCTAGGGTTAGGTTTTGGAATGTGAAGGGTTTTCCATTGTTTCTCAACAATAAATAGGCCTTCGAGCCTCATTGTAACACAGTTCAGAGGCTTGTAGCCATCACATCTCTTCTCAGAGATAAGCTACCATCGCCCTAGCTGGTTTATTTCCATTTCTGGTTGTAAGCATATTTCAGTATTTTCCATTAATGAAATGAAGTATTATTTCCGCTGCATCTTTGTGTATATGGTTATCTCTGTAATTTGTTGCGTTCCTGTTTAAATCTGGATCAGTGGTATCAGAGCGGTTTGCTTTTTCTCTGTTTTTCTTTGCATGTCCCCAACAAGGTCGGGATATAAGGAGTTAGGGCTTGAACCGGTTGAACCTTTGCAAGACCAGCCTCGCAAATCCCGACGGCCTCCCATGGCGGACGAGAAGAAAGACGAGGGGGCAGGAGATCCCATCAAAATCTTGCTCGAAGAAGCCCTCGAGCGACAACGGAACGCGATGATGGACAACTTTGCCCAGATCCTTCAGCGGCTACCCAGAAGCGACGCATCGGCTTCCAGCAGCTACTCTGGAAACGCCACACCCTTTAAGGTACAAGTTAATTTTGAAATCCCCATATTCGAGGGTCAAATAGATGTAGATGCCGTAGATAAATGGTTAAATCTGCTAGAGGGTTATTTTTCTGTTCATGATTTTTCGAGTCTGGAAAAGATTGTTTTTGCTCTTCTCAAAGCAGCCCCCCACGTCAAGGACTGGTGGGAAACCTACTGCGAGCAGAAGGATGAAAGTACTGGCTCACTATTTTTAGCCGCACCCACCTGGGATTCGTTCCGGGATGCCGTCAAGGAGCAGTACTACCCTGTTGGAAGCTATGAGGATGAATACATAAAGTGGACCACACTGCAACAGGGAAGGGACCAAGACGTGCCGGAGTTCACCAATCTTTTCCATACCCTTCACACAAAGTTGGGTATCAAGGATTCGGAGCAACATCTGATACTCAAATACCGTGGCTGCCTGCACAAGTACATCCAGGAAGAAATACAATTCCTAAACATCCCCTCGCTCGGCGCAGCATACCGATATGCCGTCAAGGTCGAGCAGAAGTTGAAACAAAAGAAGCGAGATTTTGGATCTGCGAATCCAAAGCAGGGGAAAGGTGCCCCGAAACCACAGAACAAAGGACAAAGCCAAGGCAGGACAGCCCAAGACAACCAGCCGAAGCTGCAAGCAAAGAACAGCGCCGCGAAGCTGAGAAAGGACACTGGAAAATGGTGCGAGTTCCATAAGAGCTCCACTCACAACACAAGTGAGTGTCCGGCCAAGCAGTCACTGGTGGCTGAGCTAAAGGTTTCAGAATCAGATGCATGTTCCGACTCTGAGTCAGAACCTGATAAGGGGTATGAAAAAGGGAAGCAGATCATTGATGCAGATCCTAGCGCCACTGTTGCTACCGCAAAGATCCAGAAAAATGAACCCGAAGATCCAGAGGAGGAGGAGCGTCTCTTCCACTCTCAGATGTGGGTAAAGGGCTCCCCGATACAGTTCATTGTTGATAGCGGGAGTCAAAAGAACCTCATTTCGGCAGAGGTCGTGAAGCGGTTGGGCTTACCGACCACAGCACATCCACAACCATACACCATTGGGTGGCTGCACCAAGGACGAGATCTTCGCGTGAGCCAGCAGTGTCGCCTTCCATACAACATCAAGCCCTTCACGGATGAGGTATTGTGTGACATTTCTCCCCTTGAAGTTTGTGATGTATTGCTAGGACAACCATACTTGTGGAAGCGACATGCTGTGTATGAATCAAGACCCCGTGCTGTTCTTATTACATTGGGAAATAAGTTGTTCAGGATACCAGAGGTAGCACCACCTGCCGCCATCTCTTTGATTACTGCAAAACAATGCAGTAAGATCATTTCCAAAACCAGGAAATTTGTTTTCCTGATGATACGCCCTCAAGGAAAGAAGAAGACAGTGGCCGCGGCCTCCAGACGGGGTCCCTCTGCACGACAACTACAGATGGACAAGATTGTGGAGGAGTACGAGGACATCTTCACCTCTCCGGCAGGAGTTCCTCTGCACTGTCAAGTCAAGCACTCCATCGATCTGACCCCAGGGGCGCCGCTACCAAATGGACCAATTTATCGGCGCTCCGTTCTGGAGAACAATGAAATCAAGAGGCAGATTCAGGAGCTCCTGCAGAAAGGTCACATCCGTCCGAGTTCATCGCCCTGTGGAAGCTCGATCGTGTTGGTACAGAAGAAGGATGGGACGTGGATACTCTGTATTGACTATCGGGCGCTGAACAAGATCACTGTCCGTAATAGGTACCCGATCCCGCGGATTGATGACCTCCTAGACCAACTAAAGGGGGCGAAATATTTCAGCAAGATCGATCTGATGTCAGGATATCACCAGGTACCAATCGAACCCTCTGATGTGTGGAAGACTACCTTCAAATCCAAGGAGGGCCTCTTCGAATGGTTGGTCATGCCTTTCGGATTGACGAACGCCCCTGCAACCTTTATGAGGCTAATGGATGACATCTTGCGGCCATTCACCAACTCCTTTGTAGTAGTATACTTGGATGACATTCTGATCTTCAGCCAGAATTGGGAAGAGCACCTCCACCACATCCGACAAGTTCTCCAAACACTGCGGCAACACAAGCTATGTGCCAATTTGAAGAAATGTACTTTTGCCATGACCCAGGTTCAGTATCTAGGATACATCATTGATGAACAGGGGGTGCATGTCGATCCAGCCAAGGTCCAAGTCATTCGGGATTGGCCCTCTCCAACCACTCTAACAGAGCTCCGCAGCTTTCTAGGTCTTGCCAACTTCCACCGCAGGTTTGTGTTGGGGTTTTCTCATATTTCTTGGCCCTTGAGTCAGGTCACCAAGGGAGGGGTGAAAGCAAGATTCTTTTGGTCTGAATCTCAACAGAAGGCATTCATGGAGTTGAAGGATCGCCTCTGCACGGCACCAGTGCTCGCGTTACCAGATTTACAACAACCATTTGAGGTCGAGACAGATGCCTCTAACTATGCTATTGGGGCAGTCCTTACTCAACATGGACATCCAGTGGCATATCACAGTGAAACACTTTCAGACACAGTCCAGAAGTACCCCACTTATGATAAAGAGATGTATTCCATTGTACAGGCCTGCCGACAATGGAAGCATTACATTTTGGGGAAGGAAACGGTCATCCACACAGACCACCGACCCCTGCAGTTCATACAGACCCAAGGGAAATTGCAGAATGATCGCCATCAGAAGTGGTCTACATACCTGCAACAGTTCCACTTGAATATCAAGTATAAGAAGGGCAGCACCAATAATGTTGCAGATTGCCTCAGTCGACCACCGATCATGGCGTTAACCATCGTGCTCAACTCTTGTGGGCACGAGACTTCTGATTGGCCACTTCTCTACAAGAGCGACCCAGAATTCGGCCACACATACCAGACACTCTTGGAGGGTCGGCGTGTTGCAGATTTTCACCTCCAGGATGCCCTATTATGCCACCTCAGTCACCTTTGTGTTCCTTCAAGCAAGCGTGCCAAGATGATTTGGGAAGCCCACTACAGTCGGGCTGCTGGGCATTTCGGGGTCGAGAAAACAGTGGCAGTACTGCAAAATTATTTCTATTGGCCGAATCTTCGACAGGATGTTGGGAAGTACATCAGATCATGTACTGCCTGTGCCATTGCCAAACCGACCATTAAGAAGCACGACCTCTATACCCCGTTTCCTACCCCTAGTCGACCTTGGGAATCCATCTCCATGGATTACATGTCAGGCCTTCCTTCCACTAAGCATGGAAATGACTGTGTTTTTGTGGTCGTCGACAGGTTCTCGAAGATGGCCATTATGGTGGCCTGCAAGAAGAATATCACAGCAGAAGCCACTGCTAAACTCTTCTTTGAACGAGTGTGGGTGCACTTTGGGATCCCACAGTCTATCATCTCAGATCGGGACAGTCAGTTTCTCAGCACATTTTGGTCCAGTCTCTGGTCAATGCTGGACACCAAACTCACGAAGTCCACAGCCTTCCATCCTCAAACTGATGGCCAGACAGAGGTTGTCAATAGGATGATCGTGCACATTCTGCGCATGTATAACTTAAAGCATCCACACACATGGGACGAGAGCCTCCCCTATGTTCAACACAGCTACAACCGAGCTCTTCACAGCTCCACTGGCCATAGCCCTTTTCAGGTGGGTTTGGGATTCCAACCACTATGCCCCATTGATGTGGCCATGCCACTTGCAGCTACTCACATGAATTCAGCTCATGTCCAGTCCGAAATAGATAAGGCCACCAGCTTCATTGAGCGCATCCAACATATTCGCCAGCAGGTCCATGACATTCTTGAGAAATCAAATGCCAAGTACAAGCAGTGACATGATCAACATCGGGTGCCACACAAGTTTCAGGTGGGCGACAAAGTCTCGTTGCATTTGCAAAAGGAACGCCTTACTGGAGCCTATCAGAAATTGAGACCACTCCGATATGGTCCTTACACCATTACTAAGGCTATGGGAGACAATGCATTTGAGCTCAACATTCCCCCATTCCTTGGCCTGCACCCAGTGTTCAATGTGGACCGCCTTCGGCCATACTTTCCACCATTGCTAGACACATCCGACATTGCAGAACAGCTCAAACCCACAGAATTAAATCCAGATTGCATGGAACAAGCTGCAACTGATCGGATCATGGACACACAGATCAAGAACACTCACCAACAGAATATCCAACTGTATCGAGTTGTCAAAGCAGGCCAACTCCTTCAGCAGGGCAAGTGGCTCACCAGGGAACAAGTTCAGCAAAAGTTTCCTCATCTCATGGAGGGGCTCAACGCAATGGGGACCATTGCTTCCTAAGGGGGGAGGAATGATCCAGGTGGATATTGGTGGCCACCTGCCAAGTCCACCTGGACCCCCACCATTATCCTTCTCAACATTTTCAGTTTCCTTAATTGTAGCACAACTTACTATTTTTAGCAGTTTTTTGGGTCCTGAACTTCCAGAGCCGTTTTGAGGCCCTAAACGACGTTTTTTGGGGAATCCGGGGGCAACATGGGTCCATGGAATGGACCGATGTTGCCTGTTCCAACAATGGTAGTGCTCGGATAGATCTTTCTAACGAGCTATTGTATGCGTCAAACGGAGATCATATGCCAAAGTTACGACCCCGGGAAGTTGATGTACCAATTTACCCCAAACGGGGCCCACAGTTTGGCGTTTCATCTCCTAGGGTTAGGTTTTGGAATGTGAAGGGTTTTCCATTGTTTCTCAACAATAAATAGGCCTTCGAGCTTCATTGTAACACAGTTCAAAGGCATGTAGCCATCACATCTCTTCTCAGAGATAAGCTACCATCGCCCTAGCTGGTTTATTTCCATTTCTAGTTGTAAGCATATTTCAGTATTTTCCATTAATGAAATGAAGTATTATTTCCGCTGCATCTTTGTGTATATGGTTATCTCTGTAATTTGTTGCGTTCCTGTTTAAATTCGGATCAATACAAAGATTAACACCTTCTTTAGAGAAACACCACAACAATTGGAAGAAAAAAGAGAAAAGGGGATTTGTTACAAAGTGGAAAGTAAAATTATGACAACAAGGAAGTCTACCCCTCACAACTATAAAGATGGAAGTTTTGTTTCTCCCAGCCTTCCACAACCTACAAGGGTTACACCACAGCAATTGGAAGAAAAAAGAGAAAAAGGGCTTTGTTACAATTGTGATAACAAATGCATTAAAGGTCATAAGTGTGCTGAGAAGAAATTATTTTACATTGATTGTGGAGAGGAGGAAGAAAAGGATCAAGAAACACCAAAAGAAGAGTATATACACCAGGAACGAACCCCAGAGAAAGAAGAAATGAATCCGACCATATCTTGTAAAGCATTGGAAAGAATTACCACTCCTAAAGCTCTCAAGATAGAAGGACATATCAAGAAGAAAAAGGTTCAAGAAGTGATAGATCACATTGAGAAAGAATAAATAAATCCAACCATATATTGTAATGCATTGGACAGAATTACCACTCCTCAAACTATCAAGATAGAAGGACATATCAAGAAGAAAAATGTTCAAGAATTGAAAGATCATATCGAGTCTGAAGAAATCAATCCGACCATATCTTGTAATGCAATGGAAGAAATTACCACTCAAACTATCAAGATATAAGGACATATCAAGAAGAAAATTGTAAGAGTGTTGATTGATTCAGGCAATACCCATAATTTTATTAATTATAAGATAGCCAAGGAGTTGAATTGCTTCTTATATCTAGCACCAGAGTTCCAAGTGATGGTTGCAAGTGGAGAAACCATAAATTGCTCTGGAAAGTGCCATAATGTCAAGCTATCCATGGGAGAATATGTATTGAATAGCTCAATGCTTTCCATTCCAATGGGTGGTGCTGATGTTTTACTAGGAGTCCAATGGCTACAATCTTTGGGTACGATAGCTTTTAATTTTCAAGAACTTTTCGTGATTTTTTTTGGGAAGGAAAGGAAGTTGAATTGAGGGGTATCAAAGGAAAACATAGAAAGATAATCAACTCTAATAGCATGACAAAGCTTCTAAATAAAGAACAACAAGGTGTAATTGCACAATTATGTTCACTAGAGGATCCCACATCGAAATCATGTATTTCTCTAGATCTCCAAAAAGTTTTGGACAATCATTCCAAGGTATTTGAGGCTCCCAAAGGCCTCCCACCTATTCATGATCATGATCATGCTATTCATTTGGTTCCATGAAGTGTTCATTCAAACATCAGGCCTTACATATATCCATATGCCCAAAGGAGTGGGAACTCATTCAAAAGTTGCAGAAGATCCCAGTTCAAACAGTATTGCAAGAACTTGACAAGGAAGGAAAATCATATTGGAAACTAAAGCAGTCACAGAACCGAGAAATCGAAAGCTACAAAATAGATCAATTTCAGAGTAGCTCATCAAGTGGAAGAACTTACTCGCTGAAGATTCCACATGGAACGACAAGAATTTATACAGAAGCATCAAGAACTACTCAAGCGTTGAGGACAACACCTTTTCAAGGAGAGGGGCATTTAGGTCCCTATACTACTAGTGTAACCCCATATTGTTATTAGTACAACCCCCTTATTATATTGTTGTGCCCATGTAGTCCCCATATTGTTATTATTGTGCCCCATAGAAGCCCACTATTGTTATTATTGTGTCCTTACATTATTATTGTTATGTCGAATCTGATTATATTATGACCCCTTCGACTCCTATATATAAAAAGGAGGTCTTGTCATTTGTATCATAGAAGAATTGTTCATTTGTGTAATGTAAAGGAGGTTGCCCCCTCGAAGAGGCTTATTTCTAAGGCATTGATCTATCTTTTCTACCTTTTTGTGAGCTAGTTTCATAATATTTGTTTTGGTCATTAGCATTATCGGATGCAATCAAATGCACATTGGGAGTGCACCTTGGAACAATGAGCTGATAACTATTCACTGAGAGGACAAGTGGTGTGGGATTATAGCACTGGACATTGGATGCATATTTGACTTGGCAGTGGCTTCTGGACTTTGTGGGAAGGAGGTGGATCTTTGTATTACTTTGAGGGTGGAGGTGTGAGCCTCTCAATTCCCTTGCTATGGATGAAAAAATCATATTCATTTATTTGCTGGTTATGTGCCTATGTGTATATGTATATGTGGTTATTGTAAATACCATAATGAGCTATGTTATAAAGCTTCAATATGTGGTATGTTGTTATGATGTTTTGATTTTGAGCATGTCCTCCATTGTAAATACTACAACGAGTTGTGTTATAAAGCTCCATGGGTAGTATGTTTTGTTTTCAGCAGTCATGTTGGTTATAGGTGTCATTAAACACTGAGGGTGGTGTTCCCCCAAGGGGGAGGATTCTAAAATAGCCCTGGTGAAAATTCCATGTAAAAATATATAAATACCACGGATGATGGGACATGTATTCCAAGCTAGATGGTGGGCAAGACATCCTAGGGGGTGTTCATTTGGTTATTTATGGCTAAGGAAATTAGCAAAAGCAATGGCGGAGGTATTAAAGAGGCAAAAATGTATTTTGGCACATTTATTTACGAAAATAATGGAAATTAGGAGAAAAGGAAGGTGAAAGGTCACATGTTGCATGTGAGGAGGAAATTGAAGGAAAATAATGGAAAATGAAGAAAATAGAGGCCTCATTAATAAAAAGGCTTCTGAGGGTCAGTGGGAAAGACTTGGTTTGTTTAGCTCTGTATCTCTCTCATTATTATCTCTCTCTCTCATACTCTTGTATACATAGAGTTTTCTTGGAGCAAGAAAGGAAAATAAGGCAAGAGGAAGCAAAGATCAAGCAGGGAAAGGCAGGATCAAGCAACTACAACAGGCTTCATTGTAGATATCAACTTGCATGTCTATTTTCCTTGCTATATATGGGATTGCAAGTGTTTCTTTTCTACCATGGAATTGGTTTTCTCAGGTGTGATAATATTTTTAGCCTAGCCTTTCCATTTCGAGATATATATGATGAGGTGGGTTCTCTCATGCATTTTGTAGGGATGGCCAGATTGGATTCGAAGTTGAGTCGGGTGGATCTCTGAATTAACAAACACATGGTGGTAGTGTTTCCTATACCAGGCTAATGATGGATGAAGCCACTAGCCTAGTAACTTATGAACTGAACTTTGGGTTGCGGTAAAGCCAGATTATGTGCCTTGGTGGGCCTAGGAATCCTTGCCGGTGAATGACGCGATATACGGTAAAGCCAAGAGGTGGATTTTCTCTCCATTGGGCCTAGTGATTCCATGATGGAATGCATGATAAATCTTGGAGAGTATGTCTCGGTGTAGGGCCCAGTGATCCATGGATCAGACTGCGAATACACGATAAAGCTTGAGAGACTAGGAGGCACTCAAATTCCTCACGGTGTAGGCAGAGAACTCCAGTAGCATCCACATTGATTGGTGTTTTTGATGTGTTCTATGAGTCCCACATTCATGCTTGGAATATGCCACGGGGGTGATTGGCTGAAGAGAGACTTGGCTCAACCAATCTATGGTCAAGTGGAACGTGGTAGTCCCATCACCTATTCGTTCATTGCATTTTTAAAGAACAATTCATTCCCTTGATTTTCATGTGAAAATGTATTGATGTATATATGGATTTTGATGATTTATATTCTTATTGTAAATCTGTTCCTATTATATTGTTTATATGCAAATTTACCCCGGAGGGTGTTACACATTCACATAGGTAAAGGTTTCATTTAACGGAACACTTTCCTTTTGACAATGGTTTTTCTCCTTCCTCTTTGTCTTTCCTTTCTCTACATTGTTGCTTCTAGTATCTTCATTCATGAGCTTCAATCTATCCTAGATTTCTTTTAGAGAAGTTAAATCAATGATTGCATCAATATCCTTATTATGAATATTGTTATACATAACACATTTTGCCTTAGCATTCCAATGTTGTTCTTGCAAAGAGGGAGAGTATTTGTAGTAACCATCACATACAAGATTCCATACACCAAGTCCATAAGCTTTTAGTTTTGTTTTAACCTTATCTCTTCATTCATGAAAATTTTCTGCACTCAGATAGGTACACTTTGATAGTCCATGACTTAACCAGACCTACTTCAAGTTGTTAGGCTTATACAGAAGGAACCCGCTCTGATACCAATTGATGTAAAATTGAATAAACTGGGGGGGTGATCAATTTAGTATATTCATGGACATTAAAATTATTTTCATTAATATCATTAGTTGAAACATTACATGATCAAATTAACAAATAATGACTAGTAGATTGAGTATGTGAACAACAAGTAATAAGAAAACCAAAACATCACACCAGTACATAATAACAACACATATTCACACCAAATATATGTGGACACCCATAAAGGGAGAAAACCACGATTTTATTATTGTTTTGATGCAAAGTCAAGCTCCCACTCATTATTACATCTGATTTTCTGTTGGATCCAACCTACATGAGGTTGCTACCTCAGTTTTCTACAAGTTGCAACATGCAAGGAAGCTCACTCCGATATGTTTTATGTAGGCTACAACCCATAGGAGGTTCCTACTTCAACCAACTCCAATTGGATATTTATCAAGCTACAATTTGAAAGGGGACTACAACCCCCTGATGCAAATAAGAAATAACAATGTGTTGGTTTACCTGGTCATAAATTCTAAATATATCCATCTTCATTTCTACATGTTCTTCCCTTCAATTCTACTTCACATAAGTTTCAAATGTGCCAGGTGACTAATGCATAATACATCAATAAGCTCTTCCACATTCTCCCACTCTCTAACCACATTATGCTTCCAAAAACAACATCTTTTATAAAGATAATTTGCTTGTTGTTTGTATTCCACATAAGAATATGAAGTGAACAGGCTTGACTCTTTTCCTTCCACTCATTCATTTCCAAATTCTTCATATTTTGAATATTATAAAATAAATAATTTCTCCACCACATATTATTTCAACCATATATAATGATTAGGTGCTTCAATATCAACATTAGGAAAAACAACATTATACCACTGCAACACATGCAAGCATTCTCCAATGTAAACACTATGCACACAACATATGAAAATAATGTAAGCACATGTGTGTGACATTCACTCTCTAAAGCCATATATATGTTCAAATCATCTTTTTTTCATGCCATTGCCTCAACCTTCTTGAGTCTTGTCTTTCTTTTCTGTCAAGGAATGTTGCATTTGCTTTCATGGAGTCTTGCCTTTGTAGCAAAATAATTCACTTAACAAGAAATTAGTGTCACCACAAATTATTCATTAAACAATCTCTACAACATTATCCAAGCATCAAGCCATCAACATGCCTTCAACGCAAGCATCAAGCCATCAACATGCAATAAACGCAAGCATCAAGCCATCAACATGCAATAAACGCAAGCATCAAGCCATCAACATGCAATAAACGCAAGCATCAAGCCATCAACATGCCAACATCAATGTTGTATCAAACCATCAATGTATTTGTTGCTCCTTTGTGCCTAGCTCCTACTTACCTTGCTGCTCCTTTGCTTGTTGTTTCTTGTGCTACTCCTTTGCATCAATGACAATATTTCCAACATATACTACTAACAACATCCTAAAATATTCCATGGAGGTTAAATTCCCACCTATCGACAATTATGAAAAATTAAATTAAAATTATGGAATTTCTATTCCAAAATAAACCAACTTATCAAACATAGTTAAAAAAATAAATAAATCAAATAAATTATAATATTAAAAAAATTAAATAGGTATCAAAATTTGTAATGTATATTTTTTTTATTCATTTAATATAAAACAATAATTAACAAGGCTACATAGTAGCTAGTACCTTCCGCTTAACTTAAATATAGATACATAAAGAATTTATCATAAAAATAAAACAACTAATAAAATATTGTATTGTGGAATGCCACCACAAAAAATTAAGAAATATGATTAACTAGTATTATTTACATTAACATAAGAAAGAATGAAAGAAAATTATTATAACATCCACAAGGCTAAAGATAGCTTATGGGATAGATTTCTTCTTCATCGGGTTGATGTATTCGACCATATTCCTATGAAACCTCACAATAAACACTCCCAACTTCTCGACAAATCCCTTGCTAAATAGATTATCCCAAGAGCTAGCTGCTAGAATATCTGCATAACTTTCCCTGTTGTCTTTGAAGGCCTCACATTCAAAATTAAATTCCTTTCTTTTTTCACTTTTCCGGAAGAACGAAAAATATATACTCTTTCCTCCCATAATTCTTTTGGCCTTTTCCAGCACCTTGTTTCACAATGGAGTTGATGAGAATTTGTCCTTAACTGAGCAATAAGTATTTTGGCTCTCCAAGAAATATTGCTTGTATGTATGCTTTTTATTGATGATTATGAGTGGGATTAAACACTTTAATATTGGTTTTTTCTTTCTCCCTAGCTCCTTATCCCAAGTACCCTTGTGGAACTTATCCATAACAAAATCTTTTATCTCTTTACTATTTATGAGACACATGTTCAAGCAAATACCTTGTTCACTAACCCATTTGTTATTTTGCTACATCCAATTCTTCTTTCTTTTGCACAATATGTCATTAAAGACAACCTCAATATTTTTTAAATACCTTATGACTCACAGGATAGAAATTGCTTCAATAGGAGCAACCCCTATTTCAGTTAACGAGATAGAGTAAAGAACTACACTTTTAATTTTGAATTTGTTTGTAATCAAACTCTTTTGAATTTTCTGAATTTGTTTCCACTGCATGTTAGATGTATTGCTGTCCCACACTTCACAACCATAGAGAATCACCATAAGCACTAGAAGCCCAAAAAGAATTTGAGTGGTTTTCAAGTCCCATAACTCTTCCTTTCTACACCTATTTTGAAAAGCATAAAATTATTTCCAACCCCCCAAAGTTCTTTTATTCTATAACCATGCCAGCTTAGATTTTTGTTCAAGTCAATTCTGAGGTATTTGTCATCCACAACTTCTTTCAAAATGTCACCTTCAAGGTAGAACTTATGTTGGTTATGTTTTTAATTTTTTAAAGAAAACCATTACTTTCGTTTTGCTAATATTGACTTGTGTCCCGACCCTTCTACAAAAATTCTTAAGGGATAGTAAGTGCTCTTGCAAACCAAGAGCAGATTTAGCGATCATAATAAGGTCATCTACATACAAAAGAAGCCTTATAAAAAACTTGCCAAAATGGATACGATCATTCCCTTGTGAATTTAGCCACTTGTCAAACTTGTCAATATATAAACCAAAAAGGGTAGGAGACAATGAGCAACCTTCTTGACCTAGATATCGCTTCTAAAACTTTCAGAAATGCTTGTTGAAGTTCTAATTTTGATTTTCACCTTTTCATATAGCATATGCAAAAATACTCTCAAATATAAACTCACTTTTAATATATTATTATTATTTTTTAATTAAACCCACATATAAACTCCACTTCCGTAAATCCAATATTGAATTTATCTTTTGTTTCTACATAATGATTAAATCAAATTTTAATTAGGAGAAACATTAACGTTAAATTAATTTTGTTAAATGTTAAATGTTAACCATTTATACTTGAAATCTAACCTTATTTAAATTAATATTCACACATTTAATTAATATTCATTTACTTTACATTTTCAACTACTTACTTTTCCAAATAAATTTTAGATACTTACATGTATCCAATTACATATCTTGAATATAAAATGGCTTCCATTATAATAAAACTAATGACTAAACTAAATCAATATGATATATATTTTTCCATCATTATAAAATATTGTAATCTTGCTCAAATTTAGAACAATCTTGCTGACAGAGAGTGCGGCGAAGTGTCTTTAGAACAACAGAGCAACACTGAATGGGTTCTTGCTATGAAGATCGATGGCCTGACGGTATTTACCTATAAACCGCAACAATGAAAAGTTGGCAGGAAGCAAGTAAAAATGCGCCGAATAGAAAGGGAACAAACAGTTGACAACCTTACAAATATTTGGTCGCCAACTACTGAACAAGATTGGAGATTGGAATTTAATGGAAGAAAGGGATGGTCTTTGTTCAAGAAAAAGCACCAGGAATATTACCAATGGTACGTGAAGTAGATGATAATAATTTGAGTAGTACTGTTGATATTAATTTTGAGCGCCCTATGAACTACATCAAGACAGCAGACGACCAAGTTACCAGGACTTTGACTTCTGATCGCGCTGTTTATGATATGGATTCTGATGATGAAGAATGGCTTCGCCAATTCAATAATAATATTGCAGATTGTGATGGCAAAGAAACTAATAAAATTACGCAAGATGTTCTTGAGGGAGTTCTGGATAGACTAGAGAAGGTTGCTTTCCTGAGGAAATGTGACAGTTTGACTGTAAATGACGCGGTTGAAGTTTGTTCTGGATTGGCAGAAGTGGAAGTTTTGACATTAATACATGTCCATTGGATGGAAAAGAGGAAGATCAAAGGCGTAGCATCGGTTCAGGAATAGCAGATGATGTTTATTTTTTGATGTTTTGTTTTACAATTATATTGCTTTATTCTGTTACTTAATCTCAATTATTTTTTGAAATGTTGGAAGAGTTGTAGTTAAGTAAAATATGATGTAGTGGTTTTTTTTTCTTTTCTTTAAAAAAACATTTGAATTGACCCCATAAAATAGAAAGTAAGTTAAATATAATAATAACAAACACTATTTGATCCCAGTATCCCTGTTATGCACTATATTTGTATAAGATTTTTGAGAAGAAAAATAATATATATAAGGGAAGAAAATGACTTCGTTTATTTTTATGTTTATGGTATCCATAAACATAAAGATAAATTTATAGCTAATCAAGTTAGCTCAAATAATGGAAATTTAGTATTGGAAAGCTTTTGTTAATTAATATAAGGTTTGTTCAAAATTCTATTTATTTATCAAATAAGATTTGTGGGCTGTTGCTTTACAATAAAAAAATATAGTTATTAATACTAATATAGTTATAAATATTAATGTTTTTAGAAAGAAAAGAGAAAAAAAATAAACTATTACATCATATTTTACTTAGCTACAACTCTTCCAACATTTCAAATATAATTGAAGGTAAGCGACTAAAGCAAAAATAATTGTAAAGTAACACACCAAAATATAAACATCTCCTGATATTCATGAACCAGTGCTGTGCCTTTGATCTTCCTCTTTTCCATCCAATGGGTATGTATTAATGTCAAAACTTCCACTTCTACCAATCCAGAAAAAACTTCAAGCGCATCATTTATAGTCAAACAGTCACATTTCCTTAGGAGAGCAACATTCTCTAGTCTATCCAAAACTCCCTCAAGAACATCTTGGGTAATTTTTTTAGTTTCTTTGCCATCACAATATGCAATATTATTATTGAATTGGCGAAGTCATTCTTCATCATCATAATCCATATCATAAACAACGAGATCAGAAGTCAAATCCCTCGTAACTTGATCGTCTACTGTCTTGATGTAGTTCATAGGGCGCTCAAAAAGAATATCAGCAGTACTAGTCAAATTATTATCATCTACTTCACATACCATTGGTACTGGAATGCTGCCTAAAGAAGCCAGCAAATTTCGATTGTAACATTCCTCGTGCTTTTTCTTGAATAGAGACCATCCCTTTCTTCCAGTAAATTCCAATCTCCAATCTTGTTCAGCAGTTGGCGACCAAATAATTGTAAGGTTGTCAATTGTTTGTTACCTTGCTATTTGGCACATTTTTACTTGCTTCTTGCCAACATTTCGTTGTTGTGGTTTATAGGTAAATACAGTCAGGTCTATTGGAAAGGTGGAGGAGACAAAACATGAATAATTCACACATAAACCACGACCTTTTGCTCTTATATTGATCACACAAAACATGATTCTTACAATGAACCTGGTGAAGGGTATTCAACCTTTTCCAACTAGCTACTTGGCTAAAATATCTTGATATGAAACCGCATGCAATCACACACTCAAAGTAGTCTATCACTTAAATCGAAATGACTCAACACTCAAACACTCAACCACTCAATCACTCAGCTTACTGACTCTCTATGTTTAGCGAACTCCTCATGCAGGAGTAATTATCTTATTTTAATAAAAGCCATCTATCTTCACATCAAGAACCCATTCAATTTTGCTCTGTTGTTCTAAGGACACTTCGTCGCACTCTCTGTGACTAGGGTTACCTCCATGAAGCAAAGTACATATCAAAAATAATTGAGAATATAATTCTACTATGTCAGATATCTTTGACTCATTTTCTCCAGAACATCGACCAGTTCTTGCGGGTGGATTTCTCGCAAACAAGAGTGTCTTGTGGGTGGATTTCTCATAGAGAGAAAAATTTGGATGGACAGAACGAACTGACCTCTATATAAATATATACTTGATATGTGTTTAATACCCATACAAATGGTATTATTCATAATCTTCCCAACAACGATACAAAGTTTTCGAATTGAATCGATACACCATGCTGTTTACCATACCAATTGAAACGACTAATCTTGGTGTCTTTTTGTGTCTGGGACATAGGGATATGTTGATGTGTAACTATGGTGGAATTGGTTGGAAAGATAAAATTGTTGGAGGTACTACACACCTACATGCGAACACTTAGTTAGAGCATGGAACTACATGCAAGATTCCTTTTGTATGATTTACCCCTGATTTGCTCATTCTTTAACTCCGCAACTGGCTAGTTCTTCAACATGATTTACTCTCTGATTTGCTCCTTCTTTAACTCTGCAACTGGCTAGTTCTTCTGCATGATTTACTCCATGATTTTCTCCTCCTTTCACTCTGCAACTGGCTAGTTATCTCCAGAACTTGCTGTAGGTGTTGAGTCCTCTCATTGATCACCACTATGCTGCATTACCTTGGGATATTCACCCAATAATGCTATATCATGTGTATTGTAACCTATTTTATAATGAATCATTCTTTTGTTCTTTCCATTTTCTTTTAGTGTTTTTGCTCTGCAAAACTGTGTGTTCAACCTTTACTAGCTATATTCAGCTGTGCAAGTTTTCTAACACATTTACAAAAAATACATTGAAAATTTATTCCAAACACCATGAAAGACTTCTCTGGCAAACTGAGATCAAGCCCCGTAGTTGTCGTCATATTAGATTCATTGCTCACTACGTCAATGATAGAATACTTATGCAACAATTTGGTTTGGGAATATATGTGTTCGATGCATCTTCTGAAACACCACAAATTATAAAATCTACAAAACTTAATGCAGTGCTGATGCCTTACTATTTGGAAACACTTGATCCACCCATGAGAGAAAGGTTCATGTTTGTGATTCATAGGGGTCTGTTAAGGTCACATTTGACGAGTACCAGATGTTTCTAGACCACAATTTTAAGTACTGCATTATCCCCACTGATAGAATTCCAGGTGATATTTTCATTACAAGTGGATAGCGTATTGTCATTTCTGTTTTCCTTCCAAATGACAATGGTAGTGATGAATGGATGGTAGGTGGTATTTTCATTATAGGTGGAAAACATATTTCTATTTCTGTTTGCCTTTCAAATGACAATGGCGGTGATGAATGGATGGCCAATGACAATGACTACGACGATCACGATGATGATATTGGGTCATATGATGATGACGATATTGCTTAGTATGATGATGATATTGGGCAGTATGACTATGATGACATTGGGCAGTATGACGATTACTATGATGACACTGGGCAGTATGACTATGATGACATTGGGCAGTATGACGATTACTATGATGACACTGGGCAGTATGACCATGATGATACTGCCCAATATAATATTAGGCAGTATGACAATGATGACGACAATGATGATACTGAAAAGCATGATGATGATAATGACGACGTTAATCATAGGATGATCAACGTGAACAACTAAATGAACAACTATTCATTTAGTTATGGGAGAATGGTAGGCAAGGATTACACCTAATGCTTCGAACGGTTCCAAGTTGAGAAAGTGGTTAATGAGATCTCCGATAACGGCGCTTACATACAATGAAAACACTGGCGAGATTTTAACTGGTAGTAAGAGAGGAATTTGTTGCTTATGATCCATGAAATTACCATTATACATCAACGATAGTTGTTCTGAGGATGATTATTGAACCCATCAAATTATGTATATTTTGAGGAAAACGAGAAACTATTATGTTCAACTATTATATTGGCCTATGCTTAAACCCTCCACCAATAATTCTCATAAATGGTGAAAAATAATGGTTTCTTCTTTGATATTTATGAATTGAATTACAAATTATTTTTGAAAAAATGAGATATATAGTAAAGAAGAAAAGAAAAATTTCTTAATGTTGTATGTATTTCTGCAATGGTCTTAATAGAGTGTGTTAAATTTTGTTTTGAAAAATAAACTAATTTTTTCAACAGTTAATTTAAAATTTAACTTCATTTTCATGAAAATTAATTTCAGTGTTATAACAGTTAACTTAAAACTTAATTTAATTTTTATGAAAATCAATTACAAGAAAATTAATTTTAGTGTTGTAATTAATTTTATTTAGATAAAAAAAAATTGGGGTTTGATGATGTTTTGATAATTGAGAGATTTGATAAAGTGGCATTTGTTGTAAATGCAAATCAATGGTGATCTTTATTGTTAATTGGCTTTTGCTCATTAATTTTAGATGAGGGGACTAGATTTTTTAATTACACCAAGATCTTGAAAAATCTCACTCTAATTCTATACTTCGCTTTCTAAGTTGATATCTTCAACACTTATACTAAAGAGTTAGTAACTATTGTTTAGATTTTGCAATAGAAGATATTATCTTTGAACAATAGTCATCAATATTCTCTCATCCATTTACTTTACAAAATTAGCATATGAAAGTGAATTGTTTTTGTTTTTCAGGTAAGAAAGACCAAAATAAATGAATTTAGTAATTTTTTTTTTTTTTTTTGCCTAATCCCATTTTTTCCTTAGAGGCTTCTAATAAATTTCTTATACCTAGTACTATCAACCAATTCCCTATTTTCAAATATTGAAAGTTTCAAATTCAGTTCCATGGCCATAAAAGAATGTTTACAATCTTCCATACCAAATTTCTTCAACAATTCAAGCACATTCATAGTGTGATTAAGGAAAATTTGATTAATATAACTAATTACTTCAGCTCCAAGATAACAATGAAGTGACACCCATGCTAGCATATTGAAGCCAACCCAAAGTTCTTCCATAACCACTTTGATGCAAAGTTCATTATTTCTTGTCATGAGTTTTATTAAAAAATATAATGCATACTTTGATTCATTCAAGACATTATGAAGTTTTTGTTATAACTTTTTTCTAAGCGTTTCTAGAAAATGAAGTTTTGAATAAATTGAGTGGAAATAGTGACGTACAAGTGAATAAAATTTCAAGTCCTAATTTGCTATGAAGCTATGGTTTGTGACTAATTGTCAAATCACTCTCAAGCTAGCCATCCCATCCAATGTATGCAAGATCCACTAGTGGATCCGAGGTCCCAGCTACTTTAAGGCCAAAAACAAATTGTACCTAGAAAACATATAAAAACAAAAAAAAACAAAAAAAAAATATACCTAGAAAGCATATAAAAACAAAAAAAAACAAAAATAAAATAAACTACACATTTTCACATTATGTGAGATCACATTCTATTACCGAAATAGTTAATCAAACATTACCTATATAGAAATTCACAAATCAATCTTAGACGTAAGATCAGACCCTATTACCCAAATAATTAATCATTCTCACATTATGTGAGATCACATTCTATTACCGAAATAGTTAATCAAACATTACATATATAAAAATTCACAAATCAATCTTAGACGTAAGATCAGACCCTATTTGGGTAACATTACATATATAAAAATTCACAAATCAATCTTAGACGTAAGATCAGACCCTATTACCCAAATAATTAATCAGACATCACATATCACATATATAGAAAAAGACCAAGGTTAAACATTCTAGATCATAAAAATCTAATATACCAAAAATAAACAATAACCCATGTAATAAAAAACCAACTCATAACTAACTAAAAAGTCAATAAACTAAGAGTATAACTCATCGACCAAACAAATCACAATCGTAAACACTCGATTATTCTAACATAAAAATCAAAGTCACCTGCTTATCATGCACCTTCCAATCGCAGTCTGCGCATTTTCTCATCAAACCTAATGGGAAGCATAACCATTACAGTCTGCGCATTCTTCTCATCAGATACACGTACACCTATTATCGTGTTTCAATAACAATAATAAAGTAATTGAGCTTGGTTAGAGTAGATTCCCACAATGTTATATTTTATAGATATCTTTCGAATTGTCGATGAATTCAATGCTCTGCATCTTCAACTAACCGGCGATGAACTCTGCGTTTGCTTATTGTATTATGCTTTGAGTAACATTGACAGCTGCATTGTCATCTGACAAAAGAACTTGTTATGAGTTCGCAGATGACTCTAACGCTGCCCAATCTCGAGTGGGTTGTAGACTGATCATGAATATCACATCATATTTGGATACAACCTCACATTGAAATTTTCCTTTTGAAAAGTTTTATGCACTTGAAATACGCTGTACTTCTCATGCTGCAGGCATGCTCAGTATTGAGGATGTTCATGTAAGTATAATTTTATTTTAAATTAAATTATATTTATATATATATATATATATATATATATATATATATATAAACAATATTTTTAATTATAAAGATTTAGATTATTTTATTATGGAGATTTTTAATTTGCTAAAGGAGATTTTTAATTAGCCAAAGGTTTTTTATTTCAAATTAAGGTGGATAGAGATATTTTGACTTTTTATATTTTTTAATTGACATCCTAGATTGATTTTCAAGGGAATATGCTCTGTATATGCATGCTTATCTACAATTGTTAGGTTGCATAGGCTTTTAATAAATTTAAAAAAACTATATTCCTACCACGTGGCTCCCCCCACCAATTTCCTATCGATTTTCAAAGCATACTTAAATTTAGAAAAATTGTCTTATATCTTGGTTTTAAAGGATAGAAACTCTTCAACGCTCCTCTTTTTTTATCATGGCCTCAGATTCTTAATGGTTAAGTAAAATCAAAGTTAATAATAATAATTTTGTTGCAATAGTTAATAATAATATTTTTGTTACAATGGGTTTTTTTGTTATATATTTATGAAATCTTGGGCTATATCAACCACATTAATATTTTTAAAGTTAATAATAATATTTTTGTTGCAATATGTTTTTTAGTTATATATTTATGAAGTCTTTGGCTATCTCAATGACATTAATATTGAAGCAAAGCCTTTTGGTAGAAATCACATAGGAGAAATTTTTGGCCGACGCGTTTTGAACCAACAAGTGTGGTTCATCTTCACGACTAGATGAAGAGGCAGACCATGGCAAAGACTCTCTATATAAGCCTTTTTCATGGTCTGCATCTTCATTTGGTCCTGATGATGAACCACACTTGTTGATTTGAAACGCGTCGACCAAAAATTTCTCTTATGTGATTTCTACCGAAAGACTTTGCTTAATTCATTATTTATGACAGAAGCTTGAATATAGAGGCATTAATATTTTTAATGTGGTTGTGTTAGTTTATAAATAGACTATCATAACTCACTTCATATGACAGTTGTTCATGTTAAGGCATGCAATTCCCACTTGCATCAATGTGTGTTAATTCTAGGAAATTTTTTAGGCCTAGTTGATTGGTTGTATAATTCCCTCCAACTAGTAGTCCTATATTGGTGTGTGGTTGAGATACTCTCTCAATTAATTGATTATGTGTGAAAGTTAGTTATTGTATATTTATAAGTCACTCTCCATATTTATATGGGTGTAGTCTAACTTATAGACAAGATGACATTTCTCACGACAATTTTTTTGATTAGTTTTAATCAAAATTTGACAAATATTTTTAAAAACTTGAGTTTAAATTGTTTAATATGCATAATTCGAGTGCTCCATGGTTTTCGAAGGTTCTAAATCCATTTATACATTCAAAGATGTATTTTAAATAACCAAAAATATTGAAATTGTATTGTCTGATTTTGGTGAATTATGATGAAATAGGTTCTCTTATATAAGTTAGACTATGCCATTTATATATACCATCATTTGACCAATGTGAACTATATTATGTATGTTTTGTAAACTCATTTGACCAATGTGAACTATATTGCGTTTTTTCTGTAACTTTGTGTTGGTATCAAAGCCTAACCTTGACCTACCCCATCATTGGAGGTCCCAAGGGCATATGAAACAAAGTCTTGTGTGTTGATTTTTTTTGTTTTTCCATCATTTAAATGCACTTATTAGTAATTTTATTTAACTACTAACATAGGCTGGTCGGTAGGAGCCATCACTATATGAACACCCATTGTAGCTTGAGGTTTATTGTGTAGTAGTTGGATTTAGAGTAGAGGTTATTTCAATGATTGAAAAAGGAACATGTCTTGGCAAAGAACTATAAAGAGGTCCTAGAAACAAAGGCTCTTATTGTGAGAGTTGTGTTCTTAGTTGACAAGAAATTGAAACCAATTAATGTGGTCCATTATCAGAACGAAGATAAAAAATCTGATCTACCTAAGTTTTAATAATAAAGATACATAATGTTCAAAATATGAACATAAAAAATAATCATTAATATTTTATAAAATTAAATATTAATCACAATAAACTAATAAATTATTTAATAACCAAATAAGTAATAATATAATATGTTATAAAATAATATTTAAAATTTAACATTTTATAATGTATAACTAATTATTAAAAATATATATTTAATAAAGTATATTAATGAATTAAGAATACTAATGGTTCCTCACAAATTTTAATATACAATAAACACTATACCACCTAACTAACTAATTAATATATATATATATAAAATAAATTTTAATATTTAATATATTTTTATCTTATGCCAATATAATATCTATTTAAAAAACATATTTAGGTTTATTATTTATTGTATTATAAATAATATTTTATAAACTATATTTATGTAATATTATTTATTAAAAATATATCTTAATATTTTTATTTAAATCTATGTTTACAAATCATTATGAAAACGAACATATCTAATGGTTATATACTTTTATATCCACTATTCATAAAGATATATTATAATGCTTAATATATTTTATAGTTCCATATAATATGCATATAGTTATGAATTATGACTTCTATATATATTAAAAGTATTAATTAAAAGTATATTTTATATCATAGGAAATTTCATATATTTTTATATTTATTAGATATTAAAGAATAATGTTTTTTAAATATTAAAATATTTTAAAATTATGAATTATATTTTATAGGATTTAAGTAGATGATTAAAAAGGGGAAAACTAAAGTTTATCATGAAGGAGGGGAGGGAATCTAATTGCTAAATTTTCAACCATTGTCCATGTTGATATTATTCACCTTTTGCTCATTTTCGATGGTCTCTCTCAACCCCCTATGATGGAAGTGATCAATCTTAGCAATGACCTAGGAATCCTTAGTACAAATGTGGTGTTTGGGTTTCTTAGCATTATCAGCTAGAGATGAGGAGCATGAACGATTATGCTTAATGTCGGTTGTGTGCTCCTAAATTCTTTGATTGATGGAGTGGCCAATCTCCCCAATGTAGAGGGTCTAATAGGATCAAGGGATTAAGTAAATACCTTTCATGTTTTTAATGTCCACTGGGCCTTTGATGGATCTAAGGGACATCTAGTTGGTGTTAAGTATCTTGAAGGTGGTGAAGACCTTATGCTTCTTCAAAATAAGAGCAATCTTGTTAGTGGTCTTACGGATGAAGGAAAGTTGAAAAATGGTAACCTAGTCCTTGGGTTCACTTTTAATTGTAGGTCCTTTACTAGGTTTTTAAAAATATATGAGAACTTGGTGTTTTCTATAGTCATTATTTAAAAAAAAAATTAGGAGATGGATTTTCTCATTATCCAAGTGACTCTCATCAGAAATAATCAAACCATGGATAGCGAGTGTGTTAAGAACTCAAAATATTTGCACCAAATAATGAAAGGAACAGACAAGAAGATATTTTTTCCAGTGAGTCATTTTATGAAAAACCTGGTGTAGCGTGGAAGCATCTCCCATCCTAGATATAATAACATCAAGGAAAGGAAAGATACCATATACCTCAACTTCCTTTGTGAATTTAATGGAATCAGATTGAGAATTAATATGTTGAAAAAACAAGTCTAACATGTACTAACCATTGGGTGAAATGACATAGGTATTATCGACAAATCTCTTCCAAATATTAGGGTGAAATTGATGAAAATCCAAAGCCTTGGTTTCAAAATCTTCCATGAACAAGTTAGAAACAATAGGGGAGAGTGGATAACCGATGGGAAATCCCCAACTTTGCTCATAGAATTTATCTTGGAAGATGAAAAAGGTAGAGATAGGTAGATACCAACCATTTTGGAAGCATCAAAATTAATAATGTGATTGATATATTTTAAAGAGAGACAATGTTAAAGCTCATGAAAGTATCCCTAGGATCTATCTTAATATGTTTTAGTTCATTCACAATGGATGAAAAGTCCTTAATGTAGTACTCCACGAGGCCAACAAGGGTCTTGAGTTTCTGGGCTAAGCATTTAGCGAGAAGATAAGTGGGCCCACCTATTTTATTGAAAATGGGTCTTAGTGGGGGCCCATACTTATGTATCTTGGGAAACCCATAGATCCTTGGTGTGAGTGGGTTTCTCTCAATAATGTTTTTTCTAAGGGGTTCAAGGGTACTACTAGATCTAATAGCACAAGAGACCTCTTTCAAGATTTTTTTAATAGGATTCTTATTGAGATTTTTTTTACTACTACTACTAGAGAGGTGATCTATCCCTTTTCTCATATATTCAACTTTATATAATATTACAACAAACCCACCTTTAACATCTTTTATAAAAACGCCGTTTGATTTATCATTTAAGGATTTAAGGGTTAAGAACTTAGGTTTGCTGATGTTACTCTTGGGAGGTCCAGATGTCCTAAGAACAACAACACAATCCTATCTGATAACCTCCTTAATGTTTTTAGGTAGGTCTTTAATCCCATATTCTATGTTACAACAACATTTTCAATGGGGATTTTTCTTGTAGCTAAGGAAAAATTTAACCCTGTTTCCAAGATGTGAAAAATTAGAGGTTTGAAATTTGTACTCAATAAATTGACAAATTTTTTTATTTAAAAGGTGAGATATAACATTATAATTAAGAGGGTTGAGGAACATTATAACATTGAGTATTTCATTTTCTAGGGAATTTTTTGAGGACCATACATAAAAAAAACAAGAATTAAAAGAAGATATGGGTTCTTGTAACATATTTGATGACCTAGAATGATAGGGCTTCTTAGTGTCAATAATTTTTTTTTCTTCAATATCCTCTCCTGTCTCCTTTTAGATAGCGTTTAATATAGGTATTGAGGCACAATATTATATAGAATGATACTTCTCACATATGTTGCATCTATTAAGTGGATATTCCCTTAGAGGAAGTTTCTTCATGCACCTAGAGTATAATATAGCCAGAACATTCTCTACTTCCATGTATTTTTGCTTTGCATGAAACACACCAAACTGAGAGGACATCAAGCTCAAAATGTCAGCTTTAAAATTCTCCACAAAGTTTCTAATTTATTCTCATGTTTTCCCATTATTGGTTGACTTTAGAATCATATTAGAAGTATCATATGTCATGGCCCTGTTTCTCATTGATCCGCTGGAACTACTTTGAAAAAGTTGAGCAATTTGATCATAACATTCCTCGGATATATCTCCTTTCCCTAAGAGATTTAGAATATCATGGAAATCATCTTGCATTCCTCTAATAACAATTGTTTTAACTATTTCCTTATCCAGATTACTATGCTGAGATCTTTGCAAATTATACTGAGGGTGCTCAACATACTCTTCTAAGTTTTCATCCAGTGTCTGAGTGATCCTAAATAGTTCATCTCTCTAATGTCTAGAATGATAGTAGTCCTAATAATTCTGTCTAAAGGTCTTTTTCATCCCATCCAAGGAGGTAATGAATGCTCCACCAATTCTCGTAAACCAAGTCCAACTCCCTTTAGTGTAGCTAGAAATAATTTTAGTTTTTGTTAATTGGTGGTGTAATCATAACTCCTACAGAAGATGTCAAATTCAAAAAATAAATGTATCTGAATCTTCTATAATTGTACCCTAAAATATAGGAAGTGCAAATAAATGGATTTTCTCCATTGGGTCATGTCCTTGGAGATTTCTAATAGGAAACTAAAAGTTGGTAACCACAGTACCTCGATTCTACCTAAGAGCTTGAGAATTTGGTATAGTTGTTACAACTGGCCCCCCTAGTAGAGGAGATTTCTCTGTTCTTGTTGATGGGGGTTTCTTAAGCTATTCAAACTATTTAGGTTTCTCAAATTGTTCATTGTCCATGTGGTCCTGATGATTTATTAACACCTTCTATAACAATATTCTCATAAGGTTGTTTCACAACACAATAGTGTCCATAGATTTCCATGAGCATGCTATGATCGGTATGATGTGTTGAGGCAGGTATATGCCTTGGTTTTTATATCTTCCGATGTGAGGAAGCCTTGCCAAGGGATGGACTGCCTAGGATGGGGGTGCCAACAAAAAATGGAAGGTGAGTGACTACACAAAAGGGATTGACTGGATTGCCCGAGGGACTGTGTAGTAGAGAAGGGAAGGCCAAGGATGGATTTGTTTGGGTCATTAGCATTTCCAGATGGAATCTAATGCACATTGGAAGTGCATCCTGGAACAATGAGCTGGTAATTGTTCACTGAGAGGACAAGTGACGCGAGGTTATAGCACTGGACATTGGATGCAGATTTGACTTGGTAGTGGTTTCTGGAATTCTTAGGAAGGAGGTGAATCTTGGTATTCCTTTGAGGGTGGAGGTGTGCACCTCTCGATTCCCTTGTTGTGAATGCAAAAATTATAATATTCATTTATTTGCTGGTTATGTGCCTATGTGTATATGTATATGTGGTTATTTTAAATACCATAATGAGATGTGTTATAAAGCTTCAGTATGTGGTATGTTGTCATGATGTTTTGATTTTGAGCAAGTTCTTCATTGTAAATACTGCAACGAGTTGTGTTATAAAGCTCCATGGGTAGTATGTTTTATTTTCAACAATCATGTTGGTTATAGTGGACATTGAGCACCAAGGGTGGTGTTCCCCCAAGGGGGAGGCTTCTTTAACAACACTAGTGAAAATTCCACGTCAAAATATATAAATACCATGGATGATGGGACATGTATTCCAAGCTAGATGGTTGGCAAGACATCCTGGGGGGTGTTCATTTGGTTGTTTATGGCTAAGGAAATTTACAAAGGTAATGACGAAGGCATTAAAGAGGAAAAAATGTATTTTGTAACATTTATTTATGAAAATAATGGAAATTAGGAGAAAAAGAAGGTGAAAGGTCACATGTTGCATGTGAGGAGGAAATTGAAGGAAAATAATGGAAAATGAAGAAAATAGAGGCCTCATTAATAAAAAGGCTTATGAGGATCAGTGGGCAAGACTTGGTCAGTTTAGCTTTGGAGCTCTCTCATTATTCTCTGTCTCTCTCATAATCTTGTATACCTAGAGTTTTCTTGGAGAAAGAAAGGCAAAGAAGGAAAGAGGAAGCAATAATCAAGCAGGGAAAGGTAGGATCAAGCAACTACAACAGGCTTCATTGCAGATATCAACTTGCATGTGTATTTTCCTTGCTATATTTGGTATGCATGGGATTGCAAGTGTTTCTTTTCTACCACAGAACGTGTTTTTCTAGGTGTGACAATATTTTCAACCTAGCCTTGCCATTTCTAGATAGCTCTGATGAGATGGGTCCTCTCATGCATTTTGTGGGGATGGCCGGATTGGATTCGAAGTTGATTGGGGTGGATCTATGAATTGAAAAACACATGGTGGTAGTGGTCCATGAACCTGACTGAGGATGCATGAAGCCATTGGCCTAGTAACCCCTGAACCGAACTGTGGGTTACGGTAAAGCTAGATTGTGTGCCTCGATGGCTAGGAGTCCTTGCCGGTGAATGGGGGGATACATGGTAAAGCCAAGAGATACATAACACGTAGTACTATAGTTTATGATATATGCATTGAATAATTCACTATATTAGTTTGCATGCAAAGTGTTTGATGAAATGCTTAAATGGTTCAATTATTAATTGCATACAAACTGTTTGATAAAATGCCCCAATGAGTATGTTTTTTGTGGCGGGGTTTAGTATTGATGTGTAATAGTATTTTTTTGGTTGACATATGCTTAGTTTTATACAAATAGTTTCTATATTAGTTTGCGTGTAAAGTGTTTGAAGAAATAGTTACATGAAAATGTAATAGTATAGTAGTTGCTTGAATAAAATGTGAAGTATGGTAGTTGTTTTAAGATAATGTTATTCTTTTTGGATGGGATAGTATTGTAGTATGATAATATGGATGTAGCTGATCTATGCCTATTTTCATGCAAGGAATTTGAGAGGTTTCATGGAAGGAACTTGAAAAGTTTCATGTAAGGAAATGGAAAAGTGGCATGTTTTTAGTTATTATGTTACAAGTGGAATAAGTGCAATGTTTTGACTTAATCTCATACAAAATCTATGAAAAATAAAAACCATTTTTTTTTCAAGTGTGGTTAAATTTAGTAGATCTTGTGAGATCCCATTTCCATAATTGGACATTGGAGATCGGGCCATTATAGTTTCTTCCTCCTTCTACCCTAGTGTAGACCATGGATAGTAAGGGGGTATGCTTATAAGTTGTTAGTATTGGTGAAAGTTGATTTCAAATTAATAGACACGATGTCTTGATTTTGGAACATGTGATTTACCGTGTATGAATTACATGTCACTTACATGTTGATTTCATGATACCTACTTACATCCTTGTATGTTAGGTTACATTTTTGAATATTTTTATTATTAGCATCAGTATTGTAGGTTGATTACAAGAACTAATTGATTATGTTCGACTACATGTGGTTACGCATATTGGTGGTTGGTTTGACATTGCTTATGCATACTGTTGATTTCATGTGGCAATGTGAACAATGGAATAATGGTTGTTGTCATGCATGAGGTCATGGTTTGTGTAGTTGATATGGTCATGCATTGATGACTGGACTCTAGCTAGAAATGTGTGTGTATGGTTTTTCACTCATGTGTTATATGTTTATATGCAGTTGTTATGCATGTAGGGTATTGGTTATAGTTTGAATAGTAGGTCAAACATGCCTTGTGAATTCATTGTATGCAATTTAGGTCATCATGGTGCTATTGGTATGTTATGATGCTAATTTGCTGAATGAGGTAAAGCAAGAGATGCAGATCATCAAGTGAAGTTGCAACACTGGACCTCGAGGCGAGCAGATGTCGTCATACATGTTTGTGTGTTTGGCATGCATGTATGTAGGTTAAGGATTGTTATATGCATTAGGGTTATATACATTAGGTTATGTACACACCTTTTGATGTTATGGTTACATTCATGATAGATGTTAGTTGATCAGTGTAGTTATATGCACATGAGTAAGATAGTCAAGAATGATAGTAACCTGTAGTTGTATGCATTTCTATTGTTGTTTTATATTAGGTAACCTGATGATTAGGTTATATGTTGTTGATGAACATTATATATAGATTATTATTGTTATATCTATTAAATTGATGATTAGGGTTGCTTCATTGAGATCTTGATGTCGTAATTTGGATTGGTAATATGCGTGATGGTTATTTTCATTTCATTGAAGATATTGATGTTATATGTATTGTGCTAACCTGGTTTGGCCTATGTAGATGATTATGGTTGCAATATTCAGGTATGAGCCGACATGTTTGTGATATGGTGTCATACTAATCTATATTTATTATACATATGTGATTGTTATGCATGAACAAGAAATGCTTATGAGCTTATGACGTGAACATGTTAGTTTGTTACTGTTAGGGATATCATGATTTATGTTTGAGTTGATATGTTGTGAAGTTGTATAATGCTAACCTGGCTTTACTATTTAGACAAGATAGCCTCCCACGATATATATTAAGGTATGAGTTTTCTTATGTTGTATATTTGGTGCTTGGTTGTTTCATTATGAAGTGTATTTGGTGTTTGCGTGTTGGTGCCTAGTTGATTTCTTTAACATGGTGCAATTGAAAGTGGTTGAATGATTGATGTATTGGTTAATATGAGTACGTGTTCAAATGATTTTGTTTTAAGATGATTGTACGAACATGTATGTGTTGATACAATTTATATGTACTTGAATGTAGTTAATAATTGTAGCATTATGTCTAATGACTATCGATTATGACATGATTTTTTTATAAAAGTTGATTTCAAATTGATAAATATGATTGCCTTGATATTTGGAACATGTGGTTGACATGTGTGAGCATGATGGAGGGAGTTGCATGGCAAGAGAGGTTGCCATGAAATCTTGAAGAAGGCTCAGGTTGAGATTTCCATGGGAAGCATGGGGATTGAGTCATGCTGTTTGTTGTTAGTCTTGTGCTTTTGGTCTTTTATGAATTGGTGAGCTTGATTTGCGGCTTTGTTTATGTCTAGTGTATGGCCATACCACTTTGTTTGTGGTGTCACGTTGTTATTGGTTTTATGGTCTTCTTCTTGTTTGTCTCTTATCTTTTCTTTTATGTTATGAGTCTTGGGAATTGGTTGGGAAAGAGGAAAGTTGATGGAAATGGAGAGAGATGTGTGGTACCCAACCGATAATATAAGACCCATATGAAGCTCTGTGCATGATTCAACGCAGCGAAAGGTAAGACTATGATAGTTGGTTGGACTGGTTGGGTGCATATTGGTAAATGGACAGTAGCAGTGTAGACACAAAAAATGTAACCAAAAGAGGTAAAGTAAATGGATTAGATGTGTCATGTACTTTGGCTATGTTGGGAACTATTGCTCTCAAATTATGCTTGTGCATAAATAAGGAAGTTCTCTTAACTTGGACCTTATGTTATCTGGTAATTATGTTATGATCATGATTTTGGGATGTTTATATATGTATACAAAATATATATGTATGGATGTCGTTGTCTAGCACGACCATGATTGTTTTATGCTAATGATTATCTATGAATGTACGTATGTATTGGTGTCATTGTTTTACAAGGTCTCTAGGGATCATTATGTGGAAGAATGATTGCTTATGCGGGCGAATGACATGAAGATGTTCGTGGTCTTATGAGGAATCAATTGGGAAGAGTAGTCATGACAAATATACGAGGTCAGTATCATGTGGATATGAATTGATATTATATACTTGTATTATGCTTATGTTTATGTTATGACAGGTAATGTTGAAGGATACATCAGCGAAGTGAAAGTAGTGTGGTTTGCAACATGCTAGGGTAAGCATGGATAAGACACGGGAAGCAAGGTTTCTTGGCATGGACAAAATGGTTTTGGATGTGTGGTACTACTATTGTGCATATATTGTATATGTTGTACATGTTTCATATATGATGTGTGCGCATGCAATGTTATGTATACATAACATGTGTACATGTTATTTATGCAATGTTATGTGCAGTATGGTACAAATAGGGTTGTGCTAATATTGCATATGGGGTGTTGTATACATATTGTACTGTCTTCATTATGTATATGCGGCGTGTGTGAATATGGTGCTATGTACATGTTGTATGTGCAATGTTGTGTACATATGATGCTATGTACATGTTGGATATGAAGTGTTATGTACAAATGGTGTTACGTGCATGTGGTACATTAGTACTAGGTACATATGATGTGGTCTTCATGATTGTACAAGTGATGTCATGTGCATGTGGTGCTATGTACACATTGTACATGTGGCATCGTGTGCATGTGGTGCTATGTATATGTCATGCATATGACACTATGTAGATGTGGTGTCGCGTACATGTGGTGCGTGTGGTACTGTGTACATGTGGTATTGTGTACGCATTGTATAGTGGTGTAGTGTACATGTGGCGTTGTGGACATGTTGTGCAGGGGGTGACATGTACATGTGATGTTGTGCACACACTGTGCAGGTGGTGCAGTGTATCAGTGGTACTTTGTACATGTTGTAAATATGGTACTGGTGTACGTGTTTTATTGTGTGCATGTCATCGATGTTGTGTTATGAGCATGCTGTATTATGCATGTTCATCATGTAGTCATGGTATTGTGGTGTGCGTACTCGTTGTGTTGTACTCTATGTAGTTACATGTACTGGGTGGTATTACACATCGGGTATAGATGATGCACTGTGCTGTACAATGGCTGTAGGTGTATGAGTTGTACGTTAGGTGTAGATGCATGTATTGCATGGTGTTGTGTGTCAAGTGTGGCTGTATGTGTGTGATGCACACTATGTGCTTATGCACTTGGTTGAGGAGAAGGCACTGGGTGTTTGTCGGGTGTAGAAACTGAGCCAGAGTACGTATGGAATAAAGACAAATGTAGAAGCTAAGGATTGATAAAAGGATAAGTATCAACATTTTATTTCAGTTTTATTATGCATTTGATTTATGACTATGGTATATGATGATTATATCTGATCTATGATTTTGGTTGATTTATGATTTTGATCTATGATGGTTGTGTTTGAGCTAACCTGATGTGATATCTTTATTTGGTCAAATATGCTAGTTTGACTTGTGACAGGAAGTGAACAAGATTGTAAATGTACCTTATTAACAAGCTACCAATGAGGTATGATGTGAATTTATTTCAATTTATTTTAAATCTAATGGAAGTTATGTGCTTGGTACATGAATGCATGAAATGCTCAGTTGGGTGGTTGAAGTTGGTTGCAAGAATTAGAAACAACAACAAAGGAATTGAAACATGCAATAGTATGCTGGTAAAGCACTTCAGGAGTAGGGCCATTGTGGGACACTGGTACCCAATAGTGTCCATAGATTTCCATGAGAATGTTATGACCGGTATGATGTGTTGAGGTAGGTATATGCCTTGGGTTTTGTATCCTCTGATGCGATGAAGCCTTGCCAACGGATGGAATGCCTGGGATGTGCGTGCCAATAGAACTTGGAAGGTGAGTGACTGCACAAAAGGGATTGACTGGATTGCCCAAGGGATTGTGTAGCAGAGAAGGGAAGGCCAGGGATGATTTTGTTTTGGTCATTAACATTGCTAGATGGAATCAAATGCACATTGGGAGAGCACATTGGAACAATGAGCTGGTAAATATTAACTAAAAGGACAAGTGGTGCGAGATTATAGCACTAGACATTGGATGTAGATTTTACTTGGCAGTGGTTTCTAGACTTCTTGTGAAGGAGGTGGATCTTGGTATTACTTTGAGGGTGGAGGTGTAAGCCTCTCGATTCCCTTGTTGTGAATCAAAAAATCATATTGATTTATTTGTTAGTTATGTGCCTATGTGTATATGTATATGTGGTTATTATAAATACCGTAATGAGATGTGTTATAAAGCTTCAGTATGCAGTATATTGTCATGATGTTTTGATTTTGACCATGTCCTTTATTATAAATACTGCAACAAGCTATGTTATAAAGCATCGTGGGCAATATTTTTTATTTTCAACAGTCATGATGGTAATAGGTGTCATTGGACACCGAGGGCAGTGTTTCCCCAAGGGAAAGGATTCTGTAACAGCCCTAGTGAAAATTCCATGTAAAAATATATAAATACCACAGATGATGGGACACATATTCCAAGCTGGATAGTAGACAAGACATCCTAGGGGGTGTTCATTTGGTTGCTTATGGCTAAGGAAATTGCTAAAGGCAATGGAGAAGGCATTAAAGAGGCAAAAAGGTATTTTGGCACATTTATTTATGAAAATAATGAAAATTAGGAGAAAATGAAGGTGAAAGGTCACATGTTGCATGTGAGGAGTAAATTGAATGAAAATAATGGAAAATTAAGAAAATAGAGGCCTCATTAATAAAAATTCTTATGAGGATTAGTGGGCAAGACTTGGTCAGTTTAGATTTGGATCTCTCTCATTATTCTCTCTCTATCTCTCTCATACTCTTGTATACTTAGATTTTTCTTGGAGAAAGAAAGGCAAAGAAGGCAAGAGGAAGCAAATATCAAGGATGGAAAGGCAAGATCAAGCAACTATAACAAGCTTGATTACATATATCAACTTGCATGTGTATTTTCCTTGTTATATTTGGCATGCATGGGATTGCAAGTGTTTATTTTCTACCATGGAATGGGTTTTTTCAGGTGTGATAGTATTTTTAGCCTAGCCTTTCCATTTCCACATAGCTTTGATGAGATGGGTTCTCTTAGGCATTTTGTGGGAATGACTGGATTGGATTGGAAGTTGTGTGGGGTAGATATATGAATTGATAAACACATGGTGGTAGTGGTCCCTGAACCAGACTCAGGATGCATGAAGCCACTGGCCCAGTAACCTTTGAAACAAACTATGGGTTTCGGTAAAGCCATATTGTGTGCCTCGGTGTGCCTAGGAATCCTTGTAGGTGAATGTCAGGATATACGAGAAACCCAAGAGGTGGATTTTCTCTCCGTTGGGCCTAGTGATTCTAGGATGGAATGCATGATAAAGCCTGGAGAGTTTGTCTTGGTGTAGGGCCTAGTGATCTTTGGATCATACTGCCGATGCACGGTAAAGCCTAAGAGACTAGGAGGCACTAAAATTCCTCACGGTGTAGGTGAATAACTCCAGTGGCATCCACATTGATCGGTTTTTTTGATGTGTTCTATGAGTCTCACATTCATGCTTGGAATATGCCACGAGGGTGATTGGTTGAAGAGAGACTTGGCTCATCCAATCTATGGTCGGGTGGAACGTGGTAGTCCCATCACCTGTTGGTTCATTGCATTTTTAATGAAAAATTCATTCCCTTAATTTTCATGTGAAAATGTACTGATGTATATATGGATTTTGATGATTGATATGCTTATTGTAAATTTGTTCCTATTATGTTGTTTATATGCAAATTTACCCTGGAGGGTGTTACACATTCACATGGGTAAAAGTTTCATTTAACTGAACACTTTCTTTTTGACAAGGGTTTTTCTCCTTCTTCCTTCTCTTTCGCTTCTCTACATTGTTGCTGCTAGTATCTTCATCCATGAACTTCAATCTACCCTAGATTTCTTTCAGAGAAGTTAAATCAATTATTATATCAATATCCTTATTATGAATATTGTTATACATAACACTTTTTTCCTTAGCATTCCAATGTTGTTCTTGCAAAGAGGGAGAGTCATTGGAGTAACCATCACATAAAAGCTTCCATGCACCAAGTCCATAAGATTTTAGTTTTGCTTTAAGCTTGTCTCTCCATTCATGAATGTTTTCTGCACTCAGCATAGGTACACTTTGATATTTCATGACTCAACCAGAACCACCTTCAAGCTGTTAGGCTTATACAAAGGGAACCCACTCTGATACCAATTGATGAAAACTTGAATAAACTGAGAGGTGGGGGGGGGGGGGATTGATTTAGTATATTCATGGAAATTAAAATTATTTTCATTAATATCATTAACCAAAACATTACATGAGCAACTTAACAAATAATGACTAGTAGATTAAGTATGTGAACAAGAAGTAATAAGAAAACCAAAACATCACATCAATACATAATAAAAACACATATTGAAACAAAATATATGTGAACACCCATAAAGGGGGAAAACCATGATTTTATTATTGTTGTGATGCGAAGTCAAGCTCCTACTCCTTATGACATTTGATTCTATGTTGGCTCCAAACTACAGGATGCTGCTACCTCAGCTTTTTGAAAGTTGCAACATGCAAGGAAGCTCACTCCCATATGTTTTCTGTAGGCTACAACCCATAGGAGGCTCCTACTTCAACCAACTCCAATTGGATATTTATCAAGCCACAACTTGAATGGGGACTATAAACCCCTGATGCAAACAAGAAATAACAATGTGTTGGTTTACCTGGTCATAAAATCTGCATATATCCATCGTCATTTCTACATGTTGTTCCCTTCAATTCTACTTCACATAAGTTTCAAATGTGTCAGGTGACTTATGCATACTACCTCAATCAGCTCTTCCACATTCTCCCACTCTCTAACCACATTATGCTACCAAAAACAAAATCTTTTATAAAGATAATTTGTTGGTTGTTTGTATTCCACATAAGAATATGAAGTGAACATGCTTGAATCTTTTCCTTCCACTCATTCATTTCCAAAGTCTTCATATTTTTAATATTATAAAATAAATAATTTCTCCACCACATATTATTTCAACCATATATAATGATTAGGTGCATCAATATCAACATAGTGGAGAAAACAACATTATACCACCGCAACACATGCAAGAATTCTCCAATGTAAACAATATGCACACAACATATGAAAATAATGCAAGCAAATGTATGCGACATTCACTCTCCAAAACCATATATATGTTAAAATTCATCTTTTCTTCATGTCGTCACCTCAACCTTCTTGAGTCTTGTCTTGTTTTGTTGTCATGGAATCTTGCCTTTGTTGTCATGGAGACTTGCCTTTGCATCACAACAATTCCCTTTAATAACAAATTAGTGTCACCACAAATTATTCATTAAACAATCTCTACAACATTATCAAAGCATCAAGCCATCAACATGCCATCAACACAGGCATCAAGCTATCAACATGTCAACATCAATGTTGTATCAAACCATCAATGTGTCTACTTCTCCTTTGTGCCTTGCTCCTGCTTACCTTGCCGCTGCTTTGTCGTCAATGACAATATTTCCAACATATACTACTAAAAACATACTAAAATATTCCATGGAGGTTAAATTCCCACCTATCGAACCTATACTTATATAAAATTAAATTAAAATTATGGAATTTCTATTCCAAAATAAACCAACTTATTGAACATAGTTAAAAAAGAAATAATTCAACTAAATTATAATATCTAAGAAAATTAAATAGGTATCAAAATTTTTAAAGTATATTCTTTTTCTTCATTTAATATAAAACAATAATTAACAAAGACTACATAGTAGCTAGTACCTTTCGCTTAACTTAAATATAGACACATAAAGATTTTATCACAAAAATAAAAGAACTAATAAAATATTGTATTGTGGAATGCCACCACAAAAAGTTAAAAAATATGATTAAGTAGTATTGTTTACATTAACATAAGAAAGAAAGAAAGAAAATTATTATAACATCCACAAGGCTAAAGATAACTTATGGGACAGATTTCTCTTCATCAGATTGATGTATTTGACTATTTTTGTGTGAAACCTCACAATAAATGCTCACAACTTTTCGACAAACCCCTTGCTAAATAGATTATCCCAAGAGCTAGCTGCCAGAATATCTGCATAACTTTCCTTGTTGTCTTTGAAGGCCTCACATTCTAAAATGAAATGCTTTTCTATTTCCACTTTTCCGGAAGAACAAAAAATATATACTCTTTCCTCCCATACTTCTTTTGGCCTTTTCCAGCACTTTGTTTCACAACAAAGTTGATGAGAATTAATCCTTAACCAAGCAATAAGAATTTTGGCTCTCTAAGAAATATTGGCCTCTATGTATGCTTTTTGTTGATGATTATGAGTGTGATTTAACGCTTGAATATTGTATTTTTCTTTCTCCCTAGCTTCTTATCCCAAGTACCCTTGTGGAACTTATCCATAACAAAATATTTTATCTCTTTATTATTTATGAGACACATGTTCAAGCAAATACCCCATTTAATAAACCATTTTTTATTTTGCTCCATCCAAGTCTTCTTTCTTTTGCACAATATGTCATTAAAGACAACCTTAGGACATGTGCACTCTTCCATTTACCCAATTTTTTTTAAATACCTTGTGACTTGCACGATAGAAATTGCTTCAATAGGAGCAGCCCCTGTTTCAGTTAATAAGATAGAGTAAAGAATTACACTTTTAATTTTGAATTTGTTTGTAATCAAACACTTCTCAATTTTCTCAATTTGTTCCACAACGTGTGAGATGTACTGCTCGCCCACACTTCACAACCATAGAGAATCACTGGAATCACTAGAAGCCCAAAAAGAGTTTGAGTGGTTTTTGAGTCTCACAACTCTTCCTCTCTACACCTATTTTGAAAAACATAAAATGCTTTCCAACCCCCCAAAGTTCTTTTATTTCAATTATGAGGTATTTGTAATCCACAACTTCTTCCAAAATGTTACCTCCAAAGTAGAGCCTATGTTGGTTATGTTTTCTTTTTTTCTTATAGAAAACCATTACTTTCGTTTTGCTAATATTTACTTGTTTCCCCACCCTTCCACAAAAATTCTTAAGGGATAGTAAGTGCTCTTGCAAACTAGAAGCAGATTTAGCGATCATAATAAGGTCACCTACATACAAAAGAAGCCTTATAAAAAACTTGCCAAAATGGATACCATCACCCCCTTGTGAATTTAACCACTCCTCAAGCTTGTTGATATATAAACAAAAAAGGGTAGGAGACAATGGGCAACCTTGCTTGACCTGAATATCACTTCTAAAACTCTCAGAAATGCTTGCTAAAGTTCTAATTGTAATCTTGCTCACATTTATATTTTTCAATCATAAAAAAAAATGTAATCCTCTATTACAGCAATATCAAATACACACTTAATTCTACGATTCCAACACTATCAAATACACACTTAATTTTCAACTTTGAAAACCCTATGTTATGTTGGCCAATTATTTATTTACGGATTAAAAAATGGAAAACAAAGCTGGAAACCCGACACGTAGCTATAATAAAAGACGTTGTGATCTTACTATTTCTCACATAATCTGCTTTTGAACAAATGCCCCTTCACCTTCTTTCAACAACCAGATGAACAACCAATAGCCAGATGCTGCCCAAGCCCAAGGGGCCTCCGGCATTCCAGATGCTTCACATTCCGAGGAGATCATTCCGTGGATGATAAAAGGTTGCCAAAACCCTACTGGAGACGCAAACATTATGTGCATTAGAAGTAGACTATTGACTAATTAGTGCCTCGCGTAAGTCGAACAATCGCTACAAGTTAAACAATACGAACGTGTACGCCTGGCTGCTTATCCATGAAAATCCATACCGAAAGTTTCAAAGCATTCGAATTGAATCAATTAAAGAGGAAAATATATCGAGGTTTTTGGAGAAGACACGAAATAGTTTCATGGAATTTTGATGGGTATTAAACACATCTCGAGTATATATTCGTAATCTGCCCAACAACAAATAATACCTTTTTTATGTGCATTAAACACATCTCGGGTATATATTCATAATCTGCTCAACAACGAATAATACTATTTTTATGGGTATTAAACACATCTCGGGTATATATTTATATAGAGGTCAGTTTGTTCTGTGCATCGAAAGTTTTCTTTGTTTGAGAAATCCACCCGCAAGACTCTCATTTTCTCTAGAAATCCACCCGCAAGAATTGGTCGATGTTATGGAGAAAACTAGCGAAAGATGTCTGACATAGTAGAATATATTCTCAATTATTGTTGAATGTGTAATTTCAACGCAGCCGTATATCGCCGATACCGCTCAGCAAAACCGACCGCTTTTGACTGAAAGTTGTTTCCGTATATTTGAGCCCGATACAATATGGTGCAGACGCATGGCTCTCCCCATACGTAAGCAAACGTAATTTCTCGGATGCTATCGTTCAGTCATGTAATGGTTCTCGATATTCTCCTCCGCCGTTCGATTTGCTCCCGCGCTCTCCGCCATCGATCGCCTGAAGCTGCATACGGGCCCGCATCAAATCAAGGATTGCGTGGAGTGAATTTCAATTTTGGGTTGACCATACCTTTCATTAATGTAGTGTCATAAGCTTAGGTGAATAGTTAAGTTTTTTTTATATAGGGCACGTAAAGCATTTAATTATGTTTGTTATATGTTTTTTTTAAGTTTTTCATATATTACGAGCCAAGTAAAAAAAACATGCTTAGTAATTTTTTGCTGCAACAAGGAAACAAAAGGTGTGTGGCTGAAGCTAAAAGAATGTGTTGACTTTTCTGAAGAACTATAGTTTTGCACAGCAGTGCATGAAGACAGAGGGGGGAGCGCATATGATGTATGTGTTGTTTTTCTTTTGAAGAAGATTGTGTATTTTGCACAGCAGTGCATTATGTAATGAAGCGAGCATGAAACCCATGTGTCGGGTGAGCAACACATAATTTTTCTTGCTGCATATGTAATTTTTTTTACAGCAGTATGAGTAAAAGTGTTTTACAGTAGTAAAAGTGAAAAGGGTTTTACAGCAGTAAACCCAACTTAGTAAATTCTCAGGTGAAAACAGAGTTTTGTTGAATGTAATTTTTGGGTGAATCCCTCTCAGTAAAAGAGGAAGAAATATGTTGTTTCAGGCATTTTTATTTTAATGAATAGAAATCTTTTTATGGTGGTGCAATACTCTGTTCTTCAGTAATTTTTTTTAAAGCTTCCCTGTGCACAAAAGATCCTGGAAAGGTAGAAACAGAGCATTGCCTTTGTGGGGTTTATTTTCTTTGTTTTTGGGATTTTCTCAGAAAAATCCCCAACAGTGGTATCGGAGCAGGCTTAGGCTCTTTGAAGGTAACAAAGAAGCTGAAGGGAGGAGTCTTTTGTTGCAACAGTAAAACTTCTCAAGCAGAGTGAAGGCTCAGTCAAGAAAGTACTCAGGTATTTTACAAAGTTTTTTTATGTGTTGCTGAAGAAGCAGTGAGTTGTTTTAAAATACACAGTCAAGAAATTGAAGCATAGTTGAGGCTGCAAGAATGGCTGACACAAGCACCAGTAATAGCATCGGTATGCAGCTCCCATTATTTGATGGTAAAAACTATGACTATTGGGCAATAACAATGAAAGCCTTGTTTTCTTCCCAAGACTTATGGGAAATAGTTGAGGAAGGTTTTGAACAACCAGCAGATGAAAATGAGTTTAATGCATTAACTCAAGGAGAGAAGGATCTATTAAAGAGCTGTAAGAAGAAGGATTCAAAAGCCCTTTTCTTCTTGTATCAAGCAGTGCATGGAAGTGTGTTTCCAAGGTTAGCAGCAGCTAAGACATCCAATGAAGCATGGCAAACCCTCAAGACAGCCTATCAAGGCATGTAGAGAGTGAAGACAGCAAAACTACAATTGCTGAGGAAGGATTTTGAGAATTTGTGCATGAAGGAGTCAGACAACATTGACTCATTCTTCACACATGTAATTGGTTTGGTCACACAGATAAGGACTCATGGATAAACCCTTGAAGATAGGAGGATTGTGGAGAAAATATTGAGGGTCTTACCCTCAAAGTTTGATGTGATTGTCACCACCATAGAGGAGACAAAGGATCTCTCAAACTTTTCAGTTGATGAGCTTCATGCATCACTGATAACACATGAGCAGAGGTTGAGTAGAAATGAAAACTCATCTCTAGAGCAAGCCTTCAAGACCCAGATGTCCTTTGGAAGAGGAAGAGGTCAAGGCAGAGGAAACAAAAGAGGAAGAGGCAGAAGCCAGAACAGAGGTGGAAGGAACAGCCCAGCAAATGCTCAAGGAAGAGGCAGCAATCCAAATCAGAACCAAGGCCAAGACAGCAGCCAACAAAGAGGACAACATCATGCTCAAGGAAAAAGGTATGAAAAATCCAATGTCCAATGCTATTATTGTAAAAAATATGGGCATTATGCCAGTGAATGTAGGAAGAAGCAACATGATATGAACAATAGACAAAATGCAAATGTTACTAGAGACAACATCAGCCAAAATAATGTGTTGTTAGCATGTAACATGGCTGAAACAAACAGTGAAGACATATGGTTTTTAGACTCAGGTTGCAGCAATCATATGACAAGAAACATAGCTTTCTTTTCTGCTCTAGATCAGAATGTGAAATCAGAAGTCACACTAGGAACTGATAACAAAATCTCTGTTATGGGAAAAGGAGAGGTAAAAATATTTACAAAGCAAGGAGAAAGGAAAACCATAGCAGATGTCTACTATGTCCCTGGAATGAGATGTAACCTCTTGAGTATTGGACAACTTGTCCATAAGGGGTACAATGTTTTCTTTAAAAATGATGTCTGCACCATCATGGATATAACACCCAGCAAAAGATCCATTGCTGAAGTGAAGATGACAAGGAACATGATGTTCCCTCTTAGAATAAGGGCAGATTTGAAAAACAAAGGAGAAATTGCAGCAGTTACCCAAGAGGCTTTCCAAAGCGTGCCAAAGGATGAAAATTGGTTGTGGCACTTGAGATTTGGACATCTCAATTTTGGAGGTCTAAACTTGTTAAGCAGAAAATGAATGGTAAGAGAATTACCATTGATAGAGAAACCGGACAGCCTTTGTGAAGGCTGCATATTGGGAAAACAACATAGAGAAAGTTTTCCATCAGGTAAAAGCATAAGGGCAAAGGCACCCTTAGAGATCATCCACTCAGACATATGTGGACCAATGCAAAATCCATCATTAGCAGGCAGCCAGTATTTCTTAACATTCATTGATGACTTTACAAGAAAAACTTGGGTATATTTTCTTAAAAACAAAAGTGAAGTGTTTGAGAAATTCCAAAATTTCAAGGCATTTGTGGAGAACCAAAGCGGGCTGCATATAAAAGTTTTGAGAACTGATAGAGGAGGTGAGTATATCTCCAAGGAATTCCTAAGATTTTGTAGAGAAAATGGAATTCACAAACAGTTTACAGCTAGGTACACCCCACAGCAAAATGGAGTTGCTGAAAGGAAGAATAGGACCATCATGGATATGGCGAGGAGCATGCTGAAGGCAAAGCATTTGCCAAATGATTATTGGGCTGAAGCTGTAAATTGTGCAGTGTATATTTTGAACAGGTGTCCTACAAAAGCAGTGATGAACAAAGTGCCGGAAAAAGCATGGAGTGGGAGAAAGCAAGGAGTCACCCACATGAGAGTTTTTGGATGTGTGGCCTATGCACACATACCAGATCAGCTAAGGAGGAAGTTGGACAGCAAAGGGGAGAAATGTATCTTCATTGGATACAGTGAAGAATCCAAAGCCTACAGGTTGTATATCCCATCTACCAAGAAGTTTTTTGTCAGCAGAGATGTTCAATTCATTGAAGAGGAAGCTTGGGATGGAAGCATAGAGAAAACAATGAATGTTAAAAACTGTTTGTCTCATGATGAAGATGAAGAGGAGGTGGCTGAAATACATCCCCAAACAACAGCGCCAACACAAGGACAACAAGGGATACCATTGAGGATAAATGAGAGTGCTTCTCCAAGCACACCACAAGGAGGAAATTCAAGTGCATCTTCAAGCACTTGCACACCAAATGAAATAGGTAAGAAGTTCAGAAACTTAAGTGACATTTATGATGAAGGAATGAATTCCTTATTTGCCTTGTATTGTCATGTTGATGATCCTATTCATTTCGAAGATGCAATTAAAGATAAGAAATGGATAGAAGCTATGGATGAGGAAATGAATGCCATAGAGAGAAACAAAACATGGGATTTGGTTGAGCTACCAAAAGGTAAAGAAGTCATTGGAGTAAAATGGGTTTACAAAACCAAGAGCAATGCTGAAGGCAAGATAGAAAGGCACAAGGCAAGGCTGGTTGTCAAAGGATACAAGCAGCAATATGGGAGAGATTATGAGGAGACTTTCACACCGGTTGCAAGAATGGAAACCATGAGAGCAGTGCTGTCCATAGCAGCTCAAAACAAATGGAAAGTCTATCAAATGGATGTGAAGTCAGCATTCCTAAATGGAGTGTTAAAGGAAGAGGTTTATGTTGAACAGCCTCTCGGCTATGAGAAGAAAGGTGAAGAGCACAAAGTGTGCAAATTGAAGAAAGCTCTTTATGGGCTGAAGCAAGCGCCAAGAGCATGGTACAGCAGGATAGATTCATATCTATTGGATAATGAATTTGACAAGTGTGAAGGAGAACCCACCGTCTACATCAAAGAAAAAGATGGTAAAATTTTGATTGTTGTCTTGTATGTTGATGATGTGATTTTCACAGGTAATGATGATCAGCTCATTGAGAATTTTAAATCAGTCATGAAAGAGGAATTTGAAATGACTGATATGGGTTTCTTGAGATACTTCTTAGGCATAGAAGTAGATCAAAATGAAAAAGGAATTTTTATCTCACAAGCAAGATATGTAAATCAAGTATTGAGCAGATTTAACATGCAAGAATGCAAGGCAACGATCACTCCCACAGTAATGAGATTAAAACTCAGCAGAGAGGACAACAGCAAGGATTTTGATCCTAGTTTGTACAAGAGTATTGTTGGCAGCCTTATGTATTTAACAACTACTAGGCCTGACATTATGTACGCTGTTAGTTTAATTTCTAGATTCATGGAGAGGCCAAAGGAGGCACATTGGCAGGCAGCAAAAAGAATTTTAAGGTATGTCAAAGGTACCAAAATGTTTGGAATTTTATATAATGTCTCAGAACATTCAGATTTGGTTGGATACACTGATAGTGATTGGGCTGGAAGTGTAGATGATCGGAAAAGCAATTCCGGTTATGTGTTTCATATGGGTTCAGGAGCCATTTCATGGGCTTCTAAGAAGCAGTCCATTGTAGCATTGTCTACAACAGAGGCTGAATATGTGGCAGCTACAGCAGCAGCATGTCAAGCAGTTTGGATGAGAAGAATGTTTAGGAGCTTAGGCTAAGAGCAGGCAAAAGCGACAGTGATTTTTTGTGACAATAGCTCAGCTATTGCATTGTCAAAGAATTCCGTGTTTCATAAGAGAACGAAACACATTGATACAAGGTTTCACTACATTAGATAATTGGTGAACAATGGGGAAATTGTCCTAGAACATTGCAGGACTCAAGAACAGGTTGCAAACATCTTGACAAAGCCATTGGATCAGAAAAGCTTTGAATTTTTGAGAAAGTGTCTGGGTATGACCGAATGCCCAGCAGTTGAAATTAAAGGGGAGTGTTGAATGTGTAATTTCAACGCAGTCGTACATCGCCCATACCACTCAGCAAAACCGCCTTTCATCTCGGACCGCTTTTGAGTGAAAGTTGTTTCCGTATATTTGAGCCCGATACGATATGGTGCAGACGCGTGGCTCTCCCCATACGTAAGCAAACGTAATTTCTCGGGTGCTATCGTTCAGTCATGTAATGGTTCCCGATATTCTCCTCCGCCGTTTGATCTGCTCCCGCGCTCTCCGCCATCGATCGCCTAAAGCTGCATACGGGCCCGCATCAAATCAAGGATTGCGTGGAGTGAATTTCAATTTTGGGTTGACCATACCTTTCATTAATGTAGTGTCATAAGCTTAGGTGAATAGTTAAGTTTTTTTTATATAGGGCACGTAAAGCATTTAATTATGTTTGTTATATGTTTTTTTTAAGTTTTTCATATATTACGAGCCAAGTAAAAAAAACGTGCTTAGTAATTTTTTGTTGCAACAAGGAAACAAAAGGTGTGTGGCTGAAGCGAAAAGAATGTGTTGACTTTTCTGAAGAACTATAGTTTTGCACAGCAGTGCATGAAGACAGAGGGGGGAGTGCATATGATGTATGTGTTGTTTTTCTTTTGAAGAAGATTGTGTATTTTGCACAGCAGTGCATTATGTAATGAAACGAGCATGAAACCCATGTGTCGGGTGAGCAACACATAATTTTTCTTGCTGCATATGTAATTTTTTTTACAGCAGTATGAGTAAAAGTGTTTTACAGTAGTAAAAGTGAAAAGGGTTTTACAGCAGTAAACCCAGCTCAGTAAATTCTCAGGTGAAAACAGAGTTTTGTTGAATGTAATTTTTGGGTGAATCCCTCTCAGTAAAAGAGGAAGAAATATGTTGTTTCAGGCATTTTTATTTTAATGAATAGAAATCTTTTTATGGTGGTGCAATACTCTGTTCTTCAGTAATTTTTTTTAAAGCTTCCCTGTGCACAAAAGATCCTAGAAAGGTAGAAACAGAGCATTGCCTCTGTGGGGTTTATTTTCTTTGTTTTTGGGATTTTCTCAGAAAAATCCCCAACAATTATTTCCGATATGTAACTTGCTTCATGGAGGTACATCGAGTGCGGGGAAGTGTCCTTGGAACAACAGAGCAAAACTGAATGGGTTCTTGCTGTGAAGATCGATGGACTGACGGTATTTACCTATAAACCACAACAATGGAAAGTTGGTGGGAAGCAAGTAAAAATGCATCGAATAGCAAGGGAACAAACAATTGACAACCTCACAATTATTTGGTCGCAAACTACTTAACAAGATTGGAGATTGGAATTCACTTGAAGAAAGGGATGATATCTATTCAAGAAAAAGCACCAGGAATGTTACAATCGAAATTTTCTGGCTTCTTTAGGCGACATTTTAATAAAAATGGCAATGTTTGTATTAAAAAATAAAAGCCACTGGTTAGCTCTACGAAAGAGAGACTGAACGAGAAGAGTTTGGCTCTGCAAAATGCTCTCCATTGTTCATCAACATTACATATTAAATAGAATACATGGTTTTAGGGAAGTTAGAACAACATCCTAAGAAATAGAAACTAATTCCTATCCTGAGGCTACGTGAATCAACTCTACCTATTCTAGAATATTCTCCATTATCTTCATCACTCCCCCTTAATGGAGAATGGGTTCACATATATGCTTAACATCTCCCTAAACATTTGAAATTTTACTTTTCCAAGAAGCTTAGTGAAATGTATGCAACATTATCACATGTATTACAACATTCCAGATGAATTTCTTTAGATTGCACTTTCTCCCTTACAAAGTGGAATTGAGTATCGATATGTTTCATGTTTTTGTGAACCATCGGATTATTGGTCAGCTTCATTGAACTTTGATTGTTGTATTTGATTATTGTTGCAACTGTTTGTTCTTCCCCAACATCCTGGAGAAGTCTCCGCAACCAAACTGCCTCGCACGTTGCTGCACACATGGCTTAATACTCTGCTTTTGCTAAGGACCAGGAGACTATGTTATGCTTCTTGCTTCTCCAAGTGATCACTCTGGATCCAAGACTGAATGCATAACCTGTTATAAATCTACGATCATCTACATTTCCTTCCCAATCTGAATCTGCAAATCCGACCAATATAACATCAAAAGAGTCAGTGTAAATAATTCCATAATCTACAATACCTTGTAGATACCTGAAAACATTCTTCGCTGCATTCCAATGGTTTTTGAGTGGCTTAGACATAAATTGGCTTAACACATTGACTGCATACGCCAAATCAAGTCTAGTGGTGGTTAGGTAGATCAGACTCCCAACCAGTTGTCTGTAAAGTGTTGCATCCACCGCTTCTGAGCCATCCTCACACTACAATTTGATGTTCTGCTACAATGGTACCGGTGCAGGCTTACACTGATCCATTCTAACCTTTTCTAACAGGCCTTTGACATACTTTTCTTGAGACAAAAATGTTTGACCTGAATCTTTCCAGATCTCAAGACCTAAACAGTATCTGAGTTCATCGAGATGCTTCATCTCAAACATCTGTGACATCTGCTGCTTGATTTCATCAATTAGATATATAACATCACCTATAATTATCAAATCATCTACATATAATGAAATCAACACTATGCACCCTTGTTCATCTTTCATGGTGTAAAGATTAGGGTCATTCTTACTTCTATTGTAGCCAGCTTGTAGAAAAAATGAATCAATTTTCTCATACCATGACCTGGGAGCTTGTTTTAGTCCATAGAGTGCTTTCTTCAACCTATAGACTAAATGTTCTTTTCCCTTCTGGACAAACCCTTCCGGTTGCTCTAAATAAACCTCTTCTTTCAATTCTCCATTCAGAAATGTAGACTTTATATCTATTTTGTGCATTATCTAATGATACTTAGTAGCTAAAGCAATTAACATTATGATAATGTTCAATTTAGCTACAGGGGCGAAGGTTTCTTCATAATATATCCCTTTTTTTGTGTGTACCCCTTTGCAACCAACCTAGCTTTCAGTTTTTCTATAGTTCCATCTGCATTAATTTTTGGTTTATATAACCATTTGCAACCTATGACCTATTTTCCTCTAGGAAGCTCTACCAATTACCAAGTGTTATTTCTGATTATTAAATCATATTCCTGTTCCATGGTTGTTTTCCATTCATTACTTTCTTTATAACTAGACGGTTCAACAACATTCATCATACCAGTTATAAATGCATTTTCCTTATATCTTACAGGCATTTGAGCTTTCCTATGTGATCTCCTGAGTGGTGGGGCGGTGGTTTCAAACCTTATTTCTTCTTGCTGCTGTTGCTGTTGTTGTTGCTGTTGTTGCTATTGCTGTTGCTGCTGTTGCTATTGTTGTTGTTGTTGTTCATCCTCTACCTTTGTTTGCTGCTAACCTTGATTATTCTCTTCATCTTCTTCTTCCTCAAAGTACGGAATGTCCCATCCGTCATAGTTCTCATCAGTTTCTTCACTATTCTGCTCATGGAATTTAACATCTCTACTAACAAAGATCTTGTGAGTAGAGGGATTAAGTAATATGTATTCTCTATATGACGAACAATACCCTATAAAAGTACATCTGATGGCTTTTGAGTCTAATTTCTTTATATCTTCCTTTGGTATGTGGGAAAATGATTTACATCCAAATATTCTTAAGTGTTTTACTATAGGCTTATATCCATACAAAGCTTCAAAAGGAGTTTTAAACTCAAGACTTCTTGTAGGACTCCTATTTTTTAAATAAACTGCATTATTCACTGCTTCAGCCCAAAAACCATTTGAAAGATTCTTACCTTTAAGCATACTTCTAGCACATTCCACCAGAGTTCTGTTTTTAATTTTTGTTACTCCATTCTGCTATGGAGTATGAGGTACTGTAAACTGCTGCAAAATTCCATGGTCTTCACAATATCTGATGAGTTCATCCTTCCTGTATTCTCCCCCTTGATCAGAATGGAGAACTTTTATCTGTTTGCCTGTTTGTCTTTCAATCATATTTTTAAACTGCTTAAAGTATTCGAATGTATGTCTCTTCTTAAGAAATACACCCAAGAAAACTTCGTAGAGTCATCAATAAACAATACGAAATACACTGCACCTCCTAATGATTTTGTCTACATGGGGCCACAAAGGTCTATGTGCACTAACTCTAGTATATCCCTCTGTTTCTTTTCTACTCTAACATGGAATTCTTCTCTATGCATTTTTCCTAAAGTACATGCATCACAGTCATTATGTACTTGATATAGAATAGGAAGATCTCTTACCATTTCTTTCCTCTATAGTAACAACAAATCTTTGTAACTAATGTGGCCGAATCTTTGGTGCCAAAGCTCTTTTGTAGTCAAGCTCATTGTTGTCAATGCTCGAACCAGTGTAGGTCTCACATCCAACTTATACATTCCTCCTATTTGGATTCCTGTAGCAATTGTCTTCATGCTGTCAAGAAGATACTTAATGTAGCAATTAGATTTTAAAAATTGAACTTTCAAATCTTGATCTGTAATCATTGACACAGAAATCAAGTTCTTTGTTATTCCAGGAACATACATAACATTATAGATTTGTTTGATATTACCATCAGGTAGAATGACATAAACTTTCCCACATCCTTTAATTTGATGACTTCTGTCATCTCCTAGGTAAATCTATGTGCCTTCATTGATCTCTTTAAAATCCTCCAGCCAGTGCTTGTTCCCTATCATGTGCATTGACGCTCCTAAATCTACATACCAGATGTCTGCATCAACATTTTCATTACGATCTGCCATGAAAAATCTCAAATTTTGCACCTGATCACCATTCACGAGATGACCTGCATGTCTCTTTGGCTTCTGTTGTTCTTCATGATACTTCTTTTCCCTAAACTCCCTGGCAATATGACCCATTTTTCTGCAATAAAAACATTTAGTTTTAGAGTAGTTTTTATTTGGGTGCATACCTTGGGTAAGATTTGGCCGTTTATGTGAAATTGCTCCGTTTTTCTATTGTGGACTTCTTTTCCCTTTGTAGAAGTTTTTCCTTGCCACCAATGCAAGATCGACACTCTAGGGCTTCAGATTCGATCTCCTCTCTTCTTCCTGCATCAGTATACCTATCAGCTATTCAAAATGCGGGATATTTCTTTGTCATTAATCTCAATGATGAACATCTGATAATCATCAGTGACACCATTTAGTGTAATGGTCACAAGATCTGTATCATCCATTGTATGACCAATATTTGATAATTTGGTTTTCAGATCCTTGATCCTTGCTACAAATGAAGCAATCGTTTCATTCTCCTCCATTTTCATGGGCATAATCTTACTCTTGAGGAACAAAAGATGATTTGAATTTCTTATCTCGTACAATTCCTTCAGAATTCCCTAGATATTATTAGATGACTTACCTTCTCTGATGTGTGGTATAATACAATCTTTCACTGACATATTTAACACTGTCCTTGCTCTGCTTTCTCGTTTCTCCCAATCTGGGACTGTTGTTGATCCAGACATGGGCCTTGGCTCATCCCCATTCACAATCATCCAAGCACTCTATGCTTCTAGCAGAGTCTGCATTTTAAACTTCCAATTTGCATAATTGGAACCATCGAGCTTGTTATGCTCGTTCACGCATGCTTCAAAAATATTGTTATTCATCTTGGTGATTTAGAAAAAAAAAATCCACAGGTAAAAGATGTTAAATCTACCCCAGATCTCTGACAAAGACAGATCGTTGTTGTTTGATCTCACAACACACGGGTAGATCACCGTGGCTTCTTCTCAGCCTCTAGACAACCTCCTGTTGTCAGCTACATTCTTGTTCTTGGCTTCCCCACTTAGCTTCTCTGATAGCTACAACCTTGTTCTTGGCTCCCTCATGCAGTTTCTTTGATTTACACGATCGTCACAGATATTTGCCCAATATCTGAGATTGTTGTAGAAATACACCAATTTTCTGAGACTAGTCACAGATATACGCCCAATATTCGAGACTACCGCAAAAATACACCAATTTGTTGAGACTATCGCAACTGTACACTGAAAAATTGCAATGATCGAAAAATAAAAATTTCGAGAAGTGTAGCAGTGCTATCGTCGCAGCTATCCACTCAAAACCTACGATGATTTCGATTCAAAGAACCACCCACTAGCCAGCATATAGGTTCCTCAGCCCTGATGCTCTGATAACATGATAAAAACGACAATGTTTGTATTAATGAAAATAAAATCCACTGGTCAGCTCTATGAAAGAGAGTTTAAACCAGGAGAGTCTGGCTCTATAGAACGCTCTCCATTGTTCATCAACATTACACATTAAATAGAATACATGGTTTTAGGGAAGTTAGAACAACATCCTAAGAAATAGAAACTAACTTCTATCCTGAGGCTATGTGAACCAACTCTACCTATTCTATGATATTGTCCATTATCTTCAACACATTCCAATACCAATGGTACATGAAGTAGATAATAATAATTTGACTAGTACTATTGATATTACTTTTGAGCACCCTATGAACTACATCAACACAGCAAGAGAACAAACGACCAAGTTACCAGGGACTTGACTTATGATCGCTCTATTTATGATATAGATTATGATGATGAAGAATGGCTTCGCCAATTCAATAATAATATTGCAAATTGTGATGGAAAAGAAACTAATAAAATTACCAAGATGTTCTTGAGGGAGTTCTGGATAGACTAGAGAAGGTTGCTTTCCTCAGGAAATGCGACTGTTTGACTGCAAATGATGCACTTGAAGTTTGTTCTTATTGGTAGAAGTGGAAGTTTTGACATTAATACATGCCCATTGGATGGAAAGGAGGAAGATCAAAGGTGAAGGCTGCTTTCTTGAGGAAATGTGACTGTTTGACTGTAAATGATGCGCTTGAAGTTTGTTCTGGATTGGCTGAAGTGGAAGTTTTGACATTAATACATACCCATTGGATGGAAAAGAGTAAGATCAAAGGGGCAACACCCGTTTAGGGATATCAGGTGATGTTTATATTTTTGATGTTTTTCTTTACTATTATATTTCTTTAGTCTCTTACCCAATCTCAATTATTTTTTTAAATGTTGGAAGAGTTGTAGCTAAGTAAGATATGATGCAGTAGTTTACTTTTTTTCTCTTTTCTTTCTAAAAACATTTGAATTAAGCAAACTTTATTATTTAATTTTTTTTTTCAAATTTCAACTAAATTGACCCCATAAAATAGAAAGTAAGTTAAATATAATAATAACAAACACTATTTGATCCTAGTATCCCTGTTATGCACTATATATGTATAAGATTTTTGGGAAGAAAAGTACTATGTATAAGGGAAGAAAATGACTTAGTTTATTTTTATGTTTATGGTATCCATAAACATAAGGATAAACTAAGTCCTTTTCTACCCTTATACATAGTACTTTTCTTCCCAAAAAGCTTAAGCTTATACATATATAGTGCATAACAGGGATATTAGGATCAAACAGTGTTTGTTATTATTATATTTAACTCGTCAAATTAGGTCAAATAATGGAAATTTAGTATTGGAAAGCTTTTGTTAATTAATATAGGGTTTGTTCAAAATTCTATTTATTTATCTACTAAGATTTGTGGGTTGTTGCTTTAGACTAAACACATAGGGTTTGTTGTTTCATGGAATTTTTATGGGTATTAAACACATCTTGGGTATATATTCATAATCTCCCCAATAATGAATAATACCATTTCTATGGATATTAAACATTACATTTTTTAGTCTAAAGCAACAACCCACAAATCATACTAGATAAATAAATGAAATTATGAACAAACCCTATATTAATTAACAAAAGCTTTCCAATACTAAATTTCCATTATTTGACCTAACTTAGCAAGCTATAAATTTATCCTTATGTTTATGGATACCATAAACATAAAGATAAACTAAGTCATTTTCTTCCCTTATACATGGTACTTTTCTTCTGAAATTTTTTATAAATACATATAGTGCATAATAGGGATACTGGGATCAAACAGTGTTGGTTATTTTTATATTTAACCTACTTTCTATTTTATGGGGTCAATTTAGTTAGTACTTTTTTCCCAAAAATCTTATACATATATATAGTTCATAACAGGGGTACTGGGATCAAACAATGATTGTTATTATTATTAACTTACTTTTTGTTTTATGGGGTCAATTTAGTTGAAATTTGAAAAAAAATATTATAAATTTAAATGACAAAGTTTGAGTAATTCAAATGTTTTTAGAAAGAAAAGAGAAAAAAAGAGTAAACTACTGCATCATATTTTACTTAGCTACAACTCTTCAAACATTTCAAAAATAATTGAGATTGGGTAATAGACTAAAGCAAAAATAATTTTAAAGCAAAACATCAAAATATAAACATCACCTGATATTCCTGAACTAGTGTTGCACCTTTGATCTTCCTCTTTTCCATCTAATGGGCATGTATTAATGTCAAAACTTCCACTTCTGCCAATCCATAAAAAACTTCAAGCACATCATTTATAGTCAAACAATCACATTTCCTCAGGAAAACAACATTCTCTAGTCTATCCAGAACTTCCCCAAGAACATCTTGGTTAATTTTATTAGTTTTTTTCCATCACAATCTGCAATATTATTATTGAATTGACAAGGTCATTCTTCATCATCATAATCCATATCATAAACAATGTGATAGAAAATCAAAGCCCTATTAACGTGGTCGTCTACTGTATTGATGTAGTTCATAGGGTGCTCAAAAGGAATATCAACAGTTCTAGTCAAATTATTATCATCTACTTCACATACCATTGGTACTAGAATGCTGCCTAAAGAAGCTAGAAAATTTCAATTGTAACATTCCTGGTGCTTTTTCTTGAATAGAGACTGTCCCTTTCTTCCAATAAATTCCAAAATCCAATCTTGTTCAGTAGTTGGCGACCAAATAATTGTAAGGTTGTCAACTATTTGTTCCCTTGCGATTTGACGCATTTTTACTTGCTTACTGCCAACTTTCCATTGTTTTCATTTATAGGTAAATACCGTCAGTTCTGTTTGGGAGGTGGAGGATACAAAGCATGAATAATTCACACATAAAACATGAGCTGCTGCTCTTCTATTGATCGCACAAAACATGATGCTTACAATGAACCCGATGAAGGGTATTTAACCTTTTCCAACTAGCTACTTGCCTAAAATATTTTGACATGCAACCACATGCAATCACACACTCAAAGTCGTCTATCACTTAACTAGACTTGACTCAATACTCAAACACTCAACCACTCAATCACTCACTGAACTGACTCTCTATGTTTAGCCAACTCCTCATGCAAGAGTAATTATCTTATTTTAACACTCCCCCTTAATTATGACTGCTAAATTAAAGCATGACTCATGACAACTCAAACATGCCTGCTGGTCTATGTCTCAACTAGGCTTACAACAACCAAGTTTCTTCTATGAAACTCAAACACATCTTGTGCTAATGACTTAGTAAATATATTAGCCAATTGATCACTAGATTTACAAGGCTTCAAGTGAACTTCTCTATTGCTCACAAGTTCTCTAATAAAGTGATATCTAGTATCAATATGCTTTCTCTTCTGATGAAACACACTATTATTGGATAGTACAATTGCTGAGGTGTTGTCACAATATATTACTGTTGATCCTTGTTGTTTCTGCATTAAATACTCTTCTTAACCACACTGCTTGACATGTTGTTGATGTTGCTGCTACATATTCTACTTCTGCTGACGAAAGTGTCACAATGGGTAGCTTCTTAGATGCGCATGAAATCACACCTGAACCAAGGTGGAACAGAAAACCAGAAGTGCTCTTCCTATCATCCAAAATGCCTACAAAATCACTATCTATGTATCCAATCAAATGCTTCTTTTCTGTGCTTGCATACAGTATGCCACAATCTCTAGTTCTTGTCATGTATCTCAGAATTATTTTTCCTACACTCCAATGTCTGTCTTTTGGAGTCTCCATAAATATGGAAATCAAACTCACTCGTTGCATGATATCTGGTCTTGTAGTTGTGAGATACATGAGGTTGCCAACCAGTCTTTTGAATAGAGTTGGATTGACATATGATCCTTCATCATCCTTGCTTAACTTTGTACCTGTTGCACTTGGTGTAGGGACATGTTTGCAATTTTCCATCCTGAATCTTTTCAACAAATCTTTGGAATATTTATTTTGACAAATAAAAATTCCTTTTTTTAGATTGCTCAACTTCTATTCCAAGAAAATATTTCATGAGACCAAGATTTGTCATCTCAAATTATTTCATCATGGCTTCTTTAAATTCATCTATCTCAAATTCATTTGTAAAAATCATGTCATCAACATATAAGCAAACAACCAAAATTTGTCCATGCTCATTTACCTTTTTGTACTAGGTAGGTTCAATGTTTCTTCTGCAAAATCCATTCTTGATCATGTAGCTGTCAATTCTATTGTACCAAGCTCTAGGTCCTTGCTTCGGTCCATAGAGCGCTTTATTCAACCTGTAAACTTTATCTTCATTACCTTCAACTTCATACCCTGGAGGCTACTGCACATAAATTTCAAACACATTGACTCGATATTGAGTTGCGGCAAGCACTAACTAGTCTGCTAAACGGCCGCTTGTTGGTTGACTACTCAATTTCCCAATGAGTGGCTGCGATTTCTTCTTCAAGAAAATTGCTCTACTAAACAAAGTGCCAACTCGAGATTATGGCTCGGTGGTGGCAAAAAGAAACTTTTGACTTCCTCACACTGCTCTGCTATGACTACAGGCTCTCTTACTCCTTCGACGTTAATTAACTGTCGCATTAGTCCTCTAATGCTTCCAATCACAGATGGAACCTGTGTGCATGCAAAATGGCATAGGATAATCACGATTAACGAGAAAATATGAATTTCTCTCCTCTCACATAGACTACTGCAAATCTATTTTCCGTATCTCTTTGTAACTTCGCTCTCATACCAATTTGTTGGAATGGCAGAGCAAACAAAGCATGAATAATTCACACATATAACACGAGTTGTTGCTCTTCAATTAATCACACAAAACATGATGCTTACAATGAACACGATGAAGGGTATTTAACCTTTTCCAATTAGCTACTTGCCTAAAATATCTTGACATGCAACCACATGCAATCACACACTCAAAGTAGTATATCACTTAACTCGACTTGACTCAACACTCAAACACTCAACCACTCAATCACTCAATTAGCTGACTCTCTATGTTTAATCAACTCCTCATGCAGGAGTAATTATCTTATTTTAACAAGGTCATCTATCTTCACAGCAAGAACCCATTCAATTTTGCTCTGTTATTCCAAGGACACTTCGCTGCACTCTCTATGACTAGGGTTACCTCCATGAAGCAAGGTACATATCGGAAATAATTGAGAATATAATTCTACTACGTCAGACATCTTTCGCTCGTTTTCTCCAGAACATTGACCAGTTCTTGTGGGTGGATTTCTTGCAAACAAGAGAGTCTTGTGGGTGGATTTCTCAAACAGAGAAAAATTTGGATGGACAAAAAGAACTGAAATATATATGAATATATACCTAAGATGTGTTTAATACCCATAAAAATGGTATTATTTGTAATCTACCCAATAATGAATACAAAGCTTTTGAATTGAATCGGTATACCATGCTGTTTACTATACCAATTGAAACAACTAATTTTCGTGTCTTTTTGTGTCAGGGACATAGGGATATGTTGATGTGTAACTATGGGAGAATTGGTTGGAAAGATAAAATTACATTGAAAATTTATTCCAAACACCATGAAAGACTTCAGTAGGAAACTGAGATCAAGCCTCGTAGTCATTGTCATATTAGATTCATTACTCTCTGCGGTAGTGATAGAATACTTATGCAACAAGTTGGCTTGGGAATATATGTGTGCGATGCATCTTCTGAAACTCCCCAACTTATAAAATCCACAAAACTTAATGCAGCGCAGACACCTTACTATTTGGAAACACTTGATCCACCCATGACAGAAAGGTTCATGTTTGTGATCCACAGGGGTCTCTTAAGGTCACATTTGACGAGTACCAGATGTTTCTAGACCACAATTTTAAGTAGTGGCTTATCCCCACTAAGAGAATTCCAGGTGGTATTTTCGTTACAGGTGGACAGCATATTGCCGTTTCTATTTTCGTTTGAAATGACAATAGCGGTGATGAATCGATGGTAGGTGGTATTTTCATCATAGGTGGACAACATATTTCCATTTCTGTTTTCCTTTCAAATGACAATGGCAATGATGAATGGAGGGCCAATGGCGATGACTACGACGATCACGATGATGATAGTGGGCAGTATGACGATGATGATACTGTTCAGTATGATGATGATATTGGGCAGTATGACTATGATGATACTGCTCAGTATGACTATGATGACATTGGGCAGTATGACGATTACTATGATGATACTGGGCAGTATGACAATGATGATACTGCCCAATATAATATTAGGCAGTATGACAATGACGATGACGACAATGATGATACTCAGTAGTATGACGATGATGATGATGAAATTAATCATAGGATGATAAACGTGAAAAAATGTTCACTTAGTTATAAGAGAATGGCTGGCAAGGATTACACCTAATGCTTCCAACGGTTTTGAGTTGAAAAAGTGGGTAATGAGATCTCTGATAATGACACTTACATACAGGGAAAACACTAGCGAGCTTTTAACTCGTAGTAAGAGAGGAATTTGTTGCCTGTGTTCCCTGAAATTACTGTTTGACATCAATGATAGCTTTTCTCAGGATGATGATTGAACCCATTAAATTATGTATATCTTGAGCAAAATGAGAAACTGTTATGTTCAACTATTATATTGGCCCATACTTAAACCCTCCACAAATAATTCTCATAAATGGTGAAAAATAATTATTTCTTCTTTGATATTTATGAATTGAATTACAAGTTATTTTTGTAAAAACGAGATATATAGTAAAGCCGAAAAATTACCTGATGCTACATGTATTTCTGCAATGCTCTTAATAGAGTGTGTTAAATTTCGTTTTGAAAATTAAGCTTAATTTAAAATTTAACTTCATTTTCATGAAAATTAATTTCAGTGTTGTAACAATTAACTTTAAATTTAATTTAATTTTTATGAAAATTAATTACAATAAAATTAATTTAAGTGTTGTAATTAATTTGATTTAGATAAACAAAATTGGGGTTTGATGATGTTTATGATAATTGAGAGATTTGATAAAGTGACATTTGTTGTGGATGCAAATCAGTGGTGATCTTTATTGTTAATTGGCTTTTGCTCATTAATTTTAGATGATGGGACTAGATTTTTGAATTACACCAAGATCTTGAAAAATCTCACTCTAATTCTATACGTTGCTTTCTAAGTTGATATGTTCAACACTTATACTAAAGAGTTAGTAACTTTTGTTTATATTTTGCAATAGAAGATACTATCTTGGAAAAATAGCCATAAATATTCTCTCATCCATTTACTTTACAAAATTATCATATGAAAGTGAATTGTTTTTGTTTTTCCGATAAGGAAGACCAAAATAAATGAATTTAGTATTTTTTTTTTTTTGCCTAACTCCATTTTTTTCTTAGAGGCTTCTAATCAATTTCTTATACCTAGTACTATCAACCAATTCCCTATTTTCAAATATTGAAAGTTTCAAATTCAGTTCCATGGCCATAAAATAATGTTTACAATCTTCCATACCAAATTTCTTCAACAATTCAAACACATTCATAGCGAGATTAAGGAACATTTGAATATAACTAATTACTTCAGCTCCAAGATAACAATGAAGTGACACCCATTCTAGCATATTGAAGCCAACCCAAAGTTCTTCCATAACCACTTTGATGCAAAGTTCATTATTTCTTGTCATGAGTTGCATTAAAAAATATAATGTATAGTTTGATTCACTTTGTTCAAAACCTATATGTGGAGCATAAAATTATATTGATTGATCTTTTGTCACTTCCAAGTTGCTTAGATTATTACATTTGTATTAAAGATTGTGATCTTAGTGTTTAGTTGTTTAGCTAGCTCATTCAAGACATTCTGAAGTTTTTGTTATAACTTTTTTCTAAGAGTTTCTAGACAATGAAATTTTGAATAAATTGAGTGGAAATAGTGACGTACAAGTGATTAAAATTTCAATTCCTAATTTGCTATGAAGATAGGGTTTGTGACTAATCGTCAAATCACTCTCAAGTTAGCCATCCCATCCAATGTATGCAAGATCCAGTAGTGGATCCGAGCCAATATCACAGGTATCACTAATCCAACCATATGGTCCCAACTACTTTAACGCCAAAAACAAATTGCATCCAAAAAACATAAAAAAAAAAAAACAAAAATCTCACATTATGTGAGATCACACTCTATTACCCAAATAGTTAACCAAACATTACATATATAGAAATTCACAAATCTTTGACATAAAATCACACTCTATTACCCGAATAATTAATCAAACATCACATATCACATATATAAAAAATGACCAATGTTAAACATTCTAGATCATAAAAATATAATATACCAAAAATAAACAATAACACATATAATAAAAAACCCAACTCATAACCTTAACTAAAAAGTCAATAGACTAAGAGTATAACTCATCGACCAAACAAATCCCAATTCTAAACACTCCATTATTCTAACATAAAAGTCAAAGTCAACTACTTATCATGCACCTTCCAATCTAATGCGAAGCATCGCAGTCTGCGTATTTTCTCATCAAACCTAATGGGAAGCATAACCATTACAGTCTGTGCATTCTTCTCATCAGATACACCTACACACATTATTGTGTTTCAATAACAATAATCCCGTGTGCTTCAGTAATTGAGCTTGCTTAGAGTAGATTCCCACAATGTTATATTTTATAGATATCTTTGTCGGGAATTTCTGGTTATTCCAAACAAAATACAGTGGAAAAATCCACTGTTTCCACTGTTGAGAATTTTCTGATAAATTCTGAAACAACAAAAATATGAATAGAGAGCAATACTCTGTTTTCTGATAATTCAAAAACACAAGAACAAAGCATAAAATAATACTCTCCTTTGCCTCAGGATCAAAAACTGATCAAAATAATACTTTGTCTTTGACGCAAAAAAATACTCTGTTTTTAACTCAGAAAAACAGAAAAATTCGTTCTCTGGAAACGGTGTTGCAGCAACACAGTTTTTTTTTTTTCAGTTGCTGTTCGTGGTGTTGCAGCAACGTAAATTTTTGACGTCAAGTATTTTTCGACTTACGGTGTAACAGCAACAGGAAATTTTTGACAAAATAACTTTTGGTGTATCAGCAACGCACAGAAATAAACTTCTATTTATGAAAATAAACCAACAGATAAAACTAAGTCTTCCTCACATAGAGGGATCTTCATAATAGATTACAATAGGAACGTTTCAGTTCCGCAAAACAACTATCTTAGAAAATTTCAGCACTGCTGTGCAATACAAAAAAAAACTCTCTTGTTCTACACTGCTGTGTGTTACAAAAGGACTTTCAATCTATCTATCTATATATTTCTACACTGCTGTGTCTGCATTTTATAGTGCAGGAAAGGGTCTTCACCGCCTTAACTTGCTGATAAAGTTTCTGCTGTTCATAATTAACAGATTTGATCTTTCGCTGTATTTCTTGAGTCGGTGGTGATGAAATCTATGACTGATAAATGCTACGTCGGCTCGAGGCTGGTTCTTTTCTCTTTCAGCCGTTCTGCTCATTAATATGGTTGTTGAGAAGTAATGATGTAGTGTTGTATCTGATCTTCATCCTTCGGGAACTCAAAAATAATTAAAGAGTGAAAAGATGGTAATGGCGGTGACATAAAAGATCGGGAGAAAATGTGGGGCGCCGGATCACGACAAATGAATAAAGTAGCTGCTGCTGTTCTGTTCACTGCAGTTGAAATTATAATTTCAACACTCCCCTTTAATTTCAACTGCTGGGTTATCAGTCATACCCAGAAGTTTCCTTAAAAACTCAAAACTTTTCTGATCCAATGGCTTTGTCAGAATATCTGCAACCTGTTCCTGAGTCCTGCAATGTTGTAAAATGATTTCTCCATTGTTCACCAATTCTTTGATGTAGTGAAACTTTGTGTCTATGTGTTTTGTTCTCTTGTGGAATACAGAGTTCTTGGATAATGCAATAGCTGAGCTATTGTCACAAAAAATAACTGTTGCTGTTGCCTGCTCCTGGCATAGACTTCTCAACATTCTCCTCATCCAAACCGCTTGACATGCTGCTGCTGTAGCTGCCACATACTCTGCTTCTGCTGTAGACAATGCCACAATTGGCTGTTTCTTGGAAGCCCATGAAATGGCTCCTGAACCTATGTGAAAAATGTAACCAGATGTGCTTTTCCGGTCATCTACACTTCCAGCCCAATCACTATCTGTGTATCCAACTAAATCTGAACATTCTGAAACAGTATAAAATATGCCATACCTTTTTGTACCTTTAACATATCTCAGAATTCTCTTTGCTGCCTGCCAATGTGTTTCTTTTGGCTTCTCCATGAATCTGGAAATTAAACTAACAGCATACATTATGTCTGGCCTAGTTGCAGTCAAATACATGAGGCTGCCAACTATGCTCTTGTACACACTAGGGTCAAAATCTTTGCTGCTGTCCTCTTTGTTGAGTTTTAATCCCATCACTGTGGGAGTGATTGCTGCCTTGCTGTCCTGCATGTTAAATCTGCTCAACACTTCATTTACATATTTTGCCTGTGAAATAAAAATTCCATTTTTATTTTGATCTACTTCTATTCCTAAGAAGTATCTCAGCAAACCCATGTCAGTCATCTCAAATTCTTCTTTCATGACTGATTTGAAATTTTCAATGAGGTAGTCATCATTACCTGTAAAAATCACATCATCAACATATAACACAACAATTAAAATTTTACAGTCTTTTTCTTTGATGTAAACAGTGGGTTCTCCCTCACACTTCTCAAATCCGTTCTCCAGTAGATAGGAATCTATCCTACTGTACCACGCTCTTGGTGCTTGCTTCAGCCCATAAAGAGCTTTCTTCAATCTGCAGACTTTGTGCTCTAGGCCTTTCTTCTCATAGCCTAGAGGTTGCTCGATGTAAACCTCTTCCATTAATACTCCATTCAAGAATGCTGACTTCACGTCCATTTGGTAAACTTTCCATTTGTTTTGTGCTGCTATGGACAGCACTGCTCTTACTGTTTCCATTCTTGCAACTGGTGCGAAAGTCTCCTCATAATCTCTCCCATATTGCTGCTTGTATCCCTTGACAACAAGTCTTGCCTTATGCCTTTCTATCTTGCCTTCAGCATTACTCTTGGTCTTGTAGACCCATTTAACTCCAATGACTTCTTTACCTTTTGGTAGCTCAACTAAATCCCATGTCTTATTTCTTTCTATGGCATTCATCTCCTCATCCATAGCTTCTATCCATTTCTTATCTTTAATTGCATCTTCGAAATGAACAGGGTCATCAACATGACAATACAAAGAAAACAGGGAATTCATTCCTTCATCATAAATATCACTTAAATTTCTGAATTTCTTACCTCTTTCATTCGGTGTGCAAGTGCTTGTAGATGCACTTGAATTTCCTCCTTGTGGTGTGCTTGGAGAAGCACTCTCATTTCTCCTCAAGGGTGTCTTTTGCTGTTCTGTTGTTGGCGCTGCTGTTTGGGGATGTGTTTCAGCCAACTCCTCATCATCATCATCATGAGACAAACAGTTTTTAACATTAACTGTTTTCTCTATGCTTCCATCCCAAGCTTCCTCTTCAATAAATTGAACATCTCTGCTCACAAAAAACTTCTTGGTGGATGGGATATATAACCTGTAAGCTTTGGATTCTTCACTGTATCCAATGAAAATACATTTCTCCCCTTTGCTGTCCAATTTCTTCCTTAGCTGATCTGGAATGTGTGCATAAGCCACACAACCAAAAACTTTCATGTGGGTGACTCCTTGCTTTCTCCTACTCCATGCTTCTTCTGGCACTTTGTTCATCATTGCTTTTGTAGGACATCTATTCAAAATATATACTGCACAATGTACAGCTTCAGCCCAATAATCATTTGGCAAATGCTTTGCCTTCAACATGCTCCTCGCCATATCCATGATTGTTCTGTTTTTTCTTTCAGCAACTCCATTTTGCTGCGGGGTGTACCTTGCTGTAAATTGTTTATGAATTCCATTTTCTCTGCAAAAACGTAAAAATTCTTTGGAGATATACTCACCTCCTCTGTCAGTTCTCAAAACCTTGATACGCAGCCCACTTTGATTTTCTACAAGTGCTTTGAAATTTTGGAATTTTTCAAACACTTCACTCTTATTCTTCAGAAAATAAACCCAAGTCTTTCTGGTAAAGTCATCAATAAATGTTAGAAAATATTGGCTGCCTGCAAGTGATGGAGCTTGCATCGGTCCACATAAATCTGAGTGGACAATTTCTAAAGGTGCTTTTGCCCTTATGCTTTTTCTGGTTGGAAAACTTTCTCTGTGTTGTTTTCCCAATATACAACCTTCACAAAGGTTGTCTGGCTTTTCTATCAATGGTAATCCTCTTACCATTCCTTTTCTACTCAACAAATTAAGACCTCCAAAGTTGAGATGTCCAAATCTCAAATGCCACAACCAATTTTCATCCTTTGGTACACTTTGGAGAGCCTCTTGTGTCACTGCTGCAATTACTTCTTTATTTTTCAAATCTGCTCTTATTCTGAGAGGGAACATCCTATTCCTTGTCATCTTCACTTCAGCAATACAACGTTTGCTGGGTAATCTGTCCATGATGGTGCATACATCATTCTCAAAGAAAACATTGTAACCCTTCTGAACAAGCTGTCCAATACTCAAGAGATTACACTTCATTCTAGGAACATAATAGACATCTGCTATGGTTTTCTTTTCACCATTCTTTGTAAATATTTTAACTTCTCCTTTTCCCATAACAGAAATTTTACTATCAGTCCCAAGTGTGACTTGTGACTGCACACTCTGATCTAAAGCAGAAAACAGGGCTATGTTTCCTGTCATATGGTTGCTGCAACCAGAATCTAGAAACCATATATCTTCACTGTTTGTTTCAGCCATATTACAAACTAACAACACATTATCTTGACTGATATTTTCTCTAGTGATATTTGCACTAGATCTATTACTCATATCATGCTGCTTTTTCTTACATTCATTTGCATAGTGCCCATATTTTTTACAATAATAACATTGGACATTGGATTTTTCATACCTTTGTCCTTGAGCATGATGTTGTCCACTTTGCTGGCTGCTGCCATGGCCTTGGTTCTGATTTGGATTGCTGCCTCTTCCTTGAACGTTTGCTGGACTGTTTCTTCCGCCTTTGTATTGGGTTCTTCCTCTTCCTCTCTTGTTTCCCCTGCCTTGACCTCTTCCTCTTCCAAATGACATCTGGGTCTTGAATGCTTGCTCTAGAGATGAGTTTTCATTTCTACTCAACCTCTGCTCATGTGTTATCAGTGATGCATGAAGTTCATCAACTGAAAAATTTGAGAGATCCTTTGTCTCTTCTATGGTGGTGACAATCACATCAAACTTTGAGGGTAGGCACCTCAATAGTTTCTCCACAATCCTCCTTTCTTCAAGAGTTTCTCCATGAGACCTTATCTGTGTGACCAAACCAATTGCTTGTGTGAAGAATGAGTCAATGTTGTCTGATTCCTTCATACGCAGGTTCTCAAAATCTTTCCTCAGCAATTGTAGTTTTGCTGTCTTCACTTTCTCCATGCCTTGATAGGCTGTCTTGAGAGTTTTCCATGCTTCTCTGGATGTATTGGCTGCTGCTATCCTCGGAAACACACTCTCATGCACTGCTTGATATAAGAATACAAGGGCTTTTGAGTCCTTCTTCTTATTGCTCTTCAATAGCTCTTTCTCTACCTGAGTTAATCCAATAAACTCTTCTTCATTTGCTGGCTCTTCAAATCCATATTCAACAAGTTCCCATAAATCATGTGAGGCAAACACGGCTTTCATGGTTATTGCCCAGTAGTCATAATTTTTCCCATTGAACTGTGGGAGATGGGTATTAAACATACCCATGCTGGTGCTGGCCATTCTTGCAATACTTGACTGTAAAAAAAATCACTTAATTGTCTTCAGCAGCTACGCAAAAAACTAAACTGAAAAATACCTTGACAGCGTTTTCGCTCTGCTGGATAATCTGCTGCAGCAACAAATCTTCTTTCAGCTTCTTTGATGTCTTCAAAGAGCCTAGACAAGCTCTGATACCATGTCGGGAATTTCTGGTTATTCCAAACAAAATACAGTGGAAAAATCATGTGTTTCCACTGTTGAGAATTTTCTGATAAATTCTGAAACAACAAAAATATGAACAGAGAGCAATACTCTGTTTTCTGATAATTCAAAAACACAAGAACAGAGCATAAAATAATACTCTCCTTTGCCTCAGGATCAAAAACTGATCAAAATAATACTTTGTCTTTGACGCAGAAAAATACTCTGTTTTTAACTTAGAAAAACAGAAAAATTCGTTCTCTGGAAACGGTGTTGCAGCAACACAGTTTTTTTTTTTTTCAGTTGCTGTTCGTGGTGTTGCAGCAACGTAAATTTTTGACGTCAAGTATTTTTCGACTTACGGTGTAACAACAACACAAAATTTTTGACAAAATAACTTTTGGTGTATCAGCAACGCACAGAAAGAAACTTCTATTTATGAAAATAAACCAACAGATAAAACTAAGTCTTCCTCACATAGAGGGATCTTCATAACAGATTACAACAGGAACGTTTCAGTTCCGCAAAACAACTATCTCAGAAAATTTCAGCACTGCTGTGCAATACAGAAAAAAACTCTCTTGTTCTACACTGCTGTGTGTTACAAAAGGACTTTCAATCTATCTATATATATATTTCTACACTGCTGTGTCTGCATTTTATAGTGCAGGAAAGGGTCTTCACCGCCTTAACTTGCTGATAAAGTTTCTGCTGTTCATAATTAACAGATTTGATCTTTTGCTGTATTTCTTGAGTCGGTGGTGATGAAATCTATGACTGATAAATGCTACGTCGGCTCGAGGCTGGTTCTTTTCTCTTTCAGCCGTTCTGCTCATTAATATCGTTGTTGAGAAGTAATGATGTGGTGTTGTATTTGATCTTCATCCTTCGGGAACTCAAAAATAATTAAAGAGTGAAAAGATGGTAATGGCGGTGACATAAAAGATCGGGAGAAAATGTGGGGCGCCGGATCACGACAAATGAATAAAGTAGCTGCTGCTGTTCTGTTCACTGCAGTTGAAATTATAATTTCAACAATCTTTCAAATTGTCGATGAATTCAATGCTCTGCATCTTCAACTAACCGGCGATGAACTCTGCGTTTGCTTATTGTATTATGCTTTGAGTAACATTGACAGCTGCATTGTCATCTGACAAAAGAACTTCTTATGAGTTCGCAGATGACTCTAACGCTGCCCAATCTCGAGTGGGTTGTAGACTGATCATGAATATCACAACATATTTGGACACAACCTCATATTGAAATTTTCCTTTTGAAAAGTTTTATGCACTTGAAATACGCTATACTTCTCATGCTGAAGGCATGCTGAATATTGAAGATGTAGATGGAAATATAATTTTATTTTAAATTAAATTATATATATATATTAAAAATATTTGGAGTATTTTATAAGGGAGATTTTTAATTAGTCAAAGGCTTTTTACTTCAACTTAAGGTTGATGGAGATCTTTTGACTTTTATATTTTTTAATTGACATCCTAGATTGATTTTCAAGGGAATATGCTCTGTTTATGCATGCTTATCATGACATCGGATTCTTAATGGTTAACTAAAATCAAAGTTAATAATAATATTTTTGTTGCAATAGTTAATAATAATATTTTTGTTACAATAGTTTCTTTTGTTATATATTTATGAAGCCTTGGGCTATATCAACCATATTAATATTTTTAAAGTTAATAATAATATTTTTGTTGCAAAGGTTTTTTAGTTATAAATCACATAAGAGAAATTTTTGGCCGACACTTTTCGAACCAACAAGTGTGGTTCATCATCAAGACCAGATGAAGAGGCAGACCATGGAAAAGACTCTCTCTATTTAAGCCTTTTCCATGGTCTGCATCTTCATCTGGGCTTCATGATGAAGCACACTTGTTGGTTCGAAACGCATAGGCCAAAAATTTCTCTTATGTGATTTCTACCGAAAAGCTTTGCTTAATTCATTATGGACCACAGAAGCTTGAATATAAAGACATTAATATTTTTAATGTGGTTATGCCAGTATGTAAATAGACTATCATAACTCACTTCATATGACAGTTGTTCATGTTAGAGCATGCAATTCCCACTTGCATCAATGTGTATTAATTCTATGAAATTTTTTAGGCCTCGCTGATTGGTTGTGTGATTCCCTCCAACTAGTAGTCCTATATTGGTGTGTGGTTGAGTTACTCTCTCAATTAAATGATTATGTGTGAAAGTTAGTTTTTGTATATTTATACTACACTTTCCATATTTATATGGGTGTGGTCTAACTTATAGACAAAATGACCTTTTTCACGACAATTTTTTTGATTAGTTTTAATCAAAATTTGATAAAGATTTTTAAAAACTTGAGTTTAAATTGTTTAATAGTGCTCCAGGGTTTTCAAGGGTGCTAAATCCATTTATGCATTCAAATATGTATTTTAAATAACCAAAAATATTGAAGTTGTATTGTCTGATTTTGGTGAATTATGATGAAATAGGCTCTCTTAGATAAGTTAGAATATGTGATTTATATGTACCATCATTTGACCAATGCAAACTATATTATGTGTTTTTTGTAACTTCATTTGACCAATGTGAACTATATCATATTTTTTCTGTAACTTTGTGTTGGTATCAGAGCGTAACCTTGACCCACCCCATCATGGGAGGTCCCAGGGGCATATGAAACAAAGTCTTGTGTGCTGATGTTTTTTGGTTTTTCCATCATTTAAATGCACTTATCAGTAATTCTATTTAACTACTAACATAGGCTGGTCGGTAGGAACCATCACTATATGAACACCCATTGTAGCTTGACGTTTATTGTGTAGTAGTTGGATTTAGAGTAGAGGTTATTTCAACGATTGAAAAAGGAATATATCTTGGCAAAGAAATATAAAGAGGTCCTAGAAACAAAGGCTTTTATTGTGAGAGTTGTGTTCTTAGTTGACAAGAACTTGGAACCAATTAATGTGGTCCATTATTAGGATGAAGATGAAGAATCTGATCTACCTGAAGTTTTAATAATAGAGATGCATAATGTCCAAAATATGAACATAAAAAAATCATTGATATTTTATAAAATTTAATATTTATTACAATAAATTAATAAATTTCTAATTAATATAATATTGTTGGTTAAGTTAGAAGATATTTAATAACCAGATAAATAATAATATAATATTTTATAAAATAATATTTAAATTTTGATATTTTATAATGTATAACTAATTATTAAAGATATTTTATAATGTACAACTAATTATAAAATAATATTATAAAATTTGATATTTTATAATAGCGTAGGTCCCGGGTTCAACCCCCAAGCCTGCCATAAAATTTTATCATTGCCCATAACCAATCCTTTGGGGAGGGACACGTGGTAGCCTCCGGGCTTGCCACTTGTCCCCTCCTCATTGGACCACCTTCAACCAATCAAAACTTGCTAACGCACTAAACCTGATAACCAATAAAATCATGGAACTTGTCAAATTCCGATTGAATGTTGAACAAAATTGACTATGCCCAGTCACCTGCCACGTCAACAATACAGACTGCTGACTGTGTAGTGACTGTACACATTTTTTCAAAAATTCTACTATTTGGCATAACAGATAGAAGGTGGTATCTTCCTGATACAAACTCGGTTTTCAGTGAAATGAGTTGCATTGGGATCTTTTCAACGAGACAGACGCAATTGTTCAAGTTTCAAGTGATTATGAGAACTTTTATTTTTGAGCTATATACTGAGCACTTGATCATTCCTTCCCACTCGAAGCCTTTTGGACCCCAAAAGATACTATCAATTGTTTAGTAGGTGAGGGTACAACTTCCTCACCTTCTCGATCTACAACCATTTGGCTTTAGAAGGCTTTTTTCACTTGAGTCCCATGCTAAGGTATTCAACATTCCCTCTCTTTGAAGTTCTAGTTCTCCTGTCAAGTATGAAATCTTTCTGAAGCTCATCAAGATATTTCGGTGAGAAATCATCTATTGATGGCATCTTAACATGCTGTCCTTGATCATTAATCAAAGGAGGCTAAAAAAATTTCAAATTCTCAACATTAACAACATAGTATATTTGCATATAAGGAGGAAAATCTAGCTTAAATGCATAGTTACCAATCTTTTCCAGAATTTTAAAAGGACCATAACAGATTGGATTAAGCTTTTTACCTTCCCCTTGAAGTCTCTCTTTACTAATATATAACCAAAATTTGTCTCCAATGTGAAATTTATGACCGACATGGTGTTTTTCATGCCTTTCCTTATAGCTGCTCTAACTTCTTTCAAGATGTTCCTGCATTGTGTGATGTATCAAATGAATTTTCTCTATGAAATTCCTTGGCTTATTGATGTCGTTGTGACCATCGATTGTGACATCTTTCTCAAAGATGAAGTCCAATGGCGATCTTGGAAACTACCCAAAACATGCCTGAAATAGTGATGCATTTGTGGAAGAATTCTTTGCCCTATTATATGCATGCTATATGTAATGTAACTGTTCATCCCACAACTTGGGATGTTTGCTACAATATCCTCTAAGAATATGAATGACTGTCCTATTGACCACCTCGGTTTTTCCATCTATTTATCAGCAGATGAAAGGATGTACTATTCTTCAACTTAGTGTCCATAATGTCCCACAAATTTGACCAAAATTTCCCAACAAATCGAGAATCTCGATCACTTACAATGGAAGTAGGAAGGCCAAAATGAACTCAAATGTTTTGGAAGAAAAGTTGAGATGTTTGTTCAGCTGTAATTCACTTCTTACATGGTGTTAGTATACACATGTTGCTGAACTTGTCTACAAATACATACAACTAATCATGACCTTTCCTTGAAAATGGAAGACCTCCTACAAAATCCATTAAGATACTCTCCCATGGACGTGAAGGTATTGGAAGTGGAGTGTATAATCCTAGTTTCCTATTACTAGGCTTACTTGTTGCACACAAATAACATCCTCTAACGAAACAAGATACATGATTGAACATGCCTGGCCAATAATAATGCCTTTGGAGATTTGCTACTATCTTGCCTACACCAAAGTGTCCAACAATCAATGAAGTGTACACCTCCCTTATGATACTATTTCTTTCTCCCTATGGAATACATAACTTGCCCAAGTGATACAAAAAACTATTATGTACATGGTAATCTAACTCTTCAATTCGGTTTCCTTGCCTCAAGCTTGCATACACATCTCGAAAGTCATTATCATATGCATATTGCTCAATGTAGCTTTCATGCGAAAACATAATTGTGCTTGATTATAACAGATGAATTTAAAATAGGCCTAGAAAGCATATGAAATACCTTATTGTAGATTCCCTTTTTGTACTTCATAACCAGATTAAACTATTGTAGAAAACCCATCCATCTGAAGTGTCGTGACTGCTGCAAATTTGATTGTGACTGTAAGTACTATAATGGTTGATGTTCGGTATGGATAATGGTCTCCTTCCCCATGAAGTAGTGTTTCCATTTTTTAACACTTTGTACCAATGCGTAAATTTCTTTGCTATAAGTGGGATAGTTAGTCATAGCTCCATTAAAAATTTCAGAATGAAATGAAATGGGCTTACCATGTTGCATAAGAACTGTTCCCATGGTGTAATCACTAGCATCCATTTGAATCTCAAATGGTTGTCTAAGATCCGAAAGAGCCAATACCAATGCTGAACTGGTATTTTTCTTTAAAGCATCAAATGGTTTTTGCTGTACATCTCCCCAATGGAATGTTTTCTTGACACTAGTCAATGCATGCAGTGGTGTTAAAAGGGAAGAAAAATTAGCAATAAATTTCCTCCAATATTTGCTGCCCCTAGAAAGCTTCTTACCTTTGTAACTATATTAGGCTTTGGCCAATTCAGAATGACCCCAACCTTAGAGGGGTATATCTTCAGCTCACCTCCAACAATGTGTCCAAAATACACTAAATAAGTCTTGCGAAATTCACACTTCGACATATTTAAAAACAAATTTTATTTTCTCAGGATATCAAGTACTTTGTTTACATGCACAACATATTCATCTCTAGATTTGATGAATATGAGAATATCATCTAAGTAAACAATGAAAAATTCATCTAGAAATGGTCTCAATACATCATTCATAACTCTCGTGAAAGTAGCTGGAGCATTTGTAAGACTGAAAGGCATAACAAGCCACTCAAACAATCCGTGTTTAGTTTTAAATGTGGTTTTCCAAATGTCCTCTTCAGCTATTCTAACTTGATGATAACCACTTCGTAAGTCTAGCTTAGTGAAATACTTTGCATGGAAATCCACACACACATGCCAAGTCACATCCTTCTTTGGCACCAAGATAATGGGCGAACCACATGGCAAAGTAGATGGGCATTTAATACCTTTGTTCAACAATTCTTGAATTTTTTTCTTTATTTCCATGCTCTCCATAATTGACATGGGATACATGCCAATGTTTGGAAGTGGAACATCTTGTTGTAGCTGTATCTCATGCTAAATTACCCTCTTGGGAGGTAACCCCTTTGGTTCCTAAAACATCTCACCATGCTTACTTACCACATCAAACAAATCAGATTTTAATTTGTCATCAAAACCTTCAAAAGGTTCATAATCAATATCATTCTTTTTTTTGATCATGAGAAGCACATAATTTTTTCTCGCATTTACTAGTCTCTTCATTTGCCCTGCATTAACCAAAGAAATGCTTAGCTTTTTGCGATGTGATCTCACAATGTACTCGACCCCATTCTTGAGCAATAAGTATTTGTTCTCATGGCGATAAAATACTGCTTTTCTATCATACAAATATGGACTACCCAAAATGATTCCTGATATGTCAAGTGGAACTACACCTAACTCAATTTCATCAATGAACTTTTCAGTAATGGCAAACTTGAATAAACATTTCCTTTTAACCTATAAATTTGCATTATTGACTATCCAACCCAATGGATATGGCTTATGATGAGGTATGGTTTCAAGGTTAAGATTTTTGACCAAGTCTTCTGAAATTAAGTTTGATTCTGACCCACTATCAAATAATGCATGAATATTTGTATGGTTTTAAATTACCCTTACATGAAACAACTCTATTCTTGATTCTTCATTTAGAGTGTTGTTTTGTCTATATGAGGAACTATTGCTTGCAACAACTTCTTTTCCTTTTGTGACCATGGCTGAAATCTTGGTCTCGTCACCATAATATGATCCAAGATCATGTTGTGTGGTAGCAGTCGTCTTTTCTTTTCCCTTATTGTTTGGTTTCTTAGGACTTAGTTCGGGATGTAATTTCCAATAGTGGGCTTCATCATGGCCAACTTTGGAACAATGTTGGTATATAGTTTTCTCCCCTTCTTTCTTCACACTTTCATTCTTCTTTCCCTTCCATTTTCCTCCCTTATTTTTCTCCTTACCCTTGAATGGCTTCTTCTTACTACCCTCTCCATGAATGTTCTTTCCCCTTGCTTCAAGGTGCGTGGCTTGCACACATACCTCATCCAAATTTATTGGATTGAACATAAGGATAATATGTTTTAAATAGGAATGTAAACCCCCACATATTTCAACAATTTATCTTAGGAATTCAAGTTTACTCCTAACAACAAAGACCTCTTTCTAAACTCCTAGTATAGTTGTGGATTGTTTGGCCTTTAAGTTTACTAAAATTCTGCCAACTCATAATGGATTTTTTCATATAGGTTAAAGGGTAAAACTATCTTTTAATTGCAGAAACAAATTCAACCCAAGAAATGGATATATTACCATGAATTCACATTTCCTCTTGAGTCTTCTATTCCTACCAGACTAGGGCTACTCCTTCTAGCCTCAATGAAGCCAACTGGATCTTTATGTCATCTTCTTGAAGGTTCTGAATTCTCCAGTAAACCTTCAATTTTGGAATCCAATTATCTAACTTTTATACATTCACCACACCATTGTACATGGGAAGTTCCAACTTAATGTCAAATTTGATTGAGGGAGTCTTTTCCTTTGGGGTTTTTGAATGTGTATGAACAATTTTTGTGGTGGAAGTGGAAGATGATGTTGTTTGAGAGGTTGAGGATGATGAGGAAGATGAAGATGGTGGAGATGGAGGAGGCTTTCCTCCATTACCCTTTGAATCCTTCTTTTCATCTTTCTTATCTCTTGAGCTTCCATCTCCATGTGGAGGCTTAGAACTCTCTCCAACCATTATAGTATTCCTCTCTTCATAGAGGACTCTAACCATGTTAGTCAAGTCATAGAAAGATTTCTTGAATTCTTCCAATTTTAAAAGACCTTCAATCTCTCTTAGTCCAGACATGATGGCTTTGGATTCAAGCTCAACTTTTGGAACTACTTGTACCTCCTCAATCCCAATTGAAGGTAAAAATTGTGGTGCTTCAAGTGTAGCTGGGATTGGAACTTTGAGTGGATATTGTTGGAAATAATACTGAGAGGGGGGGGGGGGGGGGGGAATCAATATTATCTAGTCAATTATTTTCTTTTTCACACCTAGATCATATACGCCACTTCAGTTAGGAAAAACCGCGTATATACGAAACTACAGATAAGGAAACCAGCGTATACCATGCAAACTTATAATTTAATTTATTCTACAGTTGTTGATCATTAATCTGTGTATTAGAATCATATAAACAGTAACCAAGAACAGTAAAATAGAGCAGAAGACAATCACACACAAGAACACAAGATATAAGGTGGAAACAGAATGTGGGTGAAAACCACCTACTGCAATTCGTTTCTATCATATTTTAATTAGAAACTTCTTTTACAATGTTTCTGTACTGGTGCAGACTTATACCAGTACGTAGGCTTCTACCTGCAGAAGGCTACAACCTTCTCTCATTCTCCCTCTTCTCCTAGAAGGGAGCTACAACCCCCTTAGCTCTTGTACTAGTTCAGGTGCTAGTACGTAGGTGCTGACCTATAGAAGGCTACAACCTTCTCTTTCTTCTAGGGAACTCGTTTCATAAATTTTCATACTGAATCCATGACTAACATCAATCAAACATCAAGAATTTCTGCATCAAACAATCTCCTTTTAACCAATTAAAACTGAATCAAATAGACACTTCTCTGACAGCTGTACCCAGAACATAGTAACAGTAACCATACACGAATTCTGAACCCAGATCACTGTAGTAATCAATAGAAGCAGCAAGAACATAATTTAAGAGACGTATGCTACGTCAATAATTAGAAACCTACGTGCATACACTTCTGTGTTAAGACCAACCTGCGTATACACACTTTTGACTTACAGAAACAACGTGTATACGTGCCTTCGCTTCACTTGACCTACGTACAGATCTATAAAGATAATTCACTCCTTCAAATATTCAGAAATTATTTAACCCAGATTATTAGATTTATAGATCAAGCGTGTGCCACAGATAACAGACCAAAATCATACAAAGATACTATTACTCAAGCCTAAAGATTTTGACCCATCAATAGAAGTTATCCTTTTCTTTACGCTTAGGTTCCTCCTTCGTTTAGATCCAGCTCTGCACCATAACCCCAATCACTAGATCCAGCTCTGCACCATAACCTCAATAAATCAGATTGTTACCTTGCCTAATGATCTCCTTTCTCTTTTATAGTCTTAGGCCTTTCACAATACCACGGTCCAAAACCATAACAAATCAATACCATGGACCCAATACTTGGGATCAACACTTCAGACGAGATACCATGGTCCAAAACCATAGGTTCAAATACCAAGGACTAAATACCACGGACCAAACATAAGTTCTCCCACATGTACGTGCTTTTCCTTGCGTGAAAGTGCGTGTATACTCATATGCGTCTTTGGAATGTCTAACCCTCGTATATACGTGTCTTGGTCACGATGAACCTGCGTATATATATTTTTCCTTCATTCTGAGAGCCTGAACTGAGATCTGTCACCAGAGTGAGTTGCCATCAAGGACAACACCTGTGCCATAGCGCCAAACCTGTGTCATAATGCCAACAATCTCCCCCTTTGGACTTGATGGCAACCCCAAGATCCTCAAAGGCATTCTCCTCCTTTGTCATCAAGGGAAAAGGGTTATGCTCCCCCTGAGTACATGCTGAAATCTCTGCTTTGCTGTGCTAGCCATGCTCCCCCTGATTGTAGGCAAGATCTGCAAAAAAAAGATGTTCTTCAAGAAGAACCATGACTCATACATCATAACTGACCTTCCTATCATCAAAGACTCTATACATACATCTATCACCCAACCAAGTGGGGATCATCCACCCAACCAAGTGGGGATACATCAGAAATTTACATATGATAACCAAGAACATTACATCATTCATCCCAGGCATAGTGGGGAAACCAAAATAGGCCATTACATGACCTTGATAATAATAAAATATATACATGACATAGGGATGAAATATCTAGAGCAAGACTATGAAAGTCACCAATAATTAATATCAGCAACACTATTCAAATCAGCAACCATGTTCTCCTTCTGCAGCTGATCCACCTGAACCCAAAATAGCTTGTGTACTCGAACCAAGAGCTTCTAATGTAATGCCAACAATGCATTATTAGAAGTTTATCTGCTCCCCCTGAACCTGTGCCAGATGGTCTCTGTCAGACCCATATCAAACTCTCTTCAACCAGAATCTGTCCCCACTGATTTCCTTCAAACCACCATATATGTGACTGTATCTGCATAAATCGGCGTATGTACATGGATCCTCCTCATGCAACTTGTGTACAACCACATTTCTCTGAAACAGATAGGTTTCAACAACAAGATTATGCATCAACTACTCCCAGCTTCTATCTGAGGTATTCAAATGTTTCCCTGGGTAGTGGTTTGGTGAGTATATCAGCAACTTGTTCCTTAGAGGGAACATACTCCAACTTGACCTTTTGGTCAAGCACTTGTTCCCGAAGAAAATAATATTTGATAGGTATGTGATTGGTCTTTGAATGCATGACATGATTCTTTGAAATGCTGATTGCATTTGTATTATCACATAAGATGGAGATAGGTGGAGTACAAGTGATTTGAAAATCCTGCAAAGTTTGCATCATCCAAAGAAGTTGTGTGCAACAAGATGTAGTAGCCACATATTCTGCTTCAGCTATAGATAATGCAATTGAACTTTGCTTCTTGCTGAACCGAGATACTAATCTGGAACCCATAAAGAATGCATCACCATTAGTGCTTTTTCTGTCATCCACACTTCCAGCCCAATCTGCATTTGTATAAGCATGAAGTGCGAGATCTGTATCTCTAGGATACCATAAGCCATAGTTTTGAGTTCCTTGAAGATACTTGAAAATTCTCTTCACTTCCTGAAGATGAGTTTCCTTTGGATTTTCCTGAAATCTTCCAACCATTCCCACTGCATGCATGATGTCTGGTCGGGTATCTGTTAAGTAGAGCAGACTTCCAATCATGGATCTATAGGTTGGTTGATGCACTGCTGCTGATTCATCATTTGCACTGAGGTTGCATCCTGTGACCATAGGGGTACATACTGGTTTCGAATCTTCCATGCCATATTTCTTCAAGATCTGCTTGAGGTACTTGGTTTGAGATAAAAAGATACTGTCTTCATTTTGTTGGATTTGTAAACCAAGAAAATATGTCAGCTCTCCAAGAAAGGACATTTCGAATTCTTTCTGCATCACCAAGGCAAAGTTTTGACTCATGGCTTCTTCATTGCTGCCAAAGATGATATCATCAACATACACAATAAGTATTAGCAATTTGTCATTTTCAATTTTTATATAAAGATTGCTATCTGCTGATCCTTTTGAAAAACCTTGTTGATGAAGGTATTTGTCCAGACGATGATACCAAACCCTTGGAGCCTATTTAAGACCATAGAGAGCCTTCTTAATTCTGCATACAAGTTTTGGATCATTTCCAAGGATGAAACCATTTGGTTGCTCAATATACACTTCTTCTTCTAAGTCTCCATTCAGAAAGGCAGATTTCACGTCCATTTGAAATACTTTGAACTTCTGAAAACTAGAGAGAGCAAGGAACATTCTGATGGCCTCAAGTCTAGCAATTCGAGCAAAAGTTTCTTCAAAGTTGATTCCTTCTTGTTGAGCATACCCTTTACAAACAAGTCTGGCTTTGTTTCTAATAACTTCCCCATTTTCATTCAACTTGTTTTTGAATATCCATTTTGTCCCTATGACATTCTTATATTTTGGTCTAGGAACCAACTCCCAAGTGTTATTCTTTTCAATCTGCTCAAGTTCTTCATCCATTGCCTTGACCCAGCATTCATCTTTGCATGCCTCTCTTACATTTTGTGGTTCAGTGGAGGAGAGCAATGCCAAATAGCTTGAAGCTTATGCAATTGTTCTTCATGTTTGTATACCTGCCTCTTTCTACCACAAAATTTGAGTTTCTAGATGATTCTTTTGAACGTATCTGGATGGAGTCTTATCTTCTATCCTTATCTGTTCTTCTGGTGCCCCTTGAGCTTCTTCTTCATCATAAGTCTGATTTGATGTTGAAGGATAGTCCTCATCATCTTCAAAATTTTCGGAACTTACTTGCCTAGGAATGTTTCCTTCGTCGTCAACCACTACATCAATGCTGTCAACAATTCTTCCAAGTCTTTATTGTAACACTTGTATGCTTTGTTGTGGGGAGAGTAACCAAGGAGAATGCCTTCATCTACTCTAGGTTTAAACCTGCCAAGATTTTCATCAGTATTTTTGATGTAGCATTTGCTTCCAAAAATTTTGAAGTATTTCACCATGGGAGTCTTACCATACCATAGTTCGTGAGGAGTCTGAGTGCTGTTTACCTAGACATTTGTCTTGTTGAGAATAGTAACCACTGCAAATGCAGCTTCACCCCAGAAGGTTGTGGGAGTTCCAAACTCATCAAGCATAGCACAAGCCGTTTGTTGAACCGTTCTGTTCATCCTTTCCACTACTCCATTTTGCTAAGGAGTCATAGCTGTAGAGATTTCCCTTCTTATTCCATGTTCTTCACAAAAATTGAAAAATTCATTCGAGGTAAATTCTCCTCCTCGATCAGACCTAAGGCATTTGATTTTGTGATCTGATTCGTTTTCAACCAAGGCTTTGAAAGATTTCAATTTTTCGAAGGCTTCGTCTTTGTGCTTCATAAGTCCTATCCAACACATCCTGGAAAAGTCGTCAATAAATAATATAAAGTATTCTTCTCCTTGAGGTGACCTTTTCCTAGATGGAACACATACATCAGTATGGACGAGTTCAAGTGGCCTGCTAGCTAACCCTTCATTCTCAGGGAAGTTCGTTTTGGTTTGCTTACCAAACTGACATGATTTGCATATTGTATTGTCTAGAATTCTGATGTTTGGAAGACCACGAACTGCCTGGTATTTGCATGCTTTCCTTATCTGTGAGAAGCTTAGATGCCCCAATCTTCGGTGCCATAGCCAGTGTTCATCATTCTTGCTCAGATAGCATTGTTGTTGTCCTCCTTTGAGAATGTATAGATTATTTGGAGTCCTTATGCCTTTGATCACTGTTTCTCTTGTATCAAGCTCACAAACAATACAACCATTTGATCGAAATATCACCTCATTTCCTTGATCACACATTCGACTGACACTCAATAGATTATGCTTTAAGCCATCAACATACATAGCATTTCTTGCTTTGACCTTTTCTTTTAAAAGAATAGAACCTTTACCTTTTATGAGTGCAGGGGTCTTTTCTCCAAATGAGACCTTCTTCTCCTTTTCTAAGGCACTATATGATTGAAGTTTTTCTTTATCACCTGTCATATGTTTCGAACATCCACTGTCGATGTACCGTTGATTTTCTTGCCCTTCTGCATATAAGGCTATACCACATCTTTCTGGTTGCACTTCTTTCATTCTCCATGTTTTGGTACTTGAGGCTTGCTCCTTCTGAGTTGTCTGCCAAAACTTGCTCTTGCATTCAGAATCTTCATGACCGAAGTTGTTACAAATAGAACATTCTATTTCATTTTCAAGTGCAGAAAAGTTATTGTAGGTCCTTTTCATGATCCCAGTCATACTCCTTTGTTTTTGAGCTTCTCTAGTCATGATAGTTCTGTAGGAAACACATTGAGCTGCTTTGTGTCCAAAGTTATGACAAGAGAAACATTGGCCATTGAAGAAATTCCTATGATTATCAACCCTGCGGACCAAATGATTGTAGTTTTCATTGACATCCATTCTTGGGGAAAATTGAGAATGATTTACCTGTGGTTTGTTGTAGCTTCTGTTTATCCTTGAGGTAGATTGCCCCCGATTTACTTGGTGATCTCTGTTCATTCTTGAAGTAAAATGTCCCTGATTTACCTGGTGAGTAGCATTGTGCCTTTGCTGTCGATTGTCAACTTGTTCACTTTTCCTTGCTGCATCAAGATAACTTTTGGAGGTGGATGGTTTCTGCGCTTGAGATGCTTCTTCATTATATCCCAGACCTGTCTTGATTAGAGGAGAACGTTGCACTTTGATAATGTCATCTAAAGTTTCATATCCTTTAGCAAATCTAAGATTAAGTTCTTTTGTTTTCTCAATCTCTTTTCTAAGTCCCACAATTTCACATTCTAACTTTTCATGATGTTTTTCCCTTTCAGCAAGTTGGAATTGCAGAGTATCTATAATCATATTTTTCTCTTCTAGACAAATTTTGAGTTTAGAAATCTCTTCATAAAGACCTTCTTCATCTATAGCATCCAAGAAATCATCATCTTCAAAAGCCATTAAAAGTCTATAATTATTGCCTTGTTCATCTTCATCACTATTTGAAAGTCCATCACTCTCTTCATGAGTGTAATAGATTTTCTTATTTATATTATGTTTTTTGTTCCATCTAACTTGTTCCTTACCTTTGTCAAGCTTATCTTTATGAGGACACTTGGCAGCATAGTGACCGACTCTTCCACAAGCAAAACATTTGAAAGGTAACTTACCTCTAAATCTTCCAGCACCCCGTTGAAGGTTTTTGAAAAAATTTGATTCTTCCTCTTCTTCTGACATATGTCTTGAGTCATGGGAATCTCCTTTTCCTAAGGCCTTGAATGCGGCTTCTCTTTTGTCTGATGGTACCCCTTTCCTCATTTCATAAACGGTTATAATTCCGTGTAGCAGCGACATGGTAATGCTATGTAGATTCTGTTTTTCTTCTATTGCAGAAACTTTTGATTCAAACTTAGAAGACAAATATCTTAGAACCTTTTCAACCAAAACAACCTCTTTTATTTCTTCACCCAAGTTTTTCATACAATTAACAATCTCATCTATACGTAGGAAATAGTTAGCCACACTTTTATCATTGTGCATTTTGAGATTTTCATACGGAATTCTGAGGGTTTGAAGTTTTTCTCATTTTACTTGTTCATCTCCTTCATAGCTCAGAACGATCTTGTCCCATATTTCTTTTGCAGTTTTAAGTTGCATAACCTTGATGAATTCTGTTTGAGATAGACTTCCTAATAGAGTATTGACAACCTTTGCATTTGTTTCATACTGCTTCTTACCAGCCAGATCTGTAGGAGTTTCTTATGGAAATGTGTACCCTGTAACTATGATATCCCAGACTTTTGTACCAAGAGATTGAAGATAGGCTGTAATTCTTACCTTCCAATAGATGAAGTTGGTCCCATCAAAAATTGGTGGCCTGATTGATGCTTCTCTCTCGTAGTTGCTCATGATGATAGATGTTCCTTCAAGCGATCAAGCTTCTTCTGAAGGACCTGGCTCTGATTCCAATTGTTGGAAATAATACTGAGAGGGGGGGGGGGGTCAATCAGTATTATCTAGTCAATTATTTTCTTTTTCACACCCAGATCATATATGCTACTTCAGTTAGGAAAAACCGCGTATATACGTAACTACAGATAAGGAAACTAGCGTATACCATGCAGAATTATAATTTAATTTATTCTACAGATGTTGATCATTAATCTGTGTATTAGAATCATATAAACAATAACCAGGAATAGCAAAATATAGTAGAAGACAATCACACACAAGAACACAAGATATAAGGTGGAAACCTAATGTGGGTGAAAACCACCTGTTGCAATTCGTCTCTATCTTCTTTTAATTATAAACTTCTTTTACAATGTTTCTGTACTGGTGCAAACTTATACCAGTACGCAGGATTCTACCTGTAGAAGGCTACAACCTTCTCTCATTCTCCAGCTTCTCCTGGAAGGGAGCTACAACCCCCTTAGCTCTTGTACTAGTTCAAGTGCTAGTACATAGGTGCTGACCTACAGAAGGCTACAACCTTCTCTTTCTTCCAGGGACCTCGTTTCATAAATTTTCATACTGGATCCATGAATAAAATCAATCAAACATCAAGAATTTTTGCATCAAACAATCTCCTTTTCACCAGTTAAAACTGAATCAAATAGACACTTCTCTGACAGCTGTACCCAGAACACAGTAATAGTAACCATACACCAATTCTGAACCCAGATCACTGCAGTAATCAATAGAAGTAGCTAGAACATAATTTAAGAGATGTACACTACTTCAATATCCAGAAACTTGCATGCATATGCTTCTGTGTTAAGACCAACCTGCGTATATGCACTTTTGACTTATAGAAACAACATGTATACGCACCTTCGCTTCACTGAACCTGCATACAGATCTATAAAGATAATTCACTCCTTCAAATATTTAGACATTAGTTAACCCAGATTATCAGATTTATAGATCAAGCGTTTGCCACATATAACAGATCAAAATCATATAAAGATACTATTACTCAAGCCTTAAGATTTTGACCCATCAATAGAACTTATCCTTTTCTTTGTGCTTAGGTTCCTCCTTCGTTCAGATCCAGCTCTGCACCATAACCCCAATCACCAGCATTCCAGATCTAGCACTTTTTCAGATATTCAATAAATCAAATCATTACCTTTCCTAATGATCTCCTTCCTCTTTTATAGTCTTAGGCCTTTCACAATACCACGGTCCAAAAACATAACAAATCAATACCATGGACCCAATACTTGGGATCAACACTTCAGATGAGATACCATGGTCCAAAACCATAGGTTCAAATACCAAGGACTAAATACCATAGACCAAACATGAGTTCTCCCACATGTACGCACTTTTCCTTGCGTGAAAGTGCGTGTATACGCATAAGCGTCTTTAGAACGTCTAACCCGCGTGTATACGCATCTTGGTCACGATGAACCTACGTCATGATGAACCGCGTGTATTCTTGGTCACGATGAACCGCGTGTATTCTTGAAGAATATATGGGTTTACAGGCTGAAGGAAGAAGATGGAGGAAAACAGAGGTACAAAGCTAGGCTTGTGGTGAAGGGGTTTGCACAAAAGAAAGGTATTGATTTTAATGAAATATTTTCTCCTATTGTTAAAATGACTTCAATCAGAACTATTTTAAGTCTAGTGGCAGCTGGAGATTTGCATCTTGAGCAGTTAGATGTAAAGACAACTTTTCTCCATGGGGATTTGGAGAAAGAGATATATATGCAATAGCCACAAGGATATGAAGTGAAAGGGAAGGAGAAACTAGTGTGCAGGTTGAAGAAGAGCTTGTATGGCTTAAAACAGGCTCCAAGGCAGTGCTATCTAAAATTTGACAAGTTTATGTCTGAACAAGGTTATACTAGATGTCACTATGATCATTGTGTTTATCTGAAAAAGCAAAATGATGGAAGATATATTATATTGTTATTGTGCTTGTTGCAGGATCTAACATGCAGGAAATAAATGTGCTCAAAAGAAAATTGGCAAATTCATTTGCAGTGAAGGATTTGGGAGCTGCAAAACAAATCCTTGGTATGAGAATAACTAGAGACAGGAAAAATCACAAATTAGCATTGTCTCAGAATGAGTACATACAAAAGGTGTTGAAAAGATTTAACATGCACAATGCAAAACCAGTTAGTACACCTTTTGCTAGCCATTTCAAACTTAGTAAGGAAATGTGCCCAAAGACCCAAGAAGACATGGATTATATGTCTAAAGTTCCATATGCATCAGCAGTTGGAAGCTTAATGTATGCAATGGTCTGCACAAGGCCTGATATTGCACATGCAGTGGGAGTTGTAAGCAGGTACATGAAAAATCCAGGAAAGGAACATTAGATGGCAGTGAAATGGATTCTCAAATATTTGAAAGGTACCACAAATCAAGCATTATGCTTTGGTGGTTCAAACATTTCCCTACAGGGATATGTTGATGCAGATATGGTAGGTGACAGAGATAACAAGAGGAGCACTACAAGATATGTATTTACTGTTGGTGGAACAACTATCAGTTGGGTTTCAAAAATCCAAAGTGTTGTTGCACTTTCAACAATAGAAGCAGAGTATGTTGCTGCTACAGAGACTAGTAAAGAAATGATTTGGTTACAAAGGTTTATGGGTGAATTGGGTAAGAAGCATGATATGGGCACGTTATACAGTGATAGCCAAAGTGCCATTCATCTTGCAAAGAACTCAACATTTCATTCCAAGACTAAACACATACATCTCAAGTACCATTTCATACGATCAGTGTTGGAAGATGGAGAGTTGAAGCTGGAAAAGATACACACTAGCCAGAATCCTGCATATATGCTAACAAAAGTTGTAACCAGGGAGAAACTGAGAACATGCTTAGTTTCAATTGGTCTTCAAGGATGATGATGAAGATGAGAAACAACCTGGTCCAAAGAGGAGTCATTGTCCATCAATTGAAGCAGCGGTGGAGTTGCTACAATCATTCTCCAAGTGGGAGATTGTTGTGTGTGGAGCATGATTGTTTAGAGGTCTTTGTTTCAGCTAGATGTATACCCCAGGAAGTTTGTACACCCATCCACGCAGGAGGGACTTGTCCCCCTCGCGGGGGTCTAGGGGGGCTGATCCCCCCCAGCTGTGGGGTCTGGGGGCCAGTGGTGCCCCGGCGAGGGCTCGGGGGCAGCGCCCCTGAAGCCAAAAACAGATGTAAAATTGCCTTGTAAAAGTATAGTAATTTCTAGTCAATCTGGGCCGTTCATTAGGTGGATGATCTGACAGTAGAACTTATGTTTAGTTTAGGGTTTTTTTTCCCTAAATGGCAATGCCTCTCTTTGTATGAGGGCATTGTATTTGAGGCTGTGTAATAGATGTGTATTCTGTGAGTGAGAAACAGAGAGGTGAGACTATGAGAGAAAACAGAGGATATTACAGCGGATTTTCTGTAGGTTGTGTCTCTTCATTTTGCTGGATAATAGAAAGGAAGGACTGGCTGTTCAGGGTGGATGTAGCCCAAACTGGGTGAACCATGTATATCTGTGTCTCTCTTGTTTTATGTGTTTTCTGTGTTTATATTTATGTAATATTTATGTGTTCCATTGCTCCGTAATATATAATTTTCTAATAGGATGCAGTTGGATTGAGGTCAACGAATAGGTGGATGCCTTCCTTCTAGGTTAGAGGTGACATACATGACTAAAGAGATTATAGAGATTGTTTTCAGAGATGAAGTGAACAGGGTATGTTCTGATCTAGTTTTCAAGGTTGTATGGAAAAACGAGGAGCAGAATTTAATTTATATAACAAACGACTTCCATACTTCCCTCAATTAAAAGCCCAAATGGTCTGCAAAACTAGAGATATGAATTCCCTCTACCCACCTTGCATTGTTCAAAACGTAAATATAAGCTTCATTCTTAAGACAAGGAGCAAGCATTTTCACTCAACATGTTTTAATCAAACCAATGAAATTGTTATCATAACTGTCAAATAATTCAACTCCAGTCAACAACCTTCTCATTCACTTTGCAAGACGTCGAGTCATGGATACCTTGTTAAATTGTTACCAGGCTTAGATACCATTATTTTATTTAATTCGCCTAAGACTTATCACTGAGATGACATGCCCTAACCGTATCATTCAACTTCGGAGGTGGCCTACTTATGGGGGACAAAATGTCTATTCCTTGCCGTGGAAAAGGAATAAATATAGATCCAAAAATATCTAGTGACATGGTGCTTGCTACAGGTGTGCTTTGAATCTCCTCTAGGGTAACTACAACTAGAAATTCATCAATCCTACAATCAACATATGTTAAACATTGGAGAAGTTTCCTAGCACTCTTTTTCTCCCCTTGGTCTTTAAAAGATTGTCCATGGTAATCATGGAAGTGGCAAAGTTACATGAATACATTTACTGGACCAGCATGAAAACTGGGGAGTTTCGGATCCAACTCAATGATACATTTAGCATTACGAGCTAAACCAAATACATTGTTGATTATACTAGAATAAATTGTTTATTTTGAATAGTTTGGAGAGCCCTCGAAAGTTAGTGTCTTTGATGAGATCAGAATGACAAGAAAAGGAGTGACCTTGATATGACATCTTGGCAATAGTCATGTTTTGCTAACATGTTGTTTGGTGGACTTAGAAGTCTCCCTATTTGGATGAGTGAGGAATGAAATGTAACTTTCAAAGAAATTTCCATTTCAGCAATAACCCGATTCAGTGATTGGTTGCATTGTTGAATATAATTGGCAAATCTTGAAATATCATCAATGATGTTTATCGTCCTGCTAATATTGTTGTCCATATCTGACTCCCAAGCTCTCCAAGCCATATTTTTTTTCTTTATTGCTTTGTTCCTATTATCCTTTGAATTGTCAGAGTAGCTAGAGAATCAATTCACTTGTGCTTTGTATCAGAACCAACAGTTCCATAAATGAGATCTATGGAATTTCCATGGACATTTGCCAGAGATGTTTTTAACATACTTAGCTGACCCTTGTGATGTCAGGTGTTTGGGAGAGAGAGATTATACCAAACTGTGATGCACTCTATGTTCGTCCTCTCACACATGATGATGTTGCTTTTTGGATGTGGGTTGTGATATATGGTAATCATTGGTATATTCTATACTGGCTCATAACACTTTGAATTCTTGTCTTTTACCATGTTGTACCATGATTTGTTCATAATTTACCTCTAGATAATGTATCACCTTATGAATCAAGTTGAACTACTAGAAACCAAGGTAGGCGTTTTACATCATTTTCCCTACTCATTTTGCACACCCCATATCTTCATCAACATTTTCATGCATTATCATCACTTCTCCTTCCATGCATGAGTTATAATATGTATTGTAGCAAGGTTCAAAATAAAAAGGAAAATGATTATGTATAAGAATGTCTAAATAAAAATCAAAGAGCTAAAAAAAATGCTCGAGGTAGAAGCAACTAAAGTCACATCATGCACATGAGACATGACACCTTCCTATAAAACCTAGGTTCTCCTAGCCCCATTCTCAGATTAGAAAGAAGGAAAGAAAGAACTAAGCATATACAAAGAGAAAAAGAAAAAAAAATCTCTAGCTCTTGAAACATCATTTCCCTTGTACCACATTCACCGTCATCACTGGCAGCCTATTTAGAATCCTAAGAAATACATCTTGTCTTAAGGGTTCTGACATGTAATTAAGGTTAATGATGTCCACACAATGGTCAAGTTAGGAAAGAGTTAAAGATTAAATTAGTCATCAATTGTTAAGAGATTTCACTTGATTGTAATGATTCGAATTTATGAAGGGAATGATACATATTTATAACCAAAACACAAAGATATAGTGAAATTAAACTTCTATTAATAAATGGAAAATGTTGAAATTGTATCAATGGTATCTCTATCTTTGAATGGAAATTGATGCAAGTAAAAGGAAGTAAGAGTTATGGCCCTGTTGTGGCCAGCAACAACCCCCCTTTTTATTCAGTTTTAGAATAAAGCTAAATAAATGGGGACCCTTCTAAAAAATAAAAACTAGTGCTTATCTTTCCCTTAGTTTATTTTCATGATATGTGAGAAAAATTAATCAATCTTAGAAATTTTTTTAACAAAGTAATATTTTCTTATATAGTTGAGATGTGAAATGTGAATTAGTTACTTTATGTGAATTTAATATTCTTGAAATCTAAAAGTTCAAATTTATGGAGAAATATTTGAAAGTAAAAATTACTTACAGAAAGCAAGTAGAATCAATTAGTTTTTAAAAAAGTGAATTTATTTATATATTTAAAAATATTTTTTAATAATAAAAAGTTAATTAAAATATTGAAAAATATAAAAATAAAAATTAATAACTTTAAAATTATAAAAAAAAGGTGAGAATGTTTGTAGAATTTGTTTTAATCCTAACAAAAATTATTCATAAGATATATAAAAAGTTTGTTTTTTATTTAATTAAGAAGCTTCTCTTTCATGTTATAACATATATTAATGAACCAAAACCCAAATATATTATAAAAAGAAATGGAAATTTACCTTCCATTAGCTCCAAAAACCGAATCCATTCCATACTTTAAATAATAAAAAATTAAAAATAAAAGTTCGATCTTCTAAGGCAAAACAATATTCTATTTTTTTTATCTTGTAATTGAAGAATTTACCATCCCAATATATAAAGATGCTATCAGTTTATAAGAAAATATAGAGACAGACAAAAAAACAGACCTCCTGTAACAAAATTGCCACATATAAGTGAACATTACACACTCCATAAAACAGAAAAAGTGTAACTTCCCATTCCATTCATAACACAATTGATGCTTAAAAATTGTAACTTCCCATAATGGTAAAACAAATAGGAGGAACTTTCACAATGGTAAAACAATTCCAGAGTGTGAGGTATCCACTTTTTATTCACACACAAAACAACCCATCAACAAAGCTTGCTTTCACTTTTCCTTGCAAGGAATCATGACTTTGATTTTACTTCAGAAATTAACCAAAAAAAATGCATATGGTAGAGAGCCTTAGTCACATGCTTAAACTTTAATGCTGGTCGTTATGGAAATCGACTTAGGGCTATTGCCAACTATCAAATGAAGGCTGGTGCTCATAGTGAAGGAAATCGACTTATTGCCAACTATCCAACAAACCTTGAAGTGAAAATTACATTACATTATGTACAAAATGGATATAGTTTGAACATGTAAACTCACCAAGTTTTCTTGTGCCCGTCATTGATGGTTGTTGTTAAGCTATAACATGGGGAAAGGCTCCCCCCTTCCCTTATAGTTCGCTGCTTAGGGTTGCACGGTTTCCATATCCAACCATTAATCCAGTCATCTTCTTATTACTCAGACGCTCTTGGAAAACGGTCGAGTCTTCAAAACTGTTACCAAATTATGAAAAAAATCAAATATATAATGAATTCATGACTATCTTTGGACAATATCTATGTATGATTAATTTCATTGTGACATAATAGCTAAGATAAAATATCATTAGGTAAGAAACCCAATTTAAATCTTTAAGATATAGAATCTTTAGTGCTTTTAATATCTGAAAAATAATTAATTGCTCTGTACCTATCAGGAATGGTATCAGGTGTTGCAAACTCTGTGCTAAATTGACAGCATCTTCTGCATTACCGACTATTTGATTGAAACATATATATCTCCCATAGGAAAATGGATCTTCATAAGCACATATATGTGCATCCGCTAGAAACCTTATGTCTACACTACCTAAAGTGCCCTTCTCATACATTTGTGCATCCCTTGCGATCACGAAGACTAGCCAATGTAAATAAACTAGCTAATATTTTGCACTTCCATAGATTAGATCCTCTCCAAGGGTTGTACGTTCTAGAGCATAGTCTATTTGATATGCAGATCTCTCACCCTCACCTTTAAGATATGCAATGGTAGATCCTGAGCTTTTGTATGTGATACTAGGTCCCATAATCATAGATGAGTTGATTGTCACTATATTCAACCCCCTGTCCATGGCCATCACCCATGCAGCCTTCTCTGATAGTGTCTTGGCTAATGCGTACCACAACTGTGAATATGAAATATTGTATAATTAGAACATAATACCACAGATCACTGCAAGGTTCAGAATATTGTTATTAAACTGTACAGCTTTGAACTCCACAATATTTGAGAAACACCCAAATTTTATACATATACTCCTTCAAAAAAATGATGAATACCGCACCACAATGTATTTAGGTTCTCTTTGTAAAAATATACATACTTAGCACAAAGCCATTTTAGCCCTGATTTAGTATGCACCAAAGATTTAGACAAAGGTTACATATCAAGACTTTCTCATTATTTGATGAATATATAACCTGGGCAACTTCAAGTACAAAAATGAATTGGATATGGATTGTTGCATATAGAGAATATATATGCACTCTGTTGTCTATAATGTGGTATCATTTCAGCGATCTTAAGAGGCAAAAGATCAATTGGATTTTTTATTATTGCAGGGTTATCTGCAATATGTAGTATGTATTATCATTTGAGCAATTTTAAAAAGCCAAAAGCTAATTGGATATGGATTCATGGACTGGGAGAAGCTAGATGAATATGTAGCATGTATTATCATTTGAGTAATTTCAAAAAGCCAAAAGCTAATTGGATATGGATTCATGGATTGAGAGAAGGATGAAGCAAGATGCATTGTATAGCTTAGTAAAATGATGGTGGACAAAGTAAAATATGAAAGAGTCAATTGGATTTATTTCTTTAGATTGGAAGGAGAAATTATGCTTTTCCCCACCCAGATACAATTCTTACAAATGACATGTTTATCTCATATTAAATATACTACTGTCATGGATTCCATCGCCTTGGACAACTACTATTGTAGCTGGCCTTGAGAAACTGTAGATGGAAACATTGAAGTTATTTATTAGATTAACTAATGTGATCAAAGCAGCTTTAGATGCAAATTTCTGAGTTACTTACTAGATTAAGCAACTAATCAGACCAATGCTATCGAACATATCATTGAGTTAGATGTCGTTAACAAGTTAAAAGGAAAAAGTGGTAAATCAGTCCACTTTACTTAGATTGTATACTAAACTTAACATTTTGTCATTTAAAAATTATATATACAAACCTTCAATTTCCTGCAAAGATTTGCATCACTCCAATGCCTCTCATCAAGGGCATTAACCTTGTAGTCTCCATCTTCTCTCCAAATTGCTGCAGCCCCAAAAGAAGTGAACACAACTTTCTCAATGGTCTCGGTCTGAGCACACTCTTCCAGTGCATTATGGGCTGCTTGTACTTCAGTTCTGCCATCACTTCCTGTATTACACAAGTCCACATCTATCAATATTCAACCCTTCCAATACATATACCAAAATGCCCACATCTTTAATTCAAAGGTTCACTAACTTACATCATAACCTGCAGCACTCTGAGGGTGTTCAAAGGTATAGAACAGACCAGAATAGCCCTTGAGTGCATCAATAATGCTGTGATAATCCAAGACCTTTGCATAGAATATCTGCAATCGATGCCCATGCAATTTTCTGAGAGAGTCAACTGCGCCTGCCATCATTTGAAATCATCAATGAAGAATGCGAGCATACTATAAGTTCAATCAAAAGGAAATGTGAAAACCTTCATCTCAATTTCAAGGTGACTGGGAATTCAAAATAGGGATGGGATGGCACAAATTTCCTATATTTATTCTTAGGGGTTTGAAAAAAAAGGTAATGCATCACAATTGGGTTAAAATCTTAATTTCATAGATTCATCCTAACGTGAAATTTATCAAGAAACTACAAAATATTGTTCTCTTTTCAATAAATAAACATACCGGTGTCTCTCTGCACAGTGGCGTGCACTGAATAGCCTCGTTGCAGAAGGCCCTGCACAATCCACAAGCCTACATAACTGGACACATCCACGACACAGACTTGTTGGGAATTTTTCTGGTAAAATTCCAAAAAAAAAATCATAGAACAGAGAACAATGCTCTGTTTTCCCACACAGGATCTTTAACACAGTGGAAACCAAAAAAAAAATTATTTGCAGACAGAGTTTTACACACACCAAATGGAGCTTGTATTCATTAACTAAAAACCGCTAGTACAACAAAACATCTTCCTCTTAACAGAGGGATTACACCAGGAACACTTTAGTTCCAGTTTCCAGTAAAACACTCACTGTCTCTCCTGAGAAATACTCTGTCTCAGCTTTTTATATTAACACACTGTTGTGAAGAATTACATACATTCACTTCTTACTCATACACTGCTGCATATTTCGTTTCAACAACAACAAAAACTCTCTGCACTGCTTTGCAATAACAAGAGAACTCAGTCTCTACTTACAAATTGACACACTGTTGTGTAAAATAAAAATTCTTACATTCACTGCTGTGTGAAAAACATTTTGGCTTCGCACTGCTGTGTGTTTCATTTCACTGCATTCTCAAACACTGGGCATTTACGCTCTGCTACGTTTTGCCCTCCTTTCATCACCACAAAAACATTTGCGGTTTTGCACACTGCTACGTGCTTCCTTTGCAAGTTCACAACTTCTACATTCCTGCGTGTCTCATTACATTTTTATCTCTCATGAGAGAGACATTATCTATGCACTCACACTGCTGTGCTTCTTCTTGGCGCTACACATCTTTTTTACATTACTTGCAATTTTATATCAAAAAACATAACAATGCATTCTCCTATGCCATACTCCCGTAATTAAAACTTCACCAACATTTACCAACCCCGTCATAAATTTCATTAAATTACTTTGCTGACAAAACCAATGGTCAACAGGAATTCACTTCACGTCAAGTTCATGAATTACTCCATGGTGCAGGTCTGTACGCAACCGTTGATTTCATCGGACGGTTGTCAAACCATATCGCGCGGCTGCTGCCATAACCATTGAATTATGCGATTTGTTTGACAGAAGGTGCGATCTGTGATGGCTCAGGTCGCATCGCATCGCGAAGAGCTTAACGCACAGAGGTTTGAATTTGCGATCTGTGATCTGCGATCGCATGATCGCATCGCATCGTCATCGTCGCAGCGCAGGGGACAAGGAGCGGAGGGGGGCAGCGATCTGCGATCTGTGCGATCTACGATGGATCACATCGCAAGTGGAAAACTGATTGTTTTGCAGACGCTGTTGCTGTTCAACTATTTCTGCAGTTGAAATTACATTCCAACACTCCCCTTTAATTTCAACTGCTGGGTTATCAGTCATACCCAAACATTTCCTCAAAAAGTTCAAACTGTTACAGGCTCCCCCTAACTGTATGCATCGTCTCCTTTTGGCAGAGTCTTCTAAAAGAAACTTAGATTGGTTGGGGAGCTCAAAGAGCTTTTGGACTATATTTCCTTCCTTCTCCATACTTGTGTAACTTTCTTCTTTTGCGTGGGTCTAGCTTGCATAGGAGCCCATGTTAAGTTACAATCACGTGCCATATGCCCAATGTTATGGCACTTGAAACATTCTACATTGTTCATGAATAAGGTTTCATGATTTCTTCCTGTAAAATTGTTTCTTGGAGGTTGTCGGAGACCATAACATCTATCTCTATGAAATGCTCTACAGTCTTTTTCCATATGACCAAAGTTTGAACAAGAATAACAATAACCAAAAAATGAACTTTGGTACCTGGTAGATGGTGGTTTCCTTGATGTACTTTTGAAGCTTTTCTGCATTGAGATCCTTTGATGATAACTATTGCCTCTTGCCTCTTTGATATCATCAACATTTCTTCTTGGAGCTGGTTTTCTACTTGGAGCGAGATTTCTTCTTGGAATAGGATTTCTTATATTGTAGCCTTGATTTTTCTCCTTGCCTTTGCTGGAACTAGGAGCATCACAATTTCTTTCTGCCTTCTTCACATCTCCTTTGCTTAAAGCATTTTCATTCTTGTTTGAGGGTTCACCTACATACCCGAGTCCTGATTTATCAGATGGAGATCTGTGATAGCTAAGCATGTCATCCAAGGCTTGAGAGCTCTTCATGATTTTGTTCATCCCTTCAACCTTTTTCTTGAGGAGGACAATCTCTTCTTCCAATCTTTCACACTCATTATTCTTCTTTGCAAGTTGTTCCTCAGTTTCTTCCTTGCTACGAGTAGCTTCAGCTACTACTATTTTAAGGGAGATGATATCTAACTTCATTTTGGAGATTTCTTCATTCTTTGCTAGACTGCTCTCCATTTTCTTTTCTGCTTCTTGTGCCTACTTCCTGGCTTCTTGTAATTCAGACTTGAGGGAGGAGACCTCTACCTTGTACTGTCCAATCTCTTCTACAAGTTTGTTCACTCTCTTGTGCCTTTGTTCAAGTTGACTTGACAAGGTATCTTCCTTCTTCTTTGCTTTATTCAATTGATTTGTCATGGATATGACTTCTTCATGATGCTTCCTTTTGCTTTGATCAAGTTCCTTCTTAAACTTGGCGAGCTCTTCATCCCTTTCTTGTACTTGAAGCTTGATGAGGTCAACCTTCTCATTTTCAGCTTCTATGATGGGTTCAGAATTTCCTTCTTGACTGATGGTCATGGCCAGTGCTCCTTTTGCATGAAGGTCATGAAGTTTGTCCCATATATCCTTTGCTGATGAATATTTTCCTAGATTCTTCTTTACAGAATCAGGCAGCCCATCCAAGATTATCTTTGCTGCTTTTGCATTGTACTCCTTGGATTCTCTATCCTTCCTATTATCATCAATCACTGATTCCCAGATTTCAATCCCTTGAGACTGTAAGACAGTCCTCATTTTTACTTCCCATATATAAAAGTTCCCATTAAACCTTGAAGCCTCAAATAGAATGCTTTCAAGTTGATTATCTTCTATTTTAGTAGTAGAGGGAGACACATGCTTAGGAGGATTGGAGACTTTCTTCTTTGACCTTGCCATTCTTAACTATACTTCAAATACCTGACTATGTATTTAAAATAACTGACTGTTTCTTCAACAGTAACTCAAAAACTTGACTTGAGAAATACCTGGATCCTTTCTTGACTGTGTCTTCACTCTGCTGGAGAAGCTGCTGCAACAAAATGAACCTTCCTTCAGTTTCTTTGACACCTTCAAAGAGCCTAGACCAGCTTTGATACCACTGTTGGGAATTTTTCTGGTAAAATTCCAAAAACAAAATCACAGAACAGAGAACAATGTTCTATTTTTCCACACAGGATCTTTAACACAGCGGAAACCAAAAAAAAAATTATTTGCGGACAGAGTTTTACACACACCAAATGGAGCTTGTATTCATTAACTAAAAACTGCTGGTACAACAAAACATCTTCCTCTTAACAGAGGGATTACACCAGGAACACTTCAGTTCCAGTTTCCAATAAAACACTCACTGTCTCTCCTGAGAAATACTCTGTCTCAGCTTTTTATATTAACACACTGCTGTGAAGAATTACATACATTCACTACTTACTCATACGCTGCTGCATATTTCGTTTCAACAACAACAAAAACTCTCTGCACTGCTGTGCATTAACAAGAGAACTCAGTCTCTACTTACAAACTGACACACTGCTGTGTAAAATAAAATTTCTTACATTCACTGCTGTGTGAAAAACATTTTGGCTTCGCACTGCTGTGCGTTTCATTTCACTGCATTCTCAAACACTGGGCATTTACGCTCTGCTGCGTTTTGCCCTCTTTTCATCACCACAAAAACATTTGCGGTTCTGCACACTGCTGCGTGCTTCCTTTGCAAGTTCACAACTTCTACACTGCTGCGTGTCTCATTACATTTTTATCTCTCAACAGAGAGACATTATCTCTGCACTCGCACTGCTGTGCTTCTTCTTGGCGCTACACATCATTTTTACATTACTTGCAAGTTTATATCAAAAAACATAACAATGCATTCTCCTATGCCATACTCCCGTAATTAAAACTTCACCAACATTTACCAACCCCGTAGTAAATTTCATTAAATTACTTTGCTGACAAAACCGGCGGTCAACAGGAATTCACTTCACGTCAAGTTCATGAATTACTCCATGGTGCAGGTCTGTACGCAACCGTTGATTTCATCGGACGGTTGTCAAACCATATCGCGCAGCTGCTGCCATAACCATTGAATTATGCGATTTGTTTGACAGAAGGTGCGATCTAGGATGGCTCAGGTCGCATCGCATCGCGAAGAGCTTAACGCACAGAGGTTTGAATTTGCGATTTGCGATCGCATGATCGCATCGCATCATCATTGTCGAAGCGTAGGGGACAAGGAGTAGAGGGGGGTAGCGATCTACGATCTGTGCGATCTGCGATGGATCACATTGCAAGTGGAAAACTGATTGTTTTGCAGACGCTGCTGCTGTTTAACTATTTCTGCAGTTGAAATTACATTCCAACAAGACTACCTTGCCATTTCCCTCAGAGGGGTTCAGACTAGAGGTAAATACCAACATGGCTGCTGTCTCCACAAATCGTTTTTCTGAATGCAAACCTGCAAGAGAGAGACATAAGTAAAAGAGTCTACGTGGTCGACCATGGCAGGAGCGTTCATTGTATTCATGGGATTGGCTTTGGTGTGAAGTTGAATGGCAGGGAGTAGTCTACCCAGGTAGAGGAATTGGTGAGGGAGCAGCCCGTGGGTTATTTCTGAATTCAAATTTCATGGTGAATTAACTTCCCGGTTGCAAGACCTTATGGAAATCAGAATGTCTATCAGGAACCTGTCAGTCGTCGACATTAATGCGGAGGGTGGTGGAGTGGCGCAGGGTGGAGGAATTGTGGGAGGCTTTTCCAAGTGGCAACGGAAACCGAGCACGTTTAAAATTCTGATATTTTTCGTAATATTATTTAAATTTTTATAATAATGTACTAATTTATAAATTAAAACATTAATATATTAATTTAGTATGGTGAATTTTAATTTTAATATTTTAAATGTTCACTTTCTTATATTTTAAGGATTTAAGTTAATTATCCAAGAGTTAATGGTATCTCACAACAATAATAAAAGCCTACTTTTTAAAGATAGCTTTAGGTGTACTGATTTTTTTGAATAATAATAATAAGTTAACCTGCATAATAAGTCTAGCTACTAACTTCACAATTAAATTATTATAAATTTTTGCTCGATAAAATAATCATTATAACATAACAATATAAATTTAACATACTACACTATATTTTTCTATGGTAAAAAAATTCATTATAGCGTAACAATATAACTTTAACATAGTACACTGTATTGTCGAAGAGAAGCGGGTTTAAAAAAACAGAAAAGTTAACAATTGTAGCATGTTGCGAACAAGAAACGACAATCATAATGTTAATGTAACTAACTCGAAATAATATGAACGAGAAATAATAACGATAATAACAGTGCGATGAAAGAGAAACAACGATAACAATGTGTGTGACAAATAACGAACAATGTCTCACAGTGTAAGAAAGTAAATGTTTTTTTGACGAGAGATTACACTTTATTGTCTCATATCCTCATCAGGAGGAGGGTGTGGTAACAGACAATCATCAGAGGAAAAATTCTTTGACCACACACAACAAATTCTCTTTTCATTAACTGTGAAAATTTCTTCATTTCTTTTACTGTATGCAAGAGATAGGATTTGACCCGACAATGCAGCCTCTTTGGTTTCAGAACCATCCTCAGTTGTAATATTTCACCTGCTTTCTCTCATAACAATGCTGCTAATATTGTTCGTATAATAATCGCACTCCTCAACACCGCAAACAGAAATGATAATATCATGCCCGCCTGTAATGTAAAATTCGTTCTTTGTAAAGGCGGGCATACAGATCTGATGGTCTTCAAATGTGATCAAAATGTCACCTCACAGATTACAAATGAGAACCCTTTGGTTTCTATTGTAACACAAGAAGCGGCCCAATTTAGTTAGATAGAAAGGGTCCACCATTGCTTCAAAATTTGTCGGTATTATTCGAGTGACCTCAGGAGATATATCAATTAAGTTTATATTTTTTTAAAGTTGTTTGAATTAAGTTTATATTTTTTTAAAGTTGTTTGAATGATCCAAATTGGATCATTATATTGTTTTTTATCGATTTCGATATATTTGGAGTGGAAAAAGTGAAAGAATCAGCTCACAAAACTGTTTTTATTAGTGGGACCTAGTTTGGTGAAATAAAATATGAAATCTTCAAAAAGTATTTTGAAGCATCAATGATGTATTTTGGGGATAAAACCTTGCCTCTTAATCATAGAACCATTCTATGTTATTCTACACATAGAAATCTTTCCAACGACGCAAGAATCACGTCAGTCAATCAGGGTATGTATGTAAAAGTTATGCCACTTCTTGTTTTTACATCTAAAAGGGGCTGGGAAGTGTTTGTGATGTAAAACACTCTAGAAGTGTCTTATTTTTAACTTTAGTTAAGATTTGATATAGTCAAACTTAACCACTAATAGGGTATCGCGCTATGTTATAATCGGCACTAGGATGAAGAGGCATTCTATTCTTTCGAGAACATTTTGTTCCATAGTTGAGAAAAGGTAGCCAGGACAGATAGGAACTAGAGCACACAGACAAGATATGTGCACTGTAATAGCCCATCGCACACAAACATTGCTTTTTTGTATCTACAACAATATTTCCATACAGAGAAAGAGAGATAGGAAGTAGAGCACACAGAGAGGATATATGCACTGTAACAGCCCACGTGCCACAAACATTGCTTTCTTGTATCTACAACAATATTTCCACATAGTGAAAGAGAGCTAAGAAGCCTCACTTTTGAGTTGGGTTTCTCTTGAAAAGGTTTCCAAGAGAGCATATCTTGTGCCTTATGTGTGTGAAAGCTTATTTTTTCATTCTCTACTTCTATGCATAATTTACTTTTACATGCATGCATTAAATGTAGTGCATGTCTAGAAATTAAATCTAAAAATTAATAAAACTATAATAGTGTAGAATCCTAGATTTTTAACATAATATTATCAGAGATGTTGTAATAAACTATCTAATAAAATATGAGAGCAGTTTACAAATCATTGAAGACATATTCTATCATCTATGATCGCCACAAACTGTAGCTAAATGTAACCGAATGCTGCGTTGAGATACACAATAGCTTTGAGACACAATTCCCCGTCCTCTTTCAAATAAATCTTACACAAAATGCCGCTTAATCATCCATTGAAATACATCACTAATAAATACCAATCTATTTTTCTTTCACCTTGTAGGATGGATATCTCATTGTATTCTTTTAAATCAAAAAATTTAACACTTTCATCTCTACATTGTAAGTTATGCCCCTCCAATTTGCAATTTCTAAATCCCAAGCAATGGTGTCCTCTTCTACTGCATAAATCTCTCATTATTCGTTAGTTCGTCCTGCTTTTATAGTTGCTATTTCCAAGCTTAAAATATCGAGGTTGGGAAATATTAATGATAACCAACGATTATAAGTGAATTATTATTAGAATTGTAATAGGCAAACTCAATATCAATCGTCCATCCATGAAGGGCAAGATTTCCCCTCTCGTTTGACCCTTTCTCGTACGTGCAAGGCTTGTAAATGGTAATCCCAGAAACTATTGTGCAATTTTCCCATTAAATCTCGGCGTTGCAGTCAGTGGAAGGAATTCATGGACAACCGGCTATTCCCGTACATTGACACTTTCTCTTTTCTACGAAATTCACTGGGAGTACCCACTATTTACCTTTTAATTCCGTATCCAACAAATTCATTGCATCAAATAGATGAAGAGGGTCATTTTGTAAGGGACGCACACCCGAATTTCTCTTAGCCACCCTTTAATTACGTGCACAAAAAAATCCATAATCTACAGATTATAGATATTTAGGCTGATAGGCTTTCTTATGCATCAACAATTGTCAACACTTTCACTCTCCTCCGTTGGATCAAGTGAGACACTTTCAACCGTTGATTTGAAGTGTCATGTGGCAAGCATGCACTGCACTTTCACTGCTTTTTCCAAATATTGGTTGAGTTGTCTTCTTTTCACCTCCGAATTCTACTGTGCATTGAACCTGGCCCTGTTATGCAAAAACTACATAGAGTTCTTCTGCATCACTTTGCTGATCGCCTTTGCTGTCAACGACGTCAAAATGAGCAGATCGCCCTAGCCTAGGTGGCGCAATTTGCAACGAAGGACAGGATATTTGAGAAAAATTTTAATCTATTAGGTACTGGGGACGGAAACGATACTCCCCTGCTGCTGAAAGTACAGATTGTCTTCAAGTTTTATGCCAGCAGGCGCCGATAGTGCCAGGGCTTGTTGGTGACCATGGAGCTTCAGAGCAGACATGCTCTGATCTCGAGGATGTATAATTCTATAGTGCCTTGTAAGGATGAGGTCAATATCGAGGTTTATATTAATGAGGATGGTATGGATGCTTTCGTATTTGCGCTGGCCAGGAAGAAGGCTGCCAAGAGTATGCACAAGGATACCAGGGATCTCCAACAGTATGCCAGCTTGCTTACGCCGCCTTCGAATCGGAAGTGGCTCAGCGAGGAGCTCGTTGGAATTGCCGAGTTTAACCTAATATTATCAACCATTTAAATTGGTGTATTTTTTTCTCATTGTACTCAGCCCTCCCTCTGCAATTGCAAGTCTGTGGCACCCTCGCATATGTTTCTCAGACTGCATGGATTCAAACAGGAACGGTACGAGACAACATATTATTCGGATGCCACAAGGAGGAGCAAAAATATTAGGCGGTTATCTTAAAGTCTTCGCTGTACAAATATCTCTTGAATTTTTCCTTTGGTGATCTGACTGAAATAGGAGAAAGAGCTGTCAATCTCAGTGGTGACCAGAAACAACGGATACAGCTTGCCCGTGCTTTATATCAAGATTCTGGTATTTATCTTTTGGATGATCCTTTCAGTGTTGTTGATGCTCATACTGCTACTAGCTTGTTTAAGGTTAATATGGTCATTTCCTTTTGATATAAAAGGTTTTGAAATTATTATATAGCTGGTGCTAATTTTGTGCGTTGTAGCTTTCTATAGCAATGCTTTTCGTTTTTCTTAGCTTCCTAATAGACATATTTTGATGTGTAGGAATATATAATGGGAGCACTGTCAAAAAAGACAGTAATTCTTGTAACACACCAAGTTGATTTTCTCCCGGCATTTGATGCTATTATGGCTAGTAAACAGTTATCCTAGTCATGTGGAAGCTGTTTGCTTGCTTGTAAACATCCTTTTGGCAAAGTTTTCTGATGGATGGCACATTAAAATATTTTCTGCAACTTTGACATATAATTTAATGCTAATAGTTTTGACCTCTTTTTTTAATTTCTACACTGAAGTTTCTCTCTTTTGCAGCTGATGTTGGACGGTGAGATTCATCAAGCCAGGCAATATCAGGAACTGTTATTCTCAAGTGAGGCATTTAGGGACCTTGTGAATGCAAACAAGAACACTGTTGGTTCCAATGAATCAGCAGCGACAAAGCCATCCACAAAAGATGAACCTGTCAAGGAAGAGAGAGATATTCAAAGCAGCAAGTCACAGACAGAAAAACTGATTTCAAATATAGCTTCTAACGGGGATCAGCTAGTTAAAAGGGAAGAGAAGGAAGTTGGGGACACCGGTCTGAAGCCATACATTGACTATTTGAAACAGAATAAAGGTTTCTTATATTGTGTATGTGCTGGTCTTGGTCATCTTATATTCTTGATTGGGCAGATTTTAGGAAATACTTGGATGGCTGCTAAGTTGCAAAGTCCTCAAATCGGTGTATTAAGGTTAATAATAGTGTACTCAGCCATTCGGTTCACATCTATATTTTTCCTATTCCTTCGGTCACTTTTCACCGTTCTTTTGGGGCTTAAGGCATCAAAATCCTTCTTTTCTGAGCTTCTGACTTCTTTATTCCGAGCACCGATGGCATTCTTTGATGCAACTCCATTGGGAAGAGTTCTCAGCAGAGTAAGTCATTTACGTAATTACGATAGGCTTCATTCTTTACGTAATTAAGTCTTTGACAAAAAGTGAAATTTAACATACATGAGGGTAGAAAGCTACTGACATTTATCTTGTCGACCTCCTTTTCCAGGTTTCTTCAGATTTCAGCATTCTTGACGTAGACATTACTTTCAGCTTTGTCATGTGCATGTCATCTACCATGATTGCTTACAGCAGTCTTGGAGTTGTGGCTGTTGTGACATGGCAAGTTTTGTTTGCAGCCATTCCATTGATTTATTTGGCCTTTCGACTCCAGGTAAATCGCTAATTCACACAAGTTTCTTGAGAAGACTCTTTAAGTGACTGCCAATATTGTGAGAGAAATTATAACTGATTTTTTGTTTGTTCAATTTAATCAGAAATACTATTTTTCTTCTGCTAAAGAATTGATGAGACTGAATGGTACAACGAAATCACCTATTGCAAATCATTTTGGTGAGTCCATAGCAGGAACAATGACCATTAGGGCTTTCAGGGTTGAGGATCAGTTCTTCAAGAAGAACTTAGACCTTATTGACAAAAATTCGATCCCCTTTTTCTACGGTTTCTCAGCAAATGAATGGTTGATCCAACGTCTAGAGATGTTAAATGCAACTGTTATTTGCTCCTCTGCTCTTGCTATGGTTCTACTCCCAAAGGGCAGCTTCAATCCTGGTATGAAGTTGAACAATGAAACTAAATGTCAACTGTGGGAGATTTCTGCTGTTACTGGACACTTTTGTATATAAGTTAATCATGCCTAACAAATTGAACTAGTGCAGGTTTCGTTGGGATGGCCCTATCTTATGGTCTATCATTGAACATATCATTGGTTAAAAGTATTCAAAACCAATGTACACTTGCAAACTACATTGTTTCTGTAGAACGCATCAAACAGTATATGCACATTCCTAGTGAGGCACCAGCCGTTATAGAAGATCACAGACCATCAGATAATTGGCCTTCACATGGGAAGGTGGAGTTACATGACTTGAAGGTATCTGAGTTGTGTTTTCTAAAAAGATGACTATTCAAATTATAAATTTGAATGGTTAATGATGTTTTCAATCAAATATATTTGATACGTGTGCAGATTAGATATAGATCCAACAGTCCCCTTGTTTTACGGCGCATTACATGTGCATTTGAAGGAGGGAAAAAGATTGGGATTGTTGGCCGAACGGGAAGTGGGAAAACCACTCTCATTAGTGCTATTTTTCGATTAGTTGAACCTGCAGGGAGTAGAATCCATAGATGGTTTGGATATTACCTCTATTGGGCTTCATGATTCGCGGTCACGCCTTGGGATTATTCCTCAAGAGCCAACTCTTTTTCATGGAACTATTCGCTTCAACCTAGATCCATTATCTGAGCACTCAGAGTTAACAATTTGGGAAGTATGTAAATTCTATTCAACATAATCTCTAACTGAGTTTATCATATGTAGAATGAAAAAATAAATAATGCCATGAATTTATTTTGTGCTTTGATTAAGGTTCTGAACAAGTGTCAACTTGGAGACATTGTAAGAGGGAAGGTGGATGGCTTAGATGCACCAGGTTATTTTTTTAGTAAATATATATTTTTGAATGCAATAAAATTCTTTGACATGGCCATGAATTTGGCTGTTAGATTTGGAAGTTTTTTGTCGTTCTAAAAGATTAATAAAATGCAATGGGGAGTGATGGAGAGAATTGGAGTGTTGGGCAAAGACAATTGTTTTGTTTGGGACGTGCATTGCTAAGGAAAAGTCGAATCCTTGTTCTAGATGAAGCAACAACATCAATAGATGATGCTACATATGCCATTCTCCAAACAATAATTAGAAAGGAATTTGCAGGTTGCACTGTAATTACTGTTGCACACAGGATACCTACTGTTATAGACAGTGACATGGTTGTTGCCATCAGTGATGGTAAGGCCCTATCATTCTATCTTATCTTTGTGTTGTATGTATGGATTGGTTTCATATGAATTTGTTGTACTCGAGGAAATGGACGGTACTGAAAGTAGATCTATTCACCTGTATCTAATTTGAACTATTATGATCTTGAATTCATGCAGGTGAGATGGTGGAGTGTGATCATCCATTGAAACTGATGGAGAGATGGTGGAGTGTGATCATCCATTGAAACTGATGGAGAGAGAAGGATCGTTATTCAGGAGGTTGGTGATAGAGTATTGGTCCCACACATCAAATGCTCTTCTTCATGCAACAACCAATAATGAATAACCTTTCGATCTCTCCTCCTAGACCATAAGATCTTCGCTCGATGCTTTAATCCTTAGATGATGGGCTAATTGTACCATTAGTGACCTTACGTTGATGGTCGCTAAATTGATGTATTTTCTTGTCAGATAAGATCTCATTGTAAAGCCATTTATTTACAATTGGCTCATCCTTATTGTAACCTGCATTTTTTATGCACGAGCATCATATTAGATATTTTTTCCTCCACTTAGAGCAAAATTCTTCTTCTCTTTGTGATATTTTGATTTAGGGAATCTGGTTAGTTAGGAAGTTATGCCAGGGTGTCCTTAAGGGACAGATGTAGCAAATTTGTTAGGATTAGGTGGAAATAGCTTCTAGAAATAGGGACAGATGTAATTAGGGGAGACGGCCAAGATAATGGAAATGAGGGAAAATAGAGAGGTAGGAGGGCTTCTGAGTTTGTAGAAATTATGTGTATGTTTGTCTGTATTAATGCAATTGTTGGCTTGAATGTAGCTAGTATTATCAACGAAACCACAGCTGCAGCAATAGATTATGGTTTGGACAAGAAGGGTGGAGAGAAAAATATTGTTGTTTCTGATCTTGGCGGTGGCACGTTTGATGTCAGTGTTTTGACTATTGACAACAGAGTTTTTGAGGTTTTGGCTACAAACGGTGATACCCATCTTTGAGGTAATCTGTCTGAACTGTGTCTGGCAGTTTTACATTACGAATTTGAATACGTGCACTGTGGTTATCATTGACTTTTTTGGTTGGCTTTCGAGCTTTGAACTTACCGGGATGTACACTAATATGTAGGTGATGTACACTAATATGTAGGTGAGGACTTTGACCAAAGGATAATGGAATATTTCATCAAATTTATCAAGAAAAAGCACGGAAAGGATATTAGTAAGGATAGCAGAAATAAAATAAGACACTCAACGTGTTCCTTGTAATATAGATATAAACAAAACATCTAAAGAAAAGTAATTGCACGATGATCCAGTCCAAGAAAACAAGGTTTTACACAAACCAATTAACTCTTCTAGAAATATTCAACAATTCCAATTTAATAATTCTATCGGCCTCTCTTTGTACCTTTTGGGACAATTGCTAGTTATATTGTTAATATGATGAAAGGATAGCGATGATTTACAAAATATTCTATGAACGTGCTAAAAATAAAATTGGAAATCTAAAACATTCGTACACTCACGATTTCAAAAGAATTATGTGAGAATATTGGACCATGGTTCAAAGACATTGCATAAAAAGGGAACTAAGGTATCTTCCTAGACATCTTTTAACCTATAATTATTTTGACAATATTATCATCATAATTTCTACTGTTCTATTGTTTATCTTGATTATGAAGATATTCGAGACAGATTAAGGTATCTTCGTAGACATCTTTAATTGATCTCATAATATTATCACCATAATTTCTCGGGTTCGTCTTCATTATGAAGGTATTTGAGACATTGTTAGCCAAAGTGTTTTTTCCTTTTTCCTTCTTTATATATTAACATTTTGAAGAACATTAATTAATTAATTAATTAAACACTCAATCGTTCTTCCATCACTTTAATGCTCGTTCATTTGGATTTGGATACATTGCAATTATGGTTTATGATTTTTATAATATGGCTAAATCTAGAATTCACCAATAAAATTTTGAATTTAAAATAAAATTTAGAAATGCACATTTTTTTGGTTTTTTTGAATTATATTAGCTTTTTTTTCTGTTTATTTTAAATAAATGTAAATAGGAATGATTTTTTTTTTTTAACCTTTTACTTTTTATCTAGCTCAACTCAAATCTTATTAATAGAGTAAATAATATATTGGAGATGTATTTTGGTAATAGTAAAAATCTAAAATAATATTAATTAATAATCTTCTATCATTCATTTTTAATCTTTAAATATCCATACTCACACTAAGCTATAAATAAACTTTAAAAATAAAATATGTATTTCCAAAACCAATACAATTATTCACAAAACAATTATTCACAAAGGAAAAAACAATTTATAGTTAGAAAGAAACCCAAACAGAGTTAATATGCCTATTTTAAATGTAGGATAAGTAGTGAGAACATTCATGTCAATATAGTATGTTGCATTCCTCCACACTCAATAGCTTTCCATTTCATGAGTTATGTGGCTTGTTGAGATCTTGTTACACGACATCATTTTCCCTAGTTTTGCCTCACCAAGGATAGAACATATGTTCTATTGTCACTGCTAATATACATTGAGCTTATTTTGGACACTCTGTTATCCTATGTCTAGTAATGGAAATTGATTTGGACAAACACCCTGTCAAAGCTAGCTTGAGTGACAATTGAAAGGAGAAAATTATGTATAGTGTAACTAACTCAGTTGAAATAGTTAGGATTCCTAATTGAAAAATTGTTGTAATCTGGAAAGGCTATTCCAAACTTGTTTCAATTAGGACAATTTTTTATGTGACAATTGTTATATAGTCTCTTTTTTTCTCACATGAGAACTGAGAGTTTCTCATGATGATATTTATTTTCGAAAATAAGATTGTACTATGAAATTGTAAAAGAATGTACTCCTTATTGGGAGCTAAGCATAGATAGGATCAGAAAGGGTGTACCAACATTGCAATCCTATATTGCAACTTTTCATTAACGCAAATCTCTACCATTCATGGCTCCGTGTTTCTCTCTAGTGCTATGTAAATCACCATCCCCTGCTAAGGAGTAAGGGTCTTCCCCCTTAGTATGGATCACTCATTAGAGAGGTATTCTAGTTGTGTATTTATATTCTCTAAATTATGATTCATGTGTGATTTACTCTTATTGTTACATATCTTGTTCATGTATCTAGTAGTTGTAGAATTATAACCCCTAATATTGTGTAATAGCATAGGTCCAATCCTTTCATTATCTTGATAGTTATTTGATCACTGTTATAGTTCTTCAACTTCTATATTTCATTGAATGAGTGTCTTAAAAATTGTTCAAGTGATGAATGGTTTCTAAGAGTGACTTTTCCTTTGAGCTAGAGTGATTATGTGATAAAGTGTGATTTATCCTGCAACTGTGTGTCTTTTCTTTTTGCAAGTGTGAGCAAGATTTACAATGTGACAATAAGAGTTCTTTAAATTTTGAGAGTGGCATTACAATGATTTGTTTTAAGATTTTATTTGTGCTAGTTTCCAACTATTCCTGCATATACTTTGCATGATAATCTTTAAACAAAAATCCTACCTTGATTGACAACTTATGTGTGAGTTGGATTAGTTGTTCTGATTTGAAAGGATAATTGATCCACACAGAATTATAGCATCCTTGCAAGGGAACACTATTAGAGGTGTGTATGTGTGACTAGCTTTTTTACATGCATTGATTGAAAGTCTGGTAGATGTGTTCATAGCTTTGACTTTTTCAAGAAATAATACAAGAGGTAAGAACCTACACATCTCTTTGACATATTGAAGTGGGGTTGGTCTCATGAGGAGTCAAGACACATATGATTGAATTGCATGAATAGTGAATAAGAAACATACGATGTTCCCAAAGAAACTAATTGTGAGGAGAGAAGAGAACAAGGGAAAAAGAAGAAAAATGATGATTTGGGATGAGTAACATATATACAAGAGATCATTTAAAAAGTTGAAGCACAATCATCTACTCGGGGGCTAACACCTAAGAAGACAAGATCATGAAAATATGCTCAACAGAGGCCAGTCTCCCCTAAGTCATCTACGTTGGGTGCATATATTATGGAGGTGGAATTTTATGAACCTTTGACACAAAATACAATCCCTAGAGTTTCTATCTCATCTATATCAGCAAGAAATGTATATCAAGGCTCAATAGAAGGATAAGGAGACACATGCAAACATGATTTGGAATAAAGTCTAGAAGAATAACCACTTGATCACTACATCCTAAATTTAGTACAAAACCCTCTGATTTATTGCATCTTGGAAAAAGGGTTAAATTTTTCCTTAGCTACAAGAAAAATCCCAATTGAAAACATTGTTCCAACATTGAATATGGGATCAAAGACCCAGCTAAAAACATTAAAAGGGTTAACAGATAGGATTGTCTTCTTGTTCTTACGAAAGTTGGAGCTCCCAAGAGTAACGTCAACAAACCGAAGTTCTTAACCCTTAAATGATTTATGATAAACCAAACATTATTTTTATAAAATATGATAAAGTTGGGTCTCTTGTAATATTATATAAAGTTTAATATGTGAGAAAAATGATAGATCAACTGTCTAATAGTAGTAGAGAAAAAAATATTAATAATAATCCTAATAAAAAAAGTCTTGAAAGAGGTCTCTTGTGCTATTAGATCTAGTAGTTCCCTTAACCCCATTAGAAAAAATATTTTTGAGATCAACCCACTCACACCATGATCTATGGGCTTCCCAAGATACATAAGTATGGGTCCCTACTAAGTTCCATTTTCAATACAAAAGGCGAGCCCACTTATCTTCTTGCTGAATGCTTAGCCTAGAGACTCAAGCCCCTAGTTGGCCTCACAGAGTCCAACATTGAGGACTCTACATCCATTATGAATGAGCTAAAACATATTAAGTTTGATCATGGGGATATTTTCATGAGCTTGAACATTATCTCTCTTTATACAAAAATAGCTAATAATCAGGCTATAGAGGTTATGAATCACATTATTGAACCTCACACTTCCAAATGGGTTCGTATCTACCTAACCTATACCTCTTTCAGCTTCAAGGATGAATTCTATGAGCAAACGTGTAGAGTTCCCATGGGTTCTCCCCTCTCCACTATAGTTGCTAACTTGATCATCGAAGATTTTGAAACGAAGGATTTCAATTTTTCACATTTCCACCCTAAGCTTTGGAAGAGGTTGATTGATAATACCTGTGTCATTTGGCTCCATGGTTAGGACAAGTTAGAATTATTTGTTCAACATCTTAATTCTTAATCTAATTCCATTAAATTCAAAAACAAAAATGAGGTAGATGGTAGCTATCCTTTCCTTGATGTTCTTATATCTATGATGGGAGATGTTTCCATGTTGCACCAATTTTTTTATAAAAAGACTCACTTAAAAAAAGATCTTCATGTCAGTTCTTATCATTATTTGGTGAAAATATTCATAGTTCTTAATACACTGGCTATTCGTGCTTGGTTATTTATGATGAGAGTCACTTTGATAATGAGAAAATCGATCTCGTGAAAGTTTTCCAAAATAATCACTATAGAAAGCACCAAGTTCTAAGATATTTTCAAAAGCCTAGTAAAGGACCTACAATTAAAAATGAACCGAAGAAATAGGTTACCAATTTTCAACTTCCCTGGAACCATGTTACCACTAATAATATTCCTTGTATTTTGAATAAGAATAAGGTATTAACCACCATCAAGCTACTTAACACCATTTAGAGCTCATTTGGCTTTGTCAAAGACCTAGTGGACATTAAAAACATGAAATATGTTCACTTAATCCCTTTCTCTTATGGGATGCCCTACACTGGGGAGATTGACCACTCTAACAGTCAAGGAATTCAAGAGCATCAAACTAACATTGAGAATAATCGGTCCTTCTCCTCAAAATTTTAAGAAACCAAAACACCACACTTGTATTCAGGATTCCTTGATCATTGCTAATATTAATCACTTCCATCATATGAAGTTGTGGGAGGTCATCCAAAAAATAAAAAGGTGGATAATCTTAAGAAAGATGATGGTTAGAAATTAAATAGAAATTGGATTCCTTCCCTTCCTTCGTAATCAACTTTAGTTTTTCCCACCTTTCTTTTTTATATTCTACCCAAGTCTTATAAAACTTATTTCATATTTTAAAAATATGGACCACACTATTTCATATTTTATAAAAATATTTTATTTCATATTTTAAAAATATGGACGACACTATGGTAGGGAAGGTACCAAGATGTGCCAGAGTTCAAAAATATTTTCCATACCCTTTGCAAAATGTTAGGTATCAAGAAAAATGAGTGACATTTTGCGCTCAAGTACTGCAATTGTCTACACAAGTATATCCAGGACGTGATGGAGTTCCTTGATATTTCTTCACTCAGAACGGTGTATCGGTACGCTTTCAATATTGAGAAGAAGTTTAAATAGAAGAAGCGGGACTTTGGATATACTAATTATACAAAGCAAGGAAAAAACACCCCCAAGCCACAAAACAGAGTACCAAGCCAAGGTGGGGCTACCCAATACAACCTATTGAATTTGGAATAAAATAAAAACACCATGAAGACAAAGAAGGATAAGAGAAAATGGTGTGAGTTCCAGAAGTGCTCCACTCAAAATACATGTGAGTGTCAAGCTAAGCAGTCATTGGTGGCCGAGCTAAAGGCTTCAGAATCAGACATAGTTTCTAACATCTAAATCAGAACCCAATAAGGGAACTGAAAAAGGGAAGTAGATAATTGATGTAGAGCCCAGTGCCACCATGGTCACCACGAGATCTAGAAAACTAAGCCTAAAGATCGAAAGGAAGAGGAATGCCTCTTCCACTCACATATTTGGGTGAAGATTCTCCACTGCAGTTCATTGTTGACAATGACAGCAAAAAGAACCTCATTCCAGTAGAGGTCGTGAAGTGTCTGAGCCTAAAGACTAGAACACATCCACAATCATACACCATTGGGTGGCTTCACCAAGGAGAGATATTCACATCAGCTAGTGGTGTTGCCTTAAATACAACATCAAGCCCTTCATAGATGAGGTACTGTGTGATGTTTCTCCTGTTAAATTTTGTGATGTATTGTTAGTAAAACCATACTTGTGGAAGTGACATGTTGTATATGAGTCTACACCTCACTCTATGATTATTACTTTGGGTAATAAGTTGTACATGATACCAGAGGTACCCGTGACTACTTCCATCTCTTTGATTATTACAAAGAAATGTAGTAAGATCATTTCCTTGACTAGGAAATTTATTTCCCTTATGATTCATCCCCATGGAAGGAAGAAGGTTGTGGCCAGGGCTTCCACACAGGGCTCCTCTGAATAACAACAACATATGGACAAGGTCATGGAGGAGTATAGGGATACTTTCACATTACCCATGGGGGTACCTTTGCATTGCCAGGTCAAGCACTAAATTGATCTATCGATGCACTGTTCTAGGGAATGATGAGATCAAGGGGAAGATTTGGGAACTATTCTAGAAAGTGCACATTAGGGCAAGCTCATCACCTTATGGGAGCCTGCTTGTATTGGTATAAAAGAAGGATGGGACCTAGAGGCTCTGTATTGACTATCAGGTACTGAACAAGATCACTGTCTATAATACGTACCCAATCCCGATGATTGACGACCTTCTGGACCAACTCAAGGGGGCCAAATATTTCTATAAGATTCACTTGAAGTTAGGTTATCACTAGGTTCCTATCGGACCCTTTGATGTGTGGAAGAATTCCTTCAAATCGAAGGAGGGCCTTTTCGAATGTTGGTCGTGCCGTTCAGAATGATGAACGCCCTTGCAACCTTCATGAGACTAATGGATGACATTTTATGACCCTTCACCAATTCATTTCTAGTGGTGTATTTGGATGACATCTTGATCTTCAGTTAGATTTGGGAAGAGAACCTCCACCATATTCAACAAGTCCTTCAAACCTTGTAACAACACAAGATATGTGCTAACTTAGACAAATGCACCTTTGGCCTAACCCATGTTAAATATTTGGGGTACATTATTGACGAGCACAGTGTACATGTGAACCAATACAAGATACAAGTCATCCATGATTAGATAGCCTCAACCACTCTAATAGAGCTCCGAAGCATTTTGGGTCTTCCCAATTTGTACCATAGGTTCATGTTGGGGTTCTCTCATATCACTTGGCCTTTAAGTCAAGTCACCAACAATAGAATGAAATCAAAGTTTTTTTGGTCATATAACCAACAATAAGTGTTCTCCTAGTTGAATAATCACTTATGTTATACACCAGTGCTAACATTACTAGACCTGCAAAAATCATTTGAGATTGAGAGAGATGCCTCTGACTATGCTATTGGCGTGGTTCTTACTCGGTATGGACATCCAGTGGCTTACCATAGTGAGACACTTTCAGACACAATCTGAAAGTACCCCACTTATGACAAAGAAATATCTTCCATTTTGTAGGCCTACCATCAATGAAAGCATTCCATTGAGGGTAGGGAAATAGACATCCACAAAGACCACTAACCTCTACAGTTCATACAGACACAAGGAAAGTTGCAGAATGGTCGCCACTAGAAATGGTCCACCTATTTGCAGCAATTCCATTTGAACATTAAGTATAAGAAGGGCTACACCAATAATCTCTTTTATTTCCTCAGTCAACCACAGGTCATGGCGTTGATCACTATGCCCAACAGTTGTGGGCATGAGACATTGTGGTGGCCACATCTTTACAAGAGCGATCTAGAATTTGGCAACATATACTAGACACTCTTAGAAGGGAAGAAAGTTCCAAGTTTTCACCTTCAAGATCTAATGTTATTCCACCTAGGGCACATATGCGTTCCTTCAAGTGAGCATGTCAAGATGATTTAGGAGGCACACTACCATCGAGTTGCTAGATATTTCAGAGTAGAGAAAATAGTGGCAGTATTGCATAAGTATTTTTATTGGCCAAAACTTCGTCAGATTGTTGGGAAGTACACTAGATCTTGCACCTCCTAGGCCATTTCCAAACCAACCATCAAGAAGCAAGGCATGTATACTCCTATCCCTTCTCCTAAACATCCTAGGGAATCAGTCTCCATGGATTACATGTCAGGCCTTCCCTCTACTAATCGCAAAAATGATTGCATTTTCATGGTCATTGATAGATTCTCTAAGATGGCCATCATGGTGGCCTACAAGAAGAGTATCACAGTAGAGGCCACTGCTAAGATCTTCTTTGAGCGAGTGTGGGTACACTTTGGGATCCCACAGTCGATTGTCTATGATTAGGACAACAGATTGTTGGGTGCATTTTGGTCAAGTCTTTGGTCGATGCTGGATACAAAACATACTAATTCCACAACTTTCCATCCCCAAACTGATGGCTAAACATAGGTTGTCAACAAGATGGTTTTACACGTTCTACGCATGTACAAATCGAAGCATCAACACACATGGGATGAAAGTATCCCCTATGTCCAACATAACTACAAAAGAGCTCTCCACAACTGAACAAGCCACAACCCCTTTCAGGTAGGGTTTGAATTTCACCCATTATGCCCCATTGATATGGCCATACCATTTGCGGTCACTTAGGTAGATTCAAGTCACGTTCAGTCTGAAGCTAAAAGGGCTAACATCTTCATTTAGCACATTCAACACATCCACCAAAAGGTCCATGATATACTGGACAAATCCAATGCTAATTACAAGAAACACCATGACCAACATTGAGTTTCACACAATTTCCAAGTGGGCCACAAATTTTGGCTACATTTGTAGAAGGAGCGCCTTTCTAGACCCCACCACAAGCTTCGCCCTCTCTGATATGGGCCATACACCATCACCAAGGCCATTGGTGATAATTCCTTTGAGCTCAGCACCCCACCGTTACTTGGTCTGCACATAGTGTTCAATGTAGATCACCTTGGGCCATACTTTCCACCATTGTTGGACACATTTGACATTGCAGAATAACTCACACAAACAAAGATGAATCCAGACTGCATGGAACATGACACAACTAATCAGATCATGGACACACGGATCAAGAAAATTTTCCAATATAGGATACAACTATATCGAGTTGTCAAAGCAGTCCGACTCCTTCACGAGGGCAAGTGGTTCACCAGGCACCAAGTTCAACAAAATTTTCATCACCTCATAGAGGCTCTCCATGCAATGGGGACCATTGCTTCCTAAAGAGGGTGGGAATGATCTAGGTGGATATTGGTGTCCACCATTCTATTCCACCTAGACCACCCAATTGGTTTCATCTGTTTCCTTACTCATTTCAACATTTACTATTTTTAGCAGTTTTTTAGGTCCTGAACTTCTAGAGCAATTTTGAGCCCCTAAAAGGTGTTCTTTTGGGGTTTGTAGTAGGCCCAAATCCATAGGTAGGGGCATGTGGGGGAATCTGTAGTACTCAGAGAAACCTTTTCAACAAGGTATCATACACACCAAATGGAGATAATATGACCAAATTACAACGCCAAGAAGTTTGAATGCCCAACTAACCACAATGGGGCCCAAAAACTCTTGGTGTTACATCTCCATAGTTAGGGTTATAGTTGTTTAGGGTTTTCTCATGTTTTCCAATAATAAATAGGCCCTTGAGCCTCATTGTAACATAGCTCAGAGGCATGTAGCCACCACATCTCTTCTTAGAGATAAGCTACCATCACCGGAGCTATCTTATTTTGCATTTTTTTTGTAAGCATAGTTCACTATTTTTCTATTAATGAAATGAAGTGTTTTCCTACTTCATCTTTGTGTTTATGATTATATCTGTAAGTTTTTGTGTTCTTGTTTAAGCTCGGATCAGGTCAAGCATGGTCAACCATGTTTATTTTACAGTATAATATTTATCTTAGGGTTTATATACTTAGGATTTATAATATTAATCCCTTGGGTTTAATATTATTCCCTTCAGTTTGTAGTCCCTTGCAGCTTTAATATTAATCCCTTGGGTTTATTATTCCCTTGCGTTTATAATATCAAATGCTTGGGTTTGCTAATCTAAGGGTTTATATTCCTAGGGTATAATATTATGTATAATGTTTATAATATTGATCTTAGGATTTCATATAAACCCCTTAGTTTTGTAATCATGGTAAACAATGCCCACTGTCACATTGTGATAAAATTTGTGTCAATATGAAAATCAACCATGGCCAATCAAGGTTAAGCATAGTTGACAATGGTCCAAAATCACATTATGAAAAATATTGTATCAATATGAAAATTAAGCATGGCCAACAGGGAAAATTTTAAGGATGGAAAAATATCTTGAAGTTTAAAAACATTTGTGTATCTCACTAGTCCCTAATATGCAAACTATAAAATATATACTGATATATTTGTAAAATTATTGAAATTTATAATGATTTCATATGTAGCCTTTATATAATGTTGTCGATTTTTAAGTTAAAATAATTTTATAGCGTAAAATTTTGGCAAATCATTTAGAAAAAATATAGAAATCGGAATATCTTTTTTTTGAAAAAATCATGGAAAATTAGCCCACGTGCGAACATTAGCCCCTAAAATTTCCATGATGGTCAACCATGTTTCTTTTACCATTTATAATATTTATCATAGGGTTTATATACCTTGGTTTATAGTATTTATCTTAGGGTTGATCATAGTATTTTTTCAATATGAAAATCAATCATGGTCAGCCATGGATGACAATGGATGACCATGGTCCGACGTTGCATTGTGACAAATATTGTCATAATATGAAAATGAACTATGGTCAACCATGGTCCAACATAGTATTATGAAAAATATTATCTCAATATCAAAATCAATCATGGTCAATGATGGTCCAACGTCGCATTGTGAAAAAGATTATGTCAATATGAAAATCAGGCATGGTCATCCATGGTCAACGATATTTTTTTTAGGTTTTATAATATTTATCTTAGGATTTATATACCTTGAGTTTACAATAGTAATCCCTTGGGTTTTTAGCATTAATCCCTTGGGTTTATTAGTTCCTAGGGTTGTTAATAGTGATCCCTTAAGTTATGATCTATTGGGTTTATAATATAAATTACTTGGGTTTATTAATCCATTGGTTTTATAAAATTAATAATCACTTACATGCATAATATTGATCTCAAAAGTTCTCAATATTGATTCCTTAATTTTTTAATATTAATCCCTTGGTTTTTAATATTAATCCTTTGTATTTAATATTATTTTCTGGGGTTTATAATGTCTTGGGCTTATAGTATTAACAATCCCTTTGGTTAATAATACCAATATTTTCCCGGATCCGGGTGTCTGACGGCACTAAAGGCGTGTGGCCATTGGTATGGATGGGTGCATGGATCCTATGTACAGCCACATATCCTCTCGAGGTTCTGTTCATCACTTCTCACCTGCTCCATCTTAATGCATCTTTAATGATGCCGGGACAACCATTCATTCCGGATAATTTCTTGATCGTGGCGCTACTAACCCGCCATAATCATGTTTACCCTCTCCGCTTTGGCTCCTCCTCCACTGCAATTGTAGAGGCCTGTCTTCATCCTCTCTCAGGAACAAACCAGGTTTGGGATGGTTGGAGGAGCTTCTCGTTCTGCCTTCAAACCATCCTCTGTTCCCATTGCTCTCACGCTCACCACCTGCTTGCTTGCCTGAGCTCTGCAACCAAGTTAGTTTTCTCCTTTCACTGCTTCATTCATCCTCCAAGAAGCCAGGTTCTTCCCGCCCCTCGAGCCATGCTAAAATTGCGAAAGCAGATGAGCTGCAGAAGAGGCAGATCTCACGGGCAAACTGGGCGCCAGGCCACCTCGTCCATGACATATTCTTCAACTTCCGGCCCGGACCTGCACTCGGATAGATATCCTGCCACTTGGAGTGGACGAGGTAGGGGCAGAGGTTTACAGATACCAGTACCAAGTTCATTCCACTCAATGGCCAATGCCGCTCGGCTTCGTTTCCCCTGTAGCCATGGCTCTTCCACCTTCATGGCCACGGTCACCATTGAGCTTAGCGAGCTCAATTCGAGTCATGGAGCTGGCCCCCTCAGGGCGACTTTGGACAGGACGGTGGCAGACATTCCAGGTCCCAGCCAGGCAAACCCCGAACTGAGTAAAGCTTTAGGCTCTGGTAAAGGCAAGGCTTCGCAGAGCATGGAGAATCCAGCGAGCTCCTCTGATGACGACGATGAGAACAAATATGGATGCCGCATCACCGAGGAGCCGCCTGACCCCTCTCCAGATGCCTAAGCAGGTTGGTTCTTTTTGGGTTCTGTTGGATTTCTGTCAGCTTGAGAAGGTTCATACGCATTCGCTCATTCTGCCAGTTTCTTATATGCAAAGGGTACTCTGTCAACCTTCAGATTCCATTTTGGTCGCAGTCATAGTCACCTCTGTTTTCAGCTATGGGTTGTCGTGTTGCTGGTCACAACAACCAAGTCTAGTCTTATTGTCTGGGTTGTCGTATAGATCCGGTTTAATTCCCAATTCCAAGTTTTGGTTGTCGTATAGCTCAGGTTGTTTAATTCTCAATTCCAAGTACAACTATGGGGCTTTCGGTCTTTTTTCTTTACTCAGGAACATGGTCTCTTCAGTTCTGGATGGCAATACTCTACTAGATTTTGGCACGCAGAAACGCTTTTCTTGTAATCATGCCACAATTTTGGGCTAGCTCCACGAGGTCATGGACTCGGTGTATTATATTTTTGTATTAATATAGAAGTAGCCTTATTCAGAAAAAAAAATACCAATATTTATTATATTGTTGATAATATCAATAATATTATCATATTTAATCGCTTGGAGTTTTTATGTTAAACCTTCTTATTTAATATTATTTCTCAAGGTTTATAATGCCTTTAGTTTATAATAGTAACAATCCCTTTGGTTAATAATATCAATATTTATTATATTGTTGATAATTTCAATTATATTATCCTATTATTATAATATACTAATAATTATTATAAATTGCCTTTATAATTGTTATAATTAGTAGTGTATTTATAATATAATGATAATAATGTTTTACTATATAATTATTGTTATTGTGCTTTTATTATAACTATTTATTTAATAATATGAATATTAATATTAAGCCCTTATATGCATATATGAACCATATTTAATAGTGTGGTTGTGCATGTAATTGATATACGCCTATTAGAGTATATTAAACACATTTATCAATGTGGTTGTGCTAGTTCTTTAGAATTCAATAAATCACTTCCTTCTCATTCAAGGTTTTGCTTATTTTAATTTCTATTGGCCCATTATAATTGATTGATGGTCATTCAATTAATAAATTGAAATTGAAATTCTATTGTTTGAAAAAAATTAATATCGTAACTTCATTTATTTTTCAATTTCATTTTAAATTAAAATAAAATACAAAGTTGCACCCAAAATCGACCAGGGGAACACTAAATTTTAATTCAATGCGAATATAAATAGAATAAATTTTAAAAAATAAAAATTCTTTTGCTTATATAACTTTACAGTTTTATTAATAATATAATTTGCTTTGTAATACAATTTATTTTAATCATATTATGTGATTATTTTTAATGTTAACATTAATAATATAGTATATTACTAATAATTTTAATAATATAATAATATTTTACTTTAATAATAACTTTTACATATCCCCAAATAGGGTGACCATCAATAGTGAGGAAGGGGTGGGTTTCCATTGCTTTACTTGGCAAATGGGTGAAGGGGCATGGAAATACATCACCAAAGAGCTAGATGTGACATGTATGACTTAATGCTCATTTACGTGTTATGATGGATAGGAAGCATTAGACTATGGGAAGTCGGATCACGTGGATTATGTTTGGAAAAGGTAAAATTTGTTTGTGCTCCATTTTTGGCTTTTCCCGTCAATATGGTTTTATTGTGGTTTTACTGGCAAGGAATTTGGTCAGAATTATAGTGAGGCACTTTTTTTGTTTTGTTTCTCGTTCTACCCCATGAATTATTTATATTTTTGTTCTAGTTGCTCGGGTTGCTCGGGGCAGTAGGCTCAAAATATTTATACAGTTAATAATTATGATATTCATAGAGAATTCGAGTAATACAGGTGGCTGATGTTGGTGAAATTAATCCATCCAAGACCGCTTAGAAGTTTTATTGAGATGGTTAGGAGGTTGAATCAAGTTGAAAGTTCACATGTTTTTTGGTGGAGGGTTGGGCTCTAGGTGCAATGGGCATTTGGCTCTGTCTACTCAGGTGTCTCATCCAAGACATCTTTGACATTGGGGTCATCTCATTTCCATATAATGTTTTAGTAATTAAATAAGAGTAAGTCTATCAAGTTGGGACAAGAAGAAGAATTGTACTCTGATAGGAGGAGAACTCTAACCTTGTCATTGATAATGTATATCACTGTCTTATATTGTTTTGGTTATTAAATTTTGTCTTGGACTTCGAGCATTGCTAACCTATGGTGTGGAGTGGGTAATCTATAAGTTGGATTTGTGGAGGAAAAGTGGTTGGTAACTAGGTAGAACTATGTCACCCTTGTCGTGTTGGGGTCATACTTTTTTCTTATCAGTGGTTGGTCTCTAGGCTAGTCATCTAGGGGCATGGTTATCCACTTAATTTTGTCACCACAAACTATAGTTCCCTGGATTATCAGTCTCGATTGAGTTTTCAAGCTAAAATTATAGTGATTGGGTTATTTCTACCACGTCAATGGGCTGAAGTAAAGCGGGGCACCACGTATTATCCAGAGCAAGCCCACTAGGGCCACACTAGTATACACCATCAAATCGAGGATTTTTCCTCTTGGTATTAGGAACTCACTCCTCGCAACATATAGGGAGATATTTCTCAAGCTAGCGGGGAAGCTTCTATCCATAGAAACCACCTTTTTGATACCGAGGTTTTGACATAATGGGTGGAATGTATGTTGAAGAGTAGACATACAAGGGGTAGGTTCAATTGATATTTGTAGATAGTGGATTTATACTAGTAGATCAGGTTTCTATTAGGGAGGACTATTTTAGATAGATGTGAGCCATGAATTGACGTTCTCCATTCCCTTGAGCACATGCATAAGCACATTAGGGAACTAGATGGGAGAATGGAGAGGGTTGAGAAGAATCTTGACATTACACTAGATATAGTCACAGCACTAGAGTACCTAAATGCACTCATTCCATTATTAGGCTCAGATTTTGAGCCATTACCTTGAATGTGCTGTGATAATGATTTCTATTATCTTATTTCCAATTTTGTTTATATTGAACCATTTCGGGCAACATGATAGTTATCATATGGTTATGACTGTATTATTTAGTTTTTGGTTGTCACTCTCCTTCTTAAAGAAAATATGTTTTTAGATACCATATAGTTTCCCTAATGAAAAACTCCTACAAATAAATCCCAATTTTTTGAAATAATAAAATCCATTCCAATATAAATAATAATAAATTTATTAAAATTATAATAAAAATAATATAATATTATTTAAATAATAATATAATTTAAATGCCATATTAATACTATAATACATACTTAAATTAATCTTATAATTATAATTTTAATATTACAAAACTTTAATAATTTTATAATAATATAATAATACTAATTTATGTATCACCATAATTATAATTGATATCATCGATTATAATTAATTGTACACATGATATTCAATCTATCGATATTCAATTTCACACATCATAGCCAACATACTCATAGTGAACTATCCACATCATGTCCATAGTCAACCAGATATAGGTGTATTCCTTAAAGTTAATAAGCTTAACTTAAATAAGTTTATATAATAAATTTAATATTTAATATTTAATTTAATTTATATTTAACTATTTAATTTTTATAATTTATTTATTTTTGGTATAATTTTTATAATTTAAATATAACTATGTAATGTTAAATAACCAATAATGGTCCAATAATGCTTTGTGTTAATCGGACTCCGGATGATGGCCACATATAATAAAAAGATAGTGAAAGAAATGTTACTGTGTAACGAAATAACAATAATAATGGCAATGATATGACATTATTAATGTGACTAAACGAGAAATAATTATGATATCACAATAGTAATGTGATGAACCAGAAATAAAAATATTAATCTGACAAACAACGGTAATGTCTCACAAGCACAAGCAGGACTGCCTATGACCATCAGAGGGAAAATTCTTTGACCACACAAAACAGATTCTCCTCTCCACTTCTTTCGTTGTATGCAAGTGACACGGATTGACTATTCATTCTTCGGTAACGATGTTGTTAATATTGATTGTAAAATAATCAGACTATACAGTATCGCATATACAAATGAGAATATTATGTTTGGTTGTAATGTAATTATTTATATTAGTTATTTTGGGTTGACTCATAAGTTAAGGGGTTGTCATATAATTAACTTTTTACTAGTTTTTAGAATTAGTTTAACTGAAAATAACTTGATATTATTGATCTTAATTTCTACAAATTAGTAAATACATATGTTAAATCAATTCTAACTTCTAGAACTCAAATTTACTCATCTAATTTCATTTCAACTCATGCAAAATCAAATTGAAAATCTCTTCCTGGATTTTTTGACAATTATTCTGTTTATATAATTTTATAATTTTATTTTTTAAAATTATAAAATTATATAATTAAAATAATTTTAATATTTTTTAATAAATTTGAAATACTCAATTTTTTTTATTTTGTAAAAAAAAACATGTTAACCTAATTTATTTTATAATACCAGAGTCAAATAATTGTAATGCAAATATTTAGTTTTTCTTATAAATCTATTTTCTTTATGTAAACTACATGCAAAAAAAAAAACAGAAGCAGCGATATTCTGACTTTCATTGCAATAATATTTCGGCATCTAAAAAGTTATCAAAATTAAATTGAAATTGCAAATTGATTTTTCAGACCTGGACAAAAATAACACAACCATTCTGGGTTAAAACAAAAAATGAGATTGACATTTAGGCTTGCTTTTTCATTAAAAAAATTCTCTAAATCAAACAGGTTTAATGATTAAAAGTGTATATAGTTATTAAATAATTGCATGGTACTTTAAAAAAATAGAAATATTAATTTAAAGATCGGTCAAATAGTTGAGTTAACTTTTTTAATATTTATTTTTTTATAATAAAATTTACAAATAAATAGAGAAAGAGTTCTTAGACTCTGTGAAAGAGTTAAACACTTATTTTATATATACAATTTCTCACATTTTTTGCATATATTTTTCGGTGAAAGAGTTCTGAGGCTCGGTGAAAGAGTTAAAAACGTACTTTATATATACACTTCCTCGCATTCTTTGCATATATTCTTCGGTGAAAGAGTTATGAGGCTCAGTGAAAGAGTTAAACATGTACTTTATATATACACTTCCTAGCATTCTTCGCATATATTCTTCAGTGAAAGAGTTCTCAGACTTAGTGAAAGACTTAAACACGTACTTAATATATACACTTCCTCACATTCTTCGCATATATTCTTCAGTGAAAGATTTTTCAGGCTCGGTGAAAGAGTTGAACACATACTTTATATATACACTTCCTCTACGATGTAAGACCATAAGGCTCACATCTTTGATGTTCAGTTTTGAGGCTCGCTATATGACCAAGGCAGAGTGTCATGCCCCCAGGCCTGCGGTAGTCTTTCAACCGCTCTTGGCGAGGTGCGGCACCACCGAACACTTTCTTTTCACCAACAATAATGTTCATGGACTACCCCTAATTGACTTTCTCTTAGTTTGTGTTTCGCAACCAAGTATTATTAAGCATAACCTTTATACTAATGAACACCCATACTCATTCATTATCATCAGCAATTATAAAAGAAAAAGACAATAGCACAGTATAAAGGGAGGGGCAACTCCCTGCAATATGAGTCTACCTGAATCAATATATTATATAATCTTCACTTTTACAATGTACAAGCTAAATCTTGGGAAACCCCAAATTTACACTTAGTCAATTTTCACAACTTCGGCAAACTCGGTTGCCCAGCTCGTCGGTGCCTCCGCACGGTCGCCGCACAACTCTCCAACCCATTGTTCACCTCGTCGCACGTCTTCGCTGGTTTGCTCTTCGTTTGGTCGCAAATGCCCAAACCGTATACACCTGGCCAAACGCAGTCCCACTTGCCAACCTTTGACAAATGCCCAAATCGTGTGAACAGCACGTAGTACCACCTGCCCAACTCTACGACATCCGGTTCCAACCTTCGTTCACCTTCATGCACACTTGCATGATGGGCGGGCGCTCACCCGAGTCACCAAGACACCCACGCCAAGTCGTCGCACAATTCGGGCGCCACACGTTCACCGTGCACGCCTCACCCGACCACCGGTCGCACCTTCACCCAACACCAAGTGCAACGCTCTTCCACCGTGCGACCAGCCCAAGAATGGGCACATGAGAACTACGCCTTCTTCTCTTGTATTTGCGCACTTAGGACTGCGCACTTCTTCCTTGTGCGAAGATGGGAAGTGATCGAATGATTTTTCAATGTTTGAAATGTTCCAACGCATTCGCAATATATATCAAGGCTTGGGGCTAAGTCTGGCGCCCAGCCGACTTGCCCAACGCCCTGTGCACACCCCCTTAAACGTCCAAACATTTGTCGACTTGCCTCCATCGTAAGTCGGCCTCAAAACCCATCGTTCAACACTCCAAGGTGCATATATACCAACGCTTGCTCATTAACGTCGCATATGTTCGTCACATCCTTGTTGCACAACCGCAACTCGCCCTCAATCGCACGCGCGCCCACGGTTGCTCGTCGCCCGAACGCGTTCACACTCCAGGTAGAACCGCAGGACGTTACATCCTCCTCCACCTGAAGTCGTTGTCGTCCTTGACAAAATATCATCCTGGTAGCCCTCCACCAAGATCATCAATATCCATGATGTCAACTCCTCCACATACTGCAAACATCCCTGCAACATATGTAGAACCACCCTCACCATCATGTCTCGCCTTGGCAACCATTTGTCACCAAGATCAACATACCAAGGTATACACCTCATCGGTATGTCATCCATCAGAGATCATCTCAATCCATGATCATCAATCACTCTGTCACAATCTCCACACGCTGCTCTCCATCACGGAAGGCTAGTCCCTCCATCCCAAGCTACATGTCTACTACAACATCTCGTGTCGACCTCATCATGTGTCATCATGTGAACTGCTGCCATGATGCTCCAACAAATGCTAACACATCTCTGTACATGCTATAGCCCCCATGTCTAAACTAGTTGGGTAGCTAATCTAACTGTCACGCTCAAACCATGAGAATGCACATCCTCATGCCACCATTAGCTGTTTCTCAAAACATCCTTCCACATCCTCAACTCGATCAAGAATCCATCTCCATACATGTGTAAGCCATGCTCAGGGCCATGAAGTAGCCCTCATCTCATCTGCAACATGTTGTCCATGATGTTTGGTGTCAATGTGCTACATGAAATCAGCCACATCTATCCCAACATCATCCATATGTGTATCTCCTCAAAGTGAAGAGATCATCTCATCAATATCCAACTCTCGATGCGCCACATTCAGGTCCATGAAGCAACCTCCATCATATCTGTAATGTGTCATCCCTAAAGTCTGCCATAGAAACAAGTATACACCTGTCTCATCTATCCATGTGCTATCCATGATCATAGATCAATCAGCTCCCATGTCAAAAGGTAGTTGAGTCTCAGCTCAACTCATGCCCAAGTGTTGCCACCAAGGCATCATCATCATCATAACTCCATCACTCCAAAGTGTCTCATATCGATCCTCCACATCAAGTCACTCTTCCAAGCCATTCCCATACATGTAATTAAAAGTATGCACCCCATCCTGCATCAAAGTCTCTGACCTAAGCTCCTCAATGCATCAAATCCTCTAAGTCCACCATGTATGAAGTCCCTAAAAATCACAACAATCTCATGTCATCATGAGCTCCATAAGTCATCCCCAACCAACATCCTAGCAAGCATACAAGTCTCGGCCCAAAGGTCTCTGCAAGATGCCTTAGCTCTCCATGTAGTAGAAATACTCCCTAGTCTGCTCACAACTCCATCCAAGTCCATGGTCTTGTTGTACATAAGTGCACAACCTCTCCATCGGCCCATAAATAATAAGTCTCCATGTCACACTAGCAAATCCATCTGCACAACATCCCTGCCTTGGCACTCCTCATTGGATGCCCATAAGTGACACCTCTACAAGTGCTCCTACACAATGTCCCTGCATAAGATTGCCATGCTCCATGTCTCCAACCTGATGTCCATGATTAAGTTGCCCATGTAGTCCAACCAAGTAGACCCATCACAACAATAGGTCATCCTCATCCAAGTCTACAATCTTCGGTCTAGTGAACTTGGTCACCCAACCATATCATCATCAACACGAGTCCCTTCCATCACAGCTCCACCACTGAAGGTTCCACCAAGACTTACTCTTGGTCTCGGCCATGAGAAGTCCACCCAAGCAACTCAAGTGTGTGCCCTTCAATCTATCCATGAGTCATGCCGAGAACTTAGCCAATTCTCCATGTGGCTAAACCATGACCCAATCCTCCACAACGATCATCATGTTCCTCCCTTGTCATGGGCCTTTTCACCTTTCATCATAAGGTCACAAACGACCTCAACAAGTCCTGCAACAATCAACAACCCTTGCTTCTCCATACAAGGTCTCATCATAGTCATCCATGGTAAGATGCTCCCTTGCATCAGCAAACTGGCTTTGCCCTTCCCTGCATACAGTCCATCTACCAAACGCTCAAGTGAAACACAAGTATCAATGGTACTTACATCATCATCAGCATGAGGTTCCTCCAAATGAGTATCCTCCTTCATCCATGTCTGCAAACTACATGATCCTGGTTCAACTTGATCAATGTCAAGTTCATCCTCCATCGTTGTCACATCTGCAACATCTTCAATCATCACGGCTTCCTCTTCCTGGTCAGCACAATCTACATCTTCATCCTACTCCATTGTCCAACCAAGTTGAAGAAGTTCATCCTCAACATTCTTTTCCAAGACTTCAAGCTTGTCTCGAATCTGGGGATTCTCTTCTTTCATCCGCCTTAACCTGTATAAGGTAAGCAAGAGCTTCCCTTCACATTCTTCCAAACCTTCCATGCCTTGTTTTTCAGCTTGGTCCAAGCACAATGCTTCACCTCTGCTAAACCTGTTTCACTATTCACTAGCTTCACCAAGTTCTCTGCAACCATGAACCCACCCTTGTTCCACTTCTATGTGAAACTAGCTTCCTTCACCTGCAAGTACTTGCTTCCACTGTCATCAACTGCCAAGCTTCCAAGTGTACCCACACCTACACTTCATCACGAGCAACCTTGCTCTAACACCAGCTCCAATCGAGCTCTAGTACCAACTGTCACGCCCCTACACCTGCAGTAGTCTTTCAACCACTCTTGGCGAGGTATGGCACCACCGAACACTTTCTTTTCACCAATACTAATGTTCATGGACTACGCCTAATTCACTTTCTCTTACTTAGTTTTTGTTTCGCAACCAAGTATTATTAAGCATAACCTTTATACTAATGAACACCCATACTCATTCATTATCATCAACAATTATAAAATAAGAAGACAATTGCATGGTATAAAGGGAGGGGCAACTCCCTGCAATATGAGTCTGCCTGAATCAATATATTATATAATATTCACTTTTACAATGTACAAGCTAAATCTTGGGAAACCCCAAATTTACACTTAGTCAATTTTCACAACTTCGTCAAACTCGGTTGCCTAGCTCATCGGCGCCACCGCACAGTCGCCGCATGACTCTCCAACCCGTCGTTCACCTCGTTGCATGCCTTCGCCGGTTCGCTCTTCGTTTGGTCGCAAACGTCCAAACCCCGTGTACACCTGCCCACACGCAATCCCACTTGCCAACCTTTGACAAATGCCCAAATTGTGTGAACAACACGTAGTACCGCCTGCCCAACTCTACGACATCCGGTTCCAACCTTCGTTCACCTTTGTACACACTTGCACGATGGGCGGGCGCTCACCCGAGTCACCAAGATACCCACGCCAGGTCGTCGCACAATTCGGATGCCACACGTTCACCGTGCATGCCTCACCCAACCACCGGGTGCACCTTCGCCCGCACCTTCGCCCAACACTAAGTGCAACGCTCTTCCATCGTGCGACCAGCCCAAGAATGGGCGCATGAGAACTGCGCCTTCTCCTCTTGTCTTTGCGCACTTAGGACTGCGTACTTCTTCATTGTGCGAAGATGGGAAGTGATCGGATGATTTTTCGATGTTTGAAATGCTCCAACTCATTCGTAATATATATCAAGGCTTGGGGCTAAGTCTGGCTCCCAGCCGACTTGCCCAACGCCTTGTGCACACCACCTTAAACGTCCAAACATGTGTCGGCTTGCCTCCATCGTAAGTCGGCCTCAAGACCCATCATTAAACGCTCCAAGGTGCATATATACCAACGCTTGCTCATTAACGTCGCATATGTTCGTCGCATCCTTGTCGCACAACCGCAACTTGCCCTCAACCGCACGTGCGCCCATGAATACCCGTCGCCCGAATGCGTTCGCACTCCAGGTAGAACCACAGGATGTTACACAGAGGCTCACATATAAGAGAGAGGCTTGCATATATTCTTCGGCATTTAAACCTAGGTCTGAGGCCCGCATCTCTAGTTTGCGGGTTGCGGTGGGCACGGGCAATCTGCAGTCAGGTTTGCTGATATCAGGTGCACACATTCCTTATATTTTTCTTTTTCTAATACATATTTGCTCATATAATTTCAAGTATGAATATTTCAACACAATTACCAAAGATTACCAAGGGCAGACCTAGCACAATTACTCTACAAGGCCTTTATGAGTATATAGAGTCTTTAGAGAAACATAGAGAAGAAAGAGAAGCCAAGATACAAAAAGAGTTAGAGGCCATGCTAAAAAATAAATTTGCATCTCTTGAAAACACAATCCAAAAACAAATAGAAAATAAAATAGAACTACTAGAGAATAAAATGGAGGCAATGGAGACTAGATTGTAGGTTATAGAAAAACAAAACCAAGATACTAACCAACCATCCCAGCAAGGAGATGTTGATACTTTAGAGAGTCTTAAAATGAAAGACATGATTAAAGAACTAGAAAAAATATTTAATAACCACCTCACCCTAAATAATGTGGTAGATAAGTTAGATATCAAACCAATTAAAGATGAAATGAAAAAATTAATAGAATTAGACCACGAACGTAACAAAAGGGCCTTGAACCTTATAGTCTTTGGTATAAAAGAGGAAGTAGATGAGGATACTTTAGCCTGAGCCCAGACAGAATTACATAATAGATTACAAATTGAAACAATGTGTCTTACAAAAGCAACAAGGTTAGGGAAATTAACTGAGAATAAAGGAAGACTAATCCGCATAAAGGTGAGCTCCGCTGATCATAAGTATGACATACTTAGTAAAATATGAAGTCTAAAAGGAATAGGAATATTCATAAATGAAGATCTCATTCCTGAAGATCAAGCAGAATTAAGAAAGGAGTTTCAAAAGGTAAAAGAAGCTAGAAAGGAAGGAAAATGGGCAATTATCAGGAATAGAAAAGTCTTTATTGGAGATAGAAACTAAAAAGATAGTAATCAATAGCAATTAAACATGATATGGATCCTTTCTTGGAACTGTCGTGGCTTCCCATGGAGCAAAGGCCCCAAGCTAAGCTGGATTTCAAATGATGTTGATATTATTTTGCTTGTTGAAACTTGGGAGCACGAAGAATCTAAGGTCCCTAACATAGATGGCTTTACGCTATGGTCTACTTGGAACAAGTGATCCTCCCATAAATGCATTGGGGGAATAGCTTGTTACATTAAGAAGAACATCTCCCCCCATGCTAGGATTTATAAAAATGACCCTCACAACCAATATAGTTGGATAGAGATCAGTGACATTAATAATAAAAAGTCCTACATAGCAATATGTTATTTCCCCCCCATGAATTCTAACTTCTATAAGAAGAAGAATCTAGATAAAACTAACCCTTGCAATGGTTTAGAGAATGCTATTTCTAGCCTAAGGAATGATGGTAATATCCTTTTAATAGGTGACTTTAATGCTCGAACTTCAAACAACCAAGCTATTATTCTAAGCAATCATTCCAACCCTAATCCTCTTTGGTTAGACGAAGACCCTACTCTAGCTAGTAGGTAGAAAAGGAGCTCTAAAGACCTCAGGGAAAATTTGTTTGGGTCAGATCTAGTCAAGCTCTTTAGTGCTCAGGATCTCATAATTTGCAACGGTCTAAAGAAGTGGCCTAATTCAAGTAAGATGACCTGCATCCATGAACTTGGTAGCAGGGTGGTATACTACGTTATTTCTGATCTCCCATTATACAATGCAATAATAAAAATTGACATCTTAAATGACCTCGAACCTAACTCTTATCATAGGCCTTTACTTATAACTCTCAATTTTGTCATGGATAGAGTTCCCACAAAAAATAATACTTACAGCCAAAAGAACTTAATATTGGATAGAAATAGAAACAATCACTTTCTAGATGAATTAAAAACTAATTTTCTTCCTTTATCTAGTATAGACAACATAGAATACCTCTTTCATAATTTTACTACAACTCTCTCATATTCTATTAACATGTTCTCAATTGAAGTTTCAAATAATAAAAGAAATAGCAAAACCAATCCATGGTATGACAAACATTGTAAAAGTGCGAGGAGAGCAATTAAGGAAGCTGTTGATGAATCTCTTAAAATGGACAAGATAAAAATATACGAAGCTCTAACTAAAAGGAAAAAGAGGGAGTACATTCGTCAAAGATAGGAGAATCTCTTACACCTCTCTAAGGTAGCTCCTAAGAAATTTTGGAGGCAGATTATGACTAGGAAGACTAAAGATAATAATAAAATTGCTCTTCACGATTGGAATTCCTATCTTAAAAAGGTTTATGAATCTCCAAATGTCATGGATACTTTGGAAACCCTGCTCACAACGAAAGAAGTTTTCTCTTTAGAAGACATTAAGTTTGGGGTTAATCGCCTCACTAATGGGAAAGCTAAGGACATTGAAGGTTACGAGGCAAAAAACTTAAAAATTGGAGGTCTTGTCCTCATCCCCCACATCCACAAGATTTTCAATCAAGCAGTCAAGCAAGGGTTCCCTAAACCTTGGACTGAGAGCCTATTATCCCTATTTTTAAAAGTGGGGATACAAATAACCCCTCTAATTATCAGAAAATTATGATCAACCCTCTATTAGCCAAGCTATATGGTTGTATTTTGGAAAAGAAGTTAAGCATATGGCTTGAAAGTGAAGGTAAGCGGGCTAAAGTCAAAGCAGGTTTTGGAAGGCATCACTCAACAACAGACCACCTCGTTACACTTAGGATCATTGCAAAGGAATTTCATAATGATAAATCTAATTTATTTTGTTGCTTTGTGGACATTAGAAAGGCTTTCGATACAGTTCCTAGATACAACCTTTGGAATAGATTAGAAGAGCTAAAGGTTCCTCTCCAGTTGAGAGCTGCCGCTATAAGGTTATACGAGAATGTAATTGTCAATCTAAAGAGCAATGAGGGGTGGTCGAAAGATATTAAGTGTAACATCCGAGTTAAACAAGGTTGGCCCCTCTCCCCTACCCTATTTGGCATTTATATCAATAACATCGAAGGCTATTTAGAGGAAGCAGGATGTGATGGCATGATCTTAGCTGGGACATTCGTCATTCGTCTTCTCTATGCTGACGATATTATTCTTTTCGCAAGGTGCCATCTGATCTTGATAAGCAACTTAGGCTTCTTAAGGATTTCTGCTCTACCATGGGTATGACTGTTAACATTGACAAAAGAAAAGTTATGATTATTAAATTGAAGAACGACACTTATGCTAATTTTATGTATGACAATAATAATTTGGAGGAAGTGTATTCTTACAAGTACCTAGGAATTGATATTCATCACAAGCTCAACTAGAAGAATGGCATTGAGAAAATGATTAATGGGGGGTGGAAAGCTTATTTTGGTCTTGAAAATAGTTGTAAAACAACAAACCTCATAATGTAGGATAAAAAGAAGTTCCTCTTTGAAACTTTAGTCACTCCTATTATCTTATATGGCTGTGAGGTTTGGGGTTGCAGCATCTCCAGAGAATCATGGAGAAAGATTGAGCAAATCCAGAAGCGTTTTATAACTTATAACCTTAAAATTAAAAGTAATACACCCTATCCTATTATCCTTATAGAAGCAAGTCTTTCCCCTATTGAGAGCCTAGCTATGATTAGGTTACTGCCATACAAACACAAACTCAATAACACAGATGATCATAGACTTCCTAAGCTAGCTTTAAATTCCAGCCAAAACCACCTAAGGCTCAATCGGAGGTGGCATAAAGACACAAGGGCCTGGTTAAACTATTGGGAGATCAACGAGAATGATGCATTGCAAAATATTAATAACATTAAAGATATTGTTACTTCTAAGTTCTAAGAAAAAATGTGGGGTGAGAAAGATTTAACAATAAAGCTAAAAGAAAATTGAGTTATTATAAGAAGGTCATCAACCCCACCCTAGAAGATTAAAAGTATCTCTCTATTTTAACTAGCTCAAAGAAGAAAATTAATATAGCAAAGATTAGAACGAATTCTCATGAGTTCCATAGTGAAACAGGTTGTTGGGAAATTCCTAAAACGCCATGGATGGAAAGGATTTTCCATATATGTGAGAATAGGAACATCGAGGATGAAAACCACTTCCTCTTAGAGTGCCCCGCGTACAACCACATTAGATCTCAGTTTCACAATCTTTGTTACAATACTGACCTTCTTAGCCTTTTACAATGTCGAAATTATAAGGATCTCGGGAGGCTTCTCTCCAAGGTTTTTGAGCATAGGAATAAAATGTTAAATCAAAATAAATAGTTTGTTTCTTTAGGTACGATAGACCAATGTTTGGTCTCAGTGGACGTTAACCACCACCACCATCATCATCATTAGTAAAATAAACTAAATAATATTTTTAAAAATCAAAGTTTTCGTAAAAATAAAAATAAAAGTAAAATAATTAATTAAAAAATAGCAATAATAATAATAATAATTAATTTAAGAAAAATAATAAAGTAAATATTTTTAAATAAATATATTTTTTCTAATAAAATTTTTTATTTTTAAATATGAAAAACAAAACTTAAAATTACTATCCCCAAACAAATCCAAATGATAATTGTTTTTAAAAATTGCATGATTTTTTTAAACCAAATTCTTCTGTTATAAAAAATATTTAACCTTTTAAACATAAAAGTTAAAATGTGTGTATGGGGTAACTCAATTTGCAATGGCTATGGAAATGAAGTCTCACCAAACGGGATGTCTTGGGCTCAAATCTTGTACTATCTCCGCGTTTCGGATAAAAATTAGATATGATAAAGATATAATCTTACCAAACTTACAATATATATATATATATATATATATATATATATATATATATATATATATATATATATATATTAAAACTAGTCATACCAAAAAAATCTACATCATACTTAAAATTAAAATTATTATGAAATTTCATCATTAAAAATTAATAACTAATTGTTCTAATATACATTTTTCTTTCAAAATGCTATTTATGTCTTTAAGATTTTAACTCTAGTTCTGCTTCATAATTGCTATATATATAATAAAAAACAATTATATATATATATATATATATATATATAATAAAAAAAAAAAAAGAGAGAAAGACGCGCACAAATCTCAAATGATTTAAAAATAATAAAAAATTGCAACCTTTCCACATTACTAACAAAAATACGTTTAAACATATTTAAGAAGATTGGAATTTGAAATAAATTAAGTTATTAAGGTCACTCCATACATCTCTATATACCAAACCTCCACATCACACATATGCGCGGACCATTCGAATATTCAGTTATGTGCATTGAAATAAGACGTCTGTGATGGGACACATATGTCGAATGCATTACATGCATTGAAATAACACCACCATGGTGGGATGCATATGCCAAAGGCAAAGGAAAATGGCTATTCAAAATTAGGATGGCTCCACAACAAGAATAATTGTTCACTACATCTTGAAAACGATTAGGCACATTCTTTCCTTATAATTATTGGTGGGAGAAAGATCCTAAAAACCCTTCAAACTTGTATCCTCTATAGAGACCTGCGTGTTGTTCATCCACCATGCTTGTTGTAGAAGCTGTAAAAAAAACATCGTTTGTAGGCAGATAGAAAGTGGGAATTCATATGCGTGCATTGTATATATTTATTACTCGTCGATGCTTGATTGCTCACAACTTATTAACGTTAATTAAATTGAATGCCTATTGCCAAATTCTCGCATACAGAGAAAAAATAACTATATGCATCAACCCTTTCTTTCTAAACTGTACGTGATCTTCCAAATTCAAAACAAATATGTTAATTATGGGTTTTACAACAACTCACTTTCCATTCTTGGCAAGGGCTAACAAGCTTGTCATAGGGTATTAAATGCTCGGGTATATGCATGCTTTATAACAAAATAACACACCGTCCTTATTTTTAATTTATATAGCCACTGCGCGCGCATTATATTTTGTTATAGAGCATGCATGTACCCAGGCATTTAATGCCCTATGGCAGGCTTGTTAGCCCTTGCCTCCATTCTTTATCACTTGTAAGCCACTCACATTGTTTTGCATGAAGACAATGACGGCACTTGCATCTGAATAGTTTGCTAAACCAATAGTAAGATATGGGTTTGGGTACGAAAGATAGTAATTAAGAATTAAGAATTTGTTATTTTTGCCAAAAATTCTATCCAAGTAATCAGAATGTAACTCTAGAGCTTTGAAATTGCAGCCAACAACCTTAATATTAGCACTCTCATCTCACCAACTTACTATCCCGTAATATCTCTATAACAAAAACTAAAGTGAAACTAGTTACTCCTTCAAATAGTGGGTTAAGATGAATCAATTCTAGTTTTCTGCCTTAAATATTTATAATAAATCATTTTTTTCTCATTAGGTGTAGCCTATTTGTTTTTCATGACGAGATCCAATGACTTGTCCTCTTTGAGGATGGAAAGTTTGCATGAAATAGTTGATCTAGTGGAGAACCTTAACCTTGTCTTTGCTATGATTGAAGATTGTAGAAACACAAATTGGTTGGTTTATGTGGTTTATGTCCTTTGAATAGAGGGATGCTTGGTCTTCCACGAGTAAATTTTTAGAACTCTTTGACTACCACACATCATGACACATCAACTTCGGTGGCGTTTGAAAACAATTATTAGGATGAAGTCAATCCTCATAGTCTATATCCCTACCTTGAGCCACTGAGATTTCATCATTCTAGAAAATATGAAATATATAGTTGGCATTACAAGCCCAAAAAGATTATGTACGAGATCAACTAATACTAATTCATCTATGCTCTATGCGAGTATGGCATGACATAATAATTTAATTTAATAATATAATGCTATTTATTTTAATGTTAATTTTAATAATGTGATATTTTATTAAAAATTTTAATAATATAATATAAATTAATCACTTTTAATTATCTTTTGTGGAAATGGTCATAGATGAATTTCCTACTTAACACAGTTGAATCCCAAAAATTGATATCTAATATAATGCACTATGAAAACCCTTCAATACTTAAATACAAGAGAGTGAAGGGATCTCTACTTAAACGGTTCATGAGGCACAATACTTGCTAAGGTTTTGCAAATGGGGTAATAAGCTAAGTGAGCTTCATTATGGGGAAAACTCAATAGTTAAGTGCGCTTGAGTTAGAGATGATCTGGGATGGGTGACCTCCTAGGAAGTCTTGGTTACCGGGTGTGCAGAAGTGATGATTGACGCTATGTGATTTATTTCACTAGTTTCAATCCCACTCCTTCACCCTTGTGAGCATCACCAAATGCAATGAGTGCTAAGTGGACTATTCAAAATCAATGAGAAATTAGTGATTTATGACTATCTGTCATGGAAATGGTCATATGAAATGAGTGCTAAGTGCACTATTCAAAATCCATGAGAAATTAGTGAACTACGACTACCTCTCATGGAAATGGTCATATATGAATGACTTAGTTAACGTAGTTGAATATCAAAAATGCAATGAGTGCTAAGTGGACTATTCAAAATCCATGAGAACTTAGTGAGTAACGAATACCTCTCATGGAAATGGTCATAGATGAATGACTTAGTTAACGCAATTGAATCTCAAAAATGCAATGAGTGCTAAGTGAACTATTCAAGAATCATGAGAAATTAGTCACTTATGACTACCCCTCATGGAAATGGTCCTAAATGAATAACTTATTTAACACAGTTGAATCCTAAAAAATGATAGCTAATATTATAACTTAAAAAATTTATAACATTAAAAGTATATAACTTATTTTAATTTTATAATTCTAATGTAAAATTATGTTAAATTTATTAACATTATACTTGTATCTCATCCACTTGATTGAACCTAGAATTTTTCCCGTTGACTAGGTAAAAGGCTTCCTAAAATTACTTTTAACTTTAATCAAAACACCAATCATTGACTCAAGTGGGGTTAGCATAGGGATGCCCAATCTGAACTAGTCACTGGATCTGAAATGAGCATATCATCTTGAATAATAAAGATAATATTAAAAATATTATTACTTCCAAATTTAAGAATAAGTTATGGGTAATAGAAAGAAAAATGAAGCTAAGGTATACGAAGGTGATCAACCTCAATCTCGAAAACCATAATTATCTTTCTGTATTGACAAGTGTTAATAAGAAAATGAACATTTCCAAGATGAGTGCCAATTCTCATGAGCGTCAAAGTGAAATTGTGCATTGGTATATTCTAAAAACACATTGGAAAGGAAAATTCCATCACATTTGGGATACTAAGAGGGTTGAAGATGAAAAACACTTTCTCTTGGATTGTCCAACCCTCACTCACATTCATTCTAATTTTCAATTTTTTTTTCCATAGTACCAACTTTATGTACTTGTTAAGTTAGCAAAACTTCTCTAATCTAGAAACACTTCTCTCCCTTACTTTTTATTGTAAAATTAAAATTTAAAAAAATCACAAGTAAAATAAAAAAATCACAAATGGGATACAAAATTCATCTAAAAAATAGTGAGTCATCACCATTATTAATATTATAATAAAATAATGCAATATTTTATTTTATTTTATTTTATTTTTTTAAATAATAATATTATTTTAACATTATAAATTTAATTTTAATATAATATTAAAGCTGTAATACAACTTTGACATAACCATATGGTTATAATTTTAATAGGAGTAGTCTACCTAGGCGGAGGAATTTCCCGGTTTCTCTCGCCACTCGAAAAAACCTCTGGCTCTGGCCACCGACAATTCCTCCACCCTCTGCCACCCTCCGTATTAATGTCGACGACTGATAGGTTCCTGAAAAACATTCTGATTTCCATTTGCTGCCGGGAAGTTAATTCACCATGGAATTTGAATTCGGAAATAACTGGCAGGCTGCTCCCTCACTAATTCCTCCACTTGAGTAGACTACTCCCTGCCATTCAACTTCACACAGAAGCCAATCCTATGAATCCAGTGAATGCTCTTGCCATGGTCGACCACATAGACTCTTTTACTTATGTCTATCTCTTGCAGGCTTGCATTCAAAACAATGATTTGTGGAGAGAGCAACCATGTTGTTGTTTACCTTTGGTCTGAACCCCTCTGAGGGCAATGGCAAGGTCGTCTGTTTCATGGATGTGTCCAGTTATGTAGGCTTGTGGATTGTTTAGGGCCTTCTGCAACGAGGCTATTCAGTGCACGCCACTGTGCAGAGAGACGCTGGTATGTTTATTTATTGAAAAGAGAACAAGATTTTGTAGTTTCTTGATAAATTTCACATTAAGATGAATCTATGAATTTAAGATTTTAACCCAAGTTTGATGCATTACCTTTTTTTTCAAATCCCTAAGAATAAATATAGGAAATTTGTGCCATCCCATCCCTATTTTTAATTCCCAGTCACCTTGAAATTGAGATGAAGATTTTCATATTTCTTTTTGATTGAACTTATAGTATGTTGGCATTCTTCATTGATGATTCTAAATGGTGGCAGGTGAAGTTGAGTCTCTTAGAATGGGCATGCTGAGGAATCCCTGAAACTTTTCCAGCAAATACAATGGGCTGATCTTAAGGCGATAGCAAAAACATTTGCTGGTGTTCTCTCAGCATGTGCAAAGTTGGCAGCATTGGATCATGGTATGGAGATCCAGAAGGAAATAATTAGTAGTGGATGGTAGTCTGATATTTTTGTGGAGAGTACCCTGATAGACATATATATAAGTAGTGGGAGTATAGAGGAGGGATGCACATTATTTGATAAAATTCCATTACAATATGAAGTATCTTGGATAGTAATGATTGCAGGTTATGCATAGAATGGTTTGGGAGAAAAATCCCTGAAGCTTTTCAAAGATATGCAACTGGCAGGTGTGAAGCTGACTACAAAAATCTTTGCCAATTTTCTTTCTGCATTTGGCAACTGGGAAACTTTGGAGCAAGGTGTAGAAATCCATGAACAAATGATTAGGAATGGCTTTCAGCTAGATTTCATTTTGGTCACTGCCCTATTAGACATGTATGCAAAACGTGGTAGCTTAGACAATGCATGCCACCTGTTTGACATGATGCGACATCGAGATGTTGTTTGTTGGATGGCCATGATTTCAAGATATGCCATGCATGACTATGTAAGTGAGGCCATCGCACTCTTTGAAAAAATGAAAGCCTGTGATGTAAAACCAAACCATATCACAATGGCTTGTGTTTTGTCTGCCTGTTGTCATGCAGGCCTAGTCTATGAGGGCATTCAATACTTCAATCGCATGAGGGACTATTATCACATCATACCTGCGAAGGAGCACTACTGCTACATGGTTGACTTGATTAGCCGTGCTGGGCAACTAGATGAAGCAGAAGGCTTTATCAATAAAATGCCAATCAAACCCGATGCATCTGTTTGAATGTGTTTGATTGGAGCCTGTAGAATACATAACAATATAGAGTTAGGAGAATCTGTGGAAAAACACCTTTTTGAGTTGGATGTGAGAGATGTTGCACCTTATGTGCTTCTCTCAAACATATATGCTATGGATGGTAGATGGCGTGACATTGAAAAGGTTAGAAAATTCATGAAAGTCAGTGGAATTAAAAAAACTCCTGGATGCAGTTGGATTGAGGTCAACGAACAGGTGCATGCCTTCCATCTGGGTTAGAGGCGACATACATGACCAAAGTGGTTATATAGATTGTTTTCAGAGATGAAGTGAACAGGGTATGTTCTGATCTAGTTTTCAAGGCTGTATGGAAAAATGAGGAGCGGACTTTAATTTATATAACAATCAACTTCCATACTTCCCTCAATCAAAAGCCCAGGTGGTCTGCAGAACTAGAGATATGAATTCCCTCTACCCACCTTGCATTGTTCAAAATGTAAATATAAGCTTCATTCTTAAGACAAGGAGCAAGCATTTTCACTCAACATTTTTTAATCAAACCAATGAAATTGTTATCATAACTGTCAAATAATTCAACTCCAGTCAACAACGTTCTCATTCACTTTGCAAGACGTCGAGTCATGAATACCTTATTAAATTGCTACCAGGCTTAGATACCATTCTTTTATTTAATTCACCTCAGACTTATCACTAAGATGACATGCGCTAATTGTATCATGCAACTTCTGAGGTGGCCGACTTATGAGGGACAAAATGTCTATTCCTTGCCGTGGCAAAAGGAATAAATATAGATCCAAAAATATCTAATCACATGGTGCTTGCTACAAGTGTGCTTTGGATCTCCTCTAGGGTAACTACAACAAGAAATTCATCAATCCTACAAACAACATATGTTAAACATTGGAGAAGTTTCCTAGCACTCTTTTTCTCCCCTTGGCCTTTAAAAGATTGTCCATGGTAATCATGGAAGTGGCAAAGTTACGTGAATACATTTACTGGACCAACATGCAAGCTGGGGAGTTTCGGATCCAACTCAATGATACATTTAGCATTACGAGCTAAACCAAATACATTGTTGATTATACTAGAATAAATTTTTTATTCTGAACAGTTTGGAGAGCCCTCGAAAGTTAGTGTCTTTGATGAGATTAGAATGACAAGAAAAGGAGTGACCTTGATATTACATCTTGGCAATAGTCATGTTTTGCTAACACGCTATTTGGTGGACTTAGAAGTCTCCCTATTTGGACGAGTGAGGAATGAAATGTAACTTTCAAAGAAATTGCCATTTCAACAATAACCAGATTCAATGATTGGTTTCATTGTTGAATATAATTGGCAAATCTTGAAATATCATCAATGATGTTTATCGTCCTACTCATATTGTTGTCCATATCTGACTCCCAAGTTCTCCAAGCCATCTTTTTTCTCTTTATTGCTTTTTTCCTATTATCCTTTGACTTGTTGGGATAGCTAGAGAATCAATTCACTTGTGCTTTGTATCAGAACCAACAGTTCCATAAATGATATCTATGGAATTTCCATGGACATTTGCCAAAGATGTTTTTAGCATACTTAGCTGACGCTTGTGATGTCAGGTGTTTGGGAGAGAGAGGTTATACCAAACAGTGCTGCACTCTATGTTCGTCCTCTCACACATGATGATGTTTCTTTTTGGATGTGGGTTGTGATATATGGTAATCATTGGTATATTCTATACTGGCTCATAACACTTTGAATTCTTGTCTTTTACCATTTTGTACCATGGTTTGTTCATAATTTACCTCTAGATAATGTATCACCTTATGAATCAAGTTGAAATACTAGAAACCAAGGTAGGTGTTTTACATCATTTTCCCTACTCATTTTGCACACCCCATCACTTCATCAACATTTTCATGCATTATCATCACTTCTCCTTCCATGCTTGAGTTATCATATGTATTGTAGCAAGGTTCAAAATAAAAAGGAAAATGATTAGGTATAAGAATGTCTAAATAAAAATCAAAGAGCTAAAATAAATGCTCAAGGTAGAAGCAACTAAAGTCACATCATGCACATGAGACATGCAACCTCGCTATAAAACCCATGTTCTCCTAACCCCATTCTCATATTAGAAAGAAGGAAAGAAAGAACTAAGCATATACAAAGAGAAAGAAAAATAATCTCTAGCTCTTGAAACATCATTTCCCTTGTACCACATTCACCGTCATCACTGGCACCATATTTAGAATCCTAAGAAATACATATTTTCTTAAGGGTTTTGACATGTAATTAAGGTTAATGATGTCCACACAATGGTCAAGTTAGGAAAGAATTAAAGATTAAATTAGTCATCGAGTGTTAAGAGATTTCACTTGATTGTAATGATTCGAATTTATGAAGGGAACGATACATATTTATAACCAAAACACAGAGATATAGTGAAATTAAACTTCTATTAATAAATGGAAAATGTTGAAATTGTATCAATGGTATCTCTATCTTTGAATGGAAATTGATGCAAGTAAAAGGAAGTAAAAGTTATGGCCCTGTTGTGGCCAACAACAACCGCCCTTTTTATTTAGTTTTAGAAATAAAGCTAAATAAATGGGGACCCTTCTAAAAAATAAAAACTAGTGATTATCTTTCCCTTAGTTTATTTTCATGATATGTGAGAAAAATTAATCAATCATAAAGAAATTTTAACAAAGTAATATTTTCTTATATAGCTAAGATGTGAAATGTGAATTGGTTACTTTATGTGAATTTAATATTCTTGAAATCTAAAAGTTCAAATTTATGGAGAAATATTTGAAAGTAAAAACTACTTACAGAAAGCAAGTAGAATCAATTAGTTTCTAAAGAATTGAATTTATTTATATATTTTTAATAATAAAAAATTAATGAAAATATTGACAAATATAAAATAAAAATTAATAACTTTAAAATTAAAAAAAAGGAGGTGAGAATGCTTGTAGAATTTGTTTTAATCCTAACAAAAATTATTCATAAGATATATAAATAGTTTGTTTTTTATTTAATTAACAAGCTTCTCTTTCATGTTATAAAATAAATTAATGAACCAAAACCCAAATATATTAGAAAAACAAATGGAAATTTACCTTCCATTAGCTCCAAAAACAGAACCCATTCCATACTTTATAATAAAAAATTAAAAATAAAAGTTCGATCTTCCAAGACAAAGCAGTATTCTATTTTTTATCTTGTAATTGAAGAATTTACCATCCCAATATATAAATATGCTATCAATTTATAAGAAAATATAGAGACAAACAAAAAAACAGCCCTCCTGTAACAAAATTACCACATATAAGCGAACATTACACACTCCATAAAACAGAAAAAATGTAACTTCCCATTCTCTTCATAACACAGCTGATGCTTAAAAAATGTAACTTCCCATAATGGTAACACAAATAGGAGGAAATTTCATAATGATAAAACAATTCCAAAGTGTGAGGTATCCACTTTTTATTCACACACAAAACAGCCCATCAACAAAGCTTGCTTGCACTTTTCCTTGCAAGGAATCATGAATTTGATTTTACTTCAGAAATTAACCAAAAAAATGCATATCGTAGAAATCCTTAGTCACATGCTTAAACTTTAATTCTGGTCGTTATGGAAATCGACTTAGGGTTATTGCCAACTATCAAATGAAGGCTGGTGCTTGTGAAGGAAATCGACTTATTGCCAAATATCCAACAAACCTTGAAGTGACAATTACATTACATTATGTACAAAAATGGATATAGTTTGAACATGTAAACTCACCAAGTTTTCTTGTGCCCCTCATTGATGGTTGTTGTTAAGCTATAATATGGGGAAAAGGTCCCCCCTTCCCTTACAGTTCGCTAGTTAGGGTTGCATGGTTTCCATATCCAACCATTAATCCAGTCAGCTTCTTATTACTCAGAAGCTCTTGGCAAACCGTCGAGTCTTCAAATCTGTTACCAAATTATGAAAAAAATCAAATAAATAATGAATTCATGACTATCTTTGGACAGTATCTATGTATGATTAATTTCATTGTGACATAATAGCTAAGATAAAATATCATTAGGTAAGAAACCCAATTTAAATCTTGAAGATACACAATCTTCAGTGCTTTTAATATCTGAAGAATAATTAATTACTCTGTATGTATCAGGGAATGGTATCAGGTGTTGCAAACTCTATGTTAAATTGACAACATCTTTTGCATTACTGACTATTTGATTGAAACATATATATCTACCATAGGCAGATGGATCTTCATAAGCACATATATGTGCATCTGCTAAAAACCTTATGTCTACACTACCTAAAGTGCCCTTTTCATACATTTGTGCAGCCCTTGCGATCACTAAGACTAGCCACTGTAAATAAACTAGCTAATATTTTGCACTTCCATAGATTAGATCCTCTCCAAGGGATTACTATACCATATTTCTACGTTCTAGAGCATAGTCTATTTGATATGCAGATCTCTCACCCTCACCTTAAGATATGCAATGGTAGATCCTGAGCTTTTGTATGTGATACCAGGTCCCACAATCAGAGATGAGTTGATTGTCACCATATTCAACCCCCTGTCCATGGCCATCACCCATGCAGCCTTCTTTGATAGTGTCTTTGCTAATGCGTACCACAACTGTGAACAGGAAATATTGTATAATTAGAACATAATACCACAGATCACTGCAAGGTTCAAAATATTGTTATTAAATCGTACAGCTTTGAACTCCACAATCTTTGAGAAACACCCAAATTTTATACATATACCCCTTCAAAAGAATGATGAATACCACACCACAATGTATTTAGGTTCTCTCTGTAAAAATATATATACTTAGCACAAAGCCATTTTAGCCCTGATTTAGTATGCACCGAAGATTTAGACAAAGGTTACATATCTAGAATTTCTCATTATTTGATGAATTTATAACCTGGGCAACTTCAAGGACAAAAATGAATTGGATGTGGATTGTTGCATATAGAGAATATATATGCGCTGTGTTGTCTATAATGTGGTATCATTTCAGCGATCTTAAGAGGCAAAAGATCAAATGGATATGGATTATTGTAGGGTTATCTGCAATATGTAGTATGTATTATCATTTGAGCAATTTTAAAAAGCCAAAATCTAATTGGATATGGATTCATGGACTGAGAGAAGCAAGATGAATATGTAGCAGGTATTATCATTTGAGTAATTTCAAAAAGTCAAAAGCTAATTGGATATGGATTCATGGACTGAGAGAAAGATGAAGCAAGATGCATTGTATAGCTCAGTAAAATGATGGTGGACAAAGTAAAATATGAAAGAGTTAATTGGATTTATTTCTTTAGATTGGAAGGAAAAATTATTCTTTTCCCCACACAGATACAATTGTTACAAATGACATGTTTAGCTCATATTAAATATACTACTGTCATGGATTCCGACGCCTTGGACAACTACTATTGTAGCTGGCCTTGAAAAACTGTAGATGCAAACGTTGAAGTTATTTATTAGATTAACTAATTTGATCAAAGCAGCTTTATATGAAAACTTCTGAGTTACTTACTAGATTAAGCAACTAATCAGGCCAACGCTATCGAACATATCATTCAGTTAGATGTCCTTGAAAAATTGTAGATGAAAACGTTGAAGTTATTTATTAGATTAACTAATCTGATCAAAGCAACTTTAGATGCAAACTTCTGAGTTACTTACTAGATTAAGCAACTAATCAGACCAATGCCATCGAACATATCATTCAGTTAGATGTCGTTAAGAAGTTAAAAGGAAAAAGTGATAAATCAGTCCACTTTACTTAGATTGTATACTAAACTTAACATTTTGTCATTTAAAAATTATATATAGACCTTCAATTTCCTACAAAGATTTTCATCACTCCAATGCCTCTCATCAAGGGCATTAACCTTGTAGTCTCCATCTTCTCTCCAAATTGCCGCAGCCACAAAAGAAGTGAACACAACTTTCTCAATGGTCTCGGTCTGAGCACACGCTTCCAGTGCATTGTGGGCTGCTTGTACTTCAAGTTCTGCCATCACTTCCTGTATTACACAAGTCCACATCTATCAATATTCAACCCTTCCAATACATATACCAAAATGCCCACATTTTTAATTCAAAGGTTCACTAACTTACGTCATAACTTGCAGCACTCTGAGGGTGTTAAAAGGTATAGAACAGACTAGAACAACCCTTGAGCGCATCAGTAGTGCTGTGATAATCCAAGACGTTTGCATAGAATATCTGCAATCGATCCCCACACAATTTTTTGAGAGACTTGTCGGGAATTTTTCTGATAAAATTCCAAAAACAAAATCACAGAACAGAGAACAATGCTCTGTTTTAAACACACGGGATCTTAGCACAGGGAAGCTTTAAAAATTCTTTGAACAGACAGAGATTTCACACACAAACAAATTTCTATTCATTAATAAAAGCAACTGCTGTTACAAACTTGTTCCTCTCTCTCAGAGGGATTCACCAAGAACATTTAACAAAAGGAATTACTCTGTCTTCTCCTGAGATTTTACACTGCTGTGTGTAAAGATCTCTTTTACATTCACTGTTTAAAAAAAACTTTACATTTACATTTACTACTTGTTTCATTCACTACTGCTGCGTGCTCCTTCTTTACATCACCCTATTGTGCATCCCTTTCAATTACAATTTACTTCACCTCTGCAGTGCTGTGCCTTCTTTGCAAAAAAAACTTTTCTTCACGCTGCTACGTGGGTTACAATACATTATACATCGAATACAGGAACATTACATATATATATCAACAAAACAAAACAAAAGAACTTACATCAATTTTCACTTGCCATGCTTCCGTAAAACAATAGAATTAAATGTTTTTACCAGCCTTTACTTGTGCCCATACTCACGCTGAAACAAAATTAAAAATTTCATCAAAACTTACCAACCCACAGTAAATTCCATTTACTGTTTTACTGACATTTACTGACGGTAATTAAAACTTTTACTTCACGTAAAATTTCATTTAATGTTGGCCTGTACTTCAACCATTGACTTCAAATGGATCGCATCGCAGAATCCCATTTGGTCGGAACACAAAATTGGAGCACACACATATGGTGCGATATGTGATATGCGATCGGATCGCATCGCACCATCGCAATCGGAGAAATCAAGTGAACACGGAGGCTCCAAGCATACTTGCGATTTGCGATCTGCGATCTCATCGCATTGCAAGGATAATGAAAAATGGTTTGATGCTGCTGTTTAATTTTTTCTGCAGTTGAAATTACAATTTCAACACTCCCCTTTAATTTCAACTGCTGGGTTATCAATCATACCCAGATGCTTCCTTAAAAACTCAAAACTTTTCTGGTCCAATGGCTTTGTCAAAATGTCCGCAACCTATTCCTGAGTGCTGCAATGTTGTAAAACAATTTCTTCCTTGTTCACCAATTCTCTGATGTAGTGAAACCTTGTATCAATGTGTTTCGTTCGCTTGTGAAACAAAAAATTCTTGGACAACGTAATAGCTGAGCTATTGTCACAAAAAATAACTGTTGCTTTTGCCTGCTCTTGGCCTAAGTTCCTCAACATTCTTCTCATCCAAACCGCTTGACACGCTGCTGCTGTAGCTGCCACGTACTCTGCTTCTGCTGTAGATAACGCCACAATTGGCTATTTCTTGGAAGCCCATGAAATGGCTCCTGAACCCATGTGAAAAATGTAACCGGATGTGCTTTTCCGATCATCCACACTTCCAGCCCAATCGCTATCAGTGTATCCAACTAAATCTGAACTTTCTGAAAAAGTATATAAAATGCCAAATCTTTTTGTACCTTTGACATACCTCAGAATTCCTTTTGCTGCCTGCCAGTGTGCCTCTTTTGGGCTCTCCATGAATCTGGAAATCAAACTAACAGCAAAAATTATGTCAGGCCTCATTGCAGTTAAATACATAAGGCTGCCAACTATGCTCTTGTACAAACTAGGATCAAAATCCTTGCCGCTGTCCTCTTTGCTGAGTTTTAATCCCATTACTGTGGGAGTGATTGCCGCCTTGCACTCTTGCATATTAAACCTGCTCAACACTTCATTTACATATCTTGCTTGAGAGATAAAAATTCCATTTTCATTTTGATCTACTTCTATTCCTAAGAAGTATCTCAGCAAACCCATGTCAGTCATCTCAAATTCCTCTTTCATGACTGATTTGAAGTTTTCAATGAGGTAGTCATCATTACCTGTAAAAATTACATCATCAACATACAACACTACAATTAAAATCTTACCATCATTTTCTTTGATGTAGACGGTGGGTTCTCCCTCACATTTGTCAAATTCATTTTCCAGTAGATAGGAATCTATTCTACTGTACCACGCTCTTGGCGCTTGCTTCAGCCCATAAAGAGCTTTCTTCAATCTGCACACTTTGTGCTCTTGGCCTTTCTTCTCATAGCCTAGAGGTTGTTCAATGTAAACCTCCTCCTTTAACACTCCATTTAGGAATGCCGACTTCACATCCATTTGGTAAACTTTCCATTTGTTTTGTGCTGCTATGGACAACACTGCTCTCACGGTTTCCATTCTTGCAACCGGTGCGAAAGTTTCCTCATAATCTCTTCCATATTGTTGCTTGTATCCCTTGACAACCAGCCTTGCCTTGTGTCTTTCAATTTTGCCTTCAGCATTGCACTTGGTCTTATAGACCCATTTGACTCCAATGACTTCTTTACATTTTGGTAGCTCAACCAAATCCCATGTCTTGTTTCTTTCTATGGCATTAATCTCCTCATCCATAGCTTCTATCCATTTCTTATCTTTAATAGCATCTTCGAAATGAATAGTATCATCAACATGACAATACAAGGAAAATAAGGAATTCATTCCTTCATTATAAATGTCACTTAAGTTTCTGAATTTCTTACCTCTTTCACTTGGTGTGCAAGTGCTTGAAGATGCACTTGAATTTCCTCCTTGTGGTGTGCTTGGAGAAGCACTCTCATTTCTCCTCAAGGGTGTTCCTCGCTGCCCTTGTGTTGGCGCTGCTGTATGGGGATGCATTTCAGCCATCTCTTCATCATCTTCATCATGAGACAAACAATTTTTAACATTAACTGTTTTCTCTATGCTTCCATCCCAAGCTTCCTCCTCAATGAACTGAACATCTCGGCTCACAAAGAACTTCTTGGTAGATGGGATATACAACCTATAAGCTTTGGATTCCTCACTGTATCCAATGAAGATACATTTCTCCCCTTTGCTATCTAACTTCCTCCTTAGCTGATCTGGAATGTGTGCATAGGCCACACATCCAAAAATTTTCATGCGGGTGACTCCTTGCTTTCTCCCACTCCATGCTTCTTCCGGCACTTTGTTCATCACAGCTTCTGTAGGACACCTATTCAAGATATATACAACACAGTTTACGGCTTCAGCCCAATAATCATTTGGCAAATGCTTTCCCTTCAACATGCTCCTTGCCATATCCATGATGGTCCTGTTCTTCCTTTCAGCAACTCCATTTTGTTGTGGGTTGTACCTTGCTGTGAATTGCCTGTGAATTCCATTTTCTCTGCAAAAACATAAAAATTATTTGGAGATACACTCACCTCCTCTATCTGTTCTCAAAACTTTGATGTGCAGCCCACTTTGATTTTCCACGAGTGCTTTGAAATTTCGGAATTTTTCAAACACTTCACTTTTATTCTTCAAGAAATAAACCCAAGTTTTTCTTGTAAAATCATCAATAAATGTTAGAAAATATTGGTTGCCTACTAAAGATTGATTTTGCATCGGTCCACATAAATCTGAGTGGACAATCTCTAAGGGTGCTTTTGCCCTTATGCTTTTCCCGCTTGGAAATCTTTCTCTATGTTGTTTTCCCAATATGCAGCCTTCACATAGGCTGTCCGGTTTCTCTATCAATGGTAATCCTCTTACCATTCCTTTTCTGCTCAACAAGTTAAGACCTCCAAAGTTGAGATGTCCAAATCTCAAGTGCCACAACCAATTTTCATCCTTTGACACACTTTGGAGAGCCTCTTAGGTAACTGCTACCATTGCATCTTTGTTTTTCAAATCTGGCCTTATTCTGAGAGGGAACATTCTGTTCCTCGTCATCCTCATTTCAGCAATGCATCGCTTGCTGGGTGGAATATCCATGATGGTGCATACATCATTCTCAAAGAAAACATTGTAACCCTTTTGAAAAAGTTGTCCAATACTCAAGAGGTTACATCTCATTCCAGGAACATAATAAACATCTGTTATGGTTTTCCTTTCTCCTTGCTTTGTAAATATTTTAACTTCTCCTTTACCCATAACAGAAATTTTGCTATCAGTCCCAAGTGTGACTTGTGACTTCACACTTTGATCTAAAGCAGAAAACAAAGCTATGTTTCCTGTCATATGGTTGCTGCAACCGGAGTCTAGAAACCATATATCTTCACTATTTGTTTCAGCCATGTTACAAGCTAACAACACATTATCTTGGCTGACATTTTCTCTAGTAATATTTGCATTAGATCTATTATTCACATCATGCTGCTTCTTCCTACATTCACTGGCATAATGCCCATATTTTTTACAATAGTAACATTGGACATTGGGTTTTTCATACCTTTGTCCTTGAGCATGATGTTGTCCTCCTTGTTGGCTGCTGCCTTGACCTTGGTTCTGATTTGGATTGCTGCCTCTTCCTTGAGCATTCGTTGGACTGTTCCTCCCACCTCTGTTCTGGCTTCTGCCTCTTCCTCTCTTGTTTCCTCTGCCTTGACCTCTTCCTCTTCCAAAGGACATCTGGGTCTTGAAGGCTTTCTCTAGAGATGAGTTTTCATTTCTACTCAACCTCTGCTCATGAGTGATCAGTGATGCATGAAGTTCATCAACTGAAAAGTTTGAGAGATCCTTTGTCTCTTCTATGGTGGTGAAAATCACATGGAACCTTGAGGGTAGGCACCTCAATAGTTTCTCCACAATCCTCCTTTCTTCAAGTATCTCTCCATGAGATCTTATCTGTGTGACGAGGCCAATTACTTGAGTGAAGAATGAGTCAATATTGTCTGACTCCTTCATGCATAGGTTCTCAAAATCTTTCCTCAACAACTGTAGCTTTGCTGTCTTTACTCTCTCCATTCCTTGATAGGCTGTTTTAAGATTTTGCCATGATTCTTTGGATGTCTTAGCTGCTGCTAACCTTGGAAGCACGCTTCCATGCACTGCTTGATACAAGAAGAAAAGGGCTTTTGAATCCTTCTTCTTGTAGCTTTTCAACAGATCCTTCTCTCCCTGAGTTAATCCATTAAACTCATTTTCATCTGCTGGCTGTTCAAAACCTTCTTCAACTATTTCCCATAAGTCTTGGGAAGCAAACAAGGCTTTCATTGTTATTGCCCAATAGTCATAGTTTTTACCATCAAATAATGGGAGCTGCATACCCATGCTATTGCTGGTGCTGGTGCCAACCATTCTTGCACTACTTGACTATGTATTAAAAGCCACTGAAAAAATACCTTGGATTCTTTTGCCTGAGTCTTCACACTGCTGGAGAAGTTGCTGTAGTAAGAATCCTTCCTTCAGCTTCTTTGAACCCTTCAAATAGCCTAGACTTGCTCTGATACCACTGTTGGGAATTTTTCTGATAAAATTCCAAAAACAAAATCACAGAACAGAGAACAATGCTCTGTTTTAAACACACATGATCTTAGCACAGGGAAGCTTTAAAATTTCTTTGAGGAGACAGAGATTTCACACACAAACAAATTTATATTCATTAATAAAAACAACTGTTGTTACAAACTTCTTCCTCTCTCTCAGAGGGATTCACCAAGAACATTTAACAAAAGGAATTACTCTGTCTTCTCCTGAGATTTTACACTGTTGTGTGTAAAGATCTCTTTTACATTCACTGTTTAAAAAAAACTTTACATTTACATTTACTACTTGTTTCATTCACTGCTGCTGCGTGCTCCTTCTTTACATTACACGGTTGTGCATCCCTTTCAATTACAATTTACTTCACCTCTGCACTAATATACCTTCTTTGCAAAAAAAAACTTTTCTTCACGCTGCTGCGTGGGTTACAATACATTATACATCGAATACAGGAACATTACATATATATATATCAACAAAACAAAACAAAAGAACTTACATCAGTTTTCACTTGCCATGCTTCCGTAAAACAATAGAATTAAATGTTTTTACCAGCCTTTACTTGTGCCCATACTCCCGCTGAAACAAAATTAAAAATTTCATCAAAACTTACCAACCCACAGTAAATTCCATTTACTGTTTTACTGAAATTTACTGACGGTAAGTAAAACTTTTACTTCACGTAAAATTTCATTTAATGCTGGCCTGTACTTCAACCTTTGACTTCAAATGGATCGCATCGCAGAATCCCATTTGGTCGGAACACAAAATTGGAGCACACACATATGGTGCGATCTGCGATATGCGATCGGATCGCATCGCACCATCGCAATCGGAGAAATCAAGTGAACACGGAGGCTCCAAGCATACTTGCGATTTGCGATCCGCGATCTCATCGCATCGCAAGGATAAGGAAAAACAGTTTGATGCTGCTGTTTAATTTTTGCTGCAGTTGAAATTACAATTTCAACAAGACTCAAGTTCGCCTACCACCATTTGGAATCATCAATGAAGAATGCGAGCATAATATAAGTTCAATCAAAAAGAAATGTGAAAACCTTCATCTCAAGTTCAAGGTGTCTGGGAATTCAAAATAGGGATGGGATGGCACAACTTTCCTATATTTATTCTTAGGGGCTTGAAAAAAAAGGTAATGCATCACACTTGGGTTAAAATCTTAAATTCATAGATTCATCTTAACGTGAAATTTATCAAGAAACTATAAAATCTTGTTCTCTTTTCAACAAATAAACATACCAGCGTCTCTTTGCATAGTGGCGTGCACTGAATAGCCTCGTTGCAGAAGGCCCTACACAATACACAAGCCTATGTAACTGGACACATCCATGACACAGACGACCTTGCCATTGCCCTCAGATGGGTTCAGACCAGAGGTAAATACCAGCATGGCTGCTCTCTCCACAAATCGTTTTTCTGAATGCAAACTTGCAAGAGAGAGACATAAGTAAAAGAGTTTGCATGGTCAACCATGGTAGGAGCGTTCAATGGATTCATGGGATTGGCTTCTGTGTGAACTTGAATGGCAGGGAGTAGTCTACCCAGGTAGAGGAATTGGTGAGGGAGCAGCCCGTGGGTTATTTCCGAATTCAAATTTCATGGTGAATCAACTTCCCGGTGGCAAGACCTTATGGAAATCGGAATGTCTGTCACGAACCTGTCAGTCGTCAACATTAATGGGGAGGGTGGTGGAGCTGGCGCTGGGCGGAGGCTGCGGAGGGTGGATGAATTGCAGGAGGTTTTTCCGGGTGGAAATGGAAACCGAGCACATTTAAAATTCTGATATTTTTCATAATATTATTTAAATTTTTATAATAATGTACTAATTTATATATTAAAACATTAATATATTAATTTAGTATGGTGAATTTTAATTTTAATATGTTAAATGTTCACTTTCTATTTTAAAGATTTAAGTTAATTATCCAAGAGTTAATGGTATCTTGCAACAATAATAAAAACCTTTTTTTAAAGATATCTTTAGGTGTACTGATTTTTTTAATAATAATAATAAGTTAACCTTCGTAATAAGTCTAGCTACTAACTTGACAATTAAATTATTATAAATTTTTGCGCGATAAAATAATCATTATGACATAGCAATATAAATTTAACATACTACACTATATTTTTCTATGGTAAAAAAATTCATTATAGCATAACAATATAACTTTAACATAGTACACTGTATTGTCGAAGAGAACCGGGTTAAAAAAAACAGAAAAGTTAACAATTGTAGCATGTTGTGAACAAGAAACGACAATCATAATGTTAATGTAACTAACTCGAAATAATAATGATAATAACAGTGCGATGAAACAGAAACAACCATAACAATGTGTGTGACAAATAACGAATAATGTCTTACAGTGAAAGAAAGTAAATGTTTTTTTGACGAGAGATTAAACTTTATTCTCTCATATCCTCATCAGGAGGAGGGTGAGGTAATAGACGATCATCAGAGGAAAAATTATTTGACCACACACAACAAACTCTCTCTTCATTAACTGTGAAAATTTCTCCATTTCTTTTGCTGTATGCAAGAGATACGATTTGACTAGACAATGCAGCCTCTTTGGTTTCAGAACCATCGTCAGTTGTAATATTTCACATGCTTTCTCTCATGACAATGCTGCTAATATTGTTCGTACATTGATCGCACTCCTCAACACCGCAAACAGAAATTATAATATCATGCCTGTTTGTAATGTAAAATTCGTTCTTAGTAAAGGCGGGCATACGGATCGGATGGTCTTCAAATGTGATCAAAATGACACCTCACATATTACAAACGAGAACCCTTTGGTTTCTATTGGAACGCGGCCCAATTTAGTTAGATAGAAAGGGTCCACCATTGCTTCAAAATTTGTCGGTATTATTCGAGTGACCTCAGGAGATATATCAATTAAGTTTATATTTTTTTTAAAGTTGTTTGAATGATCTAAATTGGATCATTATATTGTTTTTTTATCGATTTCAATATATTTGGAGTGGAAAAAGTGAAAGAATCAGCTCACAAGATTGTTTTTATTAGTGGGACCTAGTTTGGTGAAATAAAATATGAAACTTTCAAAAAGTATTTTGAAGCATCAATGATGTTTTTTGCGGATAAAACCTTGCCTCTTAACCATAGAACCATTGTACGTTATTTTACACATAGAAATCTTTCCAATGACGCAAGAATCACGTCAATCGGAGTATGTATGTAAAAGTTATGCCACTTTTTGTTTTTACACCTATATTTAGGGAAGATGTCACGCGGACCCCCATTATTCATGGAAAGGCGCTCAGCAAGTGTTTTTGATGTAAAACACTCTCGTAGTGTCTATTTTTTAACTCTAGTTAAGATTTGATATAGTCAAACTTAACCACTAATAAGGTATCACGCTATGTTATAATCAGCACTAGGATGAAGAGGCATTCTATTCTTTCGAGAGCATTTTGTTCCATAGTTGAGAAAAGGTAGCCATGTTAGATATGAACTAGAGCACACAGACATGATATGTGCGTTGTAATAGCCCACCGGCCACAAACATTGCTTTTTTGTATCTACAACGATATTTCCACATAGAGAAAGAGAGATAGGAAGTAGAACACACAGAGAGGATATGTGCACTGTAACAACCCACGGGCCACAGACATTGCTTTCTTGTATCTACAACAATATTTCCACATAGAGAAAGAGAGCGAAGAAGCCTCATTTTGAGTTGGGTTTTCTCCCAAAAAAGTTTCTGAGAGAGCATATCTTGTGCCTTACATGTGTGAAAGCTTATTTTTTCATTCTCTGCTTCTTTGCATAATTTACTTTTACATGCACACACTAAATGTAGTACAAATCTAGAAATTAAATAAAACTATAATAGTGTAGAATCACGGATTTTTAATATAATATTCCCAAATCTGTTGTCATAAACTATCTAATGAAATATGAGAGTAATTTACAAATCATCATAATCATGGTAAACCATGCCCACTGTCACATTGTGATAAAATTTGTGTCAATATGAAAATCAACCATGGCCAATCAAGGTTAAGGCCAATCAAGGTTAAGCATAGTTGACAATGGTCCAACATCACATTATGAAAACTATTCTATCAATATGAAAATTAAGCATGGCCAACAGGGAAAATTTTAAGGATGGAAAAATATCTTGAAGTTTAAAAACATTTGTGTATCTCACTAGTCCCTAATATGCAAACTATAAAATATGTATTCATATTGTTGGAGAGGTAAATCCCCTCTACGGATAGAGGCGATCCCTACTAGCCCAGCAGGGGTCTAGCAACAATCACACAATGCTGCCACGCATGTTCCTAATTACAATTAAACAAGAGGTAAAAAGCACCTACTTGGATTCCTGCGCTGTCGTTTGACGAAGAGATGTTGCCTTCGCTCCTCCGCTTCGGCTGGTCACAATCCTCCGCGATCTCCGCGAATAGATACCTGCGCACACGAAGAGGAAACAAACACAAGCGTGAAATCTAGTAAAAGTAACCATACATCAGTCAGAAAAGATGTAATTCACATTTAACCATTGCATAGACAAATGAGAATGGAACAATAATAGCAGTCATCTATTATTAATCAGAATAGAGAAGAGTACAACCAAATGTTCTGACGTCGGTAACCTTCTCAGGAGGGGCCAGTCAGCATGTATCTCAAGCATTCACCTTTGAGGATGATTCTCCCAAGACAAACAACTCTCTCTCTCACACAAATAGCACAAAACAACCTTCCCTAAGCAATCAATCACTTCCACACCTAGCACACCACACCTATAGCAGCAATCTGAGCACTACAAGCTCTGTACAATCCAAGCTATTCCAAGCTAAGTCTAACTAGCTGCTCATGGTAATGGTGGAAGTTTATATAGGAGAAGGAGTCTCCTAAAAAGGTGGAAGGATGAGCTTATCTTTGAGAGAAACGGTTGCAAAGGGTCGAACAGTCATGCCATAGAAGGGAGTCGACATTCACAAAGCTAACAACCAAGCCTGGAGTTATCTGGAAGGCTGGTTGTTTGAACAAATTCGCCCAAACTGGATCAGCGCGGATAATGAGGAAACTGACGCGATGTCGCCGCGTCTACATAACTGGGACAGTCATGTCAGCGCGGAAGAACACGGGAAAGACGCGCTGGCGACCAGCGCGGAAAAGTGGTGTCCTTCCGAGCTGTCAGCGCATTGAATACACTATGGAGCGCCAGTAATTGCGGATATTTTTTAAACAGACGCGCTGAGGCATAAAACTTTAGAAAAATGGGTTTCTGGGCTAGTTCAGAAGACATGAAGCTTAGTGATTGACACAGCAGGGTGACTGACAGGAAGGCAGTGACAAATTACTGTGTAACAGATGCCCCCTAAAGCATGAAGACCGAGAGAGTGGGAGGGGTGAAATGCTTTACAACACACGCCGAACTGGAACACCACCAGGAAGGACCGAAATATCTCTGACAATCAAGTACATGCAGTCTAGGCATGGGCGCAGCCATCCAAAAGACATGCGAAAAGGTCTGTGGAATGGACGCAGTCACCCAGCTAAAGAGACCATAATAATGACAAGGTATGGTCGCAGCCATCCATGAAGACTCGGGTATGGGCGCAGCCATCCATCAATGAGTCATGTAATGATCATCCACAAAATCGCAACCTGGCCCATAACAGACACGGATCCAGGGTCTTGCGCTCCGTCCCGATCCGAACAAAGTACAAGTTCAAACATGTGAATATATGAGTCGAAGTCGAACATGCATGAACATCGTCTGATTACCAGTCAATGATGAAAACCGTTAACAGACGCGAGAGGGACCACCAATAATGACAATGGCCCTCAAGGTACTATAGGTACAATCCGTGGCATGTGAATCAATGAGCTGTTGTCGAACATCCACGAAATCATTCGATTGGAGGCCAATGATGAAAACCTCTCGTCGAACACGAAGAACCTGCCATTGAGGCATGCAGGCTCTAAGGCACCTGAAGGGAGTCTCTAAGTCACCTTCCCGGATAATGAGCTGAAGTCGACAGGAAGGGACCTTGATCGAAGGTGGGCCATAATGATTCCCACATCATCGACGCGAGACAGAGGAAAAATGATTTGTGTGAGATGACAGATGAGGTTGTATTATTGCAGAGGTCAACTTCTCTTGAACATATCGGCGGCACTGTAGCGGGTTTGGCAGTATTTGACATCAAATGAGCAAAGGATATAGTGATGATGGCAATGGGCAGATGAGAGGTCGAATAGGATAACCCAAACCCACGGAGGCCAGTGAAAAACAAGATGAGATGATCCCACCCAGACACGAAGCAGAAGAGTGCCATGTTCAAGAGCGACATACTGCCGACACGACTATGATTACTGTTCCATTTTCCCCACCATTTCTGGCAGGTACCCCGGTTATTTTTGGATGACAAGCTTGACGGGGATAGCATATGCTTGAAGAGTGTCATTTTGACAATGTCCGATGTCATCAAGTGTTTAACGAGCCTGACAAAGGAAAAACTCGGCGTCTTTTCTTGTTTAGAGAGTCTGAAAAGACAACAGAAAAGGAGACTCCAGGGGGGTCCTTTTTCGTACAGTTGTGTCTCTCAAGCCCGAAAAAGTATAAAACAATGCTCGAAAGAACCGCCCGACCATTACGATCGAGGAGTACTTTTCGTAAATAGTGTTCTTGACCCGAAAAAGCAAAAAAGCGGTCGAAAACACGTCGTTTTAGAACCAATAACGAGTGCGAAACGACAAACACCCGACAATCTTTTTAAGTTATACGGTCGGAAAAAGAGCTGAAAATGACCGCCTCTCGTTCCCTTTAACGAGCTGAAAGGAGGCTCGGCCATCTTTTCTCGTTTTATGTCGGAAAAGAGCTCAAAGACGACATTGTTGGGGGCTAAGTGATTTCAGAACCATGATGATTTCCACCGTTTATATTAACCTGCACAAGAGCACTACCCGCATAAATCCATTCGATATGAGTAAAAAAACATATCAAAACATGTATTTGACAAAACTAGGGCTAAATTTATGGCAAAAGGTGGCAAAAAACCCAAAAATATGACAATTTTATAAGTTTTTGCTATAAATAGAAGAGGGTGAAAACTCATTTTTACCATTTCTGGATGTGAAGGACGTGGAGAAGCCAGAAAGTTGACGGAGTGATTTCCAGCCCGTACGGACACCATTTCTCGAACCGCTTCTTCCAGGTAGGTCCTCGCTCTCTTGCCCTGCATTTTGGTCGTTTTTGGTAGAATTTTAGCGGTCGAATTTGCCCAATCGGGCGAATTCTTGGTGCATGGATGCGCTCTCGGTCAGCGCGGATATCCCACGCGGGTCCGCGCTGGCCGAATTAGGACAAAACGTGGCCAACTTCGGGTCAGCGCGGAAAACCCGTGTTCTTCCGCGCTGACCTCGAAAATTAACAAAGGGCTGTCATGGCCAGCGCGTCTGTTTTTAAAACAGCCGCGCTGGCGCGGAAAAATTATTTGGTTTTAATTTGAACGTAAAAAATCCAAAGGCAGCACTTCTAATTTCTTTTCATGGTTCCTGCAGGACGTAATGGCTTTCCAATGGCAGGAAAGAGTGCACGATGTCGAAGATGTTGCTGCTTGGGCAAATGCGGATTGCTGCAATGCCATGCGGGCTTGCGGTTTTATGAAATTTTTCCTCACACCTCGCCTAAGAGCTCAGCATGATCTTCTCGAGCTACTGATCAGGGCATGGAACCCGGTGGATATGAAATTCACTATCCGGGGCCAGGATATCGAATTTGACCACATGGATATCTTCTTTTTGACCGGGCTGTCACGCCGAGGTGCGAGGCCCATCATAGAGGGGCAGCAACCTAGCGGCGGCACGCTAGATGATCTGATGGCTCGGGTATGTCCGGAGGCTGAGAAGGCGCGAAGTGGGAAAGTAGCAATCCCCACAGTGGGAAACATAGTGCTTCGCACCATTTTGTTCATGGTGACCCGGGCAGCGGGTAGTATGGCTAACCACGAGGCCTCAAAGACTCATCTCTTGTTAGCTCTCGATTGCCTCGAGCCTACAGTGTTTGATTGGTGCACAGCAGTGACCAATAACATGAAGAGGCAGCTGAGCAACTGTCGTCGCGGGGAGACGAAACAGTTCGGCTATGGGTCCATCTTAGTCCCGCTTATTCTAGAGCGAGTGCCAGCCATGCGGCTGCAGACGATGGCCGTGGATGCTCCTAGGGATCCTCGAGAGACGAGGGCCTCACGATGGGCTCGAATCATGCCACGCGGAGGTGGCGGCCGGCCACATAGCTGGGGAGCATTTTTCCGAGACTGGCTGGATCAGCAGGAGATCTTTGTGGAGGATTGGCCATATGCGGGCATGGATTTCCGCAATGACCCTGATCTGGCACTGCCCCCAGGTGAAAAGTGGGATGATGCAGGTATAACACTTTGACTTTTGAATTTTTTAATGTTTTTGGATTTTTTATGTACATGTCTTTAACAAATGTCATGGTATGTAGATGTGGGGCCTACTAGACCGATTGGCCTGGTTGCCACGGCACAGAGAGAAGGGCAAGGAGCTGGGGTCCTGGCCTTAGCCCCTCCAGGGGTTGATACGTCAGAGACTGTGGCTCGCAACCTTGAGGGGTTGCTGGAGGGGGTGCCTGACTACCAGGGGGTCGAGGAGGTCCCCATAGAGCATCAGATCCATACAGTGGGGGTGCAACCCAGGGTGCACCGCATTCTGAGGCAGGTGGCACGAGCAGCTGTGTACTACAGGGAGCATCACCCAGCCGAATAGTCGCCTAGGCTTTATTTCCACTGTTATTTTGAGACTCATGACTCAGACATACTGATTTTTGGACATATACACTTATTTTTGAGCGCCTTAGTGCGCCACACGATATATATATATATACATACCGGTTTTTGGATGGATCATTGTTACATGTGATGATGTTTTGTTTATGTTATGCATTTATTCAATACAATTGTGATCTTATGTATGAATTTGCACGACACATGACCCATGGATTTTATATTTTTTAATGCAAGCTTAAAAGCACTCATATGCAAACTATGCTTGAAATGATTTATTTACATATGCTTTACTCTATTATGCTTTCTATGTCTTCTTGCATGATGTTTATCTGTTACGCAAATGTCTATCTAACACATGATTTGCCAATGCGTCGGTCAACGTATTTAATCGTCTCGGAATGTGTTGATAAGTAATGTAATCAAAGTTCCGTTCTAACAATCTTACACGTAGGTACATCCTTAATATGCGCTGGTCTCTGACGGAATATCGCCCGTTGAGTTGATGGACGACTAGCTGGGAGTCCAGGTTCACCACTAGTTCGCGGATGCCAAGGTCAACTGCTTCGGCAAGTAATTCAATTACAGCGCTGTATTCGGCAACGTTGTTAGTGGTACGACCTAGGCAGACACCCTGAAGGTCTACCAATTCTCCGTGAGGATCGTAGATCACCCACGCCGCAGATGACAAATTGCAAGTACTACGGCAGGCGCCATCAGCGAAACCAACATAAGGTGCACTAGACATCTGCACAAGAAGAAGAAAACACAATAAGAGGCAAACACGCTTTCACACCAAGGCAAAACGAAAACATGCACAACACACAAAACACACGTATATACAAAGTGAATGCGCGAAGTTATGCATAATATTTCTTCAGGTACAGCCCGTTGCGGGGCTTGTCCAGAGGATTTCCTTCATAATCAATCAACTCATATGCGCCCTTTTGTAAAACTCTTTTCACGATGTAGGGACCTAACCACATAGATTCGAGTTTTCCTGCCCCCAGCTTATCCTTAGCTTGATCGTAGAGCAGTACTAAATCTCCCTCAACAAAGGAACGCGGGTGAATATTCTGATCGAAGTGAGCCTTGACTCTCTTCTTCTGTGCTTCGATAGCCAGAGAAGCCAAACGACGAGTCTCGTCTAACCGTTCTAGGTAAAGAAGCCGTTCCTCCACCGGAGTGGTGTTGGGGAGTAACTCGACAGCTAATTTTAATGAAGGAATCTCGCATTCGACGGGAAGGGTAGCCTCCAGTCCATAAACCAACTGGAAAGGGGTGAAACCGGTGGCATCCTTCACAGAAGTCCGGTAGGCCCACAAGGCTGGGAAAAGCATAAGGTGCCAGTTAGACTTGTGCGTATTGACGGTGCGCTGAAGCATAGTGATCAAGACTTTGTTCACGGCTTCAACTTGTACGTTAGATTGCGGATAGTACGGTGTCGAACTATCTTGGCGCAAGCCTAGTTGGGTTGTTAGCTCCGTCATCATATGATTTCGGAAATGCTTTCCATGATCTGTAACAATAGCCTGAGGGACTCCGAAACGAGTGATAATATGATTGAATAAAAACTGCGCCGCGGTGTAACCGTCTTCGTTTAATGTAGGCATCGCTTCGGCCCACTTGGTGAAATAGTCCACAGCAACGATAATGTACCCATGCCCCCCGGCCGAACGAGGGTTACAGGCCGTATAATCGATGCCCCATTTTGCAAATGGACCTACGGTTACGACAGGGTGCAGTGGCGCAACAGGTGCACGCATCTTCCGGTGGTAAACCTGGCATTCGTGACATGCACGTACAGCAAGGATGCAATCCTTGAAAATAGAAGGCCAGAAATAACCAGCACGGAGGATCTTCTGAGCGGTAGCATATCCAGACATATGGCCGCCACAAGCGCCGGAGTGGCAGTCATTCAAGACTCTCTCAGCCTCCTCAAGGGTTAAGCATCGGCGAAGAACAGAATCGACGTCGAGGCGGTACAGGGTATCGCCCAAAATGCGATATGGTTGAGCTTGGTGACGAATTCGTCGTCGAGCATCTTTCGATGTGTTGGGACGAAACGAAGACGTTTGTAAATATACGATAATGTCCCCGTACCATGGGTCGAGAGTGCTGATGAGAAATAGCGTTTCATCTGGAATATGTTCCTCTGAACGAGATGGTGTAGACTGAGATGGTAAGGAGCAGAGTAGTTCGGCGAAGACCAGTGATTTCTTAGACTTGGCTGCAGTGAATTCCAAGTCGAACTCTTGGAGGATTACGATCCACTTGGAGTATTTGCCCCCCAGCAACTGACGTGACAAAATATAGGTCATGGGGTTGCAATCAGAGATCACGGTCGTCGTGCGCAACAGGATGTAATGACGGAAACGTTGGACGGCATAGACAGCTGCCAATGGCAACTTCTCGACGTATGCATAGCGAGTTTCCGTATCCAGAAGGTTGCGGCTGAGATAATATACAACATGCTCGGTGCCATCATCATCGTCTTGCACTAAAACCATGCCGATGGTGGTATCGGTGGCGGCCAAATAAAGGGTGTAGTCACGGTGGTAATTTGGAGGTCTTAGGAGCGGAGCTGAGACCAGAAGGTCTTTAAGACGCTCAAAAGATTGCTGAGCGATAGCGTCCCAGCGAAAGGGCGTGTCTCGCTTCAATAATCGCGTGAAACCCTTAGCCACCTCGGCATAATTTGGGATGAATCGTCTGAGAAAATTGGCTTTCCCCTGCAGGCTCTGTAACTGCTGTAGAGAGGCAGGGGGAGGAAGATTCAAAATGGCCTCGACCTTAAGGGGATCCAGACGGATACCTTCCCGGGAGACGATAAACCCGAGCAGTCGGCCAGATTCTACGCAGAAGACACACTTATGCGGATTGAGTCGAATACGGTAGTGTCGACAGCGGAGAAAGATTTCACGTAAATGAGATGGATGGTCTTGACGTTTAGCTGAATGAGCTGGTAGGTCATCCAGGTAAGGTTGTACGATGTGCCGGATATCATGAAAAGCATACGACATCGCACGCTGGAAAGTAGCACCGGCATTTTTGAGACCGAAAGGTAGCTTCTTGTAAGCGAAGGTGCCCCAAGGACAAATGAAAGCAGTCTTGTGCTAGTCTGCGGGGGCTATGTTGATCTGGTTGTAACCAGAGAAGCCGTCCATAAATGAATAAATTTCGCTTCCTGCGCAATCGTCGATAAGCTGATCAATAAAAGGCGTAGGAAAGTTATCTTTTGGACAGGCGCGATTGATGTCGCGATAGTCAACACAAACCCAAATAGTACTCTGTTTTTTATTCACAGGGACTATATTAGATACCCATTCCGTGAGAGGAATGGCATAGATGAAACCAGCTCGAAGGAGTTTTTCAACTTCGGCCTTGATGGCTGCAGCCTTTCGAGGGTGCACTGGGCGTAAGCGTTGACGAACAGGCTTAGCGCCGGGATAAGTAGGGATTTCGTGCTCCACGATACTGGGGTCAATGCCGGGCATTTCCTCGTAAGACCATGCGAAAACGTCACGGAATTCACGAAATAAATCAGTGTAAAGTTGAATTTCCTCAGGAGTGCATGTGACTCCGATATGAATATTTTCGACCACCCCTGTTTTGACAGAGATGTCGATAGCTAGAGTTTGCGTAATGTTACCCATGTTTCCTTCCGAAGACACTTGATACAACTGAATAGGCGTTTGGAGAGGGATAGATGGGACACATGAAGCAAACCGCTCGAGACATGTGGCCATTTCCGAATGAGGAGGGAGAAACGAAGAGCGATGGTGGTAATCTGACCAAGGGAGCTCCTCGGGAGACATAGTCTCAATGATAGCCTCGTCGGAGGGAAATGATTCCTTCAGGGGATCCGAAGTGGCCTCTCCTCCCATCCAAGGGAAGTGGTCATATGAATCGGGAACACTGCTTGGAAAAGCAGGTTCGGGAGGTGGAGCCGATGCAGCGACTATCTCGATGTAGTTGAGCTCGGCGGGACTCAACGGCATCATCTCGCCCCAAGAGTCTTCCTGATTCAAGGGAGGGAGAACCCATGGATCGGAACGTACTGAGATCATGTTAACGGAGGCGAGATTTGGAGGTGGGAGGGGAAAGACTCCCATCAGGGAGGGATCTTTAAATAATCCAGCACCCACACTCACTAGCGATTTGGAGGTATGCTCTACGAATGGCACATTCCCTTCAGAAGAGGAAGCAAAAAAGGACAGCTGGTCCACTGTGACGATTTTCCTTTGGTGAGGAAAACGAACGACACGGAACAAAGAGGAAGCCACGGCCTGCATGGCATACATCCAACTTCGTCCAAGGAGGAGGTTGTAAGTGAGATTAGCATCGACGACTTCAACCTCGACCTCTACCGTTTTCCCTTCTAAAGAGATAGGCAATCGTGGGAGGATGCCATATGGACGAGATTCTCTTCCATCGAAAGCCTCTAGGGTGGTAGGAGACTGGCTCAGAGCAGGGGAACCAATAGCCTTCCAACAAGCAACCGACATGATGCAGGTTGAGGCACCTTCATCAATGACCGTACGATGGATCGTTTTGCCATTGATGAGAACCTGTATAAGGAAGGCCACCTGGTGAGGCAATCTCTGCGTAAAACCCTCGAGATCAAAAGAGATTAAATCCGAATCTGCCGGGTCTATGCCACCAATTGCTGATAGCAGGGACTTCCTCTGGGAGGGGCAGCTCTGGAGGACTTCTAATGCGGACATAGCAGACGGAGCCTGAGCTAAGTCCTCGACAATGCTATAATGCTGTGCAGCACGAGCATTGGGATTATAAGATGACTTCCTGAGTACACCTTTGGGAGGGGGTCGGGGGATCGTCTCGGTGCTGGGCCTTTCGATGTGAAGGGGACCAGAACTGGACGGAGGAGTGCTGGAGGGAACTTCCGGCTCCTTCCCGGCTGAAGATGGGTAATCTTTCGCTCGAGTTGTAACATGGATGGGGATGGTTCCAGCCATGAATACCTGAGAACCGAACGAGGAAGAGGATTGAGAAGGATCTGCCACCTGATGCGTCTGCTGGGACGGGAAAGGCTCTTTCAGCACGGCAGGGGACCCTGGCGCACCTTTCAAAAGCCGACTAACCTCGGACCGCCTGGGGCAATCCTTGGTGTAGTGATCCTCTTCGCAAATGAGACAAGGATACTTAGGCTTCCGTTTGGCTCCTTCCTCGGAGGAAGGTTTAGGAGGGTTCTGCTTCGGCTGTCCAGATTTATCTTTGGCCTTCCCTTTCTTTTTGCCTTTCGAGGATTTGTCTGCTGCGGTGGACTGAACGGCATTTACCTCGGAGGTATTCCCAGGAATAGATTGGCTCTGAGAAGCATTCTCGTTAGATGTATTTTGTTTCTGCTTCCCAGGGTTCGCGGCCGATTTCTTAGATGGTGAGTTTACGGAACCGATAACTCCATCAACAGAAGGCTTTGGTGGAGCTTTGGGTTGTCCGTGTCTCGGGGCATCTGGAAAATACTCATACAAGGTACCTGACTGAGAATACACTAAGTCCAGGTATTGAGCTCGCGCGATTGCTTGCTCCTCAGTTACACACGCCCCCATTGCGATATCTTTGGCAATTTTAGGGACAAAGGACGTGGTAAACCAGTCGGTCAGGAGTTGATCAGGGATCCAAAATTTAATCAAGCGACGGCGCCTTCTCCATTCATGTATATGATCGGAGATGTGCGTTGCCGTATCCTGTTTTAGAGACGTGAGAAGATGGGTCCCAGTCTCGTACCGAATGGGTAACTGAAAATGAGTTAAAAAGGCCATAGCCAACGAGTTAAAATCAAAAAACATGCCGCGATTGAGTTCGATGTACCATTTAGCAGCTGAACCAGTGAGGGTCCTTTGAAAGAGGCGAAGTCGGATAGAATCATCAAGCCATGAGTTAGATGAGCACCAAAGGTGATAAGTCATTACATGGGCCTGAGGATCCTCTCCGGCTTTGCCGTCGAACTTTGGACAGTCACCTGGTATTTTGGTTGGAACCGGTGGCCAATATGGATTATGCAAGATAGGGTCATTTGTTAACTTGGACACATCAGGTAGTTCCAACGTTGCCAAAAATGGTAGCTGCGGGTTGAAGGACATCTGTGGCTGCGGATTCGAGGCGACATTAGGGTTCCACCCAGATTGGGGTTGCCCCCACGAACTTTGTCCGGACGGGCCGGGCCCAAAAGGACCTGACGCGTAGGAATTTTGTCCCGACGGACCAGGTCCAAAAGGACCTGGCGCATAGGGAGTTTGTCCGTAGGAGTTTTGTCCGTATGGATTTTGGCCATATGCGGACGGCTGTCCCTGTGTCTGCCCCCCAGCTCCCCAAGTATTAGCAGCTTGCCCGACAGGTTGACCATATTGATAATTTTGATAAGGAGTGGCCTGTGGTTGCTGATAATTTTGATAAGGAGCATACTGATTTTGCCCTTGGGGTGGCTGGTAGCCAGATGACTGCTGGGTCCCATACGGAGCCTGGTAAGCAGGCTGCGTTTGGTATGAAGGTTGATAACCTGTTTGAGTTTGAGGCCCAGAGTAATGTCCTTGAACCGGCTGGGGTTGAACCATATGTCCCGAAGGTTGACTTGGTCGGATTCGAGATGGACCTGGTTGGCCAGCAGGGTAGCCTTGCTGGGCGCCAGGCTGTCCATGTGCCACCAAGGGTTGTCTTTGCGGAACGGATGGTCGAATCGGCTGGATAGCTGGTTGACGCCGAGGTTGGCCAGCTTGTCCAGTTTGACGATGAGGGTGGACACCGGGTTGATTCGGCTGTATAGACGGTTGGCCCGTTTGTCCCCCAGTGTGACCAAATTGAGAAGAGGGCTGGGCTTGCTGCATAGCAGGTTGCCCCCCTTGGTGCATGGGCTGAGCAGAGGGTTGGCCTTGCTGTAGAGCAGGTTGCCCCCCTTGCCCAGAAGGATTCATGATTTGAGGGGTGGGTTGGCCCTGTTGAACATAGGGTTGTCCACCCTGCCCAGGGAATTGACCAGACTGGGCGGTAGGTTGGCCCTGTTGTACATAGGGTTGTCCACCCTGCCCAAGAGGATACCCTTGCTGGACTACTGGTTGATTTGGAGGATTGTAAACTGAGCCAGTTTGTCCAGAGGGGTACCCTTGCTGGAAACCGAGTTGGCCTTGTTGAAAAGAAGGTTGCTCCGGTTGTCCAGTGGGTTGATTTTGATATGGATATGGCGGACCTCCAATGCCCAAGGGTTGTTCTTTGTAAGGTTGACCTTGTGGGCCCCCAGATTGTCCTGGGTCAGGCGGGCCATAAAGTGGTTGCCCCTGGGGGGTTTGCATGTAGAATGGCTGGCCTTGATTGGGTGGTCCTATGGGCTGCCTGGGAGGATCCCGGTTCCCTTTGAACATATGAGTAGCGTAATCGTACGTGATATTCAAGGGTTCCTCGTTTTCTTCGAAAGGGCGATGAGGGAGGCCTGAGACGCTCTCAAGGAACTCACCGTTTTCATCATAGAAAAAGAAGGGACCTTCGTAATCCGGGTCCGTTATGGGTTCCCCATAAGCATCATACGGCCCTGATCCTGGAATTCCACCAACAAAGGAACCAGCTTGAGGGATTTCAGACGAGGAAACCGGTACAGCACTGACGACCGGAGTCGAACGTGCTACACAGACAGTAGGTTGAGTGGGAACTGAGGTGACGGGCGTGTTAAGCCCTGACGTAAGGGGTGTACTAAGGGGTTGCGAAACAAAAGGCCCAGTGGAAGCAGCAAGACTAGGATCCCATATAGTTGTAGAAGTCGTTCTAGCGGCATACCTTTCCCTCAGTGATTGGTATCGTGGAGGGAGGGGAGAGGAAGCCGGGATCGGGGTCTTGACGTCTGTGACCACGGGTGTCTCACCGGTGCTGGAAGCTGCCTCATCCATGTGGGACGAAGACATTGGAGACGACATACCGAGAGGGGTACGAGGGGTACGGGGGGTATAGTCGGGCTCCCAGATGGGATTCCAATCCTCTATGTAATCTTCGTCGCCTGGGGCACGTACGTTGATAGGCCGGATACTCGGAACAATGGGAAGAGTACCGCTTACAACTGGTACCTCTGGAGCGACAGAGGACGGAGAACCTTGATCACTTTGACCGGGAGTTGATGGGTCAGCCAGGATGACCAGACCCCTTAGAAAACCTAAAGGAAACTAACGATAAAACCCTACTCAAAACTATCGCACACAAGATCTAAAATAGGTGATGTTATCGTGGCCAAATTAATTTTAAGACACAAGAACCAAACTTGACCTTTTCATGTTTCAGGAGTCAAGAAAAGGACGAAAAGATGACTCCAGTCTCCTTCGAATGTTTAATGAGCACGAAGTGACAAGACGCTCACAGGCACCTTTTTGTTTAGGGAGTCCGAAAAGGATCAAAAGTGACTGCTCTGGAATTCTAGGTAGAGGGTGTGCCAAACTCTTCGCAAAACCACAGAATACTTTTTAGGGTACGGGTGGTCAATCTTCGTGAATGCTGTGTTCACTGCGTTGCGAATCGTAGGGCGGTCGACTCGGCTTCCTATGGATAAAGGATAAAAGCCTAGTGGGGTCTCCCTATATACGCGACGGTACGTGGGAGCGCAGTCCGTGTTAGACCACTATCGAGTCACAGAAGGAGGAATCACCCAACCTAATGTGAAACAACAGTGACTATGTTTAAAGATGCCGGAACACGTCTCTAACCTAGACCTCTAGATATTTGCGTTTAGTTCCAATGCGTTTTTAGATTCATTTGGTTCATTTTATAGTTGATCTTGAGATTAAGTTTCGATTTCAAGCTCTATCGTATGTTCGCTCACAATTACCTAGATGCAATCTATATGCCAAAGAATTCCGTTTTGTTCGATGAATTCTAGCTACGAGAGGGCAAGAAATTTTCTACCAAACAAAACAAGTACAAGCAAACAAGCAACTTAATGCAACTAAAGCGAGGAAAGAAAACTTTTCTTTTGAAGATGCAAATCAATGAAATGTTCTTTTCCTTTTCAATTTTCAAAAACAAAGCTACTAGTTTGATTTTCTTTCAGTGACACAAAGCATCTAAAATAATTTGGAGGAACCGGAACACCAAGTAAACTACTTAATGAAAGCACGCAAAGTTCCCGAAACACTCAACCAAAGCTTCCAAATCAAAGGAAAACAAAGGTCTGCACGAGCTATGTGATCTAAGCTCTGCAAGACAAGCAAGGATCGCAAGCAAGGAGGAAGCGAAAAGAAACCACTTGGAAACACAACCCAAAACACTCCAACAATCACTGAACAAGTGCATGAACAGATCTGAACTCGGCTGGTCGAACAAGCAAATAAGCTCCCTACGGCAGGCTTGACACACACACGGCCTCTAGATGTCCTAGAGCTAGAGTGCGAAATCAATAGAAAAAAAGCAAACACCCGAAGGACGAGAGTCACAACCAGTCAACTAGAGACACAACACAATCCAGCAATTGCAAAAGCGATGATGGGAACACAAACCAAGCAGCGAAAGCAAAAAGGGAAGGTATTTGCAAACTTGAAACTGAGCAAAAACGAAACCTTATGGAAACAAGCTCCGCAATCAAGCAGTTCAGAGTTCAAACAATGAAAAACAAGTCATCAGACAGGTGGAGAGAAGAAGGGAAAGTCACAGCAAGAGGTTCAGGAGGCCAACTTGGTCAAAAATGAGTTTTACAGGATCAGCGCGGGTAGCCTTCAGCAACTCGGCGCTGACAGGGGGAGGCCTGTAGCAACTTTGCGACGTCAGCGCGGAAAGACAGGAATAAAGCGCGCTGTCTCAGAAAAACGAGGTCAGCGCGGAAAGAAAACACACAGACGCGATGACAAGAAACACAAAGAAGCGGCGGCGCGATGCCAGTGCGGAAGGACACGAATAAAGCGCGCTGTCTCTGAAAACGAGGTCAGCGCGACTGTTAGACGTACAGGCGCGACGGAAAGAAAACCCAAAAACAGGGTCGCGATTTCAGCGCGACTGTTTGGAATTAAAACGCGCTGAGCGCAAAAACAAGCAAGGCCAAACTAAAAACTTCCCAAACCAAAGGCAAGAGCTTTTTAACAATAAAGATGCTTCCCAGAAACGCCCAGAAAGTTCATAAGCAAAAGAGACAATCCCAAAAACTCGAAAAGAGATCAATCAAAGCCAAACACAAAAGTGGACTCAAGAGACAAAAAGGTTGATCCCCAGCGGAGTCGCCAAATTGTTGGAGAGGTAAATCCCCTCTACGGATAGAGGCGATCCCTACTAGCCCAGCAGGGGTCTAGCAACAATCACACAATGCTGCCACGCATGTTCCTAATTACAATTAAACAAGAGGTAAAAAGCACCTACTTGGATTCCTGCGCTGTCGTTTGACGAAGAGATGTTGCCTTCGCTCCTCCGCTTCGGCTGGTCACAATCCTCCGCGATCTCCGCGAATAGATACCTGCGCACACGAAGAGGAAACAAACACAAGCGTGAAATCTAGTAAAAGTAACCATACATCAGTCAGAAAAGATGTAATTCACATTTAACCATTGCATAGACAAATGAGAATGGAACAATAATAGCAGTCATCTATTATTAATCAGAATAGAGAAGAGTACAACCAAATGTTCTGACGTCGGTAACCTTCTCAGGAGGGGCCAGTCAGCATGTATCTCAAGCATTCACCTTTGAGGATGATTCTCCCAAGACAAACAACTCTCTCTCTCACACAAATAGCACAAAACAACCTTCCCTAAGCAATCAATCACTTCCACACCTAGCACACCACACCTATAGCAGCAATCTGAGCACTACAAGCTCTGTACAATCCAAGCTATTCCAAGCTAAGTCTAACTAGCTGCTCATGGTAATGGTGGAAGTTTATATAGGAGAAGGAGTCTCCTAAAAAGGTGGAAGGATGAGCTTATCTTTGAGAGAAACGGTTGCAAAGGGTCGAACAGTCATGCCATAGAAGGGAGTCGACATTCACAATGCTAACAACCAAGCCTGGAGTTATCTGGAAGGCTGGTTGTTTGAACAAATTCGCCCAAACTGGATCAGCGCGGATAATGAGGAAACTGACGCGATGTCGCCGCGTCTACATAACTGGGACAGTCATGTCAGCGCGGAAGAACACGGGAAAGACGCGCTGGCGACCAGCGCGGAAAAGTGGTGTCCTTCCGAGCTGTCAGTGCATTGAATACACTATGGAGCGCCAGTAATCGCGGATATTTTTTAAACAGACGCGCTGAGGCATAAAACTTTAGAAAAATGGGTTTCTGGGCTAGTTCAGAAGACATGAAGCTTAGTGATTGACACAGCAGGGTGACTGACAGGAAGGCAGTGACAAATTTGTGTATCTCACTAGTCCCTAATATGCAAACTATAAAATATGTATTCATATATTTGTAAAATTATTGAAATTTATAATGATTTCATATATAGCCTTTCTATAATGTTGTCGATTTTAAGTTAAAATAATTTTATAGCGTAAATTTTGGCGAATCATTTAGAAAAAATATAGAAATTGGAATATCTTTTTTTTGAAAAAATCATGGAAAATTAACCCACGTGCGGAAATTAGCCCCTAAAATTTCCATGATGGTCAACAATGTTTCTTTTACCATTTATAATATTTATCATAGGGTTTATATACCTTGGTTTATAATATTTATCTTAGGGTTGATCATAGTATTTTTTCAATATGAAAATCAATCATGGTCAGCCATGGATGACCATGGTTTGACGTTGCATTGTGACAAATATTGTCATAATATGAAAATGAACTATGGTCAACCATGGTCCAACATAGTATTATGAAAAATATTATCTCAATATCAAAATCAATCATGGTCAATGATGGTCCAATGTCGCATTGTGAAAAAGATTATGTCAATATGAAAATCAGGCATGGTCATCCATGGTCAACGATATTTTTTTTAGGTTTTATAATATTTATCTTAGGATTTATATACCTTGAGTTTACAATATTAATCCCTTGGGTTTAATATTATTCCTTTGGCTTTTTAGCATTAATCCCTTGGGTTTATTAGCTCCTAGGGTTATTAATAGTGATCCCTTAGGTTATGATCTATTGGGTTTATAATATAAATTACTTGGGTTTATTAATCCATTGGTTTTATACAATTAATAATCACTCACATGCATAATATTGATCTCAAAAGTTCTCAATATTGATTCCTTAATTTTTTAATATTAATCCCTTGGTTTTTAATATTAATCCTTTGTATTTAATATTATTTTCTGGGGTTTATAATGTCTTGGGCGCATAGTATTAACAATCCCTTTGGTTAATAATACCAATATTTTCCTGGATCTGGGTGTCTGACGACACTAAAGGCACGTGGCCATTGGTGTGGATGCGCGTGTGGATCCTATGTACAGCCACATATCCTCTCGAGGTTCTGTTCATCACTTCTCACCTGCTCCATCTTAATGTGTCTTTAATGATGCCAGGACAACCATTCACTCTGGCTAGTTTCTTGATCATGGTGCTACTAACCCGCCATAATCGTGTTTACCCTCTCCGCTTTGGCTCCTCCTCCACTGCAATTACAGAGGCCTGTCTTCATCCTCTCTCAGGAGAAAACCAGGTTTGGGATTGTTGGAGGAGCTTCTGGTTCTACCTTCAAACCATCCTTTGTTCCCATTGCTCTCACGCTCACCACCTGCTTGCTTGCCTGAGCTCTGCAACCAAGTTAGTTTTCTCCTTTCACTGCTTCATTCATCCTCCAAGAAGCCAGGTTCTTCCCGCCCCTCTAGCCATGCTGAAATTGTGAAAGCGGATAAGCTGCAGAAGAAGCAGCTCTCACGGGCAAACTGGGCGCTATGCCACCTCCTCCATGACAGATTCTTCAACTTCCTACCCGGACCTGTGCTCGGATAGATATCCTACCACTTGGAGTGGACGGGGTAGGGTCAGAGGTTTACAGATACCAGTACCAAGTTCATTCCACTCAATGGCCAATGCCGCTTGGCTTCGTTTCCCTTGTAGCCATGGCTCTTCCGCCTTCATGGCCGCGGTCACCATTGAGTTTAGCGAGCTCAATTCGAGTCATGGAGCTGGCCCCCTCAGGGAAACTTCGGATAGGACGGTGGCAGACATTCCAGGTCCTAGCCAGGCAAACCCCGAACTGAGTAAAGCTTCAGGCTCTGGTAAAGGCAGGGCTTTGCAGAGCATGGAGAATCCAGCGAGCTCCTCTGATAACGATGATGAGAACAAATATGAATGCCGCATCACCGAGGAGCCACCTGACCCCTCTCCAGATGCCTAAGCAGGTTGGTTCATTTTGGGTTCTGTTGGATTTCTGTCAGCTTGAGAAGGTTCATACGCATTCGCTCATTCTGCCAGTTTCTTATATGCAAAGAGTACTCTGTCATCCTTCAGATTCCATTTTGGTCGCAGTCATAGTCACCTCTATTTTCAACTATGGGTTGGCGTGTTGCTGGTCACAACAACCAAGTCTAGTCTTATTGTCTGGGTTGTTGTATAGATCCGGTTTAATTCCCAATTCCAAGTTTTGGTTGTCGTATAACTTAGGTTGTTTAATTCTCAGTTCGAAGTACAACTATGGGGCTTTCGGTCTTTTTGCTTTATTCAGGAACAGGGTCTCTTTAGTTCTCGATGGCAATACTATACTAGATTTTGGCACGCAGAAACGCTTTGCTTGTAATCATGCCACAATTTTGGGCTAGCTCCATGAGGTCATGGACTCGGTGTATTATATTTTTGTATTAATATAGAAGTAGCCTTATTCAGAAAAAAAAAATACCAATATTTATTATATTGTTGATAATATCAATAATATTATCATATTTAATTGCTTGGATTTTTTATGTTAAACCTTCTTATTTAATATTATTTCTCAAGGTTTATAATGCCTTTAGTTTATAATAGTAACAATCCCTTTGGTTAATAATATCAATATTTATTATATTGTTGATAATCTCAATTATATTATCCTATTATTATAATATACTAATAATTATTATAAATTGTCTTTATAATTGTTATAATTAGTAGTGTATTTGTAATATAATGATAATAATGTTTTACTATATAATTATTGCTATTGTGCTTTTATTATAACTATTTATTTAATAATATGAATATTAATATTAAGCCCTTATATGCATATATCAACCATATTTAATAGTGTGGTTGTGCATGTAATTGATATACGCCTATTAGAGTATATTAACCACATTTATCAATGTGGTTGTGCTAGTTCTTTAGAATTCAATAAATCACTTCCTTCTCATTTAAGGTTTTGCTTATTTTAATCGCTATTGGCTCATTATAATTGATTGATGGTCATTCAATTAATAAATTGAAATTGAAATGCTATTGTTTGAAAAAAATTAATATCGTAACTTCATTTATTTTTCAATTTCATTTTAAATTAAAATAAATTACAAAGTTGCACCCAAAATCGACTAGGGGAACACTAAATTTTAATTCAATGCGAATATAAATAGAATAAATTTTAAAAAATAAAAATTCTTTTGCTTATATAACTTTACAGTTTTATTAATAATATAATTTGCTTTATAATACAATTTATTTTAATCATATTATGTGATTATTTTTAATGTTAACATTAATAATATAGTATATTACTAATAATTTTAATAATATAATAATATTTTACTTTAATAATAACTTTTACATATCCGCAAATACGGTGACCATTAATAGTGAGGAAGGGGTGGGTTTCCATTGCTTTACTTGCCAAATGGGTGAAGGGGCATGGAAATACATCACCAAAAAGCTAGATGTGACATGTATGACTTAATGATCATTTATGTGTTATGATGGATAGGAAGCATTAGACTATGGGAAGTTGGATCAATGTGGATTATGTTTGGAAAAGGTAAAATTTGTTTGTGCTCCATTTTTGGCTTTTCCCGTCAATATGGTTTTATTGTGGTTTTACTGGCAAGGAATTTGGTCAGAATTATAGTGAGGAACTTTTTTTGTTTTGTTTCTCGTTCTCCCTCGTGAATTATTTATATTTTTGTTCTAGTTGCTCGGGGCAGTAGGCTCAAAATATTTATACAGTTAATAATTGTGATATTCATAGAGAATTCGAGTAATACAGGTGGCTCATGTTGGTGAAATTAATCCATCCAAGAACGCTTAGATGTTTTATTGAGATGGTTAGGAGGTTGAATCAAGTTGAAAATTCACATGTTTTTTGGTGGAGGGTTGGGCTCTAGGTGCAATGGGAATTTGGCTCTGTCTACTCGGGCGTCTCATCCAAGACATCTTTGACATTGGGGTGGTCTCATTTCCATATAATGTTTTAGTAATTAAATAAGAGTAAGTCTATCAAGTTGGGACAAGAAGGAGAATTGTACTCTGATAGGAGGAGAACTCTAACCTTGTCATTGATAATGTATATCACTGTCTCTATATTGTTTTGGCTATTAAATTTTGTCTTGGACTTCAAGCATTGCTAACCTATAGTGTGGAGTGGGTAATCTATAAGTTGGATTTGTGGAGGATAAGTGGTTGGTAACTAGGTAGAACTAAGTCACCCTTGTCGTGTTGGGGTCATACTTTTTTCTTATCAGTGGTTGGTCTCTAGGCTAGTCATCTAGGGGCATGGTTATCCACTTAATTTTGTCACCACAATCTATAGTTCCCTAAATTATCAGTCTCGATTGAGATTTCAAGATAAAATTATAGTGATTGGCTTATTTCTACCACATCAATGGGCTGAGGTAAAGTGGGGCACCACGTATTATCCAGAGCAAGCCCACTAGGGCCACACTAGTATACACCATCAAATCGAGGATTTTGCCTCTTGGTATTAGGAACTCACTCCTCGCAACATATAGGGAGATATTTCGCAAGCTAGTGAGGAAGCTTCTATCCATAGAAACCACCTTTTCGATACCGAGGTTTTGACATAATGGGTGGAATGTATGTTGAAGAGTAGACATACAAGGGTTAGGTTCAATTGATATTTGTAGATAGTGGATTTATACTGGTAGATGAGGTTTCTATTAGGGAGGACTATTTTAGATAGTTGTGAGCCATGAATTGACGTTCTCCATTCCCTTGAGCACATGCATAAGCACATGTGGGAACTAGATGGGAGAATGGAGAGGGTTGAGAAGAATCTCGACATTACACTAGATACAGTCAGAGTACTAGAGTACCTAAATGCACCCATTCCATTGTTAGGCTCACATTTTGAGCCATTACCTTGACTGTACCGTGATCATGATTTCTATTATCTTATTTCCAATTTTGTTTATATTGAAAGATTTCGGGCAACATGATAGTTATCATATGGTTATGACTGTATTATTTAGTTTTTGGTTGTCACTCTCCTTCTTAAAAAAAATATGTTTTTAGATACCATATAGTTTCCCTAATGAAAAACTTACATTCTTTTTGTACCTCCTACAAATAAATCCCAATTTTTTGAAATAATAAAATTCATTCCAATATAAATAATAATAAATTTTATAAAATTATAATAAAAATAATATAATACTATTTAAATAATAATATAATTTTAATTTTATAATTTTAATGCCATATTGATACTATAATACATACTTAAATTATTCATATAATTATAATTTTAATATTACGTAAACTTTAATAATTTTATAATAATATAATAATACTAATTTATGTATCACCATAATTATAATTGATATCATCGATTATAATTAATTGTACACATCATATTCAATATATCGATATTCAATTTCACACATCATACCCAACATACTCATAGTGAACTATCCACATCATGTCTGTTGACACCTAATCCTCAGCGGTTGGGTGTACCCGGAATGTGAACAGTCATCAAGTAGATGAACTGATCAGTCACTTTCATGTATATAAACAATAGTTACCTAATGAAATCGATCAATCAGTTTTCTTCTGCCAAGTCTGGAGTTAACCTGGCCTGATATGGTATCAGAGCCAGGTTCCAGGTTCCTTTTTTTGGCGTACCTTGTAACTCCTCTGTCCCATATTCTGCAATAACACATCTGCCTGCTGCTTTTAGTGTAATTGCATCCGTTGGTTAACGCCTCTGCCTTATTCCCTTCTGTTCTTAAATAATCCGCCTCTGCCAGCGCTCTGTCCATAACGCTTGTCTCTGACCTGCATAGGCCTGACCGCATCTGAAATTGAACAGTCAAGGTTCGAATCTCCATTGAACGTTGTCCCTCACATTGACGTTGACGCCCAATTCCAGCAGATACCTGAGGCGCTCCACATCAAGCAACGAAGGTTCCTCCTCGTGGGGTTCGTAATAGAGATTGTCCAAATCGTTGTCGTCCATGGCCCCGTTGTTTGGATACGCTGTCAAGCTGTAGCACAGAATGTTGAGAAATTTCGGGCTACCTGTGCTGGTAATGGTATCAAAGCATATCAATATATTTTATTTTGCTTCATGTTTGCTGAAATTCCATCGTCCCCTCTCCGGATTTGTATTGTTCGCACCAATCTAATCCAATTTCCCAGAACTCTTCACGGCTTTTGAAGTCTTCTGATCTGTCTTGCATTATTCAAATCAAGTGAATATATACAAAACAAGTATCCCTCCTGCATCTCTATAACGGTTGGAATTTGAATCTAATACATCTCGAGTTTGAGGTCACTGGGTCGAATCGTTGAAGACTTATTTTGACGGAAGTTCCATGGATATATACGAAACTCCAACAACAAATATTGATGTCAAAGCCTCCGTTGTTTGTGAACTTGCAGAACCGCTTTATAAGCTTGAAATGTAGATTTGTTCTTGATGAAAACTTGCTGCCACAAGAGCACTGTGGTGGAAATTTCTGGCTAAAATGCAGTATGATTCTCTGAAATGCATTAAAATCGCTGCTCTGGATGAAGATTTGTGGTCACAGGAGAGCTGCGAGGGATTTTGTGAACGGCAATGAACCGACCTCATTCACAACAGCCCCATAATCAAAGCATTTGTGGAGAATGCATTCAATCATCTCTATGGTAGGGATAGTTCTCATTGGCAAGGAGAACTATCCTGAATGGTCCCGGATGATAAAACACACCCTCATCTTCAATGAGTTGTGGAAGGGCGTGTGTGTCGGAGAAGGAGACAATGACCCAGTACAACCTACATCAGACAAAGAGCTCGTCATTTGGGATAACAAGAACAACAAAGCATATGCATTAATCACAACATCTATAAATGAAGAAGTAAGTCGCCATATTTCATCATATTCAATTGCCTTTGAAGCTTTACAAAAGCTGAAAGAACTTTATGACTCACATTCTGCACTTGAAGTTGTTCAGCTCATGATTAAACTCTTCACTCTTGAACTAAAAAATAATGATCCTCTTGCTCTTGCATCTGAAGTAAAATCCATAATGCATGATATCAAATCCACTAAAGTTGAGCTATATATCCCTCTTATTGCTTTTCTCAAGGCACTCTATCCTACTTACTCCAATTATCTTGAGTCTTTATAAGCAAATGGAAATCTTAAAGATATAATCTTTGACTCTCTTGTGAAAAAGTTTGTTGAAAGAGAGAAAGCCTCTGGAAAGAAGACAGTCCCTGAATCTTCTGAAGAGACTGTTTGCCTTGCTCATAAAGAAAAGCATCCTGCTCAAGATTCTACAAGAGGAAGAGGTGGACGAAGAGGAAGAGGAAGATACTTCAGAGGCAGGGGGGCAGACATTCTCAAGGAGAAAAATCAGATCTGCATTGCATTCGCTGCAAACGAAATGGATCACATGATGCTTCTACATGCAAGCTACCATGGGACAAAATTGAGCCGAAAAGAAACCAGCAGAAAGGTAAAACTGATGATACAGACAAAGGTAAAGCACCTAAATCCGCTCACTATATTGAGGCACAATGTAACATTGGAGTAAATGAAGATTTGTTCAATGCTTCACTTGCTTCTTCGAAAAAAGATTGGTTGCTTGATTCAGGAGCAACCTGTCATATGACTCATAGGAAAGATTTTTTTGAAGATTTCATTGACGATGTTGATGGAGCAGTATACTTTGCAGATCAGTCAAAAATCAAGCCATCAGGGCTTGGCACAATCAAGCTTAAACTGCTTGGTCTTCCAGACTTTCTTCTGGACTATGTTCTATATCTCCCACAACTCAAGAGAAACTTGTTGTCCTTGGTCCGCATCCGCCAGCAAAGTCACTCCATTCATATGTTTGATGGCAAGCTTGAGGTAAGAAAAGCTTCTGACCACTCACTTGTCATGAGGGGAATAGAAGAAGAAAGGCTTCTCAAACTGCAAGGAACCTCTGCTCATGCACAACATTTCTCATATATTTCTCATCATGAAGAAGGTACACTTCCATCAAGTTTATTATGGCATGCTAGATTTGGACATTTAAACTATGACAGTCTCCGCTTATTGAAGAAAAATGGTGTTGCTGGTTTGCCTACAATTCCTAGAAAACATAAGCAATGTGATGCTTGCATTCTAGGAAAGCATAGCAAACGATCTTTTCATGATTCACATTCAAGAGCACATAGGAAGCTTGAACTCATTCATTCAGATTTATGTGGTCTAATGCATGTTCCTTCTGCAAATGGAAATAAATATATCATGACATTTATTGATGATTACACCAGAATGTGTTGGGTTTATTTATTGAAGAACAAATCTGATGTTTTTCAAACATTCAAGAATTTTCATAAATGGATTGAAAATGATGCACAATCTCATATTGGGTCTATACACACTGATAATGGAAAATAATATACATCAAATGAATTTGAACACTATCTTCGCCAACATGGGATCAAACATCAAACAACTGTGCCTTATAATCCCCAACAGAATGGTGTAGCAGAAAGAATGAATAGAACAATCTTGAATATGGTACGATCCATGCTTTTCTTCAAAAATGTAAAGATAATGCTTTGGGCTGATGCTGTTCTATGTGCTGCATATATAAAGAATATATGTCCATCTAATGCTATAAGAAACAAGACTCCTTATGAATTGTGGTATGGACATGTTCCTTTGGTAAAACATCTCAGGATCTTTGGTTCCACCTGTTATGCTTTAATACCAAAGGTACATAGAAACAAACTTGGTGCTAGAAGTCGTAAGTGTATCTTCCTGGGGTATTCAAACACATCTAAAGCATACTGCCTCTATGATGAAGTAAATAAAAAGTTTGTTTTATCTAGAGATGTCATTTTTCTTGAATCATGCAAATCTGACAATGTTGTTGAGCGGCAACTTGATCGCTTGGATAGATTCGCAAAAACAAAATCATTTCAAGAATTTGATAATCAGATTCCACATCTTGAAGGGGGGATTCGTATACTAGAACAACATGTGGAATCTTCTTCTGAAGAACAATCTCCCCTGCATGAAACTCCAACAACGGATGATGCTTTAAGTGACATAATTGATAGAATTGGGAGACTCAATCTTGATTCAGTCCCAACTCAATCAATAGAGCAGCCTGTACCATCTCAGAAAGGTCCCCCAAAGTGGCTGAAAAAGACACTTGAAAGTGTTCATCCTGATGAAATTGGAAAAACAGGAACCAGAAATACAAACCGACAAGATGGAGGTGATGTAGATGACTCTAATTCACCTGTTGATATGGATGTTACTTATGATTGTGAATTGACCTTGTCTATAGATTTTGAACCAACTTCCTTCAAAGAAGATGCTTCTCATGATGAATGGAAAGAAGCGATGCAAAAGGAGTATGATGCCCTCATAAAGACTGGCACTTGGAAGCTGGTTGATCCTCCATTTGGAACCAAACCAATTGGCTGCAAGTGGGTCTACAAGAACAAATACAAAGCTGATGGCTCACTTGACAAGCACAAAGCTAGGCTTGTGGCAAAAGGTTTTGCACATAAGGAAGGGGTCGATTATGAGGAAACTTTTGCCCCCATAGCAAAATGGGCCACCATCCGGACACTTTTTGCACTAGCTGCTCAGAACGGTTGGAAAGTCCATCAAATGGATGTAAAAACTGCATTCTTGAATGGAGATCTAAAAGAGAATGTTTTTATGTCCCAGCCTGAAGGATTTGCTATGAAAGGACATGAACATAAAGTATGCAAACTTGTGAAGTCCTTGTAAGGCCTCAAACAAGCACCACGAGCCTGGTATGAAAAACTAACATAGCATCTTCTGAAACTCAACTTCAATCATTTTGATCTTGATGATGCAACTTTATTTATCAAGAAAGTTGGCAAAACAATTGTATATCTTGTGGTATATGTAGATGATCTTTTAATGACAGGGAACAATGAAAACTATATTGCATCCATAAAGAAAGAATTAGGAAAAAGTTTTGAAATGACTGATTTGGGCTATGTTCATTATTATCTTGGCATTGAAGTAACCCAACATCCAAAATCCATATTTCTTTCTCAAAAGAAATACATTGGAGATTTGTTAAACAGATTTGGCATGACAGAGTGCAATCCTCTTTCTACTCCAATGGAACAAAACTTAAAGCTCACATCTATTGAAGAAAAGGAAATTGAGGATGAAACAAAGTATAGACAACTTATAGGAAGTCTCATCTACCTCACTACTACCAGACCAGACATTTCATTTGCTGTTGGAATCCTCTCCAGGTTTATGCAAAAGCCTTGTGAGGGACATTGGTCTGCTGCAAAAAGAGTTCTAAGGTACTTGAAGGGAACTCAAGACCTTGGAATCAAGTATACACAGGTGGACGACTTCAGCTTCATTGGATACTCTGATTCAGACTTCGATGGAGACAAAGAAACTGGAGTGTCTACTTCAGGATATGCTATGAGTCTTGGATCAGGAGCTGTCTCTTGGAGATCACGCAAACAATCAGTTCCAGCAGATTCCACAACAGAAGTAGAATACGTGGCAAGAGCTGAAGCAACGAAAGAAATTGTGTGGCTCACGAAAATTCTTGAAGATTTGCAGGTAAAACAAGTACAATCAACTCCACTCATGATTGAAAACACCTCTGCAATAAAGTTGGCCAAGAACCCAAAGTTCCATGATCGTACTAAGCACATCAATACTAAATATAATTTGATCCGACATCATGTTGAGGCCAAAAAAATCCATCTCCGTCATTGTTCCACAAATGAGCAAATTGCAGACATCTTCACCAAAGCACTTGGAAGAGAAAAGCTTGAAAGATTCAGAACGATGCTTGGACTCACAAACATCCCTTCAGATTAAGGGGGGGAATTGTTGACACCTAATCCTCAGCGGTTGGGTGTACCCAGAATGTGAACAGTCATCAAGTAGATGAACTGATCAGTGACATTCATGTATATAAACAATAATTACCTAATGAAATCGATCAATCAGTTTTCTTCTGCCAAGTCTAGAGTTAACCTGGCCTGACAATGTCCATAGTCAACCAGATATAGGTGTATTCCTTAAAGTTAATAAGCTTAACTTAAATAAGTTTATATAATAAATTTAATATTTAATATTTAATTTTATTTATATTTAACGATTTAATTTTTATAATTTATTTCTTTTTGGTATAATTTTTATAATTTAAATATAACTATGTAATATTAAATAACCAATAATGGTCCAATAATGCTTTGTGTTAATCGGACTGCCGGATGATGGCCACACATAATAAAAAGATAGTAAAAGAAATGTTACTGTGTAACGAAATAACAATAATAATGGCAATGATATGACATTATTAATGTGACTAAACGAGAAATAATTATGATATCACAATAGTAATGTGATGAACCAGAAATAAAAATATTAATCTGACAAACAACGGTAATGTCTCACAAGCAGGACTGCCTGGTAACGGACGATCATCAGAGGGAAAATTCTTTGACCACACAAAACAGATTCTCCTCTCCACTTCTTTCGTTGTATGCAAGTGACGGGGCTTGACCTCACAATGCAACCTCTCTGATTTCAGAACCATAGTTTGTTGTAAATCGTTGCTATGCATTCTTCGGTAACCATGTTGTTAATATTGATTGTAAAATAATCAGACTATTCAGTATGGCATATACAAATGAGAATAATTATTTATATTAGTTATTTTTGGGTTGACTCATAAGTTAAGGGGTTGTCATATAATTAACTTTTTACTAGTTTTTAGAATTAGTTTAACTGAAAATAACGTGATATTATTGATTTTGATTTCTACAAATTAGTAAATATATATGTTAAGTCAACTCTAACTTCTCGAACTCAAATTTACTCACCTAATTTCATTTCAACTCATGCAAAATCAAATTGAAAATCTCTTCCTGCATTTTTTAACAATTATTCTGTTTATATAATTTTATAATTTTATTTTTTAAAATTATAAAGTTATATAATTAAAATAATTTTAATATTCTTTTTATAAATTTGAAATACTAAATTTCTTTTATTGTGTTAAAAAAACATGTTAATATAATTTATTTTATAATACCAGAGTCAAATAATGGTAATGCGGATATTTAGTTTTTCTTATAAATATTTTCTTTATGTAAACTACATGCCAAAAAAATTTACAGAAGCAGCGATATTCTGAATTTCATTGCAATAATATATGGGCATCTAAAAAGTTATCAAAATTAAATTGCAAATTGCAAATTGAATTTTCAGACCTGGACAAAAATAACACAACCATTCTGTTAAAACAAAAAATGAGATTGACATTTAGGCTTGCTTTTCCATTAAAAAAATTCTCTAAATCAAACAGGTTTAATGATTAAAAGTGTATATAGTTATTAAATAATTGCATAGTACTTTTAAAAAAATAGAAATATTAATTTAAAGATCAGTCAAATAGTTGAGTTAACTTTTTTAATATTTATTTTTTTATAATAAAATTTATAAATAAATAGAGAAAGAGTTCTGAGACTCGGTAAAAGAGTTAAACATGTACTTTATATACACAATTCCACGCATTCTTTGCATATTTTTTTTCAGTGAAAGAGTTCTAAGGCTCAGTGACAGAGTTGAAAACGTACTTTATACATACACTTCCTGGCATTCTTCGCATATATTCTTCAGTGACAGAGTTCTTAGACTCAGTGAAAGACTTAAACACGTACTTTATATATACAATTCCTCACATTCTTCGCATATATTCTTTGGTGAAAGAGTTCTTAGGCTTGGTGAAAGAGTTGAACACATACTTTATATATAGACTTCCTCTACAATGTAAGACCATAAGGCTCACATCTTTGATGATCAGTTTTGAGGCTCGCTATATGACCAAGGCAGAGGCTCGCATATAAGATAGAGGCTCGCATATATTCTTCGGCATTTAAACCCATGTCTGAGGCCCACATATTTAGTTTGCGGGTTGCGGTGGGCACGGGCAAACTGCAGTCAGGTTTGTTGATAGGGCACACATTCCTTATATTTTTCTTTTTCTAATACATATTTGCTCATATAATTTCAAGTATGAATATTTCACCACAGTTACCAAAAATTACCAAGGGCAGACCTAGCACAATTACTCTACAAGGCCTTTATGAGTATATAGAGTCTTTAGAGAAACATAGAGAATAAAGAGAAGCCAAGATACAAAAAGAGTTAGAGGTCATGCTGGAAAATAAATTTGCATCTTTTGAAAACATGATCCAAAAACAAATAGAAAATAAAATAGAACTACTGAAGAATAAGATGGAGGCAATGGAGACTAGATTGTAGGTTATAGAAAAACAAAACCAAGATACTAACAAACCATCCCAGCAAGGAGATGTTGATACTTCAGAGGGTCTTCAAACGAAAGACATGATTCAAGAAGTAGAAAAAAAAATTAATAACCGCATCACCCTAAATAATGTGGTAGATAAGTTAGATATCAAACCAATTAAAGATGAAATGAAAAAATTAATAGAATTAGACCACGAACGTAACAAAAGGGCCTTGAACCTTATAATCTTTGGTATAAAAGAGGAAGTAGATGAGGATACTTTAGCCTTAGCCCAGACAGAATTACATAATAGATTACAAATTGAGACAATGTGTCTTACAAAAGCAACAAGGTTGGGGAAATTAATTGAGAATAAAGGAAGACTAATCCGCATAAAGGTGAGCTCCATTGATCATAAGTACGACATACTTAGTAAAACCTCAAGTCTAAAAGGAACAGGAATATTCATAAATGAAGATCTCATTCCAGAAGATCAAGCAGAATTAAGAAAGGAGTTTCAAAAGGTAAAAGAAGCTAGAAAGGAAGGAAAATGGGCAATTATCAGAAATAGAAAAGCCTTTATTGGAGATAGAAACCAAAAAGATGGTAATCAATAGTAATTAAACATGCTCTGAATCCTTTCTTGGAACTGTCGTGGCTTCCCATGGAGCAAAGGCCCCAAGCTAAGTTGGATTTCAAATGATGTTGATATTATTTTGCTTGTTGAAACTTGGGAGCACGAAGAATCTAAGGTCCCTAACATAGATGGCTTTACGCTATGGTGTACTTGGAAGAAGCGATCCCCCATAGATGCATTGGGGGAATAGGTTGTTACATTAAGAAGAACATCTCCCCCCATGCTAGGATTTATAAAAATGACCCTCACAACCAATATAGTTGGATAGAGATCAGTGACATTAATAATAAAAAGTCCTACATAGCAATATGTTATTTTGCCCCCATCAATTCTAACTTCTATAAGAAGAAGAATCTAGATAAAACTAACCCTTACAATGGTCTAGAGAATGATATTTGTAGCCTAAGGAATGACGGTAATATCCTTTTAATAGGTGACTTTAATGCTCAAACTTCAAACAACCAAGCTATTATTCTAAGAAATCATTCCAACCCTAACCCTCTTTAGTTAGACGAAGACCCTACTCTAGCTAGTAGGTACAAAAGGAGCTCTGAAGACCTCAGGGAAAATTTGTTTGGGTCAAAGCTAGTCAAGCTCTTTAGTGCTCAGGATCTCATAATTTGCAACAGTCTAAAGAAGTGGCCCAATTCAAGCAATATGACCTGCATCCATGGACTTGGTAGCAGCGTGGTACACTATGTTATTTCTGATCTCTCATTATACAACGAAATAACAGATTTTGACATCTTAAACGACCACGAACTCGACTCTGATCATAGGCCTTTACTTATAACTCTCAATTTTGTTATGCATAGAGTTCCCACAGAAAATAATACTTACAGCCAAAAGAACCTAATATTTGATAGAAATAGAAACGATCTCTTTCTAGATGAATTAAAAACAAATTTGCTTCCTTTATCTAGTATAGACACCATAGAAGACCTCTATCATAATTTTACTACAACTCTCTCATATTCTATTAACATGTTCTCAATTGAAGTTTCAAATAATAAAAGAAATAGCAAAACCAATCCATGGTATGATAAAAACTGTAAAAGTGCGAGGAGAGCAATTAAGGAAGTTGTTGATGAATCTCTTAAAATGGACAAGATAAAAATATACAAAGCTCTAACTAAAAGGAAAAAGAGGCAGTACATCCGTCAAAGATAGGAGAATCTCTTACACCTCTCTAAGGTAGCTCCTAAGAAATTTTGGAGGCAGATTATGACTAGGAAGACTAAAGATAATAATAAAATTGCTCTTCACAATTGGAATTCCTATCTTAAAAAGCTTTATGAATCTCCAAATGTCATGGATAATTTGGAAACCCTGCTCACAATGAAAGAAGTTTTCTCTTTAGAAGACATTAAGTTTGGGGTTAATCACCTCGCTAATGGGAAAGCTAAGCACATTGAGAGTTACGAGGTAGAAATCTTAAAAATTGGAGGTCCTGTCCTCCTCCCCCACATCCACAAGATTTTTAATAAAGCAGTCAAGCAAGGGTTCCCTAAACCTTGGACTGAGAGCCTTATTATCCCTATTTTTAAAAGTGGGGATACAAATAACCTCTCTAATTATCGGATAATTATGATCAGCCCTCTATTAGCCAAGTTATATGGTAGTATTTTGGAAAAGAAGTTAAGCATATGGCTTGAAAGTGAAGGTAAGCGGGCTAAAGTCCAAGCAGGTTTCAGAAGGCATCACTCAACAACAGACCACCTCATTACACTTAGGATCATTACGAAGGAATGTCGTAATGATAAATCTGATCTGTTTTGATGGTTTGTGGACTTTAGGAAGGCTTTCGATACAGTTCCTAGATACAACCTTTGGAATAGATTAGAAGAACAAATGGTTCCTCTCCAGTTGAGAGCTGCCGCTATAAGGTTATACAAAAATGTAATTGCCAAGCTAAAGAGAAATGAGGGGTTGTCGAAAGATACTAAGTGTAACATCAGAGTTAAACAAGTTTGCCCCCTCTCCCCTACAATATTTGGCATTTACATCGATAACATCGAAGGCTATTTAGAGGAAGCAGGATGTGATGGCATGATCTTAGCTGGGACAGTCGTCATCCTTCTTCTCTATGCTGACGATATTGTTCTTTTCGCAAGGTGCCCATCTAATCTTGATAAGCAACTCAGGCTTCTTAAGGATTTCTGCTCTACCATGAGTATGACTGTTAATACTGACAAAACAAAAGTTATGATTATCAAATCGAAGAACGAAACTTATGCTAATTTTATGTGTGACAATAATAACTTGGAGGAAGTGTATTCTTACAAGTACCTTGGAATTGATATTCATCACAAGCTCAACTAGAAAAATGGCATTGAGAAAAGGATTAATGGGGGCAAAATGCTTATTTTGGTCTTGAAAATAGTTGTAAAACATCAAACATCATAATGTGGGATAAAAAGAAGTTCCTCTTTGAAACTTTAGTCACTCATGTTATCTTATATGGCTATGAGGTTTGGGGTTGCAGCATCTCCAAAGAATCATGGAGAAAGATTGAGCAAATCCAGAAGCGTTTTATAACTTATAGCCTGAAAATTAAAAGTAATACACCCTATCCTATTATCCTTATAGAAGCAGGTCTTTCCCCTATTGAGAGCCTAGCTATGATTAGGTTCCTGCCGTACAAACACAAACTCAATAACATAGACGATCATAGACTTCCTAAGCTAGCTTTAAATTCCAGCCAAAACCACCTAAGGCTCAATCAGAGGTGGCATAAAGACATAAGGGCCTGGTTAAACTATTGGGAGATCAACGCGAATGATGCATTGCAAAACATTAATAACATTAAAGATATTGTTACTTCTAAGTTCAAAGAAAAAATGTGGTGTGAGAAAGATTTAGCAACTAAAAGAAAATTAAGTTATTATAAGAAGGTTATCAACCCCACCCTAGAAGATCAAAAGTATCTCTCTATTTTAACTAGCTCAAAGAAGAAAATTAATATAGAAAAGATTAGAACGAATTCTCATGAGCTCCATAGTGAGACAGGTCATTGGGGAGTTCCTAAAATGCCATGGATGGAAAGGATCTGCCATATATGTGAGAATAGGAACATTGAGGATGAAAACCACTTCCTCTTAGAATTCCCTGCGTACAACCACATTAGATCTCAGTTTCACAATCTTTGTTACAATACTGACCTTTCTAGCCTTTACAAAGTCAAAATTATAGTGAGTTCGGGAGGCTTCTCTCCAAGCTTTTTGAGCATAGGAATAAAATCTTAAATCAAAATAAATAGTTTGTTCCTTTAGGTCCGATAGACCAATGTTTGGTCTCGATGGATGTTAACCACCACCATCATCATCATCATCAATAAAATAAACTAAATAATATTTTTAAAAATCAAAGTTTTCGAAAAAATAAAAATAAAAGTAAAAATAATTAATTAAAAAATAGCAATAATAATAATAATAAATTTAAGAAAAATAATTAAGTAAATATTTTTAAATAAATATATTTTTTCTAGTAAATTTTTTTACCTTTAAATATAAAAACAAAACTTAAAATTACTAACCCCAAACAAATCCAAATGATACTTGTTTTTAAAAATGGTATGATTTTTTTTAACCAATTTATTCTTTTATTAAGAATATCTAATCTTTTAAACATAAAAGTTAAAATCTCTGTTTGCGGTAACTCAATTTGCAATTGCTATGGAAATGAAGTCTCATCAAACAGCATGTCTTGGACTCAAATCTTGTTGTATTCGGATAAAAATTAGATATGATAAAGATATAATTTTACCAAACTTACAATATATATATATATATATATATATATATATATATATATATATATATATATATATATATATACTAGTAATACCAAAAAAAATCTACATCATACTTAAAATTAAAATTATTATAAAATTTCATCATTAAAAATTAATAACTAAATGTTCTAACTATACGCCTAATATACATACTTAAAATTAAAATTATTATGAAATTTCATCATTAAAAATTAGTAACTAATTGTTCTAACTATAAGCCTAATATACATTTTTCTTTCACAATGCTATTCATGTCTTTAAGATTTTAACTCTAGTTCTACTTCATAATTTATATATATATATAATAAAAAAAATACAAAAAGAGAGAAAGACGCGCACAAATCGCAAATGATTTAAAAATAATAAAAAATTGCAACCTTTCCACAGTATTTAAGAAGATTGGAATTTGAAATAAATTTTAGTTATTAAGGTCACTCGATACATCTCTATATACCAAACCTCCACATCATACATATGCGGACCATTCGATTATTCAGTTATGTGCATTGAAATAACACGTCCGTGATGGGACACATATGTCGAATGCATTACATGCATTGAAATAACACCACCATGGTGGGATGCATATGCCAAATGCAAAGGAAAATGGCTATTCAAAATTAGGATGGCTCCACCAACAAGAATAATTGTCCACTACATCTTGAAAACGATTAGGCACATTCTTTCCTTTTAATTATTGGTGGGAGAAAGATCCTAAAAACTCTTCAAACTTGTATCCTCTATGGAGACCTGCGTGTTGTTCATCCACCATGCTTGTTGTAGAAGCTGTAAAAAAACGCACATGATGTGCATGATGTGCTGGCTGGGGCAGTTGGCTTTCGCACCCCCCAGCCACGTTCGATCCTTGCGGGTGCTGCGCGTTACTGCAACAATTTGTTTCGGTGATGACATACGCTACGACGTTATTTGGTCCAATGTTGACTTATATCTGCTCGCTTCGGTGATTTGTCCAATGTTGACTTATATCTGCTCGCTTCGGCGATATGTAATATATCATGCTTCTTCAGCGGGGATTCATCTCCCCCACTGAAAAGAAGCTGTAAAAAAAACATCGTTTGTAGATAGATAGAAAGTGTGAATTGATATGCGTGCATTGTATATATTTATTACTAGTCGATGCTTGATTGCTCACAACTTATTAGTGTTAATTAAATTGAATGCCTATTGCCAAATTCTCGCATACAGAGAAAAAATAACTATATGCATCAACCCTTTCTTTCTAAACTGTACCTGATCTCCCAAACTCAAAACAAATGTGTTAATTATGGGCTTTACAACAACCCACTTTCCATTCTTGGCAAGGGCTAACAAGCCTGCCATAGGGTATTAAATGCCTCGGTACATGCATGCTCTAAACAAAATAACAGACCACTCTTATTTTTAATTTATGTAGCCACCTCGCGCGCGTTATATTTTGCTATAGAGCATGTATGTACCCAGGCATTTAATGCCCTATGGCAGGCTGGTTAGCCCTTGCCTCCATTCTTTATCACTTGTAAGCCACTCACATTGTTTTGCATGAACACAGTGACGACACTTGCATCTGAATAGTTTGCTAAACCAATATTAAGATATGGGTTTGGGTACGAAAGATAGTAATTAAGAATTAAGAATTTGTTATTTTTGCCAAAAATTCTATCCAAGTAATCAGAATGTAACTCTAGAGCTTCTGAAATTGCAGCCAACAACCTTAATATTAGCACTCTCATCTCACCAACTTACTATCCCGTAATATCTCTATAACAAAAACTAAAGTGAAACTAGTTACTCCTTCGAATAGTGGGTTAAGATGAATCAATTCTAGTTTTCTACCTTAAATATTTATAATAAATCATTTTTTTCTCATTAGGTGTAGCCTATTTGTTTTTCATGCCGAGATCCAATGACTTGTCCACTTTGAGGATGGAAAGTTTGCATGAAATAGTTGATCTAGTGGAGAACCTTAACCTTGTCTTTGCTTTGATTGAAGATTGTAAAGTTTGCATGAAATAGTTGATCTACTGGAGAACCTTAACCTTTTCTTTGCTATGATTGAAGATTGTAGAAACACAAATTGGTTGGTTTATGTCGTTTATGTCCTTTGAGTAGAGGGATGCTTGGTCTTCCACGAGAAAATTTGTAGAACTCTTTGGTTACCGCACATCATGACACATCAACTTCAGTGGTGTTTGAAAACAATTATTAGGATGAAGTCAACCCTCATAGTCTATATCCCTACCTCGAGCCGCTGAGATTTCATCATTCTAGAAAATATAAAATATATAGTTGGCCTTCTAAGCCCAAAAAAATTATGTACGATATCAACTAATACTAATTCATCTATGCTCTATGTGAGTATGGCATGACATAATAATTTAATTTAATAATATAATGTTATTTATTTTAATGTAAATTTTAATAATGTGATATTTTATTAAAAAATTTAATAATATATAGAAATTAGTCTTTCATGGAAATGGTCATAAATGAGTTTCTTACTTAACATAGTTGACCCAAAAATTGATATCTAACATAATGCACTATGGAAACCCTTCAATACTTAAATACAAGAGAGTGAAGGGATCTCTACTTAAATGGTTGATGAGGCATAGTACTTGCTAAGGTTTTGCAAATGGGGTAATAAGCTAAGTGGGCTTCATTATGGGAAAAAATCAACAGTTAAGTGCGCTTGAGTTAGAGATGATCTGGGATGGGTGACCTCCTAGGAAGTCTTGGTTACTGGGTGTGCGGAAGTGATGATTGGCGCTATGTGATTTATTTCACTAGTTTCAATCCCACTCCTTCACCCCTGTGAGCATCACCAAATGAAATGAGTGCTAAGTGGACTATTCAAAATCCATGAGAAATTAGTGATTTATGACTACCTCTCATGGAAATGGTCATATGCAATAAGTGCTAAGTGCACTATTCAAAATCCAAGAGAAATTAATGAACTATGACTACCTCTCATGGAAATGGTCATATATGAATGACTTAGTTAACACAGTTGAATCTCAAAAATGCAATGAGTGCTAAGTGGACTATTCAAAATCCATGAGAAATTAGTGATTTGCGAGTACCTCTCATGGAAATGGTCATAGGCATTGAGTGTTAAGTGGACTATTCAAAATCCATGAGAACTTAGTGAGTTACGAATACCTCTCATGAAAATGGTCATAAATGAATGACTTAGTTAATACAGCTGAATCCCAAAAAATGATAGCTAATATTATAACTTAAAAAATTTATAACATTAAAATTATATATCTTATTTTAATTTTATAATTCTAATGTAAAATTATGTTAAATTTATTAACATTATACTTGTATCTCATCCACTTGATTGAACCTAGAATTTTTCCCATTGACTAGGTAAAAGGCTTCCTAAAATTACTTTTAACTTTAATCAAAACCCCAATCTTTGACTCAAGTGGGGTTGGCATAAGGATGCCCAATCCGTACTAGATCATTGGATCTTAAATGAGTATATCATCTTAAATAATAAAAATAATATTAAAAGTATTATTACTTCCAAATTTAAGGATAAGTTATGGGTAATAGAAAGGAAAATGAAGCTAAGGTATACGAAGGTGATCAACCCCAATCTCGAAAACCATAATTATCTTTCTGTATAGACATGTGTTAATAATAAAATGAACATTGCCAAGATGAGTGCCAATTCTCATGAGCGTCAAAGTGAAATTGTGCATTGGTATATTCTAAAAACACATTGGAAAGCAAGATTCCATCACATTTGGGATACTAAGAGGGTTGAAGATGAAAAACACCTTCTCTTGGATTGTCCAACCCTTACTCACATTCATTCTAATTTTCAATCTTTTTTCCATAGTACCAACTTTATGTACTTGTTAAGTTAGCAAAACTTCTCTAATATAAAAACACTTCTCTCCCTTCTTTTTTATCGTAAAATTAAAATTTAAAAAAATCACAAGTAAAATAAAAAAATCACAAACGGGATACCAAATTCATCTAAAAAATAGTTAGTCATCGCCATTATTAATATTATAATAAAATAATGCAATATTTATTTATTTTTTAATTTTTTTAAGTAATAATATTATTTTAAAATTATAATTATAATTTTAATATAATATTAAAGCTGTAATACAACTTTGACATAACCATATGGTTATAATTTTAATAGGAGTAGTCTACCCAGGCAAAGAAATTGCGTGGTTTTTGTCGCCAGAGGTCGCCGGTAAATATAAGTCTCCAAATAGGGAGACTTCTAAGTCCACCAAATAACATGTTAGCAAAACATGACTATTGCCAAGATGTAATCCAAGGTCACTCCTTTTCTTGTCATTCTAATCTCATCAAAAACACTAACTTTCTAGGGCTCTCCAAACTATTCAGAATAAACAATTTATTCTAGTATAATCAACAATGTATTTGGTTTAGCTCGTAATGCTAAATGTATCATTGAGTTGGATCTGAACCTCCCCATCTTGCATGCTGGTCCAGTAAATGTATTCATGTAATTTTTCCACTTCCATGATTACCATGGAAAATCTTTTAAAGACCAAGGGGAGAAAATGAGTGCTAGGAAACTTCTCCAATGTTTAACATATGTTGATTGTAGGATTGATGAATTTCTTGTTGTAGTTACCCTAGAGGAGATTCAAAGCACACTTGTAGCAAGCACCATATGATTAGATATTTTTGGATCTATATTTATTCCTTTCCCATGGCAAGGAATAGACATTTTGTCCCTCATAAGTCAACCACCTCAGAAGTTGCATGATACAGTTAGGGCATGTCATCTCAGTGATAAGTCTGAGGTGAATTAAATAAAAGAATGGTATTTGAGCCTGGTAGCAATTTAACAAGGTATCCATGACTCGACATCTTGCAAAGTGAATGAGAAGGCTGTTGACTAGAGTTGAATTATTTGACAGTTATGATAACAATTTCATTGGTTTGATTAAAACATGTTGAGTGAAAATGCTTGCTCCTTGTCTTAAGAATGAAGCTTATATTTACGGTTTCCGTCGCTGTCTGAAAAAACCTCTGGCTCTGGTCGTCTTAGAATGACAAGAAAAGGAGTGACCTTGATATTACATCTTGGCAATAGTCATGTTTTGCTAACATGTTGTTTGGTGGACTTAGAAGTCTCCCTATTTGGATGAGTGAGGAATGAAATGTAATTTTTAAAGAAATTTCCATTTCAACAATAACCAGATTCAATGATTGGTTGAATTGTTGAATATAATTGGCAAATATTGAAATATCATCAACGATGTTTATCGTCCTGCTAATATTGTTGTCCATATCTGACTCCAAAGTTCTCCAAGCCATCTTTTTTCTCTTTATTTTTTTGTTCATGTTATCCTTTGACTTGTCGAGGTAGCTAGAGAATCAATTCACTTGTGCTTTGTATCAGAACCAACAGTTCCGTAAATGAGATCTATGGAATTTCCATGGACATTTGCCAGAGATGTTTTTAACATACTTAGCTGACCATTGTGATGTCAGGTGTTTGGGAGAGAGAGATTATACCAAACTGTGATGCACTCTATGTTTGTCCTCTCACACATGATGATGTTGCTTTTTGGATGTCGGTTGTGATATATGGTAATCATTGGTATATTCTAAATTGGCTCATAAAACTTTGAATTCTTGTCTTTTACCATGTTGTACCATGGTTTGTTCATAATCTACCTCTAGATTATGTATCACCTTATGAATCAAGTTGAACTACTAGAAACCAAGGTAGGTGTTTTACATCATTTTCCCTACTCATTTTGCACACCCCATCACTTCATCAACATTTTCATGCATTATCATCACTTCTCCTTCCATGCTTGAGTTATCATATGTATTGTAGCAAGGTTCAAAATAAAAAGGAAAATGATTAGGTATAAGAATGTCTAAATAAAAATAAGAGAGCTATAAAAAAGCTCGAGGTAGAAGCAACTAAAGTCACATCATGCACATGAGACATGCCACCTCGCTAATAAAACCCAGGTCCTCCTAGCCCCATTCTCATATTAGAAAGAAGGAAAGAAAGAACAAAGCATATACAAAGAGAAAAAGAAAAATAATCTCTAGCTCTTGAAACATCATTTCCCTTGTACCACATTCACCGTCATCACTGGCACCCTATTTAGAATCCTAAGAAATACATCTTTTCTTAAGGGTTTTAACATGCAATTAAGGTTAATGATGTCCACACAATGGTCAAGTTAGGAAAGAGTTAAAGATTAAATTATTCATCGAGTGTTAAGAGATTTCACTTGATTGTAATGATTCGAATTTATGAAGGGAACGATACATATTTATAACCAAAACACAGAGATATAGTGAAATTAAACTTCTATTAATAAATGGAAAATGTTGAAATTGTATCAATGGTATCTCTATCTTTGAATGGAAATTGATGCAAGTAAAAAGAAGTAAGTGTTATGGCCCTATTGTGGCCGGCAACAACCCCCCTTTTTATTCAGTTTTAGAAATAAAGCTAAATAAATGAGGACCCTTCTAAAAAATAAAAACTAGTGCTTATCGTTACCTTAGTTTATTTTCATGATATGTGAGAAAAATTAATCAATCCTAAATTTGTTTTAACAAAGTAATATTTTCTTATATAGTTGAGATGTGAAATGTGAAATAGTTACTTTATGTGAATTTAATATTCTTGAAATCTAAAAGTTCAAATTTATGGAGAAATATTTGAAAGTAAAAACTACTTACAGAAAGCAAGTAGAATCAATTAGTTTTTAAAAAAGTGAATTTATTTATATATTTATAATAATAAAAACTTAATTAAAATATTGACAAATATAAAATAAATATTAATAATTTTAAAATTATAAAAAAAGGTGAGAATGTTTGTAGAATTTGTTTTAATCCTAACAAAAATTATTCATAAGATATATAAATAGTTTGTTTTTTATTTAATTAAGAAGCTTCTCTTTCATGTTATAAAATATATTAATGAACCAAAACCCAAATATATTAGAAAAAGAAATGGAAATTTACCTTCCATTAGCTCCAAAAACCGAATCCATTCCATACTTTAAATAATAAAAAATAAAAAATAAAAGTTCGATCTTCCAAGGCAGAGAAGTATTCTATTTTTTATCTTGTAATTGAAGAATTTACCATCCCAATATATAAAGATGCTATCAATTTATAAGAAAATATAGAGGCCAACAAAAAAATAGCCCTCCTATAACAAAATTGCCACATATAAGTGAACATTACACACTCCATAAAACAAAAAAAGTGTAACTTCCCATTCCATTCATAACACAGCTGATGCTTAAAAAGTGTAACTTCCCATAATAGTAAAACAAATAGGAGGAACTTTCATAATGATAAAACAATTCCAGAGTGTGAGGTATCCACTTTTTATTCACACACAAAACAACCCATCAACAAAGCTTGCTTTCACTTTTCCTTGCAAGGAATCATGGATTTGATTTTACTTCAGAAATTAACCAAAAAAAATGCATATGGTAGAGAGCCTTAGTCACATTCTTAAATTTTAATTCTAGTCATTATGGAAATCGACTTAGGACTATTGCCAACTATCAAATGAAGGCTGGTGCCCATAGTGAAGGAAATCGACTTATTGCCAACTATCCAACAAACCTTGAAGTGAAAATTACATTACATTATGTACAAAAATGGATATAGTTGAACATGTAAACTCACCAAGTTTTCTTGTGCCCCTCATTCATGGTTGTTGTTAAGCAATAACATGGGGAAAAGCTCCCCCCTTCCCTTACAGTTCGCTACTTAGGGTTGCACGGTTTCGATATCCAACCATTAATCCAATCAACTTCTTATTACTCAGACCCTCTTGGCAAACCGTCGAGTCTTCAAATTTGTTACCAAATTATGAAAAAAACCAAATAAATAATGAATTCATGACTATCATTGGACAGTATCTATGTATGATTAATTTCATTGTCACATAATAGCTAAGATAAAATATCATTAGGTAAGCAACCTAGTTTAAATCTTGAAGATACAGAATCTTCAATGCTTTTAATAGCTGAAAAATAAATTGCTCTGTACCTATCAGGGAACGGTATCAGGTGTTGCAAAATCTGTGCTAAATTGACAGCATCTTCTGCATTACTCACTATTTTATTGAAACATATATATCTCCCATAGGTAGATGGATCTTCATAAGCACATATATGTGCATCCGCTAGAAACATTATGTCTACACTACCTAAAGTGCCATTCTCATACATTTGTGCAGCCCTTGAGATCACAAAGACTAGCCACTATAAATAAACTAGCTAATATTTTGCACATCCATAGATTAGATCCTCTCCAGGGGATTACTATACCATATTTGTAAGTTCTAGAGCATAGTCTATTTGATATGTAGATCTCTCCCCCTCACCTCTAAGATATGCAATGGTAGATCCTGAGCTTTTGTATGTGATACTAGGTCCCACAATCAGAGATGAGTTGACTGTCACCATATTCAACCCCTTGTCCATGGTCGTCACCCATCTAGCCTTCTCTGATAGTGTCTTGGCTAATGCATACCACAACTGTGAATAGGAAATATTGTATAATTAGAACATAATACCATAGATCACTGCAAGGTTTGGAATATTGTTATTAAACTTTATAGCTTTGAACTCCACAATCTTTGAGAAACACCCAAATTTTATACATATACCCCTTCAAAAAAATGATGAATACCGCACCACAATGTATTTAGGTTCTCTCTATAAAAATATATATACTTAGCACAAAGCCATTTTAGCCCTGATTCAGTATGCACCAAAGATTTAAACAAAGGTTACATATCTAGAATTTCTCATTATTTGATGAATTTATAACCTGGGCAACTTCAAGGACAAAAATGAATTGGATATGGATTGTTGCATATAGAGAATATATATTCACTCTCTTGTACATAATGTGGTATCATTTCAGTGATCTTAAGAGGCAAAGGATCAATTGGATATCGATTATTGCAGGGTTATCTACAATATGTAGTATGGATTATCATTTGAGCAATTTTAAAAAGCCAAAAGCTAATTGGAAGAAGCAAGATGAATATGTAGCATGTATTATCATTTGAGTAATTTCAAAAAGCCAAAAGCTAATTGGATATGGATTCATGGACTGAGAGAAGGATGAAGCAAGATGCATTGTATAGCTCAGTAAAATGATGGTGGACAAAGTAAAATATGAAAGAGTCAATTGGATTTGTTTCTTTAGATTGGAAGGAGAAATTATGATTATAGCGTAACAATATAACTTTAACATAGTACACTGTATTGTCGAAGAGAACCGGGTTAAAAAAACAGAAAATTTAACAATTGTAGCATGTTGTGAACAAGAAACAACAATCATAATGTTAATGTAACAATGTTAATGTAACTAACTAGAAATAATATGAACGAGAAATAATAACGATAATAACAGTGCGATGAAACAAAAACGACCATAACAATGTGCGTGACAAATAAAGAACAATGTATCACAGTGTAAGAAAGTAAATGTTTTTTTGACGAGAGATTAAACTTTATTCTCTCATATCCTCATCAGGAGGAGGGTGTGGTAATAGACCTTCATCAGAGGAAAAATTCTTTGACCACACACAACAAATTCTCTTTTCATTAACTGTGAAAATTTCTTCATTTCTTTTGCTGTATGCAAGAGATACAATTTGACCAGACAATGCAACCTCTTTGATTTCAGAACCATCGTCACTTGTAATATTTTACATGCTTTCTCTCATAACAATGTTGCTAATATTGTTCGTATAATAATCGCACTCCTCAACACCGCAAACAGAAATTATAATATCATGCCCGTTTGTAATGTAAAATTCGTTCTTAGTAAAGGCGGGCATACGGATCGGATGGTCTTCAAATGTGATAAAAATGTCACCTCACATATTACAAACAAGAACCCTTTGGTTTTTATTGTAACACAAGAAGCGACCCAATTTAGTTAGATAGTAAAGCTCCACCATTGCTTCAAAATGTGTGGGTATTATTCGAGGGACCTAATGAGATATATTAATTAATTCTATATTTTTTTAAAATTGTTTAAATGATCCAAATTGGATCATTATATAGATAAAATGTAAACATAATTGAAATGAAAGAGATGTAGCTCCCAAGTGTGGCCTGCACTCGGAGACTACACTCACAAAAACGGAGAGATCACTCTCGTACATTATTATTCATCAATGAAATATTACATCATTAAATACAATACTAGGAATTAGGAAGTTGCACCCAAACCCCTAAACTTTAGGAACTAATCCTAAACTAAGGAGAACGTTACAACAATGTAACCATTTTCTTAATTAATACAAAATAATATTAATTATTTTTAACTCCCCCCCTTAATGGAGAAAGGGTTTTCGTGGACTCCTAGCATCCTTCTAAACAAGTCAAATTTCACTCGTGCAAGAGGCTTTGTAAAAATATCAGTCACATTGTCACAAGTTTTACAATATTTAACAACAATTTCTTTCGACTGTATTTTCTCTCTAACAAAATGGAACTCAGTGTCTATATGTTTGGTGTTTTTGTGAAACACTGAATTGTATGCTAATTTAATGGTGCTCTGGTTGTCGCTTTTGATGGAAGTGGGATTCTTCTGTTCTTTTCCTGCATCTTTGAGAAGGCTTCTCAACCACATTGCTTCACACGTTGCTGCACACAATGCTTGATACTGAGCTTCGCACGATGACAAGGCTACAATATTCTGCTTCTTACTGCTCCATGATATGACCCCGGATCCTATGTTGAATGCGTAACCTGTGATGGACCTCCGATCATCCAAGTTACCTGCCCAGTCTGAGTTTGAAAAACCTGCTAGAGTAACATCAGATACATCAGTGTATAAAATACCATAATTAACAGTACCACAAAGATACCTCAACACGCTCTTTGCTGCTACCCAGTGACTTTCAAGCGGTTTCGACATGAATTGGCTCAGCACACTAACAGAGTATGCCAAGTCAGGTCTGGTTGTTGTAAGATATATCAAGCTGCCAACCAGCTGTCTGTACATTGTGGCATCAACCTCTTTAGTGCCATCGTCATTGCTCAATTTCAGATTCTGCTGCAAAGGTGTCGCTGCTGATCTACACTAATCCATACCAAATTTTTCCAACAGATTTCTGGCATACTTCCCTTGGGTAAGAAAAGTTTGCCCAGTATCTCTGCATACTTCTAATCTCAGACAGTAGTGAAGGCTTCCGAGATCTTTCATCTCGAAAACTTGTGCCATAAGCCTTTTGATTCCTCTAATTAAATCATCCGCATTTCCTGTTATAATCATGTCATCTGCATACAAAGAAATAAAAATAATCTGCCCCAGATTATTGTACTTGGTATACAAATTTGGGTCATTTAAACTTCTATGGAATCCATGCTCTACAAAGAAAGAATCAACCTTTTCATACCAAGACCTGGGTGCTTGCTTTAAACCATATAAAGCCTTTTTCAATCTGCAAACAAGATGTTCCTGCCCCTGCTTTACAAATCCTTCTGGTACTAAGTAAATTTCCTCTTTTAAATCAACATTTAAAAATGCAGATTTAACATCAAGCTGGTGTAATTCCAAATTACATTTAGTAGCTAAAGCAATAAGCATTCTGATTGTATTTAACTTTGCTACAGGTGCAAAAGTATCATCAAAATCTATACCTTCTTGCTGTGAATATCCTCTTGCAACCAGCCTAGCTTTTAATTTCTTTATACTTCCGTCTGCATTCATTTTTGGTTTAAATAGCCATTTACATCCTATAGGTGTTTTATTCTTAGGCAGCTCAACCAAATCCCAAGTATCATTTCTAAGAATTGATTCCATCTCTTCATACATTGTAGCTCTCCATTCCTTAAATTGACTAGCTTCTTTGTAATTAGAGGGTTCTACAATGTTAAAAACCTTTGACATCAAAGCATAGTTTCTTCTGCTACAATTGGGCTTGCATTATCACCTTCTTGTTGTTCTTCTTTTTCTTCTTCTTTCTGCTCCTTCTCTCTTTCATCCTCGCTGCTTTCCTCCAACAACAATGGAATGTGCCAATCATAACCAACGTCATCTTTCCCTTCCTGTACCTGTTCATGAAACACTACATCCCTGCTTGCAAATGTCTTACGAGACTCAGGATTGTATAATTTAGATGCTTTAAATTCTATGCCATAACCAACAAAGTTGCATCTAACCAAGATAAAATGTGAACATAATTGAAAAGAAAGAGATGTAGCTCTCACGCGTGGCCTGCACCTGGAGACTATACTCACAAAATAGAGAGATCACTCTCGTATACTTTATTATTCATCAATGAAAGATTACATCATTAAATACAATACTAGGAATTAGGAAGTTGCACCCAAACCCCTAAACTTTAGGAACTAACCCTAAACTAGGGAGAACGTTACAACAATGTAACCATTTTCTCCATTAATACAAAATAATATTAATTATTTTTAACTTATATTGTTTTTATCTATTTCGATATATTTGGAGTGGAAAAAGTGGAAGAATCACCACACAAGAATGTTTTTACTAGCGGGACCAATTTGGCGAAATGGGATATGAAACCTTCGAAAAGAATTTTGAAACATCAAATGAAGTTTTTTGGGGATAAAACCTTGCATCTTAATCATAGAACCATTCTATGTTATTCTACACATAGAAAGCTTTCCAACGGCGCAAGAATACGTGAATCGAAGTATGTATGCAAAAGTCATGCCACTTCCTGTTTTTACACCTATAACAAGGGAAGATTCATGGAAAGGGGCTAGTCACGTGTTTGTGATGTAAAACACTCTAGAAGTGTCTATTTTGTAACTCTAGTTAAGATTTGATATAGTTAAACTTAACCACTAATAGGCTATCACGCTATGTTATAATCGTTCATGGAAAGGGGCTAGCCACGTGTTTGTGATGTAAAACACTCTAGAAGTGTCTATTTTGTAACTCTAGTTAAGATTTGATATAGTTAAACTTAACCACTAATAGGTTATCGCGCTATGTTATAATCGGCCCACTAGGACGAAGAGGCATTCTATTATTTCGAGAGTATTTTGTTCCATAGTTGAGAAAAGGTAGTGAGGACATTTAGGAAGTAGAGCACATAGAAAGGATATGTGCACTGTAACAGTCCATGGGCCACAAACATTGCTTTTTGTATCTACAAGGATATTTCCACATAGAGAAAGACAGATAGGAAGTAGAGCACACAGAGAAGATATGTGCACTGTAATAGCCCACGGGCTACAAACATTGCTTTCTTGTATCTACAACGATATTTCCACATAGAGAAAGAGAGCGAAAAGGCCTCACTTTTGAGTTGGGTTTTCTACTGAAAAGGTTTATGAGAGAGCATATCTTGTGCCTTATGTGTGAAATCTTATTTTTTCATTCTCTGCTTCTCTGCGTAATTTACTTTTACATGCAGGAACTAAATGCAATACAAATCTAGAAATTAAATAGAATTGTAATATTGTAGAATCCGAGATTTTTAATATAATATTATCAGATCCGTTGTCAAGAACTATCCAAGAGAAAATGAGGACAGTTTACACATCATTAAAAACATGTTCGATTGTCGCCACAAATTGTAGCTAAATGTAGCCGAATTGTGGGATTGAGATACACAATAGCTTCGAGACACAATTCTCCATTCTCTTTCATATAAATCTTACACAAAATGCCGCTTAGTCATCCATTGAAATACATCACTAATACATATCTCCTCAACTTTGAAAATACCAATCTATTTTTATTTCACCTTGTAGGATGGACATCTCATTGTATTCTTTTAAATAAAAAAATTTAACACTTTCATCTCTTCATTGTAAATTATGCCCCTCCAATTTGTAATTTCTAAATCCCAAGCAGTGGTGTCCTCTTGTACTGCATAAATCTCTCAATATTCGTTACTCCGTCCTGCTTTTATAGTTGCTATTTCCAAGCTTAAAATATTGAGGTTGGGAAATATTAATGATAACCAACGATTATAAGTGAATTATTATTAGAATTGTAATAGGCAAACTCAATATCAATCGTCCATCCATGAAGGGCAAGATTTCCCCTCTCGTTTGACCCTTTCTCGTACGTGCAAGGCTTGTAAATGGTAATCCCAGAAACTATTGTGCAGTTTTCCCGTTAAATCTCCGCGTTGCAGTCAGTGGAAGGAATTCATGGACAACCGGCTATTCCCGTACATTGACACTTTCTCTTTTCTGCGAAATTCACTGGGAGTACCCACTATTTACCTTTTAATTCCGTATCCAACAAATTCATTGCATCGAATAGATGAAGAGGGTCATTTTGTAACGGACGCACACCCGAATTTCTCTTAGCCACCCTTTAATTACGTGCACAAAAAAATCCATAATCTACTGATTATAGATATTTATATTGTTAATATAATGAAGGGACAGCGATGATTTACAAAATGTTCTATGAACGTGCTAAAAATAAAATTGGAAATCTAAAACATTCGTACACTCACGATTTCAAAAGAATTATGTGAGAATATTGGAGCATGGTTCAAAGACATTACATAAAAAGGGAACTAAGGTATCTTCCTAGACATCCTTTAACCTATAATTATTTTGACAATATTATCATCATAATTTCTTATCATTATTATTATCATCTTTAATTGATCTCATAATATTATCACCATAATATCTCGGGTTCGTCTTCATTATGAAGGTATTTGAGACATTGTTAGCCAAAGTGTTTTTTCCTTTTTCCTTCTTTATATATTAACATTCTGAAGAAAATTAATTAATTAAACACTCAATCGTTCTTCCATCACTTTAATGCTCTTTCATTTGGATTTGGATACATTGCAATTATGGTTTATGATTTTTATAATAGGTCTAAATCTAGAATTCACCAATAAAATTTTGAATTTAAAATAAAATTTAGAAATGCACATTTTTTTTGGTTTTTTTTGAATTATATTAGTTTTTTTTCTGTTTATTTTAAATAAATGTAAATAGGAATGATTTTTTTTTTTTACTTTTTATTTTTTATCTGCCTCAACTCAAATCTTATTAACAGAGTAAATAATATATTGGAGATGTATTTTGGTAATAGTAAAAATCTAAAATAATATTAATTAATAATCTTGTATCATTCATTTTTAATCTTTAAATATCCATACTCACACTCAGCTATAAATAAACTTTAAAAATAAAATATGTATTTCCAAAACCAATACAATTATTCACAAAACAATGATTCACAAAAGAGAAAACAATTTATAGCTAGAAAGAAACCCAAAAATAGTTAATATACCTATTTTAAATGTAGGATAAGTAGTGAGAACATTCATGCCAATATAGTATATTTCATTCCTCCACACTCAATATCTTTCCATTTCATGAGTTATGTGGCTTGTTCAGATCTTGTTACACGACATCATTTTCCCTAGTTTTGCCTCACCGAGGATAGAACATATGTTCTATTGTCACTGCTAATATACATTGAGCTTATTTTGGACACTCTGTTATCCTATGTTTAGTAATGGAAATTGATTTGGACAAACACCCTGTCAAAGCCAGCTTGACATACTTGACAATTGAAAGGAGAAAATTATGTATAGTGTAACTAACTCAATTGAAATAGTTAGGATTCCTAATTGAAAAATTGTTGTAATCTAGAAAAGCTATTCCAAATTTGTTTCAATTAGGACAATTTTTTATGTGACACTTGTTATATAGTCTCTATTTTGCTCACATGGGAACTTAGAGTTTCTCATGATGATCTTTCTTTACGAAAATAAGATTGTACTATGAAATTGTAAAAGAATGTACTCCTTATTGGGAGCTAAGCATAGATAGGATCAAAAAGGGAGTACCAACATTGCAATCCTATATTGCAACTTTTCATTAATGCAAATCTCTACCATTCGTGGCTCCATGTTTCTCTCTAGTGCTATGTAAATCACCATCCCCTGCTAAGGAGTAAGGGTCTTTCCCCTTAGTATGGATCACTCGTTAGAGAGGTATTCTAGTTGTGTATTTATATTCTCTAAATTATGATTCATATGTGATTTACTCTTATTGTTACATATCTTGTTCATGCATCTAGAAGTTGTAGAATTATAACCCCTAATATTGTGTAATAGCATAGGTCCAATCTTTTCAATATCTTGATAGTTATTTGATCACTGTTATAGTTCTTCAACTTCTTTATTTCATTGAATGAGTGTCTTAAAAATTGTTCAAGTGATGAATGGTTTCTAAGAGTGACTTTTCTTTTGAACTAGAGTGATTATGTGATAAAGTGTGATTTATCCTGCAACTATGTGTCTTTTCTTTTTGCAAGTGTGAGCAATATTTGCCGTGTGACAATAAGAGTTATTTAAATTTTGAGAGTGGCATTACAATGATTTGTTTTAAGGATTTATTTGTGCTAGTTTCCAACTATTCCTGCATATACTTTGCATGGAAATCTTTAAACAAAAATCCTACCTTGATTGACAACTTATGTGTGATTTGGATTAATTGTTCTGATTTGAAAGGATAATTGATCCACATAGAATTATAGCATCCTTGCGAGGGAAGACTATTAGAGGTGTGTATGTGTGACTAGCTTTTTTACATGCATTGATTGAAAGTGTGGTAGACGTGTTCATAGCTTTGACTTTTTCAAGCAATAATACAAGAGGTAAGAACCTACACATCTCTTTTACATACTGAAGTGGGGTTGGCGTCATGAGGAGTGAAGACACATATGATTGAATTGCATGAATAGTGAATAAGAAACATACAATGTTCCCAAAGAAACTAATTGTGAGGAGAGAAGAGAATGAGGGAAAAATAAGAAAAATGATGATTTGGGATGAGTAACATATATACAAGAGATCATATAAAAAGTTGAAGCACAATCATCTACTCGAGGGCTAACACCTAAGAAGACAAGATCAGGAAAATATGCTCAACAGAGGCCAGTCTCCCGTAAGTCATCTATGTTGGGTGCATATATTATGAAGGTGGAATTTTATGAACCTTTGATATAGAATACAATCCATAGAGTTTCTAGCTCATCTATGTCAGCAAGAAATGTATATTAAGGCTCAATAGAGGGATAAGGAGACACATGAAAACATGATTTGGAATAAATTCTAGAAGAATAACCACTTGATCACTACATCCTAAATTTAGTACAAAGCCCTTTGATTTATTGCATCTTGGAAAAAGGGTTAAATTTTTCCTTAGCTACAAGAAAAATCCCAATTGAAAACATTGTTCCAACATTGAATATGGGATTAAAGGCCCAGCTAAAAACATTAAAAGGGTTAACAGATAGGATTGTGTTGTTGTTCTTACGAAAGTTGGACCTCCCAAAAGTAACGTCAACAAACCGAAGTTCTTAACCCTTAAATGATTTATGATAAACCAAACATTACTTTTATAAAATATGATAAAGGTGGGTCTCTTGTAATATTATATAATGTTTAATATGTGAGAAAAATGATAAATCAACTGTCTAATAGTAGTAGCGAAAAAAATATTAATAATAATCCTAATAAAAAAAGTCTTGAAAGAGGTCTCTTGTGCTATTAGATCTAGTAGTTCCCTTAACCCCATTAGAAAAAATATTTTTGAGATCAACCCACTCATACCATGATCTATGGGCTTCCCAAGATACATAAGTATGGGTCCCTACTAAGTTCCATTTTCAATACAAAAGGCAGGGACACTTATCTTCTCATTGAATGCTTAGCCTAGAGACTCAAGCCCCTTGTTGGCCTCACAGAATCCAACATTGAGGACTCTGCATCCATTATGAACGAGCTAAAACATATTAAGTTTGATCATGGCAATATTTTCATGAGCTTGAACATTGTCTCTCTTTATAAAAAAATAGCTAATAATAAGGCTATAGAGGTTATGAATCACATTATTGAACCTCACACTTCCAAATGGGTTGGTATCTACCTAACCTATACCTTTTTCAGCTTCAAGGATGAATTTTATGAGCAAACATGTAGAGTTCCCATGGGTTCTCCCCTCTCCACTATAGTTGCTAACTTGTTCATCGAAGATTTTGAAACGAAGGCTTTGAATTTTTCACATTTCCAGCCTAAGCTTTGGAAGAGGTTGATTGATAATACCTGTGTCATTTGGCCCCATGGTTAGGACAAGTTAGAATTCTTTGTTCAACATCTTAATTCTTAATATGATTCCATTAAATTCAAAAACAAAAATGAGGTAGATGATAGCTATCCTTTCCTTGATGTTCTTATTTCTATGATGAGAGATGTTTCCATGTTGCACCAATTTTTTTATAAAAAGACTCACTTAAAAAAAAATCTTCATGTTAGTTCTTATCACTATTTGATGCAAATATTCATAGTTCTTAATACACTGGCTATTCACGCTTTGGCTATTTATGACGAGAGTCACTTTGATAATGAGAAAATCGATCTCGTGAAAGTTTTCCAAAATAATCACTATAGAAAGCACCAAGTTCTAAGATATTTTCAAAAACCTAGTAAAGGACCTACAATTAAAAATGAACCGAAGGAATAGGTTACCAATTTTCAACTTCCCTTGAACCACGTTACCACTAATAATATTCCTCGTATTTTGAATAAGAATAAGGTATTAACCACCATCAAGCTACTTAACACCATTTAGAGCTCCTTTGGCTTTGTCAAAGACCTAGTGGACATTAAAAACATGAAATATGTTTACTTAATCCCTTGCTCCTATGGGATGCCCTACACTGGGGAGATTGACCACTCTAACAGTCAAGGAATTCAAGAGCATCAGACTGACATTAAGAATAATCGGTCCTTCTCCTCAAAATGTCAAGAAACCAAAACACCACACCTGTATTCAGGATTCCTTGATCATTGCTAATATTAATCACTTCCATCATATGAAGTTGAGAGAGGTCATCCAAAATAGAAGAAGGTGGATAATCTTAAAAAAAACGATAATTAGAAATTAAATAGCAATTGGATTCCTTCCCTTCCTTCGTAATCAACTTTAGTTTTTCCCACCTTTATTTTTTATATTCTACCCAAGTATTATAAAACATAATTCATATTTTAAAAATATTTTCGCAATTAAAAAATATTATTCTTTAATATATAATATGAAATATACTTTTAATTAATAATATATTTATTATATGGGCTTTTAGAATATATTAAGCATTACAATATATCTTTATAAACATTGGATATAAGAATATATAACCATTGGATATATTTGTTTTAAATGTGATTTGCAAACATAGATTTAAATATATATTTTCAATAACTAATATTACATAAATATAGTTTATAGTATTATTAAATATTATTTATAATATAATAAATAATAAATTTAGATATAGATATGTTTTTTTAATATATATATGTATATGATTAGTTACGTGGTAGAGTGTTTATTATATATTAAATTGGTTACTAATAATTAGTATTCCTAATTTATAAAGTATACTTTAATAAGTATATAATTTTGTTTATTATATATTAAATTGGTTACTAATAATTAGTATTCCTAATTTATAAAGTATACTTTAATAAGTATATAATTTTAATAATTAGTTATATATGATAAAATATGAAATTTTAAATATTATTTTATAAAATATTATATTATTATTTATTTGGTTAAATATCTTCGAAGAAATAATCATATGTTAACTATTAATTTATTGTAATAAATATTACATTTTATAAAGTAATTCTTACTATTTCCAATGTTAATATTTGAATATTGTGTATTTTTATTATTAAAATGTCAAGTAAATTAGATTCTTCACCTCCATCTTGATAATGGATCACATTATTTGGTTCTAATTTCTTGTTAACTAAGAACAAAACTATCACAATAAGAGCCTTTGTTTCTATGACCCCTTCATAGCTCTTTGCTGAGACATCTTTCTCTCTCTTGCCTTTAATTTTTCAATTGTTGAAATAACTTCACTCTAAATGCAACTAGTGCATAATAAGCCTCAGAGTACAATGGGTGTTCATATAGTGATGGTTCCTACCAATGAGGCTATGTTAGTAGTTAAATAGAATTACTGAGAAGTGATCGCATCTAATGTTTAAATGATGGAAAAACCAAAAAACATCGTCACACAAGACTTTGCTTCCTATGCCCCTCAACTCTCACATGAACGGGTAGGCCAAGCTTAGGCTATGGTATCAACAAAGTTACAAAAAACACAATATAGTTCACATTGCTCAAAGGAAGTTACAAAACACACACAATATAGTTCAGATTTGTCAAATGATGGTACATATAAATGATGTAGTCTAACTTATAGATAAGGTATCATTTTTCATTGGAATTCAACAAAATCAAGAAATACAATTTCAAGATTTTTTGTCTAAAATAATTTTTGAAATTCATAAATGAATTCAACACCCTTGAAATCCTCTGGACAACACGAATTATGCAAATTAAGCAATTGAAACTCAATTTTTTAAAAATGTATGTCCGATTTTGATTAAAACTAACCATAAAAATGGTAGTGAAAAACCTCATTTCGTCTATAAGTTAAACTATACCCAATAAATATGAAAAGCATCTTCTAAAGATAGAAAAACTAATTTTCACACATAATCATATAATTGAGAAAAATCTCAACCGAAAACCAATATAGAACTACTATTTGGAGGGAATCACATAGTCAATCATCTAGGCCTAAACAATTTCCTAGATAATAGGAACAAACCCATTAACACACATTAATGCAAGTGGGAGTTACATGATCTAACATGAACAAGTGTCATATGAAGTGAGTTAAGATAGCTTATTTACATAGTAGAACCACATTAAAAATATTAATGTGGTTGATATAGCCAAAGACTTATAACAAAAAAACTATTGCAACAAAATATTATTATTAACCTTAAAAATATTAATGTGTCTGATATAGTCAAAGACTTTATAAATATATAACAAAAAAACTATTGCAGCAAATATATTATTATTAACTATCGCAACAAAAATATTTTATTAACTTTGGCTTTACTTAACCATTAAGAATCCCAGGTCATGATAAAAAAGAGAAAGTGTTAAAAGAGTTTATATCCTTTATAATCAATATATAACACAGTTTTTCTAAAATTAGGCTTGCTTTGAAAATCCTTAAGAAATTGATGGGTGGGAGCCACGTGGTAGGAATATAATTCTTTAAATTTATTGAGTTGAGAGGCTCATTCTAAAGCCTAGTATCATGTGTAAGTATGTTCGTTCGGATGAAAGTTGAAGTTTTGCTCATATCCACTAAAATTAAAAAAATTAAAAAATCTAAAAATTACAAAAATTAAATAACTATACAAAACATTTAAGTAATGTTGGCTCATTTTACAGGTCAAAAAATGGGATCCATCTTGTCTTAGATTAGATCCATATTTAAAATAGTGCTATGCTTGCTAAAACTCAATGCAATCTACCAAACTATGTAACACACTACAACTGTCCATAAGTATGCATATGCTAAACATATTCCCTTGAAAATCAATCTAGGATATCAATTAAAAAATATTGAAAAATTCAATAAATACTAATCCACCTTAAATAGAAATAAAAAATCTTTAATTAATTAAAAATATCCATCATAAAATTCTTTAAATATTTAGGATTATAAATAACATTTATATTTCATATATATTCTTTTATAATTAATAATAATTTAATTTACAAAACTATGATAGGTACAACCGTGTGCAACCAGGCATGAAAAATGAAAACCTTACAAAACGAGAGGAGAAAATATAAAACAAAATCAATGATTTAAGAGTAAACACTAATAAGCTAAGATTGTGAGAAACAACCTTATCCAACCGACAAAAAAAAACTGTCTCGGAAACAAGAATTTGATTTGAATATGGAAAAGGATTATCTCGAGCATCTCATGGAAACATTGAATGTTATCATAATACACAACGGGTTTTTTCTGGTGTAAAGTGGATTTGGACAAATCTTATAATCCAGTAATAATCCAGTAATATGTGTAAGGGTGTTTGTAAGTCATGAAATTTGAAATTTTTTTCATTTTTGCTAAAAAAAAATAAAAAGTTGCACCTGAAAAAATTGGATCCTCTCAATTCATATTTAAAATGGATTTATGCTTGTTACAAGTCAATGCAAGCTAACAAATTTTATAACACACTGCAACTGTAGATATACATGCATATGCTGAGCATATTCCCTTGATAATCAATCTAGGGTGTCAATTAAAAGAATATAAAAAATATCCATAAATCCTCATACACCTTAAGTTGAAATAGGAAGTCTTTCTCTAATTAAAAATCTCCATAATAAGATTGAAATCTTTATGATCAAAAATATTTTTATATTTCAAATATATATAAATTCCTTTATAATTAATAATAATTTTATTTAAAATAAAATAATAATTAAATTAAATTCTTTTCACTTTAATATATTAATAAAATATTTTAATATTTAATATTGATTTATATTTTAAAAAGATATCAATAATTTAATTGACATAACTTTGATAGTTACAACAATTTTCTAAAAGTATATCAACAATTTAATTTACATAACTATGATACTAGAAAAAGATCAACGATTTAAGAGTAAAAACAATTTAGCTAAGCTTGTAGAAACAACCTTATCCAACAGAGGAAAAAACAGTATCCAAAACAAGAAATTAATTTGAATATAAAAAAGGATATCTCAAGCATCTCATGGAAATTTTGAACGTTATCCTAGTAGAGAACGAGATTTTTCTTGTGCAAAGTGGATTTATCAACTAAAAGGGAGCAAGACAATTTTTTTTGACTCGAAATTACTAAACATATTTGCTCTTTTTATTACTTTTTAATAATTTTAAAAACTATGTATAACAATACCTTTTGCAGTGGGGATGGATATGCCCAACTAAGTTTTTAGCCATATGCAATAGTGTACTTTGTTAAAAAAAAGATATAATTTATATTCTAAAACTAGTACTTCACAAGTGAGAAAATTGCACTTGGAAATTTCTTAAGTAGAATTATCTATTCAATCAATCACAAAAATCAGAAATATTTAAGTTTACATCATTTTAGGTATATTAGAATTAACTCCTATAAAATAGGAACTAATCCTAATCTAGGACACACAGACAATTGTGAAACAAGCTCTCTCCAATAATACATATTGTCCACTATTTTCAACTCCCCCCATTAATTGCAAAAGGGTTCACTTGCACACCAAACATCTCCCTAAAAATTTAAAATTTAAACCTCCCAGGGTGCTTGGTGATTGTATTTGCTGCATTCTCATAGGTATTACAATATTCAATAAGAAATTCTTTAGACTAAACCTTTTATCTAACAAAGTGAAACTGAATATAAATATGTTTTGTATTTTTATGAAACACAAAGTTATTTTCCAGCTTGATTGAACTTTGGTTGTCGCATTTAATCACTATAGCATCTTTTTATTCTTCTCTAGAATCATGAAAATGTATCCTTAACCAAATTGCTTCACAAGTGGCTGGGCATATTTTTTGATACTTTGCTTCTACTGAAGACAAGGATATAGTACTCTGCTTCTTGCTACTCTAAGAAATGACCCCGGACCCAATGCTGAAAGCATAACTTATTATGGATCTTCTATCATCTAGATTTCCATCCTAGTCTGAATCTGAAAAACCTGTCAATTTAACATCAAAAGAGTCAGAATATTTAATGTCAAAGTTTAAGGTTCATTGAAGATACCTTAAGACACCGTTTTCTCCCACTTATTGATGATGTTGTATCCACCAACATTTCAGGGGATCTCCCCAGTAAGAAGTCCCAACTAGACCTGAGACCGTTTGGTGTACGAGTCCCTCTATTGGGTCACACAATATCACCTTGACTGCAGTTGCAGGCAGAGGTAAGTAATATGTCCCTATTGGTGGCAAGGGTGTGACATATGAAGCAAGTCAAGGAAGGTCCATGAATGGTTCTAACACGTGGAGGGTGAGGTGAGTGCACCCCTTGAAAACCTATGAAAGCACGAAGTTAAGAAGGGAACTCACGAGAAAAGATGCATCACAAGCTGGAAGGAAAGTGAGCTAGCAATCCAAAGTGATGGTTAAATCAATATCACATTTCAGTAAGATTCATAAATACTTATATTGGAAAGTCATACATGTATGCGTAAGAAAATAGATAGATATATCATTTAGAGTAAACAAGATAGCTGAAATACAATATGACATATGTATGAAACATCCTAGCTCTATTTTATTATGAAGTGAAAGTTCCAATCATACAATACAACCATGACCAACAACTAGTTCCTACAATGGAATGTTACAGTCATTACCACCTGCTCCTCCAAAGAGATATAATAGCTCTGCACATTGGAGAAGCCAAGGCTCGTTATAATACTCTCCAAAATTTCTCTAAGATACTCCTATTGGAAGCTTGGCTGACCAAAAGCCTCTACAATGAGTTAGGAGGTACTATATATAGAAAAGGGTGCAGTGACCCTTCACATTCGCCTTTGTGACTATTCGACTACCCTCATGACTCTTCAACTACTCTATGACTGTTACATTCAACTATCGACACTTGAACTTACTCTTGACAAGATGTTACATACAATGTGCACATGTACCCATGTGAGAAAAAATAGGCTTGAGCAAGCCATGCAAGTCATCAATAACACTCAGACAGTTGTGGTAAGACCAACTCTTTGACATCCTTGTGTTGATCAATGGTGGTCAACTGATGCCAAGCCTGGTTGTCCATGATGGTGCCTGTGCATTCAATGGTGAGATCCTCTTGAAAGAGAACTCTTGCCTCTATTGCATCTGGGTACACTGATATGACTCCTCTATCCAAATTGACTTATAACATGTGCATCATTGTCTTGAGTGCACCTGGACCAACAACACACTAATGCGTAGTGTCTGTATTGATCTTTAAGTGTGGGTTGGTGACGATGAGCATCAACTTGTCAAAATACATCTTCATTTGCAATCGTACTTACTTCCTCTCTTTGCCTCAATCAGTTTTCAAAATGGGTGGGATTGCATGCATGTGCACAATGACATCCATGCTCCTAAATACCCTTGCATGCAATTGACAACACTTCTCACCTTGTCAGCTCCATGCCAGCTACTAGGATGGATCTATAACTTGTATGGGCATAGTTTCATTTGTCTGTGGATGTTGCGTTCCCTATTGTACCTGTTCCTGCTGTAACTCATTCTCTCTTTTGTGCAACTCATGTTCTTCCTTGAGTTGCTACTTCAGCACATATAACTCCTTCTTTGTTTCTCTCTCTGCCTTTGCATGATCTTTGTGTCGTACCGTCACCTCATAGCCTTAATCTCCAAAGCTGCTTTCGTCATGAGCATATCTCCTTTAAACTTGCAACTTTGCTTCACCTCTATGTGGTCAACAACCTTCCTCTTGCATTATTCTCGTGTAGGTGTGCTCCCTCTCGTTGCTACTGATGGTGCTACTCATTGAAATTCCATTGACATTCATCTTAACATCATTGTCCATGAACAACTTGATGTTCTCATGGATAGGCATGTTCATAGACACTTGATCGATTGCATCCCCAGTTGCACTCTTAACGGTGTCTTTGACTCTTCTCTCCTAGAATCCATTGTACCTATGATGTTTGGAGGCAGGTGACACCTATGATACCTGGAAACATAGCAACACTCATCGAAAGCAATCTGTCAGTTGAAAACAAAAACAAAGTAGAGGACTAACACGCAATATACTTGGTGATTATCCATGAAGATTGTGTAATTTTCAATGGGAGGCTGGGAGACTAACTACGGACGACACAGTTTGGGCTACCACGAGGCTGATTGACTATTGGAACTGTGCAATCGATAGTCCAACCTAGCCTGCTGAGGACTAAAATTGCGTAATGCACAATTTCAATTAGTACTGACATGTAACCAACAAATTGCATTGCACAGTTTTTGGGGCTAGCAAGATGATGCCTTCAAGAATTTCACAATGCAAGCATGGAGGTTAGTGTTGGGCCACACTTACACAATTTCTAGAGGGAAGTCATAGCTTTCACTTCCAGAAATGCATACTTCTAGCCGCGCAAGGAACTGTTCGGGCCAAGGCAACCCAGACTAGCCAATGGGTGACTGAAAACATGAGAAGTTTGAATGCATGATGAGATGAGTGCAAACAAGAGTGAATGATTATGCATGCAAAAAATAAGTACAAGATTTAGAAGATGGGATGCATTCATGCATGTGAAGAGGGTCACCTCAACGGTGACTGTCGATGCAAAAATAGTGTCATGCATGCAACATCAGTGAGATGCGAACGAAAATTGAAATGGAACTTGTATCAGGTAACATGCATGAAAATGATAGCAAGCTTTCACATAAATGAAGAAGACAACATTCACACAAGCCGAAACACAAAAAGCAACAGAAACACATCACAATACATGCGAAGCAAGCTTACCTCGAAACAACTAAGATGAATATTTTGACAACTCCTATATACAATGTGGGATGTTAGAACTGTAAGATCAATGCTAGGAATGAGCTTTGCAGCATCCCTTTCATAAGTTTTGATAAAGTTGAGGTTATGATGCGCATGCCACAAATCTAGGAAAATCGACACTTAGCGGGAAGTTTTGGAGATGATCCTTGAATGTAACCTTCAGTTGCTAAAAATAGATTCCTAAATCTACATATGCCTTTGCGTGTTTCCTTGGTAAAAGCAGTCCATGCATGCAAATTAGTCTTGCTCGGTCCCGGAGGAAACTAATCAACATAAACATACATGCATCTATCTGTGAGTCTGGGATGAAAATTTGTGTTGCTCCTAGGCTGAGCAGAGCTTTTTTTCCCACAAATTTTGGGAGGAACAAGTGACTGTCTCCCAAGATTGCACAATTTATGGGCTAAGCAACTATCTTGTGTCCCATTGCGCAATTTTCTCAAGGAAGCCTCTCTAACTGCATTGCACAATTTCTGAGCCCAAGAGTTTACCTAACTTATTTACGCAATTTAAACTAGTGTTTGGGTCGTCTGTCCCAAATGGATTGCACAATTTCTTGTAGCAGCAGGTGACTGCTTCATAGAATTGTGTAATTCCTAGGCTGAGCAGTTGTCCTGGGATGAATTGCGCAATTTATTAGAGGAATATTTTTAGGAATAATTACATAATTTTGGAGCCACGCTGGGTGTCTAGCTGGGTTTGCGTAATTTCTAGAGGGAAGGTTGGTTCCCCTCCATAATTGTGCAATTCACAAAGGGAACTACTCAACCAACAACTAACACTAAGTCTGGAAAGTAGCATGTGAAGGAGATGGAACAAATTTGATGCATAGGCTGACAAGACTTTATGAAATGGCTGAAGCCTATGTGCATAGGCTGACAAGACTTTATGAAATGGTTGAAGCCTATGTGATTGATGATGTAAGACATGTCACTGAGGATGGTTGGTAGGGACGATCCAAAACAAATCTAAGGAAAAATTTTGGAGGGTTCTTGTAGCTGCTACAACACTTGGAGATATCGCTCTCTGAATGGACCTTGTTAATGAAAGGCAAGTCTAACACCTTCAGAAGTACTGTTCAGTTCTCTATTTGTATAGCTTTCCACACTTGCTTGATTGTAAGATGTAGCATCTGCCAAGCTCTTAGTCGGTCGACACACATTCCAAGCCAACCCAACACAGGTGTTTCAATTGGGGATGAGGGGTATATTGGTGCACAAGCATATTGGTCGTCAGAGTTTAAGTTTCATCTCTGGTGTTGTTCCACTGCCAATAGGCCTGGATAGTACCTCAGCAGAGTTATGCCGGAACATAAGCGTTGCTCCACTACCACTGAGCCTGGTCGGTAATTTGGTGTTACTTATATCACCTCTTTGTGCAAGAATCCTTTCTCTTCTTTTGCCTTATTCATTTTTCTTTTTTTATTTTTATTTTCATAATCGTGCACAACACTTATTCATTTTAGAGGTGGAAAAGGGATCCCGACTTATTAAGAGAAGAGGAGGTTGTTCCTTCAGAGAAGTAGTTTATATATACCTTTGGCGTGCTTCTAATTTTCGCCCCTCGCCTTACTCTACTTGACTGAGCTGACAAGGATTAACCAAAAAACAATTGACTAGAGTAGGTGATACTAGTTTGCACACAGGCGTCGTGCTTTCAAAAAGGTTCACTTCGAATAGTACATACTTTCTGTTGATGTATCATGGACTGAAATTAACATGATCTTCATGAGAGAGTGGACAACAGATAACCAAATGTGAATAGCTGTACAAGTCCTCTTGTACTTTAGCTAGGTTTGTTTCAAGAGTTGCACACGGTCCACGCAAAATTATCCTACGAATGAAAACAAGAAAACAAAACAAAAAGAGAAGAAAGAAGGAGAATCAAATGCGTATGTGAAGCGAGTAAGCAAACAAACAAGAAAGAAAGAAAACAACCAAAGAAAGAAGAAAAAATGAATGCAAGCAAACAACTCAAAGAAAAAACTACTCCTACATCTAAGCTAATAGTGTATGGGTCGTCTCACGTGAAGTGATACTTCCAATGTGGCCATCGACACATTGGTTGACCCATGTTGGTGAAGCCATGGTTCACGAACATTGCAGTTGTGCAAACGAGTAAGCATGAAATATATTATGATGAAGACATACACACTCCGAGCTTACAAGAGTCCACAAAAAAGAAATTAGTGAAAACACATGACATGCACTCTAGGGACTTGCCATGGTGTTGTGCTACACCATGTGCAAATGTTGAGTGTATGCATTTTCTTGATTGTTCCATGAAAGAAAACTTGAGAAAGGTATACCACTTACGTTGTGCAAGTTTTATTGTTTTGTAAGATTCCTCCAATGCATGAGCGATGGGATCATGTAGTTCGAGTGGAGGAAGTGAAATCTGAGTGTTAGATTGATTTTGAATGAAAAGAAGAGAGTGATGAGGAGCCTTTTATGTTTCAACAACATCCTGATCAGAAGAAAAACCAACCTCGGGACAGCAAGGGCTTGACATAACCATCAAGTCAAGCTCAAGTGCCTCGATAGTATGCGGGGTTTTGACTTCTTCGATAGATATATCATCATAGACCTATGGCTTAGACAAATTAACAATGAGTGAATGAACATCGCGATTGGATGAAGAAGTAGAGAGATCATGACAACCAAGATCAGAAAATTCACGATCTTTGTCAGCATCCTCATGATTTGAATAATCATGTTGAGGGGTAGATGAGAATCAAGGATGTTCACCCTCTTTTTTTTTAAAATGACAGATGATAGATTGGACGGATTTTCAGAAGAAGATATGTCCTCTCCACTATGTAATGACAGACTGACATCCAATGTGTCCTTCGAACGATCAGAACTAAAATCATTGAGAAATGAGTTTTCACAGGGGAAATTAGTAGTGGTAGAATCACAAGGGATGTCAGGATAAAGTGAATGAGGTGTGGCTAGAAGGGAGTCATCCTTCGCCACAAGTTCTTCTTTAGATTAATGCACATAATCATCATGAATGATGACGTAGTTTGGCTACACAATGCTAACTCTGTTAATAGCTTAATCCATGTTCACAATAGGTGAGGATTCTGGAATGGAAGAACAAAATAGAGTACAATTGAGAGGAGCAATAGAACGCAGGAACAGAGGTTGAGGGAATGAATCCACGTGACAACCAATAGGTTTTAAAGACAAACTTGTGCAGATATCAAGAGAAGATGGTGTGGGAGGACATGATAGTACAACAGATGTGTGTGCATAATCTCCCACATCTCTTTGTGGTGGTGGAGTTGTTTGATGAGGTGAAGGTAGACAGTCACTTGTGACAACAACTATGTCTACTTATCATTGCACAACTCCATCACTGAAGTGTGTCGAGTGGGGTTCAGAGTTATTTCAAGAATTTCATATCTTCGGATAGTAAAGAAGATACTCAAGTCTTCCGTCGAGAAATTACCAATCAATTTCATCTTCGTGGAATCGGTATTCCAGATTCCAAAAGCATGTGTAAAACTATTCAATAGATTAATCGGGTGCTTTTCGTAATTCCACAATTTATTTCTTGAGTGCTTTACAGTTGAAGTGATTGAAAGCACGTTCTATTTCTGTAAGTAGATGAGAAAGAGAATGAATAGATTTTTCTAGAAGTGTGTAACACTAGTGCATTGGGTGTCGTTAAAGTGTGTAGATGAACAACGCATAGGCCATGTAATGTTCAAATGTAGCACCCCTCCCTCCTGTACTAAATTATTTTAAACCTAAGATAAGTTAAACCTATGATATGATAAGTTAAAGCTAGATATGATATCCTCCCTTGTGTGTTAAAGGTTGTAGACCTAAGCTGAGGAAAGCTAGGTGATATGTAATGTGAAAAGAAAATGTATTATTAAATAAATTAATAAAATAAATCACTTGGAGGGTGGAGCACCAAGAGAGAGGAGATGATTTCCAAATCCCATGAGGAATGGGATTGAGATGTATCTTTCATGATAAGCTTCTAGGTGTGATTCTATATAAGCTTCGATGGATTGGATATCCATTGGATGGATGGGAGATAAATATCCATCAGAAATAAAAGCTTTGAGGGAGATAAATGCAAGATTTTATGTGGAAAAGTGTCGTGGAGATAAAGACGAGCTTTTCCGGGTAAGACCTAGGCAAATGGAAAAATCCATAAAGCGGGACGCCACTAATGGTAACTAAATCATGAAAGAGGATATTAAATACCCAGTGCATTGATTAATTGAGGACAGTTGATCCTTGGAAAGATCTTCGGCTCAGGGGGAATCAGAGGTGATTCATGACTGGGTGGTGGTGCTCCTCCCTCTAAGTGATATTTATTTGCTGTCATTTACATGTAATGGTTATATGTTGATTCTTACTCTCTCTCTGTGTTACTGTTCCAATTTCCTTATGAGTAGTTTTCTTAGTTCTGAGAGTATTCGAGAAATTACCTTTGCTTGGATATTAATGGATTTAATGATGTTCCCTCTATTGAGATGAAATTTTCTTGCATGGTAGGTGATCATGTTTAAATCCTTACTTGATAGGATGTTAAATCATTATGGCTTGCTTAATTCCCTCTCTTATGGAAATGATGGTTAGAGTAATGCATGTGACTCACATGTGAATACATATTCATGTCAAAGATATTATGATCATATTAATATTCGAAGGTTTATGCATGTGAAAGAGTTATGTAGAGATGTCTCCTATAGAATTATCAATGATTCTTGCATGCTTCTTAAAGAACTTATGATGTCATGTCTCCTACTAGTATTGGGATTTTTAATAATTGTTCTTAGCCTATTTAGCTACAGTAAAACTCAAACATTTGTTCCAAATATGATGAGTTAGGGATATCAAATAGTTATATTAATTGTATGCTATAAATTAACCCTCGCCCTAGTTGCATCTTAATGACTAAGGGTTGATGTAAAGAGTATTGTAATCACTGTATCTGTAATTTTTCATTTAATACATTCGTGATGGCCACTAAAAACCCAACTGTAAATTAAGAATTCGTTAATTGTACACAGCCTAAAGCTGAAATTTCTGGCTATGCAAAAGAGGTTCCTTACAAATGGTATCAAAGTAATAGGTTCGAACACTAAGGCCTATGGACCAATCCACCTGTTGTTGGAAATAATACTGAGAGGGGGGGTGAATCAGTATTATCTAACTCTTTTAATAAATCTTCCTTATTTGTTCCTTGAATTATTTTTGCATGTCAGTACCATAAAATAATGAACATGAACAAAGAAAACAGATAGTCACACCAAAGAACACAAGATGTAAGGTGGAAACCCAATGTGGGTGAAAACCACCTGCTGCAATATGTCTCTATCAAGTTCTTTCAAATTAGAAACTCCTTTTACAATGGTTATGTACTGGTGCAGTCATTTACCAGTACGCAGGCTGCAACCTGCAGAGAGCTACAACTCTCTCTCTCGTTTTCCAGTCTCTCCTGGAAGGGAGCTACAACCCCCTACTTCTTTTCTTACAAGGACCACTTTTCATAAATTTTCAAACTGGATCCATAAGCATCAAATGATCATCAAGTATAAGAGAATCACCCAGTCAACTGTAGTAGCCAGATCAACAATAATAGGACCAAACCCAGAACACAGTAATGATAAACAAAGATTTTAAGAGAAGTAAGCAGCTTCACCCATGTACTGCCTGCTTACAGTACGCACCCTGCTCAACTGCTCGCCTGCTTACGTACGCACCCTGCTCAACTGCTCTCCTGCTTACGTACGCACCCTGCTCAACTGCTCGCCTGCTTACGTACGCACCCTGCTCAACTGCTCGCCTGCTTACATACGCACTGTATCCATTGAACTGCCTGCGGACCTCCGCACCTGCAACCCTTCTGTGCCTGCGTACCGGCGCACCTGAAACGCTTCGTTCCTGCGTATGTACGCACTTTTCTTTCACTGTACCTACGTACCTTCGGGCATAGATGATTTCAAGACTTCAGAAATAACCTAGACAGTCAGATCTACAGATCTGAACATGCGCCGAAGAGATCTCAATCCATCAGTAGATTCGCCTTATTTAGATCTAGACATACTCCTAAGAGATCATAATATTTCAGATCTAGCCCTCATAAGATATTCAACCCAAAACATACCCAAGCCAAATGATCTCCTTTGCTTTATATAGGAAAGCTCTTCCTTAAATCATGGATTAATACCATGGGCCAACACCATAATAACACAAAACCGTCGGCTAAATACCAAAGGGTAAACATAAGAAACCCCACGTGGGCTTTTCTCTGCCTTGAAATGTGTGCACTGGGGGTACGCACCTCCTGAACGGCTGACCTACGTATCAGGCCGCGGTCCCTTCACGGTGTACCTGCGGGTACGCACTTTCTGAACTAATCTCCTGCGTACTTCTTAATTTTCAACATATTGAGAGCCTTGCCATGGGTGTTGCCATCAAGTACAACATCTGTAACATATAGCCATACTAGAAACATAATGCCAACAATCCCCCCCTTTGGACTTGATGGCAACCTCAAAACTTCAGCTTCATTCTCCCCCTTTAACATCAAGGGCAAAGGGTTATGCTCCCCCTAAGAACATGCTCCCCCTGAATATGAACCAGATCTGCAACGAAGAACCATAATCCACCATGAAAGAGATAGAGACATATTGCAGCTACTTCCAAGATCTCCTTCTGCACATCCTCCATAATGCCAACAATGCATTATATGCTCCCCCTGAACCTGTACCATCAATCAGAAGAGGTTCAGCAATAAGATGATGCATCAACAACCCCCAGCTTTTGCCTGAGGTATTCAAAAGTGTCCCTGGGCAATGGTTTGGTGAGTATATCAGCAACTTGTTCCTTAGAAGGAACATACTCCAACTTGACCTTCTATTCAAGCACTTGTTCCCGGAGAAAATGATACTTGATTGGTATGTGCTTGGTTTTTGAATGCATAACAGGATTCTTTGAGATGCTGATTGCACTTGTGTTATCACATAAGATGGGGATAGGTGGTGTACAAGTGATTTGAAAATCCTGCAAAGTCTGCATCATCCAAAGGAGTTGGGTGCAACAAGATGCAGCAGCAACATATTTCGCTTCAGCTGTAGACAAGGCAATCGAACTCTGTTTCTTGCTGAACCAAGATACCAGTCTGGAACCCATAAAGAACGCACCACCACTTGTGCTTTCCCTGTCATCCACGCTTCCGGCCCAATCTGCATCTGTATAAGCATGAAGTGTAAGATCTGTATCTCTAGGATACCATAAGCCATAATTTTGAGTCCCTTGAAGATATTTGAAAATTCTCTTCACTGCCTGAAGATGAGTCTCCTTCGGATTTGCCTGAAATCTTCAAAATATTCCAACTGCATGCATGATGTCCGGTCGGGCACCTGTCAAATAAAGTAAACTTCCAATCATAGATCTGTAGGTTGGTTGATGTAATGTTGCAGATTCATCATTTGCACTGAGGCTACATCCTGTGACCATGGGTGTACATACTGGTTTTGCATCTTCCATACCATATTTCTTCAAAATCTGTTTGAGATACTTGGTTTGAGATAAAAAGATTCCTCCTTCTTTTTGTTGGATTTGCAAACCAAGGAAATATGTCAGTTCTCCTAGCAAGGACATTTCAAATTCTTTCTGCATGACCAAGGCAAAGCTTTGACTCATAGCTTCTTCATTGCTCCCAAAAATAATGTCATCTACATACACAACAAGTATTAGCAATTTGTCATTTTCAACTTTTATATAAAGATTGCTATATGCTAATCCTTTTGAAAAGCCTTGTTGATGAAGATATTTGTCCAAACGGTAGTACCGAGCCCTTGGAGCTTGTTTGAGACCATAGAGAGCCTTTTTCAATCTGCATACAAGATTTGGATCATTTCCAAGAATGAACCCATCTGGCTGTTCAATGTACACTTCTTCTTCCAAGTCTCCATTCAGAAAGGCTGATTTCACGTCCATTTGAAATACTTTGAAGTTTTGAAAACTTGAGAGAGCAAGGAACATTCGGATGGCCTCAAGTCATGCAACAGGAGCAAAGGTTTCTTAAAAGTCTATTCCTTCTTGCTGCGCATACCCTTTACAAACAAGTCTGGCTTTGTTTCTAATTACTTCTCCATTTTCATTCAATTTATTTTTGAAGACCCATTTTGTTCCGATAACATTCTTATCTTTTGGTTTAGGAACCAGCTCCCAAGTGTTGTTCTTTTCGATCTGCTCAAGTTCTTCATCCATTGCTTTCACCCAACATTCATCTTTGCATGCCTCTTTCACATTTTGTGGTTCAGTAGAGGAGAGTAATGCCAAATAGCTTGAAGCTTCTGCAACTGTTCTTCTTGTTTGTACACCTGCTTCTTTCTGCCCCATAATCTGAGATTCTGGATGATTCTTCTGAACATATCTGGATGGAGTCTTTTCTTCTATTCTTGTTTGCTCCTCTGGTTCTTCTTGAGGTTCTTCTTCTTCATCATTCTGTCGTTGGGGGTAGCCTTCATCTTCTTCGATGTCTTCATGATGTACTTGCCTAGGAATGTATCCCTTCTCATCAACCTCTACATCAATGCTGTCAACAATTCTCCCAAGTCTTTTATTGTAGCATTTGTATGCTTTGCTATGTGGAGATTAACCAAGAAGAATGCCTTCATCTGCTCTAGGTTCAAGTTTGCCAAGCTGCTCATCAGTATTCTTGATATAGCATTTGCTCCCAAAGATTTTGAAGTGCTTTACCGAAGGAGTCCTACCACTCCAGAGCTCATGAGGAGTTTGAGTGATGTTCACCCAGACATTTGTTTTGTTGAGAATAACAACCGCAGCATGTGCAGCTTCACCCCAGAAAGTTGCGGGAGTTCCTGACTCATCAAGCATAGCACGAGCCATTTGTTGGACTGTTCTGTTCATTCTTTCCACAACTCCATTTTGCTGAGGAGTTCTTGCTGTAGATAATTCTCTTCTTATCCCATGTTCTTCACAGAAATCAAAAAATTCATTTGAAGTAAATTCCCCACCTCTGTCGGATCTGAGGCACTTAATTTTGTGACCTGATTCATTTTCAACCAAGGCTTTGAAGGATTTGAATTTTTCGAATGCTTCATCTTTGTGCTTCATAAGTCCTAACCAGACAAACCTGGAGAAATCGTCAATGAATAATATCAAGTATTCTTCTCCTCGAGGTGTTCTTTTCCTGAAAGGACCGCATGTATCTGTATGTACTAGCTCAAGAGGCATGCTAGCTGATCCTTCTTTCTCTGGAAAGTTAGTTCTGGTTTGTTTTCCAAACTGACATGATTTGCATATGGTGTTGTCAGGAATTTTGATATGTGGAAGGTTGCGAACTGCCTGATATTTGCATGCTTTCCTTATTTGTGAAAAGCTTAGATGTCCCAACCTCCGATGCCATAACCAGTGCTCATCATCCTTGCTCAGATAGCATTGTTGTTGTCCTTCTTCAAATATGTACAGATTATTTGGAGTTCTTTTGCCTTTGATCACTGTTTTACCTGTATCAAGATCACGAACAAGACATCCATTTGATCTGAATATAACCTCGGTTCTTTGATCACACATCTGGCTGACACTTAGAAGATTATGCTTCAATCCATCAACATACAAAACATTTCCAGCCTTGACCTTTTCTTTTAACTGAGCAATGCCTTTTCCTTTTATAGTTGCAGGAGTATCATTTCCAAAAGAGACTTTCTTTCCCTTTTCTAGAGCAGAATAAGACTCAAGTTTTTCTTTATCACCTGTCATATGCTTCGAACATCCACTATCAATGTACCATAGATTTTCCTGTCCCTTTGCATAAAATGCTATCCCACATCTTTCTGTTTGAGGTTCCTTTATTCTCCATGTTTTGGTGCTTAAGGCTTGTTCCTTTTTCTGTTGAAACCTGCTCCTGCATTCAGAGTCTTCATGACCAAAGTTATTGCAAATAGAACATTCAACTTCATTTTCAAGAACCGAAAAGTTGTTATAGGTCCTTTTTGTAATCCCCGTCATACTTCTTTGTTTTTGATCTTCCCTAGTCATGATCGTTTTATATGCAACACATTGAGCTGCTTTGTGACCAAAGTTATGGCAAGAAAAGCATTGTCCATTGAAGAAACTTCTGCGGTTATCGAATCTACCAGCCAATTGATTGTAATTTCTATTGTCATATATTCTTGAACCAAATTGAGAAGATTTTACCTGTGGCTGGTTGTAGCTTTTGTTCACCCTTAAGATGGATTTCCCCTGATAGTTTCTGTTTGTAATTCGTCCCTTCTTTACCTGATGATCTTCATTGTGCTTTTGCTCATTTCTTCTTGCTGCATCAAGATAACTTTTTGAGGTGGATGCTTGAGAAGTTTCTCCATTATAGCCCAGACTTGTCTTGTTTAGTGGAGACCGCTGCACATTGATAATCTCATCCAAAGTTTCAGATCCTTTGACAAACTTAAGATTAATAGCTTTTGTTTTCTCAATCTCTTTCCTAAGACCAACAATTTCACCTTCTAATTTTTCAAGATGTTTTTCTTTTTCATCAATTTGAAATTGTAGAGTATCAATGATCATATTCTTTTCTTCTATACATCTCTTGAGTCTAGTAATTTCATCATGAAGGTTATCCACATCTATAAAATCCATATAATCATCATCTTCAAATGCCATTAACAACTTATATTCATTACCTCGTTCATCTTCATCACTGTTTGATAGACCATCACTATCTTCATGAGTGTAGTAGCTTTTCTTATTTGCATTTTGTTTCTTTTTCCATCTAGCAGGTTCCTTTCCTTTATCCTTATAAGGACATTTTGCAGCATAATGACCTACTCTTCCACAAGAAAAGCATTTAAAAGGTAACTTACCTCTGAACCTTCCAGAACCCCTTTGAAGATTTCTGACAAAATTTGATTCTTCTTCTTCTTCTTCTGGGACGTGGCTTGCTTCATAATAATCTCCTTTGCCTGATGCCTTGAAAGCAGCTTCTCTTCTGTCTGATGGACCTCCCTTTCTCATTTCATAAGCAGTTAGAATTCCATGTAGCTGAGACATAGTAAGGATTCGTAGATTTTCCTTTTCTTCTATTGCAGATACTTTAGATTCAAACTTGGGAGACAATGATCTTAGAACCTTTTCAACCACAATAGCCTATTTTATTTCTTCACCCAAATTTTTCATACAATTAACAACCTCATCTACCCGAAGAAAATAGTTAGCCACACTTTCATCATTATACATCTTGAGAGTCTCATACTGAATTCTGAGAGTTTGAAGTTTAGCACGTTTTACCTGTTCATCTCCTTCATAGCTCGTGACAATTTTGTCCCATATCTCTTTTGCGGATTTATAGTGCATTACCTTCATGAATTCTGATTGGGATATACATCCTAATAGAGTACTGACTGCTTTCGCATTTGTTTCATACTTCTTTTTCTCGGCTGCATCTGTAGGAGTGGCTGAAGGAAAAGCGTAGCCTGTCTCTACGATGTCCCAAACTTCTGTACCAAGAGATTGAAGATAGGCAGTAACTCTTACCTTCCAATAATTGAAGTTTGTCCCATCAAAAACCGGTGGCCTGATTGATGCTTCTCTCTTGTAGTTGCTCATGATGAACGATCTACCTTCAAGCGATCAAGCTTCTCTGAAGGACCTGCTCTGATACCAATTGTTGGAAATAATACTGAGAGGGGGGGTGAATCAGTATTATCTAACTCTTTTAATAAATCTTCCTTATTTGTTCCTTGAATTATTTTTGCATGTCAGTACCATAAAATAATGAACATGAACAAAGAAAATAGATAGTCACACCAAAGAACACAAGATGTAAGGTGGAAACCCAATGTGGGTGAAAACCACCTGCTGCAATATGTCTCTATCTTCTTTCAAATTAGAAACTCCTTTTACAATGGTTATGTACTGGTGCAGTCATTTACCAGTACGCAGGCTGCAACCTGCAGAGAGCTACAACTCTCTCTCTCGTTTTCCAGTCTCTCCTGGAAGGGAGCTACAACCCCCTACTTCTTTTCTTACAAGGACCACTTTTCATAAATTTTCAAACTGGATCCATAAGCATCAAATGATCATCAAGTATAAGAGAATCACCCAGTCAACTGTAGTAACCAGATCAACAATAATAGGACCAAACCCAGAACACAGTAATGATAAACAAAGATTTTAAGAGAAGTAAGCAGCTTCACCCATGTACTGCTTGCTTACAGTACGCACCCTGCTCAACTGCTCGCCTGCTTACGTACGCACCCTGCTCAACTGCTCGCCTGCTTACGTACACACCCTGCTCAACTGCTCGCCTGCTTACATACGCACTGTATCCATTGAACTGCCTGTGGACCTCCGCACCTGCAACCCTTCTGTGCCTGCGTATCGGCGCACCTGAAACGCTTCGTTCCTGCGTATGTACGCACTTTTCTTTCACTGTACCTACGTACCTTCAGGCATAGATGATTTCAAGACTTCAGAAATAACCCAGACAGTTAGATCTACAGATCTGAACATGCGCCGAAGAGATCTCAATCCATCAGTAGATTCACCTTATTTAGATCTAGACATACTCCCAAGAGATCATAATATTTCAGATCTAGCCCTCATAAGATATTCAACCCAAAACATACCCAAGCCAAATGATCTCCTTTGCTTTATATAGGAAAGCTCTTCCTTAAATCATGGATTAATACCACGGGCCGACACCATAATAACACAAAACCGTCGGCTAAATACCAAAGGGTAAACATAAGAAACCCCACGTGGGCTTTTCTCTGCCTTGAATGTGTGCTCTAGGGGTACGCACCTCCTGAACGGCTGACCTGCGTATCAGGCCGCGGTCCCTTCACGGTGTACCTGCGGGTACGCACTTTCTGAACTAATCTCCTGCGTACTTCTTAATTTTCAACATATTGAGAGCCTTGCCATGGGTGTTGCCATCAAGTACAACATCTGTAACATATATCCATACCAGAAACATAATGCCAACACCTCTGTCGTAAATCCCATGTCATGTAAATATTACAAGGATTCTCACAACTAAGGGAAAATTATGAGCTAAACAACAATATTTTAATGAAGAGAGAGAGCTCTTAAATTTATTTGTTTAAGCTTCCATGAAACTAATTACATAATGTGGTTGGTTATAATTATAAGGAAAGAAAATAACCCACAACCATAAGTGGAGTAAAGTAAAACATGTGAGTACCACATTGACTTCTTAAAGGAAGTTAGATTTCCTTAAGGATGAATTGAATATTAAAATGTTTTCATATGAATTGTGAAAATGAAGGGGCCTAAGGGAAACTATATCATTCATTTTTCTTCTCAACCTTGTCGTTATTCCCATTTGAAGAAATCTAATAACTGAATAATCGAATCAAGCACTGTTATGGTAAAATTACAGTGGTAAAATTTGATTCAACTATGGACGAAAGCGATTCTCATCTTCTTTGACATTTTCAAATTGGTAGTTAAACAGAAAGAGCTAATGTGAAAACAGAGTGTTAATAGAAAGTTAAAGACATACATTCTTTCCTGTTATAATATGATTTCCCAATTTATTTTTTCTAATACTTGTCAAAGGATCACTTAAGAATCTAGAGGAACAAGCTACTATCCCTTTATACGACATTGATAATGCTGTGAGATAATTCAAGCTATTGTAAATTCGCGTCTATTTATCTAAATAGAAAATCAGTAGAGTACACCAATCCTTCTTTTTACAATGTGTTTGAAGTTAATTTGGAATACACCTCTCTGCATTTCCCCACCCACCACAATATCAGTTGCTCGAGTAGTTTTGTTTTTCTCGACCTTGTTGATTACCAAGTTAAAGGAATGGGACACGATGTGTTGACTTATTCACAGATTAGCCATGACCGCAACCCCATTCATTTCAACACTGCTAGTACTCAAAGGGCAGGCTTCAAATATATAGTGGTTTCTAGAATACTCTATGCTGGTATCTTTCCTGGTATAATATCCTTCCACTTTTCTCAGTCGTGCGAAAATGAGGGTTATGAAAATAAGAAACCACCAAGAACTATCAGTAGGGATGCTGCATGAACAACTATTTGGCTTTAATATTTCTTATATTATATTGGGAACTAATCGAGTCGAGGCATAAGCTCTCATAAAGGCTTAATGCAAATACATCTAGATGAAGATGAAGTCGTTTGCATCCAAGTTTCACAGTTAGAAATTCATGGAGTGGTGTGTATCTTGGCTAGCGTGAGAGTTAAGAGTTAAAAATAAATAAAATAGATGATCAGTATTCCTTCCTTGTGATTGGGCACTGGATGCGTCGGCTGTCCTCATCTATGGAATACTTTATTCCCCATGCACTGTTAAAACGTAGTGTTTAGGATAGGTCCGAGCACATCCGAATCATGGGAAACATCGTAGACGGTTCGAACTCATCCAATGATTTGGAGGGATTTGATTACAAAAGAAGACCTTCCTATTTAGGAAAAAGCGAAAAAACTCAACCTTTTCTAGTAATCTGGAGTTCAACGAAATTTTTAGATTCCAAAAGACAACCTTTTTGGCTTATGGATAGAGTGAGGCTATCCATTAAAACACTACAAAAAGAGGTAACGTGTCATAATGTATTTCTATAATTGAAATAAAGGATAAGGCTGTTGTTTCCTTGTTTTCTTGAAATGCTGTTTTTTGTATATTTATCAAAGGTTAGAGGTGCTAAATTGGCAACAAAGCCAACTGAAACCATTTACATAAAGCAATCAAGGAAAGCAGTAGTAAGGCTGTCTAACCAAGGCATCCACACCATAGTGGGTTATAAAATTATCCTACAATAAACATAGACATGGAAAGTAAATCCGCAACTCAATTGTTTCCATTTTGATGGTGGTTATCCAGGAAGTGTAGAAGGCGAGAATGGCTGGGTTCATGCTATCACCCAGTGCAAATGCATGTCTTTATCAACTTTGCAATTGCAGAATATTGATACTGTAATGGATTTTGTTTGAGAAGCAATACCATCTCCATTACTGTTTTCATTTATTAGTAATTTTAATTCTGTATGTTAGGAACGATGCAATAATTTGAGGTCCAATTAAACTGTATGTACGTTACGGGGTGGAAGATTCAATGGCAACCGCCATGGGTGGAGCTGCAGATGGAGAAAAAGGAATGTTATGGGTCGCATTGCAGTAGTAAATAATAATATAAAGGTTGTGGTTGTTTTGCTATGGTGGCAGAGAGGAAATTTTGGTTTAAAAATATGAGTGGGGAAAGGAGGGCGATGGACGGTCATGTATGATCTGGCTGGTGGCCATGGGTGGATTGTGTGCGTATAATTCTAAGACTTTACCCGGATGGTTGTCAACTACCGGCGCACTTGATGGGTAACAAGTCTAGGTCATAATATTGTACTCTAGGTAGTGAGTGCTACACTAGTATATGATACTTCACCAGTAAGTAGAACGAAATTAAAGAAATTAAAGAGTGAATGATGGATATGCCTTTTTTCCTGATGGGGGATTTTCTAGTTCTTTTATGAATGAGACCAGAAAATGGAAGTGTCACAGAAAGGTCACAGAAGCACTTCTTGAGCACCATCATTGTGATGGGCATGGAGTAGCAGATTATGCAGTAGTGGCATCCTGGTAGGGCTTTTAAGTTTTTTGTCAATTTGGCCCATCTGGCGAAGGGGAAATCACACAACACATACTCTTCCATGGTAAACTGAAACAAGGCATGTTTTTTGAAGTGATGTGCCTCATGCATGCACTCTTTGGGCTTGGTAGCGGCAGTTCAACTCCCTCTCCACTCTAATCTCTAGGAAAAAACACCACAAATCATCTAGCTTTATAATAATAATCATTTTGGATTGGTTTATACTAACAGATACAAAGACACAGGGGATCTGTGAAGGAATTCAACACATTAAGGTGTTGTGGCTTTAGGATACACCAAAATTCTAGAATGAGCACCCTGTTAGCGCTCGAATCCGCCACAGGCTGAGGAAGGCAAAACTCGAGGCAACATCAAACCACGCTCAGCCTCGTAGCTAGCCCTACGAGGATAGGAGAGGGCTCTCTCCGGGTCTATCTCGGCAAAAGGTAATCAAAGAGGCTCGAGATGACTGAATTGATGACTAATTTTAGGCTAGGTATGAAGTACAAGGACTATGGAATTGATTTTTTGAAGTTTTGTTGAATCCAAGGGAAAGGCAATTTTGGGTGCAGGGATGAGGCACAGCTTTTGTAGAGGTCTACTTGGGGCAAGATAGGTGATTGTTTTGATGCCTTTAAAGTGATTCAATGAATAGACCTGACAGGTGAGGAGCTAAGGAGAGAAAGGAAGTCTCAAGGATTCTCCTTAAACTGAAGAAAACATGGAAAATTAAACAAATTTAAAGGCAGAGCATAGCAAATTTAAGGATTCTACCTCAACACTTCATTTGTTTAATTGCAGAAAATTAAATAAGGAAAGTGGTACACATACACAACTTACAAGTACTGCGAGAAACACACCATCAATGCATAAGGCCACATGAATCCCAAATAGTGCTGCAAAACCCTGGTCTATCCTTTGCCAAAAATGCAGATAAAATATGTACAATAGTGTATCAAGCTATTCCCAAGAGTCCAACCCTGAAAATGACTAAGAAAATACATAATATAGGCAAGCTAACACATTCCCTTGCCTCTAGGGGTCGAGCTCATCATCCTAGGAGCTGTTTCAACCAATTCTAAACAAAGCACTACAATCTAGGTAGTCAAAACAACTTGCCTCTATAAGCTAGGAAACCGATTCATTCGTTAAATTTTTGCTATTTTATGAATGAATCATCTAGAATAGGTAAATAAGTGTCAAGTCAACATAAAGTTCCATTAATTACATCAAGGAGGGTGAAAAATCAACAAAAATAGCAAAAATAGCCACTGCCAAGGCATTTCATCAAGGTTTGGGTCCCCAAAAGGTCAAAAAACATGCAAAAATGGCCTCACTGCCCCTTTTTGGACACACAGGTAGCAGCCTTGGGAGAATGAACTTTTGGAGGAGCAAATGGACATCAAAGTGGAAAATTCCACTTGGGTTGGAAAGTAGACATCTAGGGCTTTCCAACAAGCCAACCTGAGCTCAATTTGGATGTCGGGAAGTGCCCCAAAAGCAGGTGGAAAGGTACGCTACGCGTAGGGCTCACGCGCGCTACGCATCAGTATTTTTGTACAGTTTTCACCTTCCAGCTCAGAAATTCGGCCATTTTTGACCAGTTTTGACTTGTGATGGGATTTTTCACCCTCCTTGATGTAATTAATGGAACTTTATGTTGACTTGACACTTATTTACCTATTCTAGATGATTCATTCATAAAATAGCAAAAATTTAATGAATGAATTGGTATCCTAGCTTATAGAGGCAAGTTGTTTTGACTGCCTAGATTGTAGTGCTTTGTTTAGAATTGGTTGAAACAGCTCCTAGGATGATGAGCTCGACCCCTAGAGGCAAGGGAATGTGTTAGCTTGCCTATATTATGTATTTTCTTAGTCATTTTCAGGGTTGGACTCTTGGGAATAACTTGATACACTATTGTACACATTTTATCTGCAATTTTGGCAAAGGATAGACCAGGGTTTTGCAGCACTATTTGGGATTCATGTGGCCTTATGTGTTGATGGTGTGTTTCTATCAATACTTGTAAGTTGTGTATGTGTATCACTTTCCTTATTTAATCTTCTGCAATTAAACAAATGAAGTGTTAAGGTAGAATCCATAAATTTGCTATGCTTTGCCTTTAAGTTTGTTTAACTTTCCATGTTTTCTTCAGTTTAAGGAGAATCCTTGAGACTTCCTTGCTCTCCTTAGCTCCTCACCTGTCAGGAATATTCATTCACTCACTTTAAAGGCATCAAAACAATCGCCTATCTTGCCCCAAGTAGACCTCTGCAAAAGCTGTGCCTCATCCCCGCACCCAAAATTGCCTTTCCCTTGAATTCAACAAAACTTCAAAAAAATCAATTTCATAATCCTTGTACTTCATACCTAGCCTAAAATTAGTCATCAATTCAGTCATATCGAGCCTCTTTGATTACCTTTTGCCGAGATTGACTGGAGAGAGCCCTCTCCTGTCCTCGTAGGGCTAGCTATGAGGCTGAGCATGGTTTGATGTGGCCTCGAGTTTTGCCTTCCTCAGCCTGAGGCAAATTCGAATGCTAACATAGTAATTAATCCTCCTTGATGTACTTTATTGGGGACCGAGTGAATTTCACCTTGTCACCCGAGATTATTGCTCAAGCCACTGGGATGCCAAATGTAGGGGAGGAATGGAGTAAACGCCAGCAGTTAGACAGATTCCACTATGAGCCATATATTAAGCTCGAATGTGTAAGACACTTGATGGAAGTTTTTCCTTTCAGATTCCTAAGGGATGAGTATGCACCATTGATGAAACTTATCATTCGATATTTCAGTTGCGAGGGTAGATTCTCACGTCTCTATGCGTACCATGTCCGTTTATTGATGCATTTTACCAGGGTACGTATGATGAACATCCCATTTTTCATGTGTCGCAACATAGAGAGGATGGTGCCTTTAGTACAAAGGAAAAGCCCAACACATCAGCATAAGAGCATCTATCATTATGCATTGATCAAAATTGTAGTGATGCATCAGTTGGCACAGCAGGGCATTACTTGGGAAGATTTCATCTCCTGTGATTACTTTGCACCATTACAGCCACCTCCCAAGATAGTTCATGATGAGGGAGGACCTTCACACCAACCAGACATTCCCGAGACTGAGCATATAAGTGCTTCTCCATATGTGACATATCAGCGAGGTCACAGGTCATTATTTGCATCTACACGACGAGTACTATCTCCACCCGGGGTGGAAGGGGTCTCGTTGACTTCATCGGCACAGCGAGTGTTATCTCCACCTTGTGTGGAAGGGGCCTCGCTTTCGACAACAGCACCGCAGGTACAGGATAAGGGCAAGAAGCCCAAGCATGAGGAGGGACCTTCTGGTGAGCCATCCAGGTTTGTTACTATTCATGATGAGACAGCTTCAGAATCAGAGAAGACCCAATATATCAGGTATCTGGAGCAGCAGAATAAACAGCTTGAGGACCAGCACAGGATCATAGAGCTACAGAACATCCGTGAGAATCGCCAAGCTGCCCAACATAGGAAAATTGAGTTCACCTCTCTAGAGCAACAGGTAAATGAGGATCAAGAGGCTAATCTCGAGAGGGTCAACATCTACTTGGAGGAACGACTGAAAAGGGCCGATAGAGATCATGCATTATTGAAACACATGGTTATGCATTACAAGGTCTAGAACCTGGTTTGCAAGGCGCGAATTAGGAGTCTTAAGGCAAAATTGAGGAAAATGGTCAAGAAGCAAAAATGGCAAAAGGAGCTTGATCGTCTTCGGATTTTGGCCGAAGCCTCTTTGATTGAGCATAGTACTTGATTGGGGACCCCCAGCCCAAATTTCAAAAAGTTTGGGGAAAATTTTGTCAATTTTGAAATTTTTGTGTAAAAACAGGTTTTTGGGCTCAATGCGTAGAGCGCCGCGCGCTACCCTTAAAATTGGGAGGTCCAAATCACGAAAGGTTTGCATTTTTGGATTTGTCATGATGAAATACACCTTCTTAGCCACTGCCAAGGCATTTCATCAAGGTTTGGGTCCCCAAAAGGTCAAAAAACATGCAAAAATGACCTCACTGCCCCTTTTTGGACACACAGGTAGCAGCCTTGGGAGAATGCACTTTTGGAGGAGCAAATGGACATCAAATTGGAAAATTCCACTTGGGTTGGAAAGTAGACATCCAGGGTTTCCAACAAGCCAACCTCAGCTCAATTTGGATGTCGGGGAGTGCCCCAAAAGTAGGTGGAGAGGCGCGCTACGCGTAGGGCTCAGGCGTGCTACGCATCAGGATTTTTGTACAGTTTTCACCTTCCAGCTCAGGAATTCGGCCAGTTTTGACCAGTTTTGACTTGTGATGTGATTTTTCACCCTCCTTGATGTAATTAATGGAACTTTATGTTGACTTGACACTTATTTACCTATTCTAGATGATTCATTCATAAAATAGCAAAAATTTAATGAATGAATTGGTTTCCTAGCTTATAGAGGCAAGTTGTTTGACTGCCTAGGTTGTAGTGCTTTGTTTAGAATTGGTTGAAACAGATCCTAGGATGATGAGATCTACCCCTAGAGGCAAGGGAATGTGTTAGCTTGCCTATATTATGTATTTTCTTATTCATTTTCAGGGTTGGACTCTTGGGAATAGCTTGATACACTATTGTACATATTTTATCTGCAATTTTGGCAAAGGATAGACCAGGGTTTTGCAGCACTATTTGGGATTCATGTGGCCTTATGTGTTGATAGTGTGTTTCTCTCAGTACTTGTAAGTTGTGTATGTGTACCACTTTCCTTATTTAATCTTCTGTAATTAAACAAATGAAGTGTTAAGGTAGAATCCATAAATTTGCTATGCTCTGCCTTTAAGTTTGTTTAACTTTCCATGTTTTCTTCAGTTTAAGGAGAGTCCTTGAGACTCCTTGCTCTCCTTAGCTCCTCACCTGTCAGGACTATTCATTCACTCAATTTAAAGGCATCAAAACAATCGCCTATCTTGCCCCAAGTAGACCTCTGCAAAAGCTGTGCCTCATCCCCGCACCCAAAATTGCCTTTCCCTTGAATTCAACAAAACTTCAAAAAAATCAATTTTATAATCCTTGTACTTCCTACCTAGCCTAAAATTAGTCATCAATTCAGTCATCTCGAGCCTCTTTGATTACCTTTTGCCGAGATTGACTGGAGAGAGCCCTCTCCTATCCTCGTAGGGCTAGCTACGAGGCTGAGCGTGGTTTGATGTGGCCTCGAGTTTTGCCTTCCTCAGCCGAGGCAAATTCAAACGCTAACATAGTAATTAATCCTCCTTGATGTAATTAATGGATTCTACCTTAACACTTCATTTGTTTAATTGCAGAAGATTAAATAAGGAAAGTGATAGACATACACAACTTACAAGTACTGAGAGAAACACACCATCAACACATGAGGCCACATGAATCCCAAATAGTGCTGCAAAACCCTGGTCTATCCTTTGCCAAAATTGCAGATAAAATATGTACAATAGTGTATCAAGCTATTCCCAAGAGTCCAACCCTGAAAATGACTAAGAAAATACATAATATAGGCAAGCTAACACATTCCCTTGCCTCTAGGGGTCGAGCTCATCATCCTAGGAGCTGTTTCAACCAATTCTAAACAAAGCTCTACAATCTAGGCAGTCAAAACAACTTGCCTCTATAAGCTAGGAAACCAATTCATTCATTAAATTTTTGCTATTTTATGAATAAATCATCTAGAATAGGTAAATAAGTGTCAAGTCAACATAAAGTTCCATTAATTACATCAAGGAGGGTGAAAAATCCCATCACAAGTCAAAACTGGTCAAAACTGGCCGAATTCCTGAGCTGGAAGGTGAAAACTTTACAAAAATCCTGATGCGTAGTGTGCCTGAGCCCTACGCATAGTGCGCCTTTCCACCTGCTTTTGGGGTACTTCCTGACATCCAAATTGAGCTCAGGTTGGCTTGTTGGAAAGCCCGAGATGTCTACTTTCCAACCCAAGTGGAATTTTCCAATTTGATGTCCATTTTCTCCTCCAAAAGTGCATTCTCCCAAGGCTGCTACCTGTGTGTCCAAAAAGGGGCGGTGAGGTCATTTTTGCATGTTTTTTGACCTTTTGGGGACCCAAACCTTGATGAAATGCCTTGGCAGTGGCTGAATAGGTGTATTTCATCATGAAAAATCCAAAAATGCAAACCTTTCATGATTTGAACCTCCCAATTTTAAGGGTAGCGCGCGGTGCGCTACGCGTTGAGCCCAAAAACTTGTTTTTACACAAAAATTTCAAAATTGACAAAATTTTCCCCAAACTTGTTGAAATTTGGGCTGGGGGTCCCCAATAAAGTAATATGCTCAATCAAAGAGGCTTCAGCCAAAATCTGAAGACGATCAAGCTCCTTTTTCCGTTTTTGCTTCTTGACCATTTTCCTCAATTTTTCCTTAAGACTCCTAATTTGCGCCTTGCAAACCAGGTTCCGGACCTTGTAATGCATAACCATGTGTTTCAATAATGCATGATATCTATCGACCCTTTTCAGCCGTTCCTCCAAGTAGATGTTGACCCTCTCGAGATTAGCTTCTCGATCCTCATTTACCTGTTGCTCTAGAGAGGTGAACTCAATTTTCCTATGTTGGGCAGCTTGGCGATTCTCACGGATGTTCTGTAGCTCTATGATCCTGTGCTGGTCCTCAAGTTGTTTATTCTGCTACTCCAGATACCTGATATATTGGGTCTTCTCTGATTCTGAAGCTGTCTCATCATGAATAGTAACAAACCCGGATGGCTCACCAGAAGGTCCCTCCTCATGCTTTGGGCTTCTTTCCCTTATCCTGTACCTGCGGTGCTGCTGTCGAAAGCGAGGCCCCTTCCACACAAGGTGGAGATAACACTCGCTGTGCCGATGAAGTCAACGAGACCCCTTCCACCCCGGGTGGAGATAGTACTCGTCGTGTAGATGCAAATAATGCCCTGTGACCTCGCTGATATGTCACATATGGAGGAGCACTTATATGCTCAGTCTCGGGAATGTCTGGTTGGTGTGAAGGTCCTCCCTCATCATGAACTATCTCGGGAGGTGGCTGTAATGGTGCAAAGTAATCACGGGAGATGAAATCTTCCCAAGTAATGCCCTGTTGTGCCAACTGATTCATCACTACAATTTGGATCAATGCATAATGATAGATGCTCTTATGCTGATGTGCTGGGCTTTTCCTTTGTACTAAAGGCACCATCCTCTCTATGTTGCGACACATGAAAAATGGGATGTTCATCATACGTACCCTGGTAAAATGCATCAACAAACGAACATGTTACACATAGAGACATGAGAATCTACCCTCGCAACTGAAATATCGAATGATAAGTTTCATCAATGGTGCATACTCATCCCTTAGGAATCTGAAAGGAAAAACTGCAGTAAAGTGTCTTACACATCTGGGCTTAATATATGGCTCATAGTGGAATCTGTCTAACTGCTGGCGTTTACTCCATTCCTCCCCTACATTTGGTATCCCAGTGGCCTGAGCAATAATCTCGGGTGACAAGGTGAAATTCACTCCAGCAAGGTTTACATGACCATCCTGCAAATGTAGAAAAAATAAACGGACTAGTTCCCGATGATGCTGGATTTGTGAGATCCGCTCACAGTATTCAAAACATGATTGATATCGAAAACAGTCCATTGCAAGTGGACAAGCTTGCAATTGAGCCAAAGAAGTAAGCTCCTCCCTGACATGCCGACCACCTTTGCCACCTTTGTGATACCTCCTTGGCACACTTACCTCTGGTGTAGAATCACTATCATAATCCTGCTCATAAGCTGACTCGGTCTCTGACATGTTCTTTAAAAACAAGGTGGCTCGAATATATATATGCTGATATACAACTGTGTGCAAAATTGACTGTAGGATTTTTCTTTTTCTCAAAATGCTGTGACCAAGGGGACACAAATATACAAGGGAACTGTTAGGAAAGGGGAAACATTAGGGAAATGGGGACAATGGAAATAAAACAAGGAATTTAGGGAAGGGAAGGGACATGAAAATCTTTAAGTTTTAGGGTTTAGGATGAGGTAGGGTAGGAAAAATATGTTTGTAGTAGAAGGGAGGGGTTAGGATTGGAGGGAGAATAATATAGGGTTTTATGAGGAATTATTGGGGAAAATATTGGTGAATATAGGGGGTGGGAAACACAAGAAATGGGAAAACCTTGGCAACATTTATGTTTGAAAACCCTACAACAATCTTGGCATTTGAATCCTCACAGCAAACTAATGGAAAATGAGGGTTTATACACTTGGTTTTTCATGGAAAATATAGCATAATTTATTTACATAAATCTTTCAAAACCAAGAATGAGCCGTGGTTTAAAGCCTACCTGTAATTTGATGCATGAGAAGAGGTGTTTGAGTGTGTTTCAGGCAAAGTTCTGGGCATAAACTCCAACGTGTAGTGTGCCTCACGCAACGCGCCGCGCACTCCTGATGCGCCTCACCCGTGTAAGATTGCACTGAAAATTGTGGCCTGATGCGTAGCGTGCCACTGGTGCGTAGCCCGCCCAACCTGATGCGTAGCGCGCCCTACAAACGGCCCGATTTGCCCACAAACTCACAAAATCGCCTTAGAAGAATACTCTTTTCTCTGGAATGTGGAATGGGTTTCAAATGAGGAGAAATATCTTCATATGGACTCCTTATTGATTTTTTCTTAACCCAAAACCCATTTTCTTATGTTTGGTTGTTGACACTTTTTGAAAATTAATAGGTTTTGACCTTTTTGGTTTCCCCTTTAAAATTGGTTGAAATAATGATTTTCACTGATAATCTTTTGCAGGGATAGCTCTGATATGCTCTGTCAAAGGAGACCAAGGCTGCACTTGAACACTTGAAGAACTGAAAATTTTGACAATTTTTACAAAAATGAGATGGCGACTTATCTTCAAAACAGAGTTTTGAAGAGAAGTCCTAATTCAGCTGTACAATGATGAAAATTATTGAAGTGATGATCTATCAAAGACATCCCTCTGACTTGCTGGTCTTCTAAGACTTTTCATGACAAAATTGACTCAACCCTAGACCTAAGACCTCAAAATTTTAAACATGATGGTAAATGACCTTTGAAGACTTATTTTAATAAACAGGCCTGAACCAGTAGTGCCAAGCACGAGGGGAATGAATGACACAAACCGCTCCATCAGAGTTATGGCATGCCTAACGAAATGCAACTGAACAAAACTGATGGGACACCTAATCATGAAATGCAAAAGAGCTTTGATCTCTGATGGAGGGATAACTAGACCGACTCTAACGAACCCTATTCCTTACTTCTTTTTGTCTACACAGTCAGAGTGAGGTAGTGAAAGATATTTAGTGGGAATTAGAAACTTTCAGAAACCTCCTCACTCAAGAGGATATCTAGAGATGATTATGAGCATAGTGTAGGTTGATTATTTGATATAATTAAGCATGCAAGTAGGGAATTAAGGAAGGAAATCTGAAGAGTAGATTCTCTTGAAGGATTTTTTGTCTTTTGTTGGGAAGAAATTGAGAGTCTATACACATAACGAGGCTGTGCTCCTCGGGCTTCTCTCAGCAGCATGAAAAAGCGGAAAGGAGAAATCTTAATTCAGAGTTGTGGCATGCCTGTGTTGGGCCCCTTGTATCGCGTACCTGCAAATTATGTGCATGCAACCTTCAGTGCCTTCAATCATATGTTTGCAGTTCGGACACCGCTTCCACTTGTTGTTCTCTACAAGCAAATTCAACTCTGCATTTACAACGCCCAACTGAGGGGCATATTCTTCACAAGACATGTCTGTGTGCCAAGGAACCTTACACTCAATACAAAACGAGCGGTAGCATTTCTGGCATTTTGTTGCTGTTATTGTTAGAGAAGAATGTGATGAGGAAGAAAAGGGAGAAGGAACTTGTGGGCACTTATTTAATTCTGATAAAGCCATAAAAAACGAGCAATCAGTATATGGGCAATATACTTTCTCTGAATTTGCAAATTTTTTCCTCTTCAGACCTTTTTATTAAAATCTCAAGCCATTTAGATGACAAGAATTTCTCACAATCATCTATTGTGAGTTTGGAATTACACATGCGATGTGGGCATTTAGGCACACCACCATAATGAGCCATCATGGCCTTAACGTATAGAGTCAAACATCGAAAACAATATCTATGATGGCAAAACATATTTTCGTGCATCACATTCACATTCACATCATCAAAGCACATATTGCATCCCTCCTTCACCCCCGATTGATGCTCAACACTGGTATCGGGCTGGTCACTACCCACTGCTCGGAATGTTATATCCATGTCGAAATTTTGCATTGCTTGTTCATGACCTGTTCGAAGAAAATTGTAACACCACTCCCTTGTATCTCTACTTGTAGTTGGAAGATTCATGCAAATGACACTGTCATTTTCTTTTTGCTATTTCACACTCTTCTGTCTTTAATATTCACAGCGAGATTTCGAGTTGGAGATCCTTCATTCATGTGTCTCTCAATTGTCACTTCTCGATATCATTTCTATCAACTGAGATTTGTCCACTCAAGTAACCAGAGGAGCTTGATTTTTTTTATAAATTGGAAACTTTACCAACCCATATCACTGATTTGATAGTCGAAGGAATGTCTAAGCTTAGAAGGCTTTAGCTTGACAATGCATCTATCACAGGAGGACAATGTCCAAAGCAAAGAGAACTCTTTCGACCAGAAGAAAACAAATTTTGGTATTTGGTATTACAAATTGCAGAGGTATGATTTATGATGAGAATGGTTTTTAATGATTTCCAATTGTTTTGAGAACATTGTATTTTCCAAAAAGAATTGGATCCTTATGTCTACATTTTATTTCTGTATTGTAATTTGTAAATGAACACAAGTGCACATATCTTATGTCCTAAGGTTATGTGACTTTGTGCATATGTGTGCACCATATTAAAGAGATGACTAGTTTATTTTAGTATATAAGTGGTCAGAAATTAAGCTTTGAAAAGCTTGCTTACAATTTGTCCAAAAGATGAAACCCACATAAGGAGTGTGACTATTCACAAAATTCTCAGGTAAAGTATCATCATATTAAATATGTTATTTAATATGCTATAGCACGTTCTTATGTTTTTAAACATGTGAAAAAAAAATGAAGGACCATGTTTTAATGTTTATGGTATTAAAGGATAGAATCATTGATTTGTTGGTTTAGAATGTGTAATGGTTGCCTTGAATCGGAAGGATGATAATTGAGACAATTATGGAGTATCACATATAATATTGTTGATATTTCACTGCTATCATATAGACTCTTTAGCAAATAGGTTTTGATTATAAGTAATGATCAAATGATGCCCAAAGGGGAGCCTATCTAGTATATGGTTATGAGAAGTTGTTTTGGTATACATAACACATTTACCAAAAGTTTTTTTGGTATGTTTACATGCATAAAACATTGCTAATTGAAGGATTAACATGTTATTATGGTTAATAAGTTACCTTTATTAACACCATTTCTAAGATAAGGAGCTTAAAATTTTATCATATATTGTGAAAGTTTAAAGCTTAAGCTATAGTTGAGCGTTCCTATGAGGACACGATAACTATATGTCATGATTGGGAAGTGATGATTGCAGATATGCATAGAGAATAATTAAACAATTGGAAACCATGATAAGGCATGGCCATCATATTAATACATACTAAATCTTGATAACAAATAATACATGTACAAAAATAAATGAGTATTTAAGTACACAAATACATGGATGCCTTACATATAGAACTCATTGTGGGGGTGAAATGCATTGCACCCAGTGGTGTAATTGAGGTCAAATAGTAAATTATGTTTATCTTCAAAATCATTAAACAAACCTCTAAAATAGATGCCTATGTATAAAGGCAAAGTGGAGATTTAATCATTACACTTATGTTAATGCTATGGTTAATGAGTGAATATGGTCAAAATTTTACTCATATTTATTTTGAGATGGCATGAATGCTATGCAAGGGTAAAGGGTAATACAATACAAATTCGTTGAGATAAATTAGTAATATCATCACCTCATTCTAATTGCATTGAAAATCAAATGATGATTTGTATGGTTTCTAGTTAAGAACATAGCTTAAAGAAATTAATTTGTACTTAAAAGATCCCAAGGAGGGATAGAGGATGTGAAAGACAAGTCTTTTATAAGACTAAATACCCCAATGTTGTTTTTCAAATTTAATGTGGTTGTGTTGATCAGCTCACATGCAAAGTAATGATGTAAATTACTCTGTATATGGTTTGTCAATATAGGATTTATTTTAGTAAGAAGATGTTCCAATTACACATTGTTTGAGGAAAAAAAACCTTATCACGACATTATGCATAAGTAAATAAGCATGCATAGGTTGGAACCTGAGGGATTTTAGTTAAGTAAGTTAATATCTTAACCAAGATATGAAAGAGGCATAAATAACATAACAATTCATAGGATGAGATTGTGAAGTGGGTGCATAGATGTAAAACAGTATGTTGTATATGTATTAAAAAAGTCATCATGCATTGATAATGATCAACATCTTTTTAACCAAGTAAGGTATACTTGGAAATTGAACATTATGGGGTTGATGCATTAGAACAATTCAGGGTGGCCTAATGATTGTTGCATAAACCATGAATTCATAACTAATATGTTTATTTAAGGGTGATTTAAGGCACTAATGTGTAAATACCCTTGGGTCACACCTCGCATAAAAATTTAAAGGGTGTGAAGTGATGAATAGTATAGATTTCACTTATAACCTCTATATGGGAGATTTATGCAGATGCATAATGTTTATTGAATGAGGTCATACCTACACTGAAGTATGCATGACCAACAAGATGTAGAGGTATAAAAAGGGAAAATGGTCAATCCTATGACATAATTTGTTTAAGTGTGGAATAATTGTTAAGAACTAACCAAATTTGTTTTGATGATCACGAGACTTCAAATATCTATGATAGACTGAGTATCATAGTCAATAGTTTGCCTTATGGTACATTTCATTGTTGTTAAAACATGGTACAGGTGATAGATTTAATCCAAAAACTAAGAGTTATGGGTATGATTGAGTTATAGTGTTCATGATGACCGTTATGATACTATTATTACATGACATCTGGAATTGATTTACACATAACATGAAACTTTCTTAATTACATAGATGAAACATGATAAATGAGTGTTGGTATGATACTAACATGGTTGAAAAATGTAGATAAAGCTTATGTCATGCAGGTGATAGCATGAGGATGGTATTATAGGTTGTACCATAGCTGAACAATGTACAATAGTACATATAGGACCATATGACTACATATGTTACAAGTTTGAAAAATGAAATGTGTATTGGTGTGTATAACATACCTTGTGTGCAGGTATGCAGTAGTCATTAGCTGGATGTCTTGCCAAGTAAAGAAACCAGGAGATTTCCCAAAAGAAGGAAAGTAAGTTTGGTATAAGTAACTATGGTTCATCACAGTCTGACATACATACAATCACGATGAATATATGTATATGAAAATATATTGTGATATGAAATAATCTGTTATGACCTTGCAAGAATATTAATGTGGGAAATATGTTAACTCATGTATTGTATGCAGGGAAACTAAAACAAGCAGGTGTTCAACAAGAACACAAAGGCTTGAAAGAATGCACACAGAGGACATGCATTCTTTAGATAAAATAAACGATAAGAAATAGTTTCTTTAATAGTAGCAGATTATGATATTTATCATAGTTAAACTTTGCATCAATAAATTCTCACAAATGATTTGAAAAAAATGTGTGACAGGTAGCTATAGGACTCCTTGAGACTGATGTATCTATGGAAGGAGAGATGCTGGGAGCACTCCTCGTGGTAGTTTCAAATCGGGAAATTTGCATCAGATGGTAGAGCCATGAAAGCTGTTGATTTGGAAACTAACTACATGTGAACGAGGATATGATGCAGTGATACACTGAGGATGGTGTCAAATTTAAGGTGGGGGTTATGTAATGCCCCTCCCATGTGTACTAAATTATTGTAAACCTAAGCTATGTTAAAGCTACATATGATATCCTCCCTTGTGTGTTAAAGGCTATAGACCTAAGTTGAGGAGAGATAGGTTTGTTACCCTCCTTTGTGGATTAAACTATTCTACACCTAAGCTAAGGAAGATAGGTGATATGTAATGTGAAAAGAAAATGTATTAACAAATAAATTATAAAATAAATCAATTAGATGGTGGAGCACCAAGAGAGAGGAGATGATTATAAAATCCCATGAGGAATGGGATAGAGATGAATCTTTCATGATAAGCTTCTAGATGTGATTCTAGATAAGCTTGGATGGATTGGATATCCATCGGATAGATGGGAGATAAAGATCCATCAGACATAAAAGCTTTGTGGGAGATAAAGGCAAGCTTTTATGTGGAAAAGCGTTGTGGAGATAAAGACAATCTTTTCTAGATAAGACCTAGGAAAATGGAAAAATCCATAAAGTGGGATGCCGCTAGTGGTAACTCAATCATGAAAGAGGGTATTAAACACCTAGTGCATCGATCAACTAAGGACAGTTAATCCTTGGAATAACTTCGGCTCGAGTGGAATCAGAGGTGATTTATGGATAGGTGGTGGTGCTCCTACCTCTAAGTGAGATTTAGTTGGTGTCATTTACATGTAATGGTTGTATGTTGATTCTTACTCTCTCTCTCTATTACTGTTCCAATTTCCTTAGGAGTAGTTTTCTTAGTTCTGAAAATATTCGAGAAATTACATATGCTTGGACATTAATGGATTTAATGATGTTCCCTCTATTCAAATGAGATTTTCTTGCATGGTAGGTGATCATGTTTAAATCCTTACTTGATATGATGTTAAATAATTATGGATTGCTTATTTCCCTCTCTTATGAAATGATGGTTAGAGTAATGCATGTGACTCACATGTGAATGCATATGCATGTCAAAGATATTATGATCGTATTTATATTTTAAGGTTTATGTATGTGAAAGAGCTACGAAGAGATGTCTCCTATAGAATTTTTGATGATTGTTGCATGTTGCTTAAAGAACTTACAATGTCATGTCTCGCACTAGTATTTGGATTTTTAATCATTATTCTTAACCTATTTAGCTACAGAAAAACTCAAACATTTATTCCAAATATGATGAGATAGGGATATCAAAGAGTTATATTAATTGTATGCTATAAATTAACCCTTGCCCTAGTTGTGTCTTAATCACTAAGGGTTTATGTAAAGAGTATTGTGATCACTGTACCTGTAATTTTTGGTTTAATACATTCGTGATGGCCACTAAAAACCCAGTTGTAAATGAAAAATTTGTTAATTGTATGGAGCCTAAAGGAGAAATTTTCGGGTAGGAAAAAGAGGTCTTTATTGTCTTTTGCATGAGCCTACAACACTGACTACATGCCTAAACAAGGCTATATAGCCTCCACCATCATATGTTTTATGTGACAATTTATCCGAGAGCGTTTCTGAGATAATGAAGTTGTTTCCACAAGACATACACTCTGGAAGAGAAACACCGTAGTTAGTTATGATAGATATGTAGAGATTAAAAACATATGTGAGGACTCAGCTTGTCATTTGGCCCTCCTTCTAGCCCCAAAATGTTGACGGTGCTCGACCGGCCAATATGTCAGGGGATCTCCCTAGTAAGAAGTCCCAACTAGACCTCTGACAGTTTGGGGTAGGATTCCTAGCAGTGGGTCATATGGTATTGCCTTGACCGTAGTTGCATGCAGGGGCTAGTAATATGTCCCTGTTGGTAGCAAGGGTGTGACATATGTAGCAAGTCAAGGAAGGTGCATGAACGGTTCTAACACACGGAGGGTGATGTGAGTGCAGACCTTGGAAACCTGTGAAAGCATGGAGTTAAGAAGGGAACACACGAGAAAAGATTCATCACAAATTGGAAGGAAAGTGAGCTAGGAATCCAATGTGATGGTTAAACCAAGAACATATTTTAGTAGGATTCATACATATTTATATAGGAAATCCATACATGCGTGTGTAAGAAAACATATACATATATTATTTATAGTAAACAAGATAGCTAAAATACAATACAACATATGTATGAAATGTGATAGCTCTATTATATTAAGAAGTCCAAGTTCTAATCATACAATACAAGCATAACCAACCACTAGTTCCGACAGCAAAACGTTACAGTCACTAACACCTACTCCTCTAACGAGATATACTAGATCTGCATAGTCGAGAAGCCAAGGCTCGTTACAATACTCTCCAAGATTTCTCTAAAATACTCATATCAGAAGCTCGGCTAACCAAAAGCCTCTACATTGAGTTATGGGGTACTATATATAGAAAAGGGTTTGGTGACCCTTAACATTCCCGTTTGTGACTGTTCACCTACCCTCATGACTCTGCAACTCCTCTATGATTGTTACATTCAACTATCAACACTTGAACTTCCACATGACAAGATGTTACATACAATCTACACATGTACCCATGTTAGACAAAATTATGCTTGAGTAAGCCATGCAAGATATCACTAACACTCGAAAAGTTGTGGTAAGACCAACTCTTTGACATACTTCTGATGACCAACAGTGGCACACTAATGCCAAGCTTGGTTGTCCGTGATGGTGCCTATGCATTCAATGGTGACATCCTGCTAAAAGCAAACTCTTGTCTCTGTTGTATCTGGGTACACTGATATGGATCCTCTGTCCAACTCGCCTAATAACATGCTCATCATCATCTTGAGTGCACCTCGACCAGCAACACACTAATGCATAGGGTGTATGTTCATCTCCAAGTGTGTGCTAGTGACCATGCACATCAACTTGTCAAAATACATGTTGAGCTCCAGTCAGACTTGCTTCTTGTCTTTGCCTCGGTGAGTGTGCCAAATCCATGCTCCTAAATACCCTTGCATGAGATCAACAACACTACACATCTTGTTTTCTCCATGCTAGCTGTTGGGATGGATTTATAACTTGTATGGGCAGAGTTTCATTTGTCTATGCATGTTGTGCTCCTTGTTGTACCAGTTTCTGCTATAACTCATTCTCTTGTTTGTGCAGCTCCTATTCTTTCTTGAGTTGCTACTTCAGCACATGCAACTACTTCTCTGTTTCTCTCTCTGCCTTTTTGTGATCTTCATGTCGCATCGTCACCTCATAGCGTCAATCTCGAAAGCTGCTTTCATCATGAGTGGATGTGCTTTGAAATTTCAGCTTTTCTCCACCTCTATGCTATCAACAGCCTTCCTCTTGCATTCATTACATGCAGGTGTGCTGACTCCTACTATTGTTGACAGTACTGCTCACTGTGATGTCATTTCCATTCATCCTAATATCCTTGTCCATCAACAACTTGATGTCTCCATGGATAGGAAAGTTCATAGACACTTGATCGACTTCATCCCCAATTGCGCTCTTAACAATGTCTCTTCTCTCGTAGAAGCCATTGCACCTATGCTGCTGAGATGCAGGAGACACCTATGATACCTGGAGATGTAGAAATACTCATGGCAAGCAATCTGCTGGTTGAAAACCAAAATAAACTAGAAGATTGACATGCAACACATTTGGTTATTATATGTGAAGAATGAGCAATTTTGGTTGAGAAGCTGGGAGACTAACTGTCAAGATTGCAGATGACACATCTCGATCTAACAAGAGGCTGACTGATTGTTGGAACTCCACAATTGATAGTCCACCGTAGCTTGCTGACGACTAAAACTCTGCAATGTGAAATTTCAGTCAGCATTGACATGCAACCAACAAATTGCATTGCGCAGTTTCTGGGTCCATGAGGATATTGTCTCCAATAATTGTGTAATGCAAGCCTAGAGGTCAGTGATGGGCCAGACTTGTGCAATTTATGGAGGGAAGAAAGATCCTTTGCTCCCGGAAATGCGCAATGTTAGTTGGGCAAGGCACAGTCCATGCCAAGGCAGTCCAGACACATAGATGGGTGACTGAAAACATGAGAAGCCTGAATGCATGATGAGATGAGAGAAAACATGAGTGAATGATTATGCATACAAAAAGAAAGTTTAGGATTTAGAAAATGGGACGCATGCATGTGTGTGAAGTGGGTCATCGTGACGGTGACTGTCGGTGCGAAAACAGTGTCATGCATGTGACAACAGTGAGATGTGAATGAAAACTGAAATGATTCTTGTACAAGCTAACATGCATGCAAACAAAAGTAGGCATTCATGGAAATCAAGCAGACAACATTCACACAAGCGGAAACATAAAATGCGACAAAAATGTAGTGCAAGACATGCGAATCGAGCTTACCTCGAAACAGCTGAGCTGAATGTGCCAACGACTCTCAGATGCGATGTGGGATGTCAAAGATGCAAGATAGATGCAAGGAATGAGCTTTGTAGTGTCTAGTTCTTAAGTTTTGATAAAATCCACATTATGACGCACATGCCACAAATATAGGAAAAGCAACACTTAGTGGGAGGTTTCGGAAATGATGCTTGCATGTAACCTCTAGCTGCTAAAAATATATTCCTAAATCTAGGGATGTCTTTGCATGATGCCTCTGGAAAAGTATTACATGCATGAAAATTAATCTTGGTTAGTCCCGGAGAGAACCGATCAACGTGAAGGCACATGCATCAGTATGTGAGCCGAAGATGAAAATCTGCTTTGTTCCTAGGCTGAGAAGAGCTAGCTATCCCAAGGGGATTGTGTAGTTTCTTGGAGGAATAGATGATTGTCTCCCAATATTGCATAATTTTCTCCAGGATGCCTATTTGACTGCATTACACAATTTCTGAGCCCAACAAGCCCCGTGGTTGATTTGCGCAACTTCAGCTAGTTGCTGGGCTGGTTGTCCCAAACGGAATGTGTGATTTCTGGGAGTAATAGGTGACTGTTGCCCAAAAGTTTGCAATTCATAGGCTGAGCAGCTGTCATGGGATGAATTCCAAAATTTTCGAGAGGAAGCCTATCAGTAAGAATTGCACAATTATAGAGCCCAGCTGCGTGTCCAACGAGGTTTGTGCAATTTCTGGAGGGATGGTTGGTTCCCCTCCATAATTGTTCAATTCCCAGAGGGAGATGCTCAACCAACGACTGATACTAAGATGGAAAGCAACTTGTGAAGGAGGTGGAACAAATTTTCATGCACACAGTCACAATACTCTATGAAATAGATGAAGCCTATGTGCTTGATGATGCAAGACATGTCACTGAGGATGGTTGGTAGCGACACTGCAAAATGAAGCTAAGGAAAAGTTTTGGATGGTGATTGTAACCTCTACAACAACACCTAATTATTCTCAAGAGTTTAGACATAAATTAGCTCAAGACACTGAGTGAAATATCTAAGTGAGGTCTAGTTGTAGTCAAATAAATCAGACTTCGAACTAGCTATCTATACAGTGTAGCATCCACCTTTTTAGAACCATCATCATTTTGTAGTTTAAAATTCTATTGTAAAAGTACTGAGGCAAGTTTACACTAACCCATTATGAATTTCTTCAATAATCCCCTAACATACTTTCCTCGAGTGAGAAAAATCTGGCAAGAATCCCTCAAGAGTTCAAGACCCAAACAATAATGTAGTTCTCCAAGCTCTTTAATCTTAAAAAACTGATATTTGTAGTTTGATTTTTTTAATGAAATCATCAGCATTTCTAGTAACGACCAGATCATCAACATATAAAGAAATGAGGACAATATGCCCCTTTAAATCAAACAAAGTATACAAATTTGGGTAATTTTGACTCCACCTATAACCATTCTATGGGAAAAAAGAGTCTATTTTTTCATACCATGATCTGGGTGCCCGTTTTAATCCATACAATGCCTTCTTTAATCTACAGACCATATGTTCTTGCCCCTGTTCAATAAACCCTTCAGATTGTGTTAAATATACCTCTTCTTTCAATTTTTCTTTTAAAAAAGGAGTTTTCACGTCTAGCTGGTGTACCCTCCAATGATGTTTTGTAGCTAAGGCTATTAATGTTCTAGCAGTGTTTAACTTAGCTACAGGAGAAAAGGTCTCTTCATAACCAATACCTTCTTTCTGCGAGTACCATTTACCTAATAGCCTAGATTTATATTTGTTTACACTACCATCTACTTTGAACTTAGTTTATATAACAATTTACAACCTATGGGTTGTTTCCCTTCTGGAAGTTCAACTAATTCCTAGGTTCTGTTTTTAATTATTGACAAATATTATCCTTTCATAGTTTCCCTCCTTTCATCATACTGACTTGCTTCATTATAATTTAAGGGCTCAACAAAATTTAAAATACTCATCACAATAGCATAGTCTCTATACCTTCCTCGTCAATGAGTCTGCCTACTTGATCTCCTTGGTAGTGGAATTGCCTCAAATCTACCTTTCTCACTCCTTAGTGGACTTGGATTGCTAATTGTACCTGCATCATTGGATTATTATTTTTGTTGCTGTTGTTGCACATGGTTCTCTTTAGCTTCATCATTTATATATTCAATTAGCAAAGGCATGTGCCACTCCTCATAACCTTTTTCTTTGTTCCCTTCATCAACATGTTCATGGAATATAACATCTCTACTCACAAATACCTTATGAGTAGATGGATTAAATAGTTTACATGCTTTAAAATCAAAACAATACCCTACAAATATGCATTGTATGTCCTTAGCATCCAATTTTTTCCTATCGTCCTTAGGAATATGTGTAAATGATTTCGAACCAAATACTCTTAAATGACTAACTACAAGCTTAAAATCATAAAAAACCTTGAATGGAGTCTTAATATCAAGGCTCTTCGTTGGACTCTTATTCTTTAAATAGACTGCTGTATTAATAGCTTATGCAAAGAAACCATTAAATATGTTCTTAGCTTTCAACATGTTGCGTGCACACTCCACGAGAGTTATGTTCTTTCTCTCTGCAATGCTTTATTGTGGAGTGTAGGGTGCTATAAACTGCTGAATTATTCCATGGTCCCTGCAATATTTGATGAAGTTTCCAAACTTGTATTCTCACCCATGTTGTAAGCACGAAATTTTTATGGCCTTCATTGTGTGCTTTTCAACCATACTTCTGAATTCTTTAAAATATTGAAAAGTATGACCTTTCTTCGTGATAAAATATACCCATGTATATCTTCTACAATCATCAACAAATAATAATCTCATCCTAATGATCTTGTGTGCATCACTACACATATATCATTGTGCACAAGTTCGAGTATATCTCTCTTTCTTCTATTTAGATGTGAGGGAAATTCATCCCTATGCATTTTTCCAAGTGCACATCGTTCACAATCAACATGTGCATTTTTTTAAATAGAAAGTCCATTAACCATACCTTGTTTTTATAACAACAATATGTCATGAAGACTGATTTGTCCAAATATTTTACGCCAACTATTCTCTGATGTCAAAGTTGTTGAAGTTAAAGCTTGTTATGACATGCTTGTGACATTAAACTTATACATGCATCCAACTTGTATTCCAGATGCAACCGACTTCTGATGATCCAACAAATCCTTTATGACACAACAGGGTTTGAAAGCTTCTACCTTCAAGTTCTAATCCACAATCATGGAAACAGAGATCAAATTATTTTTAATGCCTGGTACATACATGACATTTTCGATGCACCTAATATTACCATCGGGAAATACCATAGGAATATCTCCATACCCTTTAATCTCGTAAGCTCTATCATCACCAAGGTAGATATTAGCACCACTGTTGGTGTCTTTAATACTTTCAAACTAGTACTTATTACATGTCATGTGACTTGAATATCTAGAAATAAAAAACCAAGTTTTTCCCTCATCAATTTTAGCAGAGAGAGAAGAATCAGACAAAAATAGTTTGAGATCATGATTCTCATCTTTGTCAACAAAGTTCCCTATATGTCTCTTATGTCTGCATCGAGCTTCACATTATTTTTCTTATAACACTTTCTAGCAATGTGACCATATTTACCACAGTAAAAGTAGTTGGTTCCAGAATCATACATTGAAATGGCTTTTTCTGAGGTGTACCACTACTCTTCTATCCTCCTCCTCGTTTCCCTTTCAAAGGATTTTTCTTCACTATCAATGCTAGATCTGTATTCTCAGGCTTCAAATTCATGCACCTTTCTTCTTCCTGCATCAAGATGCATGTCGATTCTTCGAAAGTGGGAGATTTCTCCTTGGATGCCACCCCTATCTGATAATTATTACTCATACCATTAAAGGTAATGGTAATAAAAAAATTCTTACTCTTAAGGGAAAATAGGTGATTTGTATTCTTCATCTCATAGAGATCCTTGCCAATCACCAAAATACCATTAACATATTTCCACTCTCTGATGTGAGGGATGATGATATTTTTCACTCACATCTTCAACAACACTTTCACTTTGTTTTCCTCTTCTCCCAAACAATTTAAATTTCCAATTTGTATAATTCACACCCATCGAACTTACTCATGGGAATTTTCTGGTAAATTCCAAAACAAAATCACTGAACAGAGAATGATGCTCTGTTTTTTCCACCGGATCTTTAACACATGGAAGCAAACAAAATTTCTGAGTAGTCAGAGTTTTCCACATACATAAAAACTTTATATTCATTAATAAAATGCCTGATACAAACTTCTTCCTCTTAACAAAGGGATTCACCAAGAACTTCAAAAAAAATTACTCTATCTCTTTTAGAAATTTTACACTACTACGTGTAAAAATTTCATTTACATTTACTGCTGTAAATAAAAAAAACTCTTACATATCCATTCTTCACATTACATTTCAATCAACAAAAATACATATGCGCTGATGCATATATTTCCCTCACGCAGCTAGATTTACTTTGCATTTCCCTTTTATAACAAAACTACATTCACCCTCTGCTCTGTCTTTGTTTCGCACTGCTGTGCCTTTTTTCTTTTCTTGCATTACAATACACGTCTAAAAAAAACATATTACATTACATATGCAACAACAAAAAAAACTTACATGCGTTTACTATGCCATACTCCCGTACATAGTAAAATATAATAAACTTAAAAGACTTTACCTAAGTTTACGACCACATTAAATTATTTATTAAATGCTTTAGTGACAGGAACCGACGGTCAACCAAAAAACTTCACGTCAATCGCACGGAGGTCAACTTGATAACCAAGAACCATGTACCCTACTGCCATGACCGTTGATCTAATCGGGCAGTTGACTGCAATCCCCCGGAGCCCCCAATCACACGAACTTTACTGGCCGGGGAATGAGCAGTTTTGAAACCGTACTGTGCACACGCGTCGGCATATCGCACTGATCGGAGCCCCTTCGTAAAATATCACAATTGGCAGAAGGCGATGCGGGGAAATCCATGGTGGTTTTGCTGCTGCACGATGGCGGATTCGGCAAACTGAGCAGTTTAAATTAATATTTAAACACTCCCCTTTAATTTCAACTGCTGGGTTATCAGTCATACCCAGACATTTCCTCAAAAAACTCACAACTTTTCTGCCCATTCATATTAGCTTTCCCTTCATCGCTTTCACTATTGTGCTCAGGCACTCCAATCATGTAATATCCTCTTTCTCTCTGCCTCAGGCAAGATTTCCAACCTTTGCATCTCCAAGCTATCCTACAACCTTTTCTTCTCTGCTTTTATGGCAGATTTAATTCCATATCTCTCCCTTATAAGAAGCTCTTCATAAAAAATGACTGTTAATATAGTTCAGCAATAATGATCAAGAATTACAGACTCCCCCTAACTGTATGCATCGTCTCCTTTTGGCAGAGTCTTCTAAAAAAAAACTTAGATTGACTGGAGAGCACAAGGGACTTTCGGACTGTATTTCCTTCCTTCTCCATACTTGTGTAACTTTCTTCTTTTGGATGGTTCTAGCTTGTGTAAGAGCCCATGTTAAGTTACAATCACGTGCCATATGACCAATGTTATGACACTTGAAACATTCTACATTGTTCATGAATAAGATTTCATGATTTCTTCCTGTAAAATTGTTTCTTGGAGGTTGTTGGAGACTATAACATCTATCTCTATGAGATGCCTTACAGTTTTTTGCCATATAACCAAAGTTTGAACAAGAATAACAATAACCAAAAAATGAGCTTTGGTACCCGAGAGATAGAGGTTTCCTTGATGTACTTCTGAAGCCTTTCTGCCTTGAGATCCTTTGATGATAACCATTGCCTCTTGCCTCTTTGACATCATCTGCATTTCTTTTTGGAATATGATTTCTTCTATTGTAGCCTTGATCTTTCTCCTTGCCTTTGTTGGAACTAGGAAAATCACAATTTCTTTCTGGCTTCTTCACATCTCTTTTGCTTAAAGCATTTTCATTCTTGTTTGAGGGTTCACCTGCATACTCGAGTCCTGATTTATTAGATGGACATCTGTGATAGCTGAGCATGTCATCCAAGGCTTGAGATCTCTTCATGATTTTGTTCATCCCTTCAACCTTTTTTCTGAGGAGGACAATCTCTTCTTCCAATATTTCACACTCATTATTCTTCTTTGCAAGTTGTTCCTCAGTTTCTTCCTTGCTACGAGTAGCTTCAGCTACTACTATTTTAAGGGTGATGATATCTGACTTCATTTTGAAGATTTCTTCATTCTTTTCTTGACTGCTCTCCATTTTCTTCTTAGCTTCTTGTGCTTGTTTCCTGGCTTCTTGTAATTGCGACTTAAGGGAGGAGACCTCTACCTTGTACTGACCAATCTCTTCTTCAAGTTTGTTCACGCTCTTGTGCCTTTGTTCAAGTTGACTTGACAAGGTATTTTCTTGCTTCTTTGCTTTATTCAATTCCTTCTTAAGCTTGGCAAGCTCTTCATCCCTTTCTTGTATTTGAAGCTTGATGAGGTCAACTTTCTTCCTTGTTTGATCTTGGTTACCAACTGGAGCTGTCTTCTTAAGTGCCTCATTTTCCTTTTTCAAATTGTTAATCTCTTCCATGGCAGTCATAAGTTGAGCGAGGAGTTCTTCTACAAAATCCTTTTCATTCTTTTCATCTTCTAGGTTTGCTTCAGCCTTGATGTCATCATTCTCATTTTCAGCTTCTATGATGGGTTCAGGATCTCCTTTTGAGTGAAGATCATGAAGTTTGTCCCATATATCCTTTGCTAATGAATATTTTCCTAGATTCTTCTTTACTGAATCAGGTAGCCCATTCAAGATTGTCTTTGTTGCTTTTGCATTGTACTCCTTGGATTCTCTATCCATCCTGCTATCATCAGTCACTGATTCTCAAATTTCAATCCCTTGAGACTGTAAGAAAGTCCTCATTTTTACTTCCCATATATTAAAGTTTCCAGTGAGCCTTGGAGCCTTAAATAGAATGCTTTCAAATTGATTGTCTTCTACTTTAATAGTAGAGGGAGACACATTTTTAGGAGGATTGGAGACCTTTTTCTTTGACCTCGCCATTTGACTATGTATCTAAAATAACTGACTGTCTTCAATAGTAACATAGAAAAATTAGCTTGAGAAATACCTTGGATTTTTTGACTGAGTCTTCACTCTGCTGGAGAAGGTGCTGCAGCTAGAAATCATTCCTTCAGCTTTTTTGACACCTTCAAAGAGCCTGGAAAAGCTCTGATACCACTGATGGGATTTTTCTGGTAAATTCCAAAACAAAATCACTGAACAGAGAATGATGCTCTGTTTTTGCCACAGGATCTTTCACACACGGAAGCAAATAAAATTTCTGAGCATACAGAGTTTTCCACATACATAAAAACTTTATATTCATTAATAAAATGCGTGATACAAACTTCTTCCTCTTAACAGAGAGATTCACCAAGAACTTCCAAAAAAATTACTCTGTCTCTTTTAGAAATTTTACACTACTGTGTGTAAAAATTTCTTTTACATTTACTACTGTAAATTAAAAAACTCTTACATATCCATTTTTCACATTACATTTCATTCAACAAAAATACATATGTGCTGCTGCATATATTTGCATATATTTCCCTCACGCTGCTAGATTTTCATTTCCCTTTTTTAACAAAACTACATTCGCCCTCTCTATTTCGCACTGTTGTGCCTTTTTTCTTTGCTTGCATTACAATACGCGTCCAAAAAAAACATATTACATTACATATACAACAATAAAAGAAACTTACATGAGTTTACTATGCCATACTCCTGTACATAGTAAAATATAATAAATTTAAAAGACTTTACCTAAGTTTATGACCACATTATTTTTTTTTTAAATGCTTTAGTGACAGGGATATGCTGTCAACCAAAACACTTCAAGTCAACCGTACGGAGGTCAGCCTGATAACCAAGAACCATGTACCGTGCTGCCATGACCGTTGATCTGATCGGGCGGTTGACTGCAATCCCCCGGAGCCCCCAATCGTAGGAACTTTACTGGCCGGGGAATTAGCGGTTTTGAAACCGTACTGTGGACACGCGTCGCCATATCGCACTGATCGGAGCCCATTCGTAAAATACCACAGTCGGCTGAAGGCGGTCCAGGGAAATCCATGGTGGTTTTGCTGCTGCACGATGCAATCAACGAAAAAACACGATTTGTAGGTTATAATCTCCAGAAAACTAGCATACGCAATGATCTCTCGGGTCTGACTTGAAGTCGCATCAAACATGAGCATGCGCGACTCTCAAACCACATCGACAATCAACTTGGCACATTCAGCCTCGAACAAAAACACGACAGGAGAACCAACGCGGAAATTAAATATCGGATCCATGCTTTTGACCGCGTTGGAATTGATTTGCTTAAGGAAAGGAGCCATCAGCGCACCGGGACGAGGCTAAATGCCGCATTGTTCCAGATTGTTTGTTGCGTTGACCAGCATATAGATTAGGGCTCCATTCCACGTTGTTCCACCTCTTCACAAGAGAAGAAAGGTTCCACGCTTCACCCACCAAGGCTCACTACACAACTAACCACCCGGACTCTCGAAAAAGCCACCAAGGCTCCACCGCAGCAACTAAGGCAAGGCTCCATTGCAGCCACTAAGGCTTTCGAGCCATCAATGCTTTCAAGGCACTCAAGTCATCAAGGCTCTGCACTACCACTCAGCTTACCATTAAGCCACTCAAGGCACACCATTAAGCCATTAAGGCTCACCATTAAGCCATTAAGGCTTTCGAATCCAGCCACCAAGGCTCCGCATTGCCACTGGGGCTCTCGAACCATCACGACTCACTTCTCTCACTACTCACTTCTATCACTAAAGCATTCACTTCAGCTACAAAGGCTCACCAACTCTGGCACCATGTTAAAAAATAAAAGATACCATTTATGTTATGAAATTAGCAGCTCAAAAGTGAGAGAAATGCACCAAGTGCACCTTCTGCTCTCTTCAATTGATCATAAAAGTTAAAAATATATAAATTTACATCATTTTAAATAGATTAGAACTGACTCTAAAAAATAACAACTAATAAAACACAATTGTGAAACAAACTCTATCTTAACACATTCTCCATTATTCTCAACTTGTTTTTCGGTTCCTTTTTCAAATAAATTGAGCCGGCAATAAACCCGATAATATTTACCAGAATCTAACATTAGTTTGAATGTGAATTTGTTGAACGTTTATTAGCCATTTCTTAAATAATCAAACAAATCCGCAATTAGGTCGGCAGTAAACCCCATAATATTTCATGAAGTTGAAAACACCAACCAGAATCTAACATGGGTTGGAATGTGAATGTGTTGAACGTTTATTAACCATTTTTAAATAATCAAACAAATCCACAATTAGGTCGGTGATTCAGTCCTTCATCCTGCTCTCAATTCTCCCTCGCTCTCGGGCAGACTGTATGATTATTTGACCTTTAAATAATCTTCAAATTCACCACCATATGCACGGTGTTCTCCCTTCCATCGATCCCTGCTGCAATATTAAACTCACAACTTTCACTCTCCATCACCACTTGAAAACTAACCGTCCATCAAGATCCTCAATACTGAGCATACCTGCAACATGAGAAGTAAAGCGTATTTCAAGTGAAGAAAACTTTTCAAAAGGAAAATTTCTATGCGAGGCTGTGTCCAAATATGATGCGATATTCATGATCAGTCTGCAACCCATTAGAGATTAGGCAGCATTAGAGTGATCTGCACATTCATATGAAGTTCTTTTGTCAGATCACAGTGTAGCTGTCAATGTTAGTCAAAGCATAATACAATAAGCAAACACAGAGTTCATTGACGGTTAGTTGAAGATGCAGAGCATTGAATTTATCGACAATGCGAAAGATATCTATAAAATATAGCATTATGGGAATTGAATTAACCGACACTTCAATTACTGAAGCACACGGGATTGTTGTTATTGAAACACGATAACAGGTGTAGGTGTATCTGATGAGAAGAATGCGCAGACTGTAATGGTTATGCTTCCCATTAGGTTCGATGAGAAATTGCGCAGACTGCGATGCTTCCCATTAGACTAAATAGTTGACTTTTATATTAGAATAATGCAGTGTTTAGAATTGCGATTTGTTTGGTGGATGAGTTATACTCTTAGTTAATAGACATTTTAGTTATTGTTATGACTTTTTAGTTAGTATTATGAGTCTGGTCTTTTTATTATACGTGTTATGGATTATTTTTGGTATATTCGATTTTTATGATATAGCAAGTTTAAAATTCGTGAGGATTGAGGATTTATATGTGTAATGTTTGATTAATTATTTGGTTAATAGAGTGTGATTTCATATCGGTAAAGGTGTTATGACCATGTGGTTGGATCAGTGATAGTTGAGTTGTTGCGACCATGTGGTTGGATATTGGCTAGGATCCATTGGATGTTGCATTTTGTGGATGTGATGTTGCATTTTTTTGGATGAGATGGCTAGTTTGAGAGTGATTTAAGGATTAGTCTTTCATACCAAAATAAGATTTGAAATTTTAATTTGTAGGTCACTATTTCCATTCAATTTGTTCAAAATTTCACTATCTAGAAACTTTTAGAAAAACATTATAACAAAAACTTCTAAACATCTTGAATGAACTAGCTAAACAACTAAACACTAAGATCATAAGCTTTAATACAAATGTAATAGTCTAAGCACCTTGAAAGTGACAAAAGATTAATCAATATAATTTTATGTTCCACATATAAGTTTTGAACAAGTGAATGAAACAATAGATTATATTTTTGAATGTAACATAATAAGTTTGTTATAATTGTATCTTGGGTTGTTGATTTAATCATGATCAGAAATAATGAACTTTGAATCAACTTTGAATCAAAGTGGTTAGGGAAGAACTTTGGGTTGGTTTCAATAGGCTAGCATTGGTGTCACTTCATTATTATCTTGGAGTTGAAGTAATTACTTATAATAATCAAATGTTACTTAATCACAGATGTACGTGCCTGAATGGTTGAAGGAATTTGTTATGGAAGATTGTAAACATTCTTAAATTTGAAACTTTCAATATTTGAACATACAGAATTGGTTGATACTTCTAGGTATAGGAGATTGATTAGAAACCTATAAAGAAAAAATAGAATTAGACAAAAATAAATAAATAAAAAATACTAAATTATTAGAGTTGGGCAAAAGGTGAAAAAAAAATTACTAAATAAATTTAGGTTACAAAAAATTTTATTCTTCTTTACTCGAAAAAGAAAAACAAATCATTCACAAAAACAAAATACTTGATATGACAATTTCCTAAAATAAATGGATAAAACAAAAATATTTATGACTATTGTTTAAAAATAATATTTTTCAAGATCTTGGTGTAATTAAAAAATCTACTTCAGTTATCTAGAATTAATATGCAAAAATCAATTAACAATAAAGATGACCACTTAATGTAACTTTATCATATCTCTTAATCATCAGAAACATCATCCAGCCCCAATTTTGTCTATCTAATTCAAATTAATTATAATACTGAAACTGATTTTCATGAAAATAAAGTTAATAAAGTTAATTTTTAAATTAACTGTTAAGAAAAATTAGTTATTCAAAACGAGATTTAACACAATACTTGCCGAATCAAGACATTTTTCTGCTGGACTATATATCTCATTTTTCGAAAAATAAACTTGTAATTCAATTCATAAATATCAAAGAAGAAACGATTATTTTTCTGCATTTGTGAGAATTGTATCAGCACGGACAAGGCAGTACTTAAACTCGTGCTTTAGACACATCTGGTACTCGTCAAATGTGACCTTAATAGACCCCTGCCGATCACAAACATGAACCTTTCTGTCATTGGTCTCTACCAAGAACTTATCATCTTTTTCCAAATAGTAAGGCGTCCGCACTGCCCTAAGTTCTGTGGATTTTATAAGTTGGGGGGTTTCAGTAGATGCATCGAACACTTCTATTCCCAAACCATCTTGTTGCAGAAGTATTCTGTCACTGCCACAGAGAGCAATGAATTCAATAAGATGATCACTACGGAGATGGATCTCAGTTTGCCAGCGAAGATTTTGATGGTGTTTGGAATAAATTTTCAATGTAATTTTATCCATCCGATCAATTCTGCCATAGTTACACATCACCATATCCCTATGTCCCGGACACAAAAAGGCCCCCATATCCGTATCCCTAGATCTTCGATTCAGAAGGCTATCACGATTAAGATCCGTACGTCCGTGAGACAAATTGGCATGGTAAACAGCGTCCCGATAGCCCGATTCAATTGGTATGGTAAACAGCGTCCTGTACTCATTTAATTCGAAAACTTTGTATTCATTGTCTGGCAGATTACGAATGATACCCCTACAATTTGGAATATCAAAATCACATGAAACTATTCTGGTGTCTTTTGCAAAAAGTTCAGTACATTTTATAGGGTTTCGGTCTGTAATTGATTCAATTGGAATGCTTTGAACTATTAGCTTATGAGATTGATTTTCACCTTCATCTCCAAGAACTGTTATCAAAGAATTATTATTGCTGTTGAAACATATGTATTCAAATTCCAGTTCACAACTCAATCTTACGGATGTCCCATCCTTACGCCTGAGAGGTGAGATTTCATGTAGGCCGAATGGAATAATGTACCATCTATTCCTCCCAACAAAAGCGACAAATATTTTGTCATCTGCTATAACCAATGCGCTTACAGGATCCCTGTGCGTTTGATACCGGAAGGGTTGTAAATGGTAATCCCAATTACTATTTGGTATCTTACCTGTCAACTCTCGATTTTTCAGGCTACAATTTGGTATCTTACCTGTCAACTCTCGATTTTTCAGGCGGCTGAAATAATTCATGGATAACAAGCCAGGCCTATACCTTCGCATTGTTTAACTTGTCCGGAGAGAAGTGGTTTTAAAAATCCTCTCTGAGTAGCGATTGTTCGACTTACACGAGGCACTAATTAGTCAATAGTCTACTTCTACTTCTAATGCAGATAACGCCTCTGTCTCCATTTGGGTTCTGGCAATCTTTTATCATCCACGGAATGATCTCCTCCGAAGGCGAAGTATCTGGAATACTGAAAGTCCCTTGCTTCGGCAGCATCTGGCTATTGGTTGTTCAAAGAAGTTGAAGGGGCATTTGTTCAAAAGCAGATTGTGAGAAACAATAAGATCATAACAATTTTTTTTATTATAGCTGCCTAGGGTTTGCGGGTTTTTAATCCGTAAATAGATAACTGGCAAACATAGCATTGGCTTTTCAAAGTTGTGTTTGATATTGTTTTCATTGTACAATTGGTCTTTTTATCACACAATTATGATTTTTTTATGATTGAAATGTTGAAATTATAATTTCAAACTGCAGTGAATAAGTTGAAACAGGAGCACCGTCGTTACTTCAGCAAATCTGCAGATTTTTTCCTGCGATGCATTTTTCCCTTGTTTCATTTTTTTTTTGTTACTTTTTGTTTTCTGCCATCACGATCTTGCGATGCGAACAAATCGCAGATCGCAAACCTTAAACTTATGCGCGTTAAGCCCTTTGCCCTTTGCTCTTTATCCGTTGATGCGATGGTGTGATGTTGTGATAAGCCATGCATTAAATTCCAATAAGATATTTTCAGCGGTGTAATTAATGATATTTACCCCGATTGGTAAATGTAGGTGAAATTTTTTATTTTATTATTTTATATTTTATTGAAGTATTGGCACAAGCAACACGTATGTAAGATATTTTTGTGCTGTTCATTATATAAAAAAAATGCAAGGGAAGATACAGATGTGTAGAATTAGACAAGGAGAGTTTTTTTTCTGCAACGCACAACAATGATGAAACTGTAGTCTTCTGAGATAGTGAAATTAGTTTCTGGAACTGAAGTGTTCCTGTTATAACCCCTCTGAAGAGGAAGACTATTTTTGTAACATTTTTTTTTTATTAAGATCATGAATTGAAACAGAGCGTTGTTCTTTCTGTAATTTCTTTTGTGTTTGAAATAACCAGAAATTTCCAACATGGTATGTAATTTCTTTTGTGTTTGAAATAACCAAAAATTTCCAACATAGTATGAGAGCTGGTCGAGTCAAAAACAGAGTTTGTTTTTGTAGGAGCTGTAAGAAGCTTAGCGAGCAGATTTTCTCCAACAGAGAAAGCTTTTGCTTGTTTTTATTTATACAGTCAGTATCTCCTCTTTATTTATACAAGTTAAGATGGAAGATGCTGGAACTGGTTTGACAAATTCCCAACTGCCACAGTTTAATGGGAAAAATCACAATTATTGGTCCATAACAATGAAAGTATTGTTTGCTTTTCAAGGAATATGGGAGCTGGTTGAAACTGGCTATGCTGAACCTGCAGATGCAACAACATTGACTGCTTTGACAGTAGCAGAAAGAGACCAGTTGAAGAGCGTCAGGAAGAAGGATGCCAAAGCCCTCTTTTTTCTCTTCCAAGTGTTTTTCCATGAATTGTAGCAGCAACAAAATCCAAGGAGGCATGGGATATTCTCAAAACTGCCTATCAAGGCATGGAGAAGGTGAAGACTACAAAGTTGCAGATGTTGAGGAGAGACTTTGAAACACTCAGCATGAAGGAATCTGATACAATAGATTCATTCTTCAATCAGGTTATTGGGTTGATAACCCAGATAAGATCTCATGGTGAGATTCTTGAAGAAAGAAGGATTGTAGAAAAGATCTTGAGATGTTCACCCTTAAGGTTTGAAGCTGTTATGGTAGCAATAGAAGAAACAAATGATCTCTCACAGTTCACTGTAGATGAACTGAGTGCTACTCTCATGTCTCATGAACACAGACTGAGTAGAGGAACATATTCCTCTTTTGAGCAAGCATTCAAGACTCAGATGTATTTTGGCCAAGGAAAAGGTCGAGGCAGAGCAAATAACAGAGGTTGTGGAAGAAGCCAAAACAAAGACATAAATAATCCCGCAAGCAAAAGCGGAAGGAGCTGCAATCAGAACCAAGATGAAGGTTCAAGAAAACAACGAGCTCATGGACAAATGTATGACAAATCCCAAGTCCAATGTCATTATTGTAGGAAATATGGGCACTACGCCAATGAATGTAAGAAAAAACAAAATGACATGAATAGTAGGCAGAATGCTAATTTTGCAAATGAAGAGGATAAGAATCCAAAGATTGTGTTGTTAACATGTAATATTGCACAAGACAAACAAGAAGATTTTTGGTTCTTAGACTCAGGTTGTAGTAATCACATGACTGGAAATATTGAAATGTTTGCCAATCTAGATGAAAATGTGAAATCTGAGGTAACAACAGGAACTGATAGTAAGATATCTGTTAAGGGTAAGGGCAGAGTCAGTATCCAAGCAAGAAGTGGAGAACAGAGGATTGTGTGAGAGGTATACTATGTACCTGGTCTGAAATGTAATCTTTTGAGCATTGGACAACTCATTAACAAAGGTTACAATGTGTTCTTCAAAGATGATATGTGTACAATCAGAGACATACCTCCAAGTAAGAAGATCATTGCACAGGGTGCAGATGACCACCAATAGAATGTTTCCTCTCAAACGCAGGGCAGATTTGAAGGAAGGAAGAACTATTGCAGCTGTAACACAAGAAGTTTTTCAGGAACAAGTGAAAGATGAGAATTGGTTGTGGCACTTGAGATTTGGACATCTCAATTTCAGAGGCTTGAATCTGTTGCATAGAAAGGGAATGGTAAAGGGATTGCCATTGATCGAGAAACTGGACAGCCTTTGTGAAGGCTGCATCTTGGGCAAGCAACACAAAGAAAGCTTTCTAGCAGAAAAGAGTATAAGGGCAAAAGCACCCTTGGAAATTGTTCACTCTGATGTGTGTGGACTAATGCAAATACTATCATTTGCTGGAAATAAATATGTTTTAACTTTAATTGATGATTACACCAAAAAGACATCGGTGTATATGCTGAAATAGAAGAGTGAAGTGTTTGAGAAATTCCGCCACTTCAAAACTCTTGTTGAGAAGCAGTGTCGGCATTATATCAAAGTGCTCAGAACAGATAGAGGAGGAGAGTACATCTCCAAAGACTTTCTGCGTTTTTGCAGAGAGAATGGCATACACAAGCAGTTCACCGCAAGGTATACACCTCAGCACAACGGTGTTGCCGAAAGGAAGAACATGACCATTCTTGACATGGTCAGAAGTATGCTGAAGGCAAAACACTTGCCGCATGAGTATTGGGCAGAAGCTGTCATTTGCGCACTTTACATTTTGAATAGATGCCCAACTAAATCTGTCATGAACAAAATACCAGAAGAAGCATGGAGTGGTCAAAAACAAAATGTCACTCACATGAGAGTATTCGGTTGTGTAGCATATGCACATGTACCGGATCAACTAAGGAAGAAGCTTGACACTAAGGGGGAGAAGTGTGTCTTTATTGGCTGTAGTGATGAGTCAAAAGCATACAAACTCTATAATCCATCCACCAAGAAATTGATAGTAAGCAGAGATGTGCAGTTCATTGAAGATGAAGCTTGGGATGGAAGCTTAGAGAAGACAGTGAATTTGAAGACAACTGTGTCTCACGAAGAAGAAGAGGAAGGGACAACAACAAATAATCCTTCCTTGGTGGCTCTTCCTCCACCACATCAAGTACAACAAACAACACCACAAGTTGGAATTCGAATAGTCTTGAGAAGTCAAGGAAGTGCTTCCCCAAGCACATCACAGGGATCAGAAATACCCTCAAGTTCGGATGGAACTCCTAGCACACCAAGAAGACCAAGATTCAGAAATTTGAATGAGATTTATGAACAAGGAGAGGTAAGTAACAATACCGGTCTGAATTCATTATTCACTTTGTATTGTCACTTTGATGACCCAGTTCATTTTGAAGATGTTGTAAATGAAGATAAATTGATTGAAGCAATGAATGAAGAAATTGGTGCAATTGAGAAGAGTAAAACATGGGAGTTAGTGGACCTCCCTGAAGGCAAAGATGCCGTTGGAGTTAAGTGGGTCTATAAGACCAAAAGCAATGCTAAAGGAAATATTGACAAGCACAAAGCAAGACTTGTTGTGAAAGGTTACAAGAAGCAACAAAGCAAAGGCTATGATGAAACCTTTGCACTAGTAGCAAGGATGGAAACAGTTAGAACAATGTTGTCTATTGCGGCACAACACAAATGGAAGATTTATCAGATGGATGTTAAATCTGCATTCCTAAATGGAGTGTTAAAATAAGAGATTTATGTTGAACAACCTCCAGGCTATGAAGTTAAAGGCCAAGAGCATAAAGTCTGCAAACTGAAGAATGATCTCTATGGGCTGAAGCAAGCTCCAAGAGCATTGTACAGCAGAATAGATGCTTATTTGATTGAGAATGGGTTTGATAAGTGTGATGGTGAACCCACACTCTACATAAAGGAGAATGACAGTAAGATTCTTATTGTTGTGTTATATGTAGATGATTTGATTTTTACTAGCAATGATGCTTCTCTCATTGCTGATTTTAAAGCAGTCTTGAAAAGTGAATTTGAAATGAATGACTTGGGCTTCTTAAGATATTTTCTTCGAATTGAAGTAGACCAAAGTGAAAATGGTGTTTTCATTTCTCAAGTTAAATATGTAGAAGCAGTGTCGAAGAGATTTAACATGCAGAACAACAAGGCAGTTGTGACTCCAACTGTAATGGGGTTGAAATTGACCAAAGAAGACAGCAGCAAGGATTTTGATCCACAATTGTACAAGAGCATAGTTGGCAGCCTTATGTACTTGACTGCAAATAGGCCAGACATTATGTACGCTGTGAGTTTAATCTCCAGATTTATGGAAAGACCGAAAGAGACTCATTGGCAGGCAACCAAGAGGATTCTAAGGTATGTGAATGGAACAAAGGGGTTTGGTATTTTATACTCCTCTTCTGAAAGTTTCATGTTGACAGGTTACACTGACAGTGATTGGGCTGGAAGTGTTGATGATAGGAAAAGCACATCGGGATATGTGTTTCATATGGGATCGGGAGCCATCTCATGGTCTTCCAAGAAGCAACCAGTTGTGTCTTTGTCAACAGCAGAGGTAGAGTATGTGGCAGCAACAACAGTAGCATGCCAAGCAGTGCGGCTGAGAAGAGTTCTCAGAGATTTGTGTCATGAACAAGAAAATGGCACAACCATTTACTGTGACAATAGCTCGGCAATAGCATTGTCTAAAAACTCTGTTTTTCATAAAAGGACAAAGCACATAGACACCAAATTTCACTTCATACGTGAATTGGTTAACAATGGTGAGATTGTTTTGTAGCACTGCAGAACAGAGGAACAATTAGCTGACATCTTGACAAAACCATTGGGAAAGAAAAGTTTTTATCATTTCAGGAAATGCCTGGGTATGCAGAAAAACCCAGTAGTTGAAATTAAAGGGGAGTGTTGAAATTATAATTTCAAACTACAGTGAATAATTTGAAACAACAGCAGCTTCGTTACTTCAGCAAACTTGCAGATTTTTTCTTGTGATGCGATCTGGTCACATATCACATTTTTCCCTTGTTTCATTTTTTGTTACCTTTTGTTTCCTGCGATCGCGATCTTGCGATGCAATCAAATCGCAGATCGCAGATCACAAACTTTAAACTTTTGCGCGTTAAGCCCTTTTCTCCTTATCCGCCGATGCGATGGTGCGATGTTATGATAAGCCATGCATTAAATTCCGATAAGATATTTTCAGTCGTGTAATTAATGATATTTACCACGTTTGGTAAATGTAGGTGAAATTTTTAATTTTATTATTTTCTATTTTACGGAAGTATGGGCAAAGCAACATGTATGTAAGATATTTTTGTGCTATTCATTATATAAAAAAAATGCAAGGGCAGATATAGATGTGTAGAATTAGACAAGGAGAGTTTTTTTTCTGCAATGCACAACAGTGCTAAAACTGTAGTTTTATGAGATAGTGAAATTAGTTTCTGGAACTAAAGTGTTCCTGTTGTAACCCCTCTGAAGAGAAAGACTATTTTTGTAACAATTTTTTTTATTAAGATCTTGTATTGAAACAGAGTGTTGTTCTCTGTGTAATTTCTTTTGTGTTTGAAATCATCAAAAATTTCCAACATGAAAAATATTAAAAATTAAAATATATATCATATTGATTTAGTTTAGTGAGTAGTTTTATTATTATGTTAAATTGAGAAATTGAAGGATTAACTAGGTATTAATGTATTGAATATATGTAATTACGTTGGCACCTATTCAGTATTACTGTTCAGTGTCAGATCCAGTGTAAGAGGATTAACAATGCTCCTTCATCAAATTAAAGAAAAACAGTTAAGAAAAAACATTACTAAAAAACCCCTACACTGCAGAAAAAATATTACAAAAAGAAATATAAAATAAAGATTAATTAATAAATAATACAAATTAGTTATTAGACATTAATTTTAATGTGGAACCTCTCCTCTGCGTGCGCGAATAGCGGCCTTTGCAGCAGGCCGAATAGCCATCTTTGCAGGAATGAGACGCAGCTCGAATGATTCCTTGTTCACCAGCGAGCGGTCCTGCAGTTGTTCAATGTCTCATCATTCACCAGCAATTGCCTCTGCATACGAACAAGCTGGTTATGATGAGGAAGCCAAATTGTGGATGGATGAAGTGGGGCGGTCAGAATACGTGGGCCTAGGCCTGGGCCTGGTGGTTATTAGTGAGGGCCATCCTAAGTTTATCAGAATTTTCTTTAAACGAATGCATTTGTTTATGTCATTCATCAATTCGGTCGTGGGTTCTTGCTTCTGTTTTCTGTGACAATTGGCCATTCCGTTCTCTAATAATTTGTGATTCCAGGCTAGCCTGCTTGTTCTAGAAAATTTCTTGGCTTTTCTGTGTGAGGTAAGTCATTTTTTTCTTGTGATACTGCAAACCCATCTCTACGGTCTTGAGTTCCTGATGGAAATTGGGAAAATTGAGGTTTCGTTTTCTTTTTTCATAGATAATCATGGCTTTATTTCAAAAGACCAATTTTCTTTCTGTTTCTTCCCTCCTATATGAATTCTCATTACACTCTAAATCAATTCATATTGGATTCGAAGAACTGGCATTCGTCATTTTTAGATGGGACCTTATAAACCCTGAATTATAGTCGTAATTAACGATTGTTTAGATAGTCAACAAGTTTTTTAGATGGGTTAGATACCGCTGTTTCGAATCATACTTACCAACACATACATCCACTTCCCACCATTTATTAATAGTAACTAGGTGTAATAGGTCAGTTAGGCTGAACATAATTCAATGCTCATAAAGGATCCTCACGACTTGCAGGAATCCTACAAATGTTATCACAATGTAGATTTTGAGCTTCCCAATGTCGATAACAGAAACTCTGAGGTTAAGTTCAGTAGGGTTTCACAAGAGAATTTTCTTGGCCGTGTCATTTGAATTAGCAAAAAGAAATAAAATGTTTGATTGGCACAATCAAAGAGTATATCGGGTATGAAACTGTCATTGTGCTCCAAATTTAGCAAATAAGGATAGTTGATCACCACAAGAATTTAAACCGCCCATTGTTCAAACACACAAAGAGAATGATCCATCATGGAATCTTCAAAGCTTGAGCAAAATTCATAAATTTGAGGAGTAAACCCATCGTATGCAAGAGTAAATGCAATAAACCACACTATTGTGCAAGTTCAGGGTATTTGAAATGTTATATGAAAATTCCATTTCAAAATTGATATCTTCTTTCAAAGAGAAATGCCAAGAACTCAAACAACTTGCGAATACATTTTATCATTCCCAAAACTCACATTTAGAACAGTGAGGGCTTATTTTTTTTTAGGTAATAAGCTCCAATTTGCAACATGGCTACTTACTAAGAAACACAATCTAACTAAACAACCTTCTTGTTTCATAAATAAACCTAAGAAGCATCATGTTTTAGTTGTCTCATTATTTTTATTGCTACAACTATATGGTCTCAGAGGATCCCAATTTTAAGAATAATAATCCTCTCATGTTATTAAAATAATTTGCTATCATTTTAATGGAATGTGAATAATATAGCCTTCAATGAAGATGTTGTCATAAGGATTGTCTCCTTTCCACAAAATCTTAGAAAGTGTCTAGATTGAAATTTGAAAATAATTCAGGTAATAGTGTTGCATAGGCGTAATACGAAGTACATTCAACCTTAATAACTCTTCTTTTGTATCTATTGTGATATAGCGCATCACATGTGGATACAATGAATGATTAAGGTGATCTACCAAAAGCAATCTTCATGTTATTAGACAAAAATAATTCAGGTAATAGTGTTGCATAGGCTTAATACGAAATACATTCAACCTTAATGACTCTTCTTTTGTATCTATTGTGATATAGCACATCACAAGTGGATACAATGAATGAATAAGGTGATCTACCTTCATGTTATTAGAGTATCGAGGCTGAAAATTCTAGATAATTTGGTCCCATGTATAACAATTTATAGTAAATAATTATGAATTACATAAAAATGACCTATAGGGTAGGATTTCATATTGTGCGCATAAATTCTCTTTTTCGTGTGTAATTTCATCAAGCCAAAGTGTAACTCTAAAGGTGATCTAAGAGAAATTGTGACAACATATTTGCATAAATCAGTAACAAGCATTGCAAAGTGCACAAAGTACCTCAGATAGAGTTCTTGAATTTTAAACATACTTTGCCTCTCTCGATCACTTGCTTTATTTCACTGAAATAAAAATCTAGACTATACTCTTGTATGTGTTTTCATTATTTGTTTGAAACTACAAATTATGGCTGGCAGATTCTGTTAAATATAGAGCTTACTAATTTTGTCATATATTTGTGTTTATATAAAACACATTTGTAAGAATTCTAAAGTCAAACACAGAAAGAATGTGTGTTGGTTCTATTTTGACATTAGTCAAAATTAGTCTTCTCATGCAAATTGGACTTCCTCCACCAAGTTGCCACATGACACCCTTGTAATATGTGAAAGAGATAAGTTGCTCCTTCCAACTAGCATATCATAATTGCTTGCAAAAGGCACTTCATAAACAATTTTATCTTTGGCCTTAGGGAGTGGTTCTCATCAATTTGTGTGCCAAAAGGTCCATGGTGGCTCTAGCCACCATTAGAATCATGACACCTTTAAAGATTTGTGCTTTGAATTTGATTTATGCTTGATGCACCCTTGGAATATGTCTGAGGAGTAGATTTCTTCCTTCAATAGAGCCTTTAAACCTTCAACTCTATCTGCACTAACCTTCAATATCCCTCTAGGTAGGGAACCCTAGAATTTAGGTGAGATGCTTGATAAATTTTTTTAAGAATCCTTTGTTCCAAAATAGTAATAATAGTCACTGAAAGGGGAGCTGCTCCTCAAAGTTGTACGCTTAGATATTTTGTGTAATTGTCTCTCTCATTTGATAATTCTACTAAGTCATCTACTTGGTTTTTTGGAGTTATGTTGAGAGGCGAAAGTCTTTGTGCTAATTGGGTATTCTATTGCAAATAAGAGAAGGCTCTTAAGCTACAAGTGTGTTTGCTAAATTTTTTTGAAAAGGTATAGTTAGGGTGTAATAAAATTTATTTAAGGCTTAAAGTTAGCCTACATAAACTTAATACATGCCAAATATACCCAAGAGATGAAACTAGGTTATGGAGTGGTCAAACTTAGCATATGGATTGAAGGATTGGAAAGTGTAACTTGGCAAGAATGACTGTAGCTCCTATTTTGAGATGATTCAAACTTAATATTCTCATGCAAAATGGAATTCCTCCATCAAGCTCCAACATGTGACCCTTGTAGGAGTTATGTTTCTCCTCCCAACTAGCATATCATTATTGTTTTCAAAACACACTTCATAAACTATGAGTTACTTGTCCCTATGGAGTGGTTCTCATGACGATGTGTGAAAGGAAGGTTCGTGGTGGCTCTAGCCACCCTTACAATTAGGATTCCTTTATATCTTTGTTCTTTGAATTTGATTTATGCTCACTCAAAGTTGATGCAATGATGCACCCTTGGAATATTTCCGAGGGGTACATTTCTTCCTCTAATAGATCCTTTAAACATCTAACCCAATCTTCTTTAACCTTCAGTATCTCTCTGGATAGGGGGCCCTTAGAATTTATGTGAGTATATTGATGAAAAATTCTAATAATCCTTGGTCCCCAAATAATAATAAAAGTCACTAAAAGGGGAATGTTCTTAAAAAATGTGCACTTTGATTCTTTGGGTAATGCAATAAAACCCTGAAAATTTAGCCTTATATGCTATGCTTTATTGGTGGGCATACTTGGCATGAACTCAGGCTCATTAATAGGGCCTTCTATGCACGTTGGCATGTTGACTCTGCACCTAAAATTGTGCATTCAGTAACAAAGATATATATTGAGACATATACACCCAAAATACGGTTCATATGGGTTTGGTTCATGTCACATGAAGTAATGAAGCAAATGTTTTCAAACACATCAAGAGAATGGTCTAGTCATGGAATATTGAAATCTTGAGTACCATTTAGAAATTTAAGTAAATGCATCATTGGCAAGAGTAAATGAAATTAACCATATGTTTTTCCAAGTTTATTGTACTTGAAATGTTATATGAAAATTCCATTTCAAAATTGTTATGTTCTTGGAAGAGAAATTCTTAGAACTAAAACCACTTGTGAACACATTTGATCATCCCCAAACTGGCATATTGAATAGTGAAAGTTTATTTTTTAGGTGATGAGCTCCAATTTACAATATGGCTACTTACTAAAAGAACAAAATCTAACTAAACAACCTTCTTGTTTCATAAATAAACCTAATAAGCATCATATTTTTGTTGTCTCATTATTTTCATTGCTACAACTATATGGTGTGATAGGATCCAAATTTTAAGAATAATAATCCTCGTATTTTTATTCATAGAACATGCTAGAATTTTAATGGAATTTCAATAATATAACCATCAGTGGAGATGATGTTATAAGGATTGTCTTCTTTCAACAAAACCAAAGAAAGTGTCTACATTGGAACTTCAAAAATAACTCAGGTAATAGTGTTGCATAGGCATAATATATAGTACATACAAACTTAATGACTCTTCTTTTGTATGTATATTGATATAGTGCATCAAACGTGATTATAATGGATGATTAAGGATACCTACCATAGTTACCAAGAATATTTTTAAATTTCCCTATGGAAAAAAAACCTTGATGCTATTTGAGTACCCACGATCAAAAGCTGAGATAATTTGGTTCCATGTACTAAAATCTAGAGTAAATATTTATGAATTACTTAAAAATTAGTTATACGGTAGGATTTCATATTGTGCACAAAAATGCTCTTTTTACTGTATAATTTCCTCCATCAAGAGTGTACCTCAAAAGGTGATCTAAGAGAAATTGTGATAACAGACTTGCAGAAATCAGTAACAAGCATTGCAATATACACAAAGATACGTAATATAGAGTGCTATTATTTTAAACATACTCTGGCTATCTAGATCACTTGCTTTATTTCAGTGAAATAAAAATTTTGACTCTACTATTATGTGTGTTTTCAGTATCTGTCTGAAACTGCAAATTCTAGTAAATTCTATTAAATATATAGCCTACTGATTCTGGCATTCTATCTATGTTTATATAAAATACATTTGTATGAATTTGAAAGTTAAACTTAGCAAGAATGAGTGTAGGGCATGTTTTGACATGAGTCAAACTTAGCCTTCTCATTTAAAAACCACTCCCTCTGGTAAGATGCCACATGAAACCCCTAGAATATGTGCAGGAGATAAGTTTCTCCTTCCAACAAGAATATCATAATTTCTTGCAAAAAAAAACGTCATAAACGATGCGTTCTTCACCATTAGAGAGTGGTTATCACGAAGATGTGTGCAAAGAAGGTCCATGGTGGTTCTAACCACCCTTAGAATGAGGAAACCTTTAAGTATTTGTGCTTTAACTTTGATTTGTGCTCATTCAAAGGTAATACAGTGATGCACCCTTCAATAGAGCCTTTAAACCTTAACCCAGTCTTCATTAGCCTCCAATATCTCTCTATATAGGGAGCCTTTTAATTTATGTGAGATGTTTGATAAAACTTTTGTAAGAATACTTAGTCCCCAAACAATAATAATAGTCACTAAAAGGTGAAATTCTCCTCAAAACTGTGCACTTTGATTCTGTGGGTAATTGTTTCTCTCCTTCAATAATTCGACTAGGTCATCTATTTGGTTATTTGGAGTTATGTTCAGAGGTGGAAGTCTTGATGTTCATTGGGTTTTATATTGAAGATAAGAGAAGGCTCTTAGTTTACAAGTATTTTTTCTAAAATAAAATGAGAAGGGCCAGTTACGGTGTAAAATACTTTATTTAATGCTTAAATTTAGGTTGGATAGACTTAATACATGCCAAATATATCCAAGAGGTGAAACTAGGTTGTGGAGTGGTCAAACTTAGCATATGGATTTATGGATTGGAAATTCAAACTTGGAAAGAATGAGTCTTGGTCATGTTTTGACACGAGTCGAACTTAGTCTTCTCATGCAAAATGGAATTCTTCCACCAAGTTGCCACATGTCACCCCTAGAATATGTGCAGGAGGTAATTTGCTCCTTCCAACTAGCATATCATGATTGCTTGTGAAAGGCACTTCATAAAATATGTGTTCCTTATCCTTAGGGAGTGGTTCTCATGAATATGTGTGCAAACAAGGTCCATGGTGGCTCTAGCCACCATTCGAATAAGAATTCCTTTAAGGCTTTGTGCTTTGACTTTGATTTATGCTCACTCAAAGGTGATGTAGTGATGCACCCTTGGAATATTTCTTAGGGGTAGACTGCTTCCTCCTATAGATCCTTTAAACATTTGATCGAGTCTTCATTAACCTTAATTATATCACTAGATAGGGAGTCATTGAATTTATGTGAGAAGCTTGATAAAATATTTGCAATAACCCTGGGTCCCCAAATAATAATAACAGTCACTCAAAAGGGAAATTATCTTCAAAATTGTGCACTTTTATGCTTTAGCTAATGCAATCAAACCCCCAAAATAGAGCCCTATAGGCTATGCTTTATTGTTGGGCATATTTGGCATGAACTCAAGCTCATTAACATGACATTCTTTGTACGTTTTCATGTTGACTACACATGTAAAATAATGCATTCATGAATAGATATAACTATTGAGAGAGGCACACCCAAAATAGGGTTTATATAGGTTCACTTCGTGTCACATGAAGCCATGATGCCTACTTGTTCAAACACAAAAAGAGAATGATCCATTCATGTAATATTCAAAGCTTGAACGACATTTAATTTTTTTAGTAAAACTATTGTAGGCAAGGGTAAATGCAATAAACCATATTGTTGTCCAACTCCATTGTACTTGAAATGTTATATGAAAATTCATTTTCAAAATGGATATCTTCTTTTGAAGAGAAATGCAAAGAACTTGAACAACTTGTGAATACATTTGATCATTCCCCAAACTGGCATGTAGAAAGTGAGGGTTTATTTTTTAGGTGTTGAGCTCCAATTTGCAACATGGCTACTTACAAAAACAACACAATCTAACTAAGCAATCTTCTTGTTTCATAAATAAACATAAGAAGCATCATATTTTAGTTGTCTCATTATTTTTGTTGATACAACTATATGGTGTGATAGGATCCCAATTTTAAGAATAATAATCCTCTTATGCTTATTCAAATAATTTGCTAGAATCTTAATGGAATGTCAATAATATAACCTTAAATGGAGATGATGTCATAAGGATTGTCTCCTTTCAACAAAACCATATAAGGTGTCTAGATTGGAACTTGAAAAATAGCGCAGGTAATATTGTCGCATAGGCATACTACATAGTACATACAACTTTAATGGCTCTTCCTTTGTACCTATTCTTATATAGTGCATTACACTTGGATAAAATGAATGATTAAGGAGACCTGCCATAGGTACCAAGAATATTTTCAACTTTCCCTATGGAAAAATAACCTTCATGCCATTTGTGTACCTAGGCTCAAAAGCATAGATAATATGGCTCCATGTATAAAACTTTGGAGTAAATACTTATGAATTACTTAAAAATGAGTTATAGGGCAGGCTTTCATACTATGCACATAAATACTCTTTTTCCTATATAATTTTATTACAACCTGAACAAAGGTACCTCAGATTGACTGTTATGATTTAAAACATACTATGCCTCTCTAGGTCACTTGATTTATTTCAGTGAAATAAAAAGCTAGATTGTACTCCTGTGTTTGTTTTCATTATCTATCTGAAACTGCAAATTTTGGTAGTTTTTATTAAATATATAGCTTACTAATTCTTGATTTCTTTCAGTGCTTATATAAAATACATTTCTAAGGATTCGAAAGCCAAAATTTTGGAAATATTACTGATAGGGTGGGCTAAATCAGTATTTACAAATCAATAACCTTTTCATTTCCATAATCAAATTTATATACGCTACTTCAATCAAGGGAACTCACGTGTGCACGCAAATGTTCTCAATGTAATCAACGTATATCCAATGAACTTATGATTCAGTTAATTCATCATATGTTGATCTTTAATCAGTGCATTGGTACTTTATTAAACATTAAAGAGTAACCATGTGCAATAATAACACAATAAACCCCCACACATAAGCAACACACATGAACACCAAGATTTAAGGTGGAAACCCAATGTGGATGAAAACCACTTGTTGTTGTCATCTCTATCTTCTTTTAATAATAAGAAAATATGTTTACAATCTTCTCCTGGTGCAGACTCATACCAGTACACATGCACCCACCTGTAGAAGGCTACAACCTTCTCTCGTTCTCTAGCTTCTACTGGAAGGGAATACTTATAACTTCACTCCAATTCTTGATGTCAGACATACACAGATCGTCACATATAAAGGATGAAACATGATTTAGCAGTGAGATCTAGCCAATCCATTATCAAATCACATAATGATAACTTATATGATCCTGATCCATCATTAGATCTCATCCATCATCAAAAGCTCACACACATACTTAGTCTAGATCAGGCAAAGCATCAGAAACCCATAACATGAATATTTTATTTTGATATAGCACTTCATGAGATATTCATTACGACTGCACTCAGCCCTATGATCTTCTCCTCCTTGTATAGTTTTGGCCTTTCTCAATACCTCGGACCAAAACCACTTAGGACTAATACCTTAGAACAAATACCTCGGACCAAATACCTCAGACCAAAAACTCGGACCAATACCTCAATACCTTAGATCAAAAGCCTCAGACCATAACCTCTGACCAACGCCTCAGACCAATACCTTGGACTAAAAACCTCGGACCAATACCTCGAACCAAAAACACACTTAGGATCTGTGTATTCTTGTACGGGATCAAATAGTCATTACTCTGTTCAATATTGTGGGCTAATACAATGGTATTGATCCGTAGTATTCCCTACTCTTGAAATCCCTTGATTTTCCTACCTATATGCACCTTTCCTCTTGTGAAAGTGTGTGCATACGTATACGCATTTTTTTTCTGTGAACTTGCATGTATACACTACTGGGACAAGGTGAACTATCGTATACTTCTTAAATCATTCTCTTTCTTAAGTTTCTTGATTCTAATCTGTAGTCCTTTGTTCCTTCATCCTATTCTTTTTTTTACCATTACTTTGTTCCCATTGAATAAACCTGTTATAATGCGATTTGCCATATTACTTCTGAAATTATTCCTTTGAACTGTGCTACATTTTGTGATATCTATAAACTCAACTGCCATGCATTCTGTCACATCTTATATCTCTCTAATAGATTCATCTAGTTACCCTATACAAGTGAGTTGTTTTGCTACAAGTGGGTTTCCATCAAGTACAACACATGCATCATAATGACAACAATCTCCCCCTTTGGACTTGATGGCAACCATGTTGGTGTTGATTACTACAAGGTGTAGAAACTATTAGAAATAACAAGAAACAACAATATACTCTCCCCCTTTGACATCAAGGGAAAGGGGCAGACCAAGATATTCTTTGTTGGGTGTGGAGCCTGATTATCTTCTGTATTCAAAGGTTTCAGCTGGATGTATACCCCAGGAAGACTGTACACCCCTCCATGTAGGGGGGGTGCAGGGGGGACTTTCCCCCCTGCGGGGGTCTGAGTCGGTAAATCTCCCCCAGCTGGGGGGTCTGGAGGCTAGAAGTCCCCTGGCGGGGGTTCGAGGCCGGTGCCCACGAAGCTAAAAATAGATGTAAAATTACCTTGTAAAAGTCTAGTAATTTCTCGTCAATCTAGGCCATTCATTAGGCAGATGATATGACGGTAGAAGTTATGTTTAATTTAGGGTTTTTTGCCCTAGAAGGAAACCCCTCACTATATATGAGGGAATTTTATTGTGTCTATGTAGATCTATATTTTGAGTGAGGAATAGAGAGGAGATTGAGAGCGAAGAGGGTGTTACAACGGATCTGTTGTAGGTTGTATCTCTTCATTTTGCTGGATAATATAATAAAAGAAGGACTAGTTGTTTCATCGTGGATGTATCCCAAATTGGGTGAACCACAAATATGTGTCTCTCTTGTTTTATGCATTTTTTGTGTTTATATTTATGCAATATTTTATGTGTTCCATTGCTCCGCAATATCTAATTTTCTAACCTTCTCCCCCTCTGATATCAAGGGAAAATGGCCGACCAAAATGAAGACTTTCATATCTGAACATTTGAATATGAACATTGATCATGCTCCCCCTAAGAAAATGTTGAATTCTCTGATTAGAATCCCCCTTTTTACATGCTAATATGCACTATATTGTCCATGCTCCCCCTGAGAACATGCAGAGTCTGCAAAAAATATTCTCCAAAATAATAACATGACTTTATAACTAAACTATGTGAGTATGACCTTCCTATCACTAATGAATCATACATACATCAATCTCCCAACCAAGTGGGGGTATACCAAATTTGACTGATCTACCCAAACAAGTTGAGGATATACCAATTGTTTATACATGACTGGAATATAGAAATTATTACATCATCCTTCCCATGTGTAGTGGGGGTACAAATTACATCATATGACCAAAAAGGACTCATTAAAACACTATGATAGACAAATACATATTATGGGCCTTTATATGACCTTTACATCAAATTATATACTTCACATTTATAACAAAGACCAAAGATCTAAACAAGACCATGACAAAGTATGCTGCATATAGGTATCAACTTATCTTCTTGATCTCATCAAGATAAACTTGCTCTATTTCCTTAGTAGAAAGAGCCTTATCCTAACCTCTCATCATAAATTAAGAAGGCATCATCATTATGTGACTGAGTAAGCCATGTCTATCAATATCCATGTTTTCATGAGAACTGCAATAACACCATTCTCTTGGCCAACCAATAATACTTATCAATATGCAACCTAAGTAATCATCCATGTATCCAGCATAATGTATATCCATCAAAGAGATAGAAATGTGTATCTAGAAAACCATGAGCTCATAGCCATTTGTTAAGCTTTCTTGATACCATCAACGACAACAATCCTCAACTATGTGAGAGATGTTAACTATAGGAATCCTGCATCATAATTGCATCATATCAACACTATGCATATTTGACGGAATGATGATAGCAACATAAAATAAATGAGTGGCTCATCATCAAATAATGAAGTTGTGTACTCAAGATTTGTACTTCTCCTTGCCCTTATGAAGATCACCATGTAAGCAACATATATGTATTGTATGCATCATCAAAAGGTCATCGACAATCATCCATAAATTTGATATGAATAACAACTATGTAACCCGAAGCAATACAAGTATCATCTGAGACTTCATCATAGGAAACTCATAACTGAAACATAGCATGATGCATCATTTAAACAATTTAGCCACATAAGAATTATCAGCATTGATAAGAATAATTAGGTACCAAATACTTCTAAACATAATTCCAAAAATTTATTATTATAAATATAACATATTCTCCCCCTGAACATGTGCCACCTGTTCACTCCCAGTTCTGATCATTGCATATATCAGTAATAAATATCAAGGCATCATCATCAATCAGGTATACATCAAGACATCAAAGACTTATGAGGATAAGAAACACTTCTAAATATCATCCACAAACTGTAGTCATCAATAATCAAGACAAAAAAGATAATTGGTACCTGTCTGAACCATATCAGATCATTTTTGTGAGTCTATTCCACTGCTTCTTCATCAAACCAGCATATATGTGATTGTGCAGCTTCTAACTCACATATATACCTGACTTGTCTTCATGATATTTGCATATGAGAATTAGAACACTGAAATTTCATACATTCAGTTTCTACTGAGTCTGTTCTATTTGCATACTACGCTATGCCACATATTTCTGATTGCACTTCCTTCTTCTTCTATATCTTGGAGTGTGATGATGTTTTCTCCTTTTGGTATGTTGGACAAAATTTTCTCCTGCATTCTTTTGCTACATGCCCAAACTTGTTACAAGAATAACATATTATATGTTTCATATTCCCTCTATAAAAATTAATGGCTCTGTGACCAAACATATTGGAAGAAAAGCAATATCCCTTGAAGTGACGTTGTTAGCTTAGACCATTCTACTTTTGCATCTGGCTACAACATGTCCAAAATTATGACATATAAAACATTCAACATTATTCATCATAGGAAAGAATAGATTAACACTTCCATAGTTAGGAGTAAATGATTTTCTTTGAAGACTTTATGTTTTTGGTTGTCGATGTGGTTGACCTCTTATCTCGTTGTTGAGAAGTTTTGATTTTGCACTAGAGTTTGCTTCAGTTTGAGAGTTAGATTCACCTTTAGCAATTTCGTGAAAACCAAGACTAGATTTGATGGTAGGAGACCTTTGACTACTAAGAATATCATCCAAAACCTTAGTACTATCATGAAATTGTAAAAGTTTATCCTTTTCTTCTAATTTACCTTTTAGAATATTTACCTCAACTTGATATTGCTCTTCCTTTTCAAGATATTGTTTCTTTATGATTTGTTCAACTTTTCTTCCTTCTTCCACTATTTCCTTAATTCAAGAACTTCATTTTCTTGTTCTTCAAATTCTAGGAGTAGTTCTTCATTCTCCTTATTTGAATTTTTGAGATCTTCTTTTAGATAAATGACCATAGCTTCAAGACCTCCACAGTAGCTAGTTCTTTCTATAAGTTTCTAGGTTGTTGTGTCCTTTTCATTCACTTCATTTCTCAATGATGTCACTTCATCTTGCAGCCTTTGAAATTGATATTCCTTTTCCTTATATTGCTTCCTTACATTGTTTCCTTCTTCCAACTTAGATTTTAATATGGTAACTTCTTCTTTGTAGGAACATTCCCTTTTATCAATTAGATCCTTCTTATCTCTAATTGTGTCCGTGAGCACCTCTATTTGATTTCTTTCTCTTTCACCCATAAGAGAAAATTCAGTTTTCTTGTTGTCACATTCATTATATTCAAATGAATAGAGAAATGTATCACCAGAGGATAACGAATTCATACCTGATAATTCTTTTACTTGTTCATCTTCATTCTGAGGTGATTATGAATCTAAGGAGTTTCTTCCACATAACGGACAATCGTCTCTTCCAATTTCACAGTTCTGTTGAGATGTCTTCTTCTTTTGAGGTTCATTCTTCTTTAGCTTCTTTCCTATTGTTTCTACGTATCTCCTCTAAGCGATCAAGCTTCTGCCAAAGAATCTGCTCTGGTACCAATTGTTGGAAATAATAGTGACAGGGGGGTGAATCAATATTTATAAATCAATAATTTTTTAGTTTGCATAATCAAATTTATATACGTTGCTTCAGTGAAGGGAACTCACATGTGCATGCATTTGTTCTTAAGGTAACTGATATATATCTAGTGAGCTTATGATTTAGTAAATTCATCATATGTTGATCTTTAATCAGCGCATCAGTACTTTATTAAACATTAAAGAGTAAGCATGTGGAGTAATAACAAAATAAACCATCACGCATAAGCAACACACATGAACACCAAGATTTAAGGTGGAAACCCAATGTGGGTGAAAACCACCTGCTGCTATCGTATCTGTCTTCATTTAATAATAAGAAAATATATTTACAATGTTCTACTGATGTAGACTCATACTAGTACGTAGGCACCCACTTGCAGAAGGCTACAACGTTCTCTCATTCTGTAGCTTCTACTGGAAGGGAGTTACACACCCCTAGTCCTTGTACTAGCTGGTATGTTTACTAGTACTCAGGCTCTGACCTACAAAAGGCTACAACCTTCACTCATTCTCTAGATGGTACTGGAAGGGAGATCCAGCCCCCTCATCAAATCACTAGCCACTACTGGTAGGAAGCTTCTACTTCCTCACTGAAGGCTCCAACCCTTAGTATCCTTTAGGGACCACATTTCATAAATTTTCACACTCGATACTCCTGGTACACAATACTGCAATATGAAGGCCATGATTCATCAAATTTTCACACTAGACCCGTTAGTAACATTGGTGCTCAAAATTGATCACTACTGGAATACAACCATCAAAACCAATCACTGAAACTCAATCATCAATCTCTAACATATCTGAAACCAATAATCAATCTCTGAATCAATCATAACTGAATCAATCAATCACTGAAACCTCTGACATACTAAATTATACAATCACTAAAACCTCTAACATCTCAAATCAAACAATCATTGAACCTCTGACACAACTGAATCAACCATTCATTCAAACTTAATAAAATTCAACCAAACAACTGGAACAAACATATCACTATAACCAGTACATAAATTTGCTAGATCACTACATCAATAACCAAAACTATCTGTAACTTCAGAAGGCATGAGTCAAAATGTATACACTCCTTTAATGAATCTAACCTGCATGTATACGCTACTTCCTTTAGCCCAACCTACATATACCTCTAAAGATATTGAATCATAAAACCTCTGAACAACAAACTATACCAATCAGTGACATTCTGAAGATCTAATGTCATATTACAGAGTTCTAAACATATAGAGACAACGATCTCCATTCTTTCTCAATCAATCAATCATTCAGACTTAATTTCCTTATACATTCAGTTCTACTTTCAGGTCTAAGAAGACATCATTGACAAACAACGGTAAAACAACAACAAAACAACAATATTAATCTGATAGATCAGTCATCCCTGAACATCAAGCTTTTCTTTTGCATACGCTACTAGGAAGAGTTGCACTAGTGTGTATACGCACATTTACCAAAGAGAACTAGCATATATATCTTCCAATACTTACTTATAACTTTGCTGCAATTCCAATCTTTAGACATACCCAGATCACCACATGTAAAGGATAAAATGTGAGTTAGCAATCAGACCTAGCACATTGATTATCAGATCACATAACAATAATTCATTATGATCCTAATCCATCATTAGATCTCATCGATCATCAAACACTCAAGTTCATACTTAGTATAGATCAAGTAAAGCATCAAAAACCCATAACATGCATATTTTCTTTTGATCTAGCATTTCATGAAATATTCATTACTTCTGCACTTAGCCCTTTGATCTTCTCCTCCTTGTATAGGTATGGCCTTTCTCAATAGCTAAGAACAAAACCACTTAGGACCAATACCTTGGAAAAAATACCTCAGACCAAAATCTCGGACCAATACCTCAATACCTTGGATCAAAAACCTCAGACAAATACCTTGGAAAAAAAACCTCGGACCAATATCTCGGAGCAAGACCACACTTAGGATTTGTGGTATTCTTGGACAGGATTAAACAGTCATTACTCCGCTCAATATTGTGGGTTAATACCATTGTATTGATCCATGGTATTCCCTACTCTTGAAATTCCTTATTTTTTCAACCTATACACACTTTTCCTCTTATGAAAGTGCGTGCATACGTATACACCCTTTTTGTTTCAAGAGACACTTCAAACGCTATGTGTTCTTTGTCCTTATGGAGTGATTTTGATGGAGATGTGTGTAAACAAGGTCCATGGTTTCTCTAACCACCCTTAAATTTAGGATGCCTTCAAATCTTTATCGTTTGACTTTGATTTATGCTCTATCAAGGGTTATAGAATGATGCACCCTTGGAATATGGTTGATGGGTAGATTTCTTCCTCTAATGGAGCCTTTAAGCCTTTGACTCGATCTTCATTAACCTTCAATATCTCTTTAGATAGGGAGACCTGAAATTTATGTGAGATGTTTGATAAAAAAATTGTAAGAATCCTTGGTCCCCAAATAATAATAAAAATTTCTGAAAGGGGAAATGCTCCTGAAAACTATGCACTTTGATGCTTTGGGTAATTGTATCTCTCCTTTGGTAATTCTACCATGTCATCTACTTCATTAAATTTATCCACTCTAGAAACTCTTCCTTTTATAATAACATCTAATGAAAAAGAAAGGTATGGACCACTAAGTAAGCACATCAACTTGTAACTCTACTTTCTCAAAGAAGAGTTAACAAATTTCAAAAGTAAATTAAAAAAAAGTATCTCAACAAATGGCAAACAATTCCAACAATGTCCCAAGGTAAACATTAAACGTCAACATGATTGGGTAGGATCAAAGTAAAACATATCTCTTCTATCAATAAATATTAGGCTAGAAATGATTGTTGGCACAACCATGATGCAAATTTAACTTTAGATAAAATAATGTGCTAGAGTGTAGATCCATCAATCCATCTTCAATTGAAGGATATATATAACTTTTCCTTATTTTTCCATGAAATTGAACTTTTAAGCTTGAAATTTTGACCAGGTGGTTAACAATGAAATTCCAAAATTAGTGCATAGCTTCAGTAACATTCCCTTTCAGATGGTACATTAGCAACAACTTACATGACAAGAATTACCACTAGATCTAACTATTCAATTAAGCGTACTAGCATATACTATTTTTCTCTGATTTTAAACATACTCTGGCTCTTTGTATTACTTTCTTTATTTTAGTCAAATAAAAATCTAGATTGTACTCTTGTCTCCCAAACATTTGTACTATCAGAAGATTACCTTGACCTCTATGGAAATTTGGTAATAGAGAAACATATCATTCTTAAGCATACTCTGCCTCTTTGGACCACTTACTTTATTTAAGTGAAATACAAATCTTGATTGTAAGCATGTGTGGCTTCGTATTGAGTTTTAGTTTCTATTCCTACACAACTTCAGGTTCATACTCTAAACCTCTCTCTTTCTCCATTCACTTCTTCATGATGTTGACCCTTGGAACTATATTTTTATCTATCGTGGAGCACTAAAAGACTTCTAGTAGTACATAGACAAAACCTGCTCGTGTACATTACCTCTTCACCCATGATTGTTGGCACACCAATGATTCAATTTTAACTTTAGAGAAAATAATGGGCTAGAGAGTAGATCACTAAAACCATCTTTAATTCAAGGATATATAAAACGTTTTATTATTTTTCCATGAAATTGAACTATTGAAGTTGGAATTTTGACTGGGTGGTTAACAATGAACTCCGAAAATCAATGCATCGGTTCCATAGCATTCCCTTTTAGATGGTACACAAGAAAAAACTTACATGGAAAGACTAACCATAGGATCCAACCATTTAATTAAGTGTAGTAGTTTATACTTTGTTTCTATGATTTAAACATACTCTTCCTATACCTTTTTTATTGTAGTTTAACATTACGTTGTTACCTTCCATAGTTTTCTATTTATCATAAATTCAGTGGTAGTCCATACAATGGATTTTATCTGATTTTCTTTAGATCACCTCCCAATGACAAGAACAACTTTGTGAATGTGCTATAGGTTTCATAATTGTTCCTGAGATGACCTGTAATATAGAAAATTTCACATGAAAGAAGTATGCATTCATAGTTTTCCTATGTTATTATCACTTACATATTCAAACAATTTGTCCTATTTAAATGCATTTATATTGCAAATAGCACCTCAATATTTTCATACTAACATAAGAAAATTCATTTTTTGTTTATAATTTTAGATAACCATTAAATTAGAATTAGTATGAACGTGCTTCATGCCCCTTAGTTCATAAGGATATTGTGACGTTTTCATGTAGTGTTATAGGAATCTTATTAATCGTAAACATCTAATGTGAGAAAAACCACATACAAATAATTTTAAAGCAAATTCCACCTTTATGAATTTTTTTCTCTATAGTACATATTCTATTGTCCTTGCTTTTAGAAAATGGCAACAAAACATTGTGAGAATTATATTTTCTCAATGCTCTCTAGATCAATTGATATTCAACAATTTCTACAAATTGTTGAAATTGTCCCTATTCAATCGATGCAAAATTTGTGTCTACGATATCACACTGATATCTCTGATGGAATAGATATGAAATGCATTATGCTTCCAACATATTTCAATAACCTCGTTGCAACAAGATTGCTTCATAAGGGTTCTGTTATACATGTTAAAAGTTGGACAACTTTGACAGTTATTGGTCCATCGATGTAAGTTTGTTACAAAATTTTAATTTAAACTTGACATATTTTCTTCTTACCACTTTCGATTCTAACCATTACTCCTATGTCTATCATTTACTATGTAGGTCTATAACACTACTAGACTTTGATATTTCTACTACATCTGCAGCCTTAATTGGTAATCCATAAAAATTTAGTATCCCAATTACTTCTGAAGAAGACACTCCCTCCTCATCGAATGAAGATCCTTCATAAAAAAGGTACTACCCCCTTCCTTCTATTCGAACCCCATCCATCATGCTAATCCATATTCCCATAAAAGCACTAAAGCCTTACGATTCAATCTGGTGCATAAAAGTATATGTCCAAAAAAAGAAACCTCTTCATCAATTTCAAAATCAATTCGGACCCGGTAAAGTTTTTGTCTTTAATCTCTTTGATGAAAAAGGTGGATAAATACACATTACTTGTTTCAACAATGTTGCTGACTATATTTTTGACAATATCCGTGTTGGAAATGTCTACATTGTCTTAAAAGGAACTGTGAAAATGGCTAATAAGCAATATAACCACTTAAAAAATGAGTCAGAAGTTTTATTAAATGTGACATATACCATAGAGTATGTTTCCTATGAAAGAACATACTGTTAACACCCAGGTTGTTCCCTTTGACTCCCAAGGGAATACGGCCGGGGTAACCACTAACCAATATTTGGATTACAGCTTCTAGCCAGGCTGTAATCAGAGAGGGCTCTCTCTTTAAGGTTTAGCTCTGTTTGTGCAGAAATTTCAGGCTAGTTATGATGTTCAAGATTTGTTTTTTGTATTTGGTTGGAGAATGTTTCAGTCAAGATATGTATGTTCTCACTAAAATGTTATAGGTCATTGGGCATGGAGTCAGTGGTCCTTTAGTTGTTTGGTGTGCTATGTTGATACAATAGTGAAACTGCAGAGCTGGATAAATGTCTGGGAAACAACGCTTGGAAATTTTGATTAAGTATGATGTATTCAGTTTATGAAAGGCAATTAAGAATCTTTCAATAAAAGGATATGTAAAGAAGTGATAATATTATTTAGAAGCAACTAAGAATTTCTAGATAACATTCACATTTATAGAATTAATGCAAACATGAGCATTCAAGATTTCATGTCCATGGTTAATTCAGAAGAAAACATTTACAACAATAAAAGATTGAGCACAGGGTGTGACGAAACATGTCCTGTACTATCCCTTTTCTCTATTGCTAGATTTGATGAAAACATGAGTATGAAAAAACATAAGAAGACAAAACAGATATTAAGAAGACTTATTATTCCATCAGACAGCACAAGAATTCCGCAACAGCACGCAGGTCCTCAGCAAGACATCAAATTTTCAGGAAATCACTGAGCTGGTCCAGCCCTTTGTATTAGAAAATTCTTAAAGTGTACAATACATTTGCCTCAGAGTGAAAATTACCAACCCCTTATACATTACTAAGGGGGGTATATATACAAAATTTACATGAAAAATATCAAGGAAATGAGTTAATGGCTCATCGATATTATGCCAACTCTTGGAGTGTTGTAGCTGAGAGAGTTAATGCTGTAATAACTATTTAGTGCTTTAGCTGTCAAAATGGTCAGAGACTATTGACTTGGTGGCTGTTGGAGTCGGCTGAGGATGCGTTGTCAAAGATATGTGTTTTTTCTTATCCTTTGGGCTAGCTGTCGTTGTCCATGTGCTGAGTCACTTTTCAGCTGCCTTAAATGCTAACCTTTTTCTGTTGTTTGTCTTCTAGTGAGCTGGAGATGGCAGTGACCGAACAACTGAGGCTACCGTGGCAAAATTTGAAGCATTGCCTGCCACCAATCCTCCTTAGGCATTTGATGTCTTCGAATCTTAATTAAAGTTTCATCGGACTCTGTATACCTGTAAAAATTAGGAGGAATTTCAAAAAGGTGCTTTACCTCACTCTCAATAAAAAACAGGCCTTCAAGTTTATTATATAAGCTTTGTCCTGTTGGAGGCCCTGTTTCCTGAGAGGTACTGCCAGATGCAGTGATTTGGTTTTCAATATAAGTTGCCATCCTGTTAGCAAATTGATCTCGGGAGATTAGTCTTCTTGCACCACTTAGTAGGCTGGGCAGTCCTTTTGCTTGCAATGCTGCCATCTTGTGTTGGTACTCATGCACCTCAGCCTGTATTTCAAAGCACTTTCTCTCCACAGTCTGTACATAATTCCTGAGAGTGAGTACTTTCTTGGCTGTGAGGACGGCCTCTGTTCTGTTGACTAAGCCAATGGCTGCCAGTTCGTCCTTTTCTTGCCTATTCAAAAAATCTATCATTATGTTGGCCTGTTCAGGCTTGTTTCCCAGTTTGTTTTGGCCCTCTGAATCTCTGTCTCTGCTTGGCCAATTAAATCCATCTGCTCATGTATAGTTTTAATTGACCTGAATTGTATATCGATGGATTGGCCAATTTTGGCCCACAGAATTCTTCTTATTTCAGCCATGGCACTTTCCAGATTCAGCTCTTTTTCCAAGGCCTTTATCTTTTCTTTTAGGGCCTTTATTTCTCTGCCTTGTTCTGCCACAGTCATCTTTGATTTATCATACTTGGCATCTAATTCTGCCAATTTTTCCTTGGCTTGTTTGATTTCATTTTCCTGGAGCTCCATTTCTTTAATGGCCTTAGTCAATTCTTCCACACTCGCGCTGGAACTTGGAGCTATTGTTGTTGTTGCTGCTTCTGTTGTGGGAGCCACTGCTGGCTCTATAGTTGTTACAGTGGTTGAAGTAGTTGGAGGAGCTTGGGATGTGGATTCTCCCTGTTTGTCTTGTAATGCCCCTTCAAGCTCTTTCTCCAACTCAAGGATCCTCTGGTTTAGCTGCATTATGAGGTCTAGCTGCTCATCGACCTACTTTTCCTTCTATAGCTCTGTTGTCTGAGGATGCTCTGTAGGCAGCAGCTTTAACCTCTTCTTTAATGCATTGAGGTCATCCTCCTTTTTCTTCATAAGGGCCCTTACACCCTTTGGATCCTTAGGATCATGCCCTAGGTCAACAATAATGTCCTCAAGTGACTTTATTCTGTTATCTTTGGCTAGGGAGGACATTCTCTCAAAATCCAACTGAGTGTTGGTATTTTTGAGTGACTCTTTTAGTTCATGGGCCATGGTTGCCCTATCCACCAAGGTTGCATAGACCATTTCTCCAGTCTATTTGTGGAGTTCAATCTGGTCCATGGGATGGATGTCTTTGGCTAGGACCTCCACCCTTGTCTTCACATAATCTGCTGTTGATTTTGGATGGGGCACTGTAGGCTTGAAATGGCTGAGGATCATTTTCTCCTCTTGAATGTCATATACAGACATTAGCCTTTCCTTTTGGGCTGGTGTGGCATTGAGAAATTGTTTATAAACCTCCACCCTCCACAGGTCATTCTATGCCTTTATTTGCTTGAAAAAGTCCTTAGTGCCTTTGGGCTTCTTGCTCTGCTGAGAGGAGGAGGACACCTCCAAACCAAGTTGTAATCCTTGCTCCTGCTGAAAGGAGCTTGTACCTGTGTGCTGGCTGCCCTCCCTGTTTTTCCTTGAACTGTCAAGGAATTCTTCAGTGATGTCTTCTACCTCTGGGGAATCAGCTCTTGGCCTCTTGGTCTGGGGTTGCTGGGAGGATCCACTAACAGGAGTGGACTCTTCTCTGTCTCTTTTCGTACCCTTGTCCTCTTGTGCTGGGGTCTGCAAAATTGGAGCTGTTGGTGGCTCAGTTTGTGGAGGGGGAGTCTGCTCTTGCGGCTGCTCCGGTTGCTTCCCTTGTTGCTGCTCTTGTTGCTTTTCACTTGAAGGGGCAAGATTTTCTTTCATGGTTTATTCTTCAGCACCCATTATGCCTTTCCCCTTGTCTCTAGCTGGTGTTTCTTTGGAAGGTGCCTGCGTGGGGCAGTCCTTGAGGCCGAGGTCCCTTCTCCTGCTGAATAAGGTCGTTTGAAGGGTACCTGCTGCACAGAATCTAAGTCAAGAGTTTTTTCCAGTTCCTTGACATTCTTTAGCATTGCCTCTTCTTCAGTTAATTTTTAAATTAAAGTATCCTGCTGCCATTCTTGCTGGTTGGCATATCTTTCAATATGTGGGTATTTGCAATGCCTATAACCTAGAAGCCTGTACTTGATTCTTCTAGCAGTAATGAAGCCTTTAGGGTCATAAGGGACCCACCGAAAACTATATGATAGCTTGTATTTGTCTTTGAGGATTAGGTCAACATCTTCCCATCCTTCTTTCTTATTCATGATGAAGGGGCCCACCTGGTGTTTGAACTTGAGGTGGGCTTTCTTTTTGGAGCTGTGGAAGTGAGTGAGGTCAGACTGAATCAACTACCTATAATACTCCAAGGCAAATATTCTCATAGGCACATATTTTGGGAGCCTGTATGGACAGAGCTCATAGCCATAGACTCTGATGACTGTATGATTCTCATATAGGTACCAATCACCTATTTTGTATTTTTTGGAAAGCTGCAGAGCTTTCTGTATTTCAGTTGATATTATGGGAGGAGGGGACCTCATCAATAGGCAAGAGACAGGGTATACAAATTGGTCAATAAATTCACAATAGGAATAGGGTGAATTTGAGACTTTGTGATAGATAGATGTCCAGAAGATAACAGATCTCCTTTCCCCTCTATAATCCAGCTTTTTGATGTAGCATGGAAAAGCCTCGGAATGATAGTACATGAAAAGGTGGTAGATATAGGCCGAGTACTTGAAGACACCCTGTCTGTCCACTGTGCCCAACTGATCATGAATCTTGTTAGCTATGAACTTAGCAAAGTTATATTTGCGGGCAGTGGGTTGGCCTGGGCTGTAAGCAGCTAGCAATACCAGCATTGTTTCATCCACATGCTCGCTGGTTCTGTATCCCAGTACATAAGCAATCATGTCCAGTAATAGTCTGCCTACTTCAGTAAAATAGACATCCAAGTAGGGAGGTGGCCCTGTAGGCTGGCACTCAGGTCTCATGAATGTCCTGGTGACCTTTTGAATCTCCTCACTAGTCATCTTGGCACCAGTGTCCAGCAGATAATTCATGGAGAATGGGAACAACAACTCAGTCTGATCAAAATGGAGCATTTTATTGATGGATTCAGGATTAATGTAAAAGAGGATGCTCCCAAATGGAGACTTAATAGCTCTGTGCTGCACATCATAGTTTTCAGCACATAGGCAAATGATCTCAGTAAAAACATTGACAGAGGGGAGACAGTAGTATGGCAGGTTTGACTCCCATATCCCATATGTATCATGACCATTCAGGTAGTCCTCTCTCAATTGCCTGAAGGTCTGCAAAAATTCCCTGTTACCCACAAAGTCTTCAATGAGGTAGTCCTTGTCAGCAAGAGGCAAGGACTCCAGGTCTTTATTTGGTGGATTCAGTGGAGAAACATTGAGGGCTGAGGGTGCAGGAGCAGCCCTTATGCAGTTTGAATTTAGATAGGGTGATTACAATGGTTAGCAAGGTTCTTCAAAGATTTGAGTGACAGGCTTGATGCAGACAATGCTTGTAATTCTCCTCAAAGTGGAAAAGGCAGGCTTGACGGACTTGTTTTTTCTGTTTGCTGGTAAATCCACAGGGATTGTGAATTGGTCAGGATGTTTGCAGAGGGTGTGCAGGCCTCAATTTGGTGATATGCAGACTTGGGTCTCCACCCGGCAAAAGGGAACAATGCCGGGCAACTTCGAGGCCGAATTTGTAATTTTCAATCGTGAATTATTGTTTTGATATCGAATTCTCGGGGCAAAGGGTAATGCAGGTGGATTTAATGGCCAATTAAGTAGCAGACAGTGTGCAATGTAGGATTTGACCAATGCTTATGGGAGAATTCACATAGAAATGGCATGCATAGGGGGGAAAATAGGGAGCTTGTGGTGAATACCTAGAAAACAAGCACGGAACGCCTTCGGGCCGAACAGGGGGAGCTCACTGCAGCTGAATTTCCCACTTATAGCAGCCGCAATCTTCACATTTGATGGCTGGAGGCAATTTCGCGGCAAACAGGTCGATAGTAGCAGCGTCATTTTCGCGTGAAAATGACTGCAAATGGCTAGTTTGGGCGTTAATAACGACAAATTTGGGTAAAAAGGGTCATTGGCGCTTTTTCTGCCAATGACGTCAGCATGACGTCACGGCGGGCCCGGGTACGGCGGGTGACGGGGACGCTGAGCTGGAGGCCAGCGTGGCTGGATGCGGTGGCAGACGTATGCGGTGGCGGGCCTGCGTGGAGGGCCACGGGGCGCGGGGCGGGCGGAGTGGCATGACGTCATAGTGACGTGGGCGCTGACGTGTGGGAGGGGCGGTATCGGGGAGGCGGTAAGCGGTCTCCCCGCACCTCTTTTGGTGATAGGCGGTATCGGGGAGGGGGGCTCCGAACAACCCCAGAGCTTGCCACGCGTCCAGGGTATGGCGCCCAATACCGCCCTTCCCCGGACATTAAAGGGAGGCAGGTCGGGGTGCGAAATCGACCACCCACCGTTAGATCGGGGGTGGCGGACGATCGACGGCTGGCGGGTATTGCCATCCGCCGTGCAGCTTTGGGTTGGGCCCCGCCCGATTATTTAAATATTTATTTTAACATTTGGGCGCGAGACTATAGTTTTTTGGGTTTATTTATGGAAAAAAAGGGGTTTATAAAGGGTTTGAGCAGAGGGACAGGAAGTTTTTGTGGAATGTTTTACCAGAGGTGAGGTGGGGGCTCAGGGGGAGGTTATTACTTCTAACCAGAGGTTAGAGTAATCCCATGACAGGGTTGACCATAGTCCCTGGTGGACTAAAGTCTCCTTAAGACAAACTTATTTAGCTATAGTGCTAAAAAGGGAGGATATATATACAATGCTTGGGATTTATACACCATGGTATTATAATAGTAGGGGGAAGGGAAACATAAGGGATTTAATGTAGATACAGTAAGTAGTTAGTACTGGGGAGAATAAGAATGGGAAATGGTGTTTACTAAGTTTTTTAGGGACTTAAACTTAGTTAGGAAGTAGGTCAAAATGAAAAGAATTTTACACAGGAAATGTGGCTTCTTTTTAGGAATAAGGACCATCATAACACCTTAAGTTCTTTCATGAATTACAACTGATGAAGGGATGTTAATGATGAATGTGAAAGGGGGGAAAGGAGGTTAGTCATGCTCCTTTGCTTTGCTGCAACATGATGGAGAAGAGGACCTTCTCTATTCACTGATATTCCTTTGCGAATAGGTTCTCACACACTCACTTGAAAGGAATGATATTTCTGCCACCCCATATGCTTACCCATCTATTTGCCTAGCATTTTTTGTTTCTTCATGGAGGGTGCACTTGGACTTGCAGACCCTTATGTGCCTTTTCTTTTGTTTGGCTTTTTTCTTTTGATTTCCTATCTAGAACTACCCTTATTGCTTCCAAGGTCCTAGATTAAGCAGTTGGGAACCTTCCTTCTCTACCTAAGCTACTGGTCTGCCAAGATTGAACAGTTTGGACAAACTTTTTTCTCTATATCTACAACAGAAAATTGAAACATGGCATGATCCAGATTAGGCTGTTGGACCACCCCCCAAAATTTTGTAAACATCAAGCTATATACACATATTGTCTTGTCTTGGAAATATGGGATCTTTGTATCACCAAAGCAGAGCATATTTGGAACTTTCTTTGCTAATCATGAAATATGAAACCTATTGGTATAGGTAGCTAACAGTGGCTCCATGTGGGGATGGTTTTTCCATTTGAGAGACCAAGAACAGCAGGTCAGAATGCCTTGGCCCTTGATTTCCTGTATCAAACTTGGAGTATTCCTCTTTGAAATGCCAAAGTTATGATCTTCCCATCTTAGTAAATCTCTGAACTTATTTGCCTTTTGTTGATAACTTATAAAACTTGAGAAACTGCATTTTTACATTTTAACAGAAAGTAATATATACACCTGAATATGTACAAGGGAAACTCAGGCTGCACTTATGGATCGTAGTCAAAATAGTGCTTCAACATCCTGCCATTCACAGGACCTTCATCCAGACCAACTTCATAAAGACTTTTAAGGAAGTAAGTATTGTTTCCTTGTACTGCTTGAACAGCAAATGGTCCTTTCCAAAGGGAATAAAACTTTCCATGTTTTCCTTTGTCTTCCCTTCTTGAATCCCACTTGAGGACTTTGTCACCAACGTTGAAACCTTCTGCCTTGGTCCTTCTGTCAAAGGCTTTCTTTAAATTTTCTTGTAAAACTTGAACTCTGTTGTAAACTTGGTCTCTAGTTTGCTGCAAACATATTATTTGATTGATTCTTCTTTGCATATCATTCGGCTCAGCCTGACTTTCTTGAAGTAATTTCATAACAGGGACCCCTAGTGATGAAGGAAATTTGGCTTCTAATCCATAGACTAGCTCGTATGGGCTGATCCCAATTGATCTCTTGGTTGTTAGTCTATCTGCCCACAAGGCATTCACAAGCTTTTTATGCCAATTCTTCTTATTTTCTTCCAATACCTTCTTTATGATGTTTACAAGGCTTTTGTTTGAGGACTCTGCAAGGCCATTTCCTTGGGGATAGTATGCAGTAGAACAGCCCAAGGTAATGTAAAATTTGTGGAAAAAAATCACCATTTTCTTTGATCTGAAGGCAGCAACAATGTCTGTTACTATATTATCAGGACAACCGAACCTAGAAAGAATATTGGTCTCAAGGAACTGAATGATAGTGGAATCATTGGCTTGTCGGCATGGAACAACTTCAATCCATTTAGTAAAGTAGTCCGTAGCTGTTAGAATCCATCTATGTTGACCTGAAGATGAGGGATGAATTTCCCCAATGAAATCCAAGCCCCATTGTTGAAAAGGTCTCTCTGTTGCAATAGGCCTCAAAGGAAGTGTCAGTAACTTTCTCTTTCCCTCAAACACTTGACATTTATGACATGAGGTGGTGAATTTCTTGACATCAGAGAAAACAGTGGGCCAGTAGTAACCAGCCCTCAGTATTTTATCCACAGTGGACTTCCAATACAAGTGTCCACAACAGTCACCTGCATGAAATTCTTTGGTGACATTGTTAGTCTCATTCTCAATTAAGCAATTTAACAGTATACCCTCATGGTTTTTCCAAAACAAATTGCCATCCATGACACAAAATTTTGAAGCTTTCATTTTTAGGAATCTACACTTAGTTCTGGACAATCCTGGTGGAGCACACAGGTTTTGTAACACATAACATATATCAGAATACCAAGGGGATTGTTCAAAGGCTACATTGATCTTTGGAGTCGCCAACTCCGGTTCATTGTCCAGCTGGTTGATGTCTAAGGCCTGGAAGTTTGCTTCTGTCATTAGTTTGGCCAAACCTTGCCCTTTTATTAGTTTTGTAGGTTTTATCTCAATATCAAATTCCAAAATGTTGGCAATCCATTTTCCTCTTCTGCCCTCTAAATTTTCTTGAGTGAGTATGTCTTTTACAATGGGACTTGGCACATAAGCTATAACATGGGAATAAAGGATATAAATCCTAAAGTATTTAATGGCCTTGACCAAACCATAAGCTTGTTTCTCCATGATCTGATATTTTAGAGGTGCATCTCTAAGAGCTCTACTAAAGAAAGCAATGGGTTTCTCATTTCCTTGGTCATCTTTCTGTAACAAAACTGCAGCAATAGTATGCTGGGAGGAAAAAGAGAAAATGATAAATTCCCTATCAAATTGAGGATTTTTTAGGACTGGAGTTTGGGTAAGGGCCATTTTTATGCCTTCAAAGGCTTGATTTGCTTCTACTATCCATTTTACTTTTGAATCCCTTTTTAGCATGTTGTTCAATAATCTGATCAGTTCTGCTAAGTTTGGGATAAACCTTCTTAAGAAATTAATGTTCCCTAAGAAGGCTTGCAATTCTTTGATGTTTCTTGGGTGGGGCATTTGCAAGATAGCTTTTATCCTATCTGGGTCAATTCTGATGCCATCCTTTGAAATGATATGTCCTAACAACTTACCTTCTTCCAAACCAAACAGGGACTTCTTTGGATTCAAGGAAATTCCATATTTCCTACATGTCAAGAAGATGTGTCTCAAATGTTTCAAATGTTCTTGGTCTGAATTTGAGAAACGTGTGAGGTCATCCAAATAAATGACAAGGAAGTCATGAATCTCTTTGGCAAAAGCAATATCCATTGCTCTTTGAAATGTTTCCCTTGCATTTTTCAATCCAAAAGGCATTTTTACATATTTGAAAGTTCCCCATGGGGTTGTGAATGCAGTTTTGTCTTGATCATCAGGGTGCACTAGGATTTGATTAAAACCTGAGAATCCATCAAGTAGTGAGATCCTTGATGCTCCCACCACTCTTTGGAGAATGTGATCCATCTTAGGTAAGGGATAGTTATCTTTGAGGGACACTTGGTTTAGATTTCTAAGATCAACACAAAGCCTTATTTCACCAGTTTTCTTTCTTGTAGGCACCAAATTTGAGATCCAATCAGAAAACCTGATTGGTGCTATGATACCAGCCTTAAACATTTTTTGTACCTCTTTCTCAATTGCAGGGAGAAGCATAGGGTTTATTCTTCTCAATTTTTGCTTAAATGGCTTTTGATTTGGCTTGAGAGGGATTGTGTGTTGGATAACAGAGGTGTCATAGGATTTTAAGTCCTCATAACTCCATGCAAAGACATCCTGGAACTCTTTGAAGAGGTCAATGTATTTGGGCTTCTGATCAGGAGGTAGGGATGCAGACAATTTTATTATCTTAGGTTTCTCAATGGTTCCAATGTTGCATTCTTCAATGGCAGAGTTAAGGGGCTGCATTTTTGGTTTTCTAGGGACATCATTTGAATCAAAAATATCCTCTAGTGGAGTTAGGCATGTTGGAAGAAAATTATCTTTCAATTGTATCACTTCAGCTTCAACATCAGCCACTTCTTCACAACTGATTTGTTGAATTTCTTGTATGTTGTCTTTGTTGAAAATTGTTGGATGTAGGATTTGGTTAGCTGTTTTAGGTGATATTGGCTTATGGCTCTGTTGATCAGGTATTTGTGATTGACTTGCTCTTTCAAGTATTTGTGATTGACTTGCTCTTTCAAGTATTTGTGATTGACTTTCTCTTTCAAGTATTTGTGATTGACTTGCTCCCTCAGTGTCAATATTTAGTCCTGCAAATTCTTGTTGCAAGGTCAAGAAATTATTTATTTGTGCATCATCTTCAAATACTTGCCAGTCCTTGACATTGTTTGGGACAGAAGGTCTGTGTTTTACCTCAGCTGTAAAACAATGGTGGGGCTTAAAAGGTATCTTGCAGGTACTTGCAAATGTGGCCAAACTGTGAACATGAAGATTATGGGTTCTAGGAATTTTGGTAATCTGAAATTCAGTGAAGGACTGTAGTAGTTCAGCAGCAGCAGATCTATAGGATCTTAGTCTTTTGTCATTGGTGACAAAGTTTCCCTTTACTTGTTGGATAACTAGGTCTGAGTCTCCTAGAATTGAAACTTTTATGGCTTGTAAGGATTTTACTAGCTTGAGGCCTAGCAAGAGAGCTTCATATTCTGCCATATTGTTGGTGCATCTGAAGTTTAACCTGTAGGCTCGGCCTTCTGCATGACTGTTTTGTTTATTATGTATCCAAACTCCAGCTCCTGCCCCTAATTTGTTGACTGACCCATCAAATTCAAGGAACCATAGGATCTCTTGTTCTAGGGGAGACTTAATCACTTCTCTGTGATCTGGGATTGTGAGTTGAAGTTCAGGTTTTTCATTTAGTTTGTCCTTTAGGACAGTCTCATCACTTGTTTGAATCAGCTTTATTCCTGGGGCAGCAGCTTGTTCATTAATGTCCTGGTCTTGTTCAAGTGTTTTGGTTTCATGATCATTTGTAAGACCTGAATTATCATTGAAGAGAATATATGAATCTATATCAGAATGGACAGCATATATGGGAAAGTTTTGAGGTTTTTCTTCACTGCTGACCATGTATTTCATAAGTGACTCTCTATATAACCTCTTGGGTTGACCAAAGACTGAGATGGTGGCATATGACATGTCTAGCTGTAGGGAACCTTGGAGTTTAGCCCCCCACGACCTTGATAACAACATCCCATATTTGGGTGGGATCTCAGCAACTACAACATCCATCAAGATTGTCTTATTGGGATATTGGACGAGTGAAACACAGAGATCTTTTATGAGACCTAAACACTTAACTTGGCTAGAGTCAAATGAGAATAGGTCCTTATATGGTCTTGTAATATCTAGATTCAATCTTTCCATGACTGATTTAGGCATCAAGTTGTGAGAGGCACCTGAGTCAAACATTGCATTGTGTAATACCTTGTCATGAATATGCAGATTGACATAAAAAGGTAAGATACCTGTAACAGCTGTCTTTCCATCCAATTCTGGACTGAAAAGCAATTCTGGGGTGTCATCTAGCACATTTACATTATCTTTATTATGAGTCAGTTGAAGGGACTTCTTGATTTGTTGTCTATAAATGTCATGCTTGGCTAGTTCTGAAAGAGGAACAACTACCTTCAATTTTCCAATTTCAGCTTCTAAGTCAAAGGGTCTTTCAGATTTGATCTTGGTGTTGTGGGTGGCAGCCTTTTCCTTGTTCACTGGGTCTCCTTCTTGATTCTTATCTTGATCTTGAGGCTTGTCCTTCTTACTCATTTCTTGAGAAGTGTTGCTTGGATTGGACTGCGAGGGTGATGTGGCCCTAGACTGCTGTTCGGTTATCTCCTCAACTATTACCTCATCTGTAATTGGACCAGTTTTGTCACTTGGTTCTGCGAAAATGGCTTTCTTAGGCTACGGAGTGTCCTTTGTCTTGTCAAGCCGTGTCACATTTATATTTCTGCTTCTTAGATTGTATTGCTTATGAACTTCATAAACAGTTGTGTCATATCCTTGTTTAAAGTCAAATGACTCACCTGACCTGGTTTGGAATTGCTGAATGTCATCATCCTTATGATCCTCTTGACTTAGAAAAACTTGTTGTTCATCATTCAGGCCCATCAGGTTAATGTGGGTGTCATCCGTTTGTTCATCCGAAGTGGATGCCTCAGTATAGTTTTCCTGGAAAGGAGGTCTTATGTCAAGGTCAGAACCGGCCTTGCCAGCGTTTGGGTTTTGATTTCTCCTAAAATTTGGATTCCTGTTGGGGTTATTTTGTGGTGCATCCCATGATGACTTTCTCTCAACTGATTCTACTCTGTCCCCCAATCTCTTCATACCAGTGAGTATTGCATCCAGTTTTTGATCAAAGGCTGAGGGTTCTTCTTTGAAGGTGGTTCTCTTTTCCAATCTTGCCCTGTTTCTTTTGGCAATTAGGTTAGCCTCTACTGTGACAGCAACCTTCTGGGCATCTTCAAGGGTTTCAGGGGCTCTTTCCTTCAATTGATAGGCCATGTCAGGGTCAAAACCATCAGGAAATTTGTATAAGGCTAAATCAGGAGGAGGTCTTAAATTCTGTGGTATTGCATTATATACGTTGTTGAATCTTGCACAATACTCCAAAACGGTCTCTTGAGGACCTCGTTTGATGGTATCATATTCACCAAGTATGTGCAGGGGATCTTTCTTTTTCTCCCATCTGTTAGTAAAGACTTGATAAAGCTCATCAGGAGTTGTGATGGTATTTGCAGCCAATGATCTAAACCAAGTCCTTACATCCCCTGTCAAGCTCTGAACAAAGATTCTCATTCTTACACTATCATCATCTATTTCATAGTTCTCAAAATGGTCTTGCATCCTCTTGGCATGCTGAATTGCTGTGAAAGGGCCAGTGGAGTCAAAATATGAGATCTTGGTTTGGTATTCATGAGGTAGAGCTGCAGCATTAGCAGGCAACTACAAGGGTGCATATCTATTAGCCATATTTGCAGGATTTATAGGGTTGATTGGGACAACTGGGATGGCATGAACAACTGGTACAACAGGGGTGGTTGGAACAATAGAAACTAGAGTGTTGGTCAAGGGAATATGTGCAGTGAATGGAGGTGTGAAAGGAGGGCTTTGAGAGGTAGATGGTGAACTAGGGGACTCAAGGGTAGATCGAAATAGGACCTTGATTGGAGTTGGAACAGGGTTTGGATGAGCTATCTCAGGACTTGAATCAGCAGGAGTTTGCTGTCCTTGCTGTTTCCTAATGATCTTAGGGATTGTATTAGGGTTTTCAAAAATAGCTGGTGGGTTGGGGTCAGGATTTGACCTAGTATATCGCAGATTCTTCTTAGGAGCCAGCTTCTGAACTTATTTTTGAGTATGTTTTTTGGAATATTTATGTGTCTACAAGGGCCAGACGGGATTTTGGAGTTACTGTGTATATTTTAAAGCTAGCACAAAAAGTGACTGAAGCAGCTTCAAAAAATATACAGAAATTAGAAAATCCTAAGGAAGTCCCCAGCAGAGTCGCCAATTATGTTAACACCCAGGTTGTTCCCTTTGACTCCCAAGGGAATACGGCTGGGGTAACCACTAACCAATCTTTGGATTACATCTTCTAGCCAGGCTGTAATCAGAGAGGGCTCTCTCTTTAAGGTTTAGCTCTGTTTGTGCAGAAATTTCAGGCTAGTTATGATGTTCAAGATTTGTTTTTTGTATTTGGTTGGAGAATGTTTCAATCAAGATATGTATGTTCTCACTAGAATGTTATAGGTCATTGGGCATGGAGTCAGTGGTCCTTTAGTTGTTTGGTGTGCTATGTTGATACAATAGTGAAACTGCAGAGCTGGATAAATGTCTGGGAAACAACGCTTGGAAATTTTGATTAAGTATGATGTATTCAGTTTATGAAAGGCAGTTAAGAATATTTCAATAAAAGGATATGTAAATAAGTGAGAATATTATTTAGAAGCAACTAAGAATTTCTAGATAACATTCACATTTATAGAATTAATGCAAACATTAGCATTCAAGATTTCATGTCCATGGTTAATTCAGAAGAAAACATTTACAACAATAAAAGATTGAGCACAGGGTGTGATGAAACATGTCCTGTACTATCCCTTTTCTCTATTGCTAGATTTGATGAAAACATGAGTATGAAATAACATAAGAAGACAAAACAGAGATTAAGAAGACTTATTATTCCATCAGACAGCACAAGAATTCCGCAACAGCACGTAGGTCCTCAGCAAGACATCAAATTTTCAGGAAATCACTGAGCTGGTCCAACCCTTTGTATTAGAAAATTCTGAAAGTGTACAATACATTTGCCTCAGAGTGAAAATTACCAACCCCTTATACATTACTAAGGGGGGTATATATACAAAATTTACATGAAAAATATCAAGGAAATGAGTTAATGGCTCATTGATATTATGCCAACTCCTGGAGTGTTGTAGCTGAGAGAGTTAATGCTGTAATAACTCTTTAGTGCTTTAGCTGTCAAAATGGTCAGAGACTGTTGACTTGGTGGCTGTTGGAGTCGGCTGAGGATACACTGTCAAAGATATGCGTTTTTTCTTATCCTTTGGGCTAGGTGTCGTTGTCCATGTGCTGAGTCACTTTTCAGCTGCCTTAAATGCTAACCTTTTTCTCCTGTTTTTCTTCTAGTGAGCTAGAGATGGCAGTGACCGAGCAACTGAGGCTACCGTGGCAAAATTTGAAGCATTGCCTGCCACCAATCCTCCTTAGGCATTTGATGTCTTCAAATCTTAATTAAAGTTTCATCTACCTCTGTATACCTATAAAAATTAGGAGGAATTTCAAAAAGGTTCTTTACCTCACTCTCAATAAAAAACAGGCCTTCAAGTTTATTATATAAGCTCTGTCCTGTTGGAGGCCCTGTTTCCTGAGAGGTACTGCCAGATGCAGTGATTTGGTTTTCAATATAAGCTACCATCCTGTTAGCAAATTGATCTCGGGAGATCAATCTTCTTGCACTGCTTAGTAGGCTGGGCAGTCCTTTTGCTTGCAATGCTGCCATCTTGTGTTGGTACTCATGCACCTCAGCCTGTATTTCAAAGCACTTTCTCTCCACAGTCTGTACATAATTCCTGAGAGTGAGTACTTTCTTGGCTGTGAGGACGGCCTCTGTTCTGTTGACTATGCCAATGGCTACCAGTTCCTCCTTTTCTTGCCTATTCAAAAAATCTATCATTTTGTTGGCGTGTTCAGGCTTGTCTCCCAGTGTTGTTTTGGCCCTCTGAATCTCTGTCTGTGCTTGGCCAATTAAATCCATCTGCTCATGTATAGTTTTAATTGACCTCCATTGTTTATCGATGGACTGGCCAATTTTGGCCCACAGAATTCTTCTTATTTTAGCCATGGCACTTTCCAGATTCAACTCTTTTTCCAAGGCCTTTATCTTTTCTTTTAGGGCCTTTATTTCTCTGCCTTGTTCTGCCACAGTCATCTTTGATTTATCATACTTGGCATCTAATTCTGCCAATTTTTCCTTGGCCTGTTTGATTTCATTTGCCTGGAGCTCCATTTCTTTAATGGCCTTAGTAAATTCTTCCACACTCGCGCTGGAACTTGGAGCTATTGTTGTTGCTGCTGCTTCTGTTGTGGGAGCCACTGCTGGCTCTGTAGTTGTTGCAGTGGTTGAAGTAGTTGGAGGAGCTTGGGATGTGGATTCTCCCTGTTTGTCTTGTAATGCCCCTTCAAGCTCTTTCTCCAACTCAAGGATCTTCTGGTTTAGCTGCATTATGAGGTCTAGCTGTTCATCGACTTGTTTTTCCTTCTGTAGCTCTGCTGTCTGAGGATGCTCTATAGGCAGTAGCTTTAACCTCTTCTTTAATGCATTGAGGTCATCCTCCTTTTTCTTCATAAGGGCCCTTACACCCTTTGGATCCTTAGGATCATGCCCTAGGTCAACAATAATGTCCTCAAGTGACTTTATTCTATTATCTTTAGCTAGGGAGGACATTCTCTCAAAATCCAACTGAGTGTTGGTATTTTTGAGTGATTCTTTTAGTTCATGGGCCATGGTTGCCCTCTCCACCAAGGTTGCATAGACCATTTCTCCAGTCTGTTTGTGAAGTTCAATCTGGTCCATGGGATGGATGTCTTTGGCTAGGACCTCCACCCTTGTCTTCACATAATCTGCTGCTGATTTTGGATGGGGCATTGTAGGCTTGAAATGGCTGAGGATCATTTTCTCCTCTTGAATGTCATATACAGACATTAGCCTTTCCTTTTGGGCTGGTGTGGCATTGAGAAATTGTTTATAAACCTCCACCCTCAGCAGGTCATTTTGTGCCTTTATTTTCTTGAAAAAGTCCTTAGTGCCTTTGGGCTTCTTGCTCTGCTGAGAGGAGGAGGACACCTCCAAACCAAGTTTTAATCCTGCTCCTGCTGAAAGGAACTTGTACCTGTGTGCTGGCTGCCCTCCATATTTTTCCTTGAACTGTCAAGGAATTCTTCAGTGATGTCTTCTACCTCTGGGGAATCAGCTCTTGGCCTCTTGGTCTGGGGTTGCTGGGAGGATCCATTAGTAGCAGTGGACTCTTCTCTGTCTCTTTTCGTACCCCTGTCCTCTTGTGCTGGGGTCTGCAAAATTGGAGCTGTTGGTGGCTCAGTTTGTGGAGGGGGAGTCTGCTCTTGCTGCTGCTCCGGTTGCTGCCCTTGTTGCTGCTCTTGTTGCTGTTCACTTGAAGGGGCAGGCTTTTCTTTCATGGTTTCTTCTTCAGCACCCATTATGCCTTTCCCTTTGTCTGTAGCTGGTGCTGCTGTGGAAGGTGCCTGCATGGTTGGTGCAGTCCTTGAGGCCGAGGTCCCTTCTCCTGCTGAATAAGGCCGTTTGAAGGGTACCTGCTGCACAGAATCTAGGTCAAGAGTTTTTTCCAGTTCCTTGACATTCTTTAGCATTGTCTCTTCTTCAGTTAATTTTTCAATTAAAGTATCCTGCTGCCATTCTTGCTGGTTGGCATATCTTTCAATATGTGGGTATTTGCAATGCCTATAACCTAGAAGCCTGTACTTGATTCTTCTAGCAGTAATGAAGCCTTCAGGGTCATAAGGGACCCACCGAAAACTATATGATAGCTTGTATTTGTCTTTGAGGATTAGGTCAGCATCTTCCCATCCTTCTTTCTTATTCATGATGAAAGGACCCACCTGGTGTTTGAACTTGAGGTGGGCTTTCTTTTTGGAGCTGTGGAAGTGAGTGAGGTCAGACTGAATCAACTGCCTGTAATACTCCAAGGCAAATATTCTCATAGGCACATATTTTGGGAGCCTGTATGGACAGAGCTCACAGCCATAGACTCTGATGACTGTATGATTCTCATATAGGTACCAATCACCTATTTTGTAATATTTGGAAAGCTGCAGAGCTTTCTGTATTTTAGTTGATATTCTGGGAGGAGGGGACCTCATCAATAGGCAACAGACATGGTATACAAATTGGTCAATAAATTCACAATAGGAATAGGGTGAATTTGAGACTTTGTGATAGATAGATGTCCAGAAGATAACAGATCTCCTTTCCCCTCTATTATCCAGCTTTTTGATGTAGCATGGAAAAGCCTCGGACTGATAGTACATGAAAAGGTGGTAGATATAGGCCGAGTACTTGAAGACACCCTGTGTGTCCACTGTGCCCAAGTGATCATGAATCTTGTTAGCTATGAACTTAGCAAAGTTATATTTGCGGGCAGGGGGTTGGCCTGGGCTGTAAGCAGCTAGCAATACCAGCATTGTTTCATCCACATGCTCGCTGGTTCTGTATCCCTGTACATAAGCAATCATGTCCAGCAATAGTCTGCCTACTGCAGTAAAATAGACATCCAAGTAGGGAGGTGGCCCTGTAGGCTGGCACTCAGGTCTCATGAATGTCCTGGTGACCTTTTGAATCTCCTCACTAGTCATCTTGGCACCAGTGTCCAGCAGATAATTCATGGAGAATGGGAACAACAGCTCAGTCTGATCAAAATGGAGCATTTTATTGATGGATTCAGGATTAATGTAAAAGAGGATGCTCCCAGATGGAGACTTAATAGCTCTGTGCTGCACATCATAGTTTTCAGCACATAGGCGAATGATCTCAGGAAAAACATTGATAGAGGGGAGACAATAGTATGGCAGGTTTGACTCCCATATCCCATATGTATCATGACCATTCAGGTAGTCCTCTCTCAATTGCCTGAAGGTCTGCAAAAAGTCCCTGTTACCCACAAAGTCTTCAATGAGGTAGTCCTTGTCAGCAAGAGGCAAGGACTCCAGGTCTTTATTTGGTGGATTCAGTGGAGCAACACTGAGGGCTGAGGGTGCAGGAGCAGCCATTATGCAGTTTGAATTTAGATAGGGTGATTACAATGGTTAGCAAGGTTCTTCAAAGATTTGAGTGACAGGCTTGATGCAGACAATGCTTGAAATTCTCCTCAAAGTGGAAAAGGCAGGCTTGGCAGACTTGTTTTTTCTGTTTGCTGGTAAATTCACAGGGATTGTGAATTGGTCAGGATGTTTGCAGAGGGTGTGCAGGCCTCAATTTGGTGATATGCAGACTTGGGTCTCCACCTGGCAAAAGGGAACAATGCCGGGCAACTTCGAGTCCGAATTTGTAATTTTCAATCCTGAATTATTGTTTTGATATCGAATTCTTGGGGCAAAGGGTAATGCAGGTGGATTTAATGGCCAATTAAGAAGCAGACAGTGTGCAGTGTAGGATTTGACCAATGCTTATGGGATAATTCACATAGAAATGGCATGCATAGGGGGAAAACAGGGAGCTTGTGGTGAATACCTGGAAAACAAGCACGAAAAGCCTTCAGGCCGAACAGGGGGAGCTCACTGCAGCTGAATTTCCCACTTATAGCGGCCGCAATCTTCAAATTTGATGGATGGAGGCAATTTCGCGGCAAACAAGGCGATAGTAGCAGCGTCGTTTTCGCGTGAAAATGACCGCAAATGGCTAGTTTGGGCGTTAATAACGACAAATTTGGGTCAAAAGGGTCATTGGCGCTTTTTTCCGCCAATGACATCAGCATGACATCACGGCGGGCCCAGGTACAGCGGGTGACGGGGACGCTGAGCTGGAGGCCAGCGTGGCTGGATGCGGTGGCAGGCCTACGTGGAGGGCCACGGGGCGCGGGGGCGGGCGGAGTGGCATGACGTCATAGTGACGTGGGCGCTGACGTGTGGGAGGGGCAGTATCGGGGAGGCGGTAAGCGGTCTCCCCGCACCGCTTTTGATGATAGGCGGTATCGGGGAGGGGGGCTCCGAACAACCCCAGAGCCTGCCACTCATCCAGGGTACGGCGCCCAATATCGCCCTTCCTCGGATGTTAAAGGGAGGTAGGTCGGGGTGCGAAATCGACCGCCCACCGTTAGATCGGGGGTGGCAGACGATCAACGGCTGGCGGGTATTGCCATCTGCCGTGCAGCTTTGGGTTGGGCCCCGCCCAATTATTTAAATATTTATTTTAACATTTGGGCGCGGGACTATAGTTTTTTGGGTTTTTTGGGTTTATTTATGGGAAAAAAGGGGTTTATAAAGGGTTTGAGCAGAGGGACAGGAAGTTTTTGTGGAATTTTTACCAGAGGTGAGGTGCGGTCTCAGGGGGAGGTTATTACTCCTAAGCAGAGGTTAGAGTAATCCCATGACAGGGTTGACCATAGTCCCTGGTGGACTAAAGTCTCCCTAAGACAAACTTATTTAGCTATAGTGCTAAAAAGGGAGGATATTTATACAATGCTTGGGATTTATACACCATGGTGTTATAATAGTAGGGGGAAGGGAAACATAAGGGATTTAGTGTAGATACAGTAAGTAGTTAGTACTGGGGAGAATAAGAATGGGAAATGGTGTTTACTAAGTTTTTTAGGGACTTAAACTTAGTTAGGAAGTAGATCAAAATGAAAAGAATTTTACACAGGAAATGTGGCTTCTTTTCAGGAATAAGGACCATCATAACACCTTAAGTTCTTTCATGAATTACAACTGATGAAGGGATGTTAATGATGAATGTGAAAGGGGGGAAAGGAAGTTAGTCATGCTCCTTTGCTTTGCTGCAACATGATGGAGAAGAGGACCTTCTCTATTCACTGATATTCCTTTGCAAATAGGTTCTCACACACTCACTTGAAAGGAATGATATTTCTGCCACCCCATCTGCCTACCCATCTATTTGCCTAGCATTTTTTGTTTCTTCATGGAGGGTGCACTTGGACTTGCAGACCCTTATGTGCCTTTTCTTTTGTTTGGCTTTTTTCTTTTGATTTCCTATCTAGAACTACCCTTATTGCTTCCAAGGTCCCAGATTAAGCAGTTGGGAACCTTCCTTCTCTACCTAAGCTATTGGTCTACCAAGATTGAACAGTTTGGACAGAATTTTTTCTCTATATCTACAACAGAAAATTGAAACATGGCATGATCCAGATTAGGCTGTTGGACCACCCCCCAAAATTTTGTGAACATCAGGCTATATACACATATTGTCTTGTCTTGGAAATATGGGATCTTTGTATCACCAAAGCAGAGCATATTTGGAACTTTCTTTGCCAATCATGAAATATGAAACCTATTAGTATAGGTAGCTAACACATACAACCCTATGGTGCATTTCAATATAAAATCCATCAATAATACCAGAACAACAAATGTCAACTTGATTGTTGATGTTCTTGGTATTGTTCGAAACCTTTCCAATCCGTGCACTATACGTAGAAAATACAACTTTGAATTTACTAAAAAAACATTGCACCTTTAAGACATGTCTGTATATAACATGGATCAAATATTTTGGGGATGAAATTTCAATGATGTATCAAAAAAATATTCCTCCTTATGCATTGCAGGAAATAACACCATAATTGAAATTATCTCTGCTCGTGTAGGAGAATTCAATGGAAAAAATGTTAGGACTACATAAAAATCCATTATTCTTGTAAATTCTAATATTGAATATGTCAACACGCTAAAGTCATTGTTTAAAAAATAAGGTTCCACTTCAACTTCTACATCCTTAACAACAAGATATTCTGCTTCTTTTGGCCGTTAACCAAAAACAAAAGAAATTTTTTATATTTTATACTATCAATTCCTTCGAGAAACTAACATTCTACCAATTGAAGGGCACAATAACAAAAATTTGGGTAGATAGATTTTACTGCCTTTCTTGCTTATTTATCATTGATGGAAAAAAATGCATGAAAAAACTTATTCCAAAAACAAAAGCACATGGTATTTCAAAAAATGCAATGTTGAAGTAACTGACTGTGATTACAGATATTTACATAAGATCAACTTACAATATTGTAACATCCCTTCCAACATATACCTAAGAAACTAGCTAGTCAAGTTAAACATCAGCTAAAGGTCACGAGGATAATATTAAACCTCCTATGTAAGCTTAAGGAATTGGAAGTGACGGAAACACAACACATCAACCTCTCTCAGGAGTTTCAAGACACCCAGGAGCTAATCCACCACTCTAGGTGCCCAACCCCTGAGTTAACCTAGAATTTTAATGAATTAAACGTAAAGTCACTCCCATGACAAGGCATGCATGTGACTGTAACCATAGAGACTCTCCTAGAATTCCTGCAAGGGAGAGATTGCAGTCTCCCTTAGCTAGTTCTATGCCAGAGACTATGAGATTTAAGCCACACTTTAAGGGCTAGTCTCCAAACCAATGCCTATAACTTGATTAGAATTTCCAAGACATTTAAATGACACCAAGGAAAAGCCTCTAACACAAAACTTAATCAGGAACCTAACCTAACCAATCCTAATCATCACAGGGATTTCATCAAACATATCCTCAAGATGTAATATATAGGTGTAAATAACATAATTAAGTATAGGGATCTCACACTTAGATGAGAATTAGAATGAACCATTGTTCCCTAATGTCATTTATTGCAGTATCATCTAGTAGGCTATAGATATGTTATCTATTCATATACAAGTAAAGACATGATATAACCATGCTTATAACCAACATTAAACCATGTAAATATTAGAGATATGACAAACATAAAATCCATATATAAACAAGTGAAAAAGTAAGAGAAATTAGCTTTCATTAATCATAGGCAAATATGACTGGGTTTGGAACTTCCACGTACCACCCGATAGTAGACACGGCAAAACCAAATCTTTCTTTCATCTAGTCACCCTTGTTGCATATTCGAAGCATGAATGTGGGATCTCATAAAACAAGCAATCCAAGAATAACCAAGGGAATCTAGAGGTTAAACTACCTTCTCCCTAATCAAACCATGATCACAGCAAAACTAGTACTTTGAGCCAAAACCAAACCAAACTTGGAATTCCATCAAGAGTCCATCACTATCCTTGAGGAATTTTCTATCTCCTTGTCTCTCAAGCTTTACCGCAATCTAATCTAGGATCACTAGGCTCTAAAATGAGATTGGTCTGTTAAGGTTTACCACAATCCAAACATGGATCACTAAGCCCAAAAGCGATACTTCTCCCTTAGGCTCTACCATGTACCCTGCAAAAATAGCTTAAGTGATTCCTAGGCCTTTGGAAATGGAAATTTAGAAAACCTTTGGTCTGGATTCTGAAATCCCTCTGAAAACCAAAGCTCAAAAACTGAATGAAAAATCCCAGCACCATGGCATCTAGAAAAAGGTGAGGCTAGGATGAAAACCATTTTCATGACCTAGAAAAAAACATGCCACTGAAAACAAAAGAACAATACACCAACATGAAAATCCATGCGTTTCCAAACCAACTAGGAATTCACACATGAAATATGTTACCTGCAAGTATTCCTCTTGAAACTGCTCCGTCCTTGCTTTCCTTCCTTTCCCTTGCCTTATTTTCCTTCCTTGATCCGAAAATTGAGTGCTCCAAGAAAACTCTAAGTGACCGAGAGAGAGAGACAGAGAGAGAGAGAGAGAGAGAGAGAGAGAGAGAGAGTAATGAGAGATATCTAAACTTGAACTGACCAAGAGCTTATACTGACCAAGCTTGCCAACTGATCTTCATAATCCTTTCTATCAATAAGGCCTCTAATTTCCACATTTTCCATTATTCTCTGTCAATTTCCTCCTCACATGCAACCTATGACCTTTTACCTTCCTTTTCTCCTATTTTCCTTTATTTTCATAAATAAATGTGCCAAAAATGCCTTTCTTCCTTTCAATGCCTTTTCCTTAGCCTTTCCCAATTTCCTTTAGCCGAAAACACACATCTAGTGATGCCCACTAGGATATATTTTCCCAACATTCAACTTGGAATACATTTCCCTTACTTGTAGTCTTATTTTTCCTTTATTAACTTGTATTACATGGAATTTTCACTAGGGTTGTTAAAGAACGCCCCCCCTAGGGGAATAGGTCCTCAGTGTTAACCACACTAAGATCACTAAAAAGAAAAAAAATTGCCCATGGAGATTTATAACTTAGCACGTTGCATCATTTACAATGAATGACCAGCTCAAAATTCAAACATCATGACAACATGACGAGATAAGAACCCTACCACATACTGTAGCTTTATAACACAACTCATTAAAGTATTTACAATAACCACATATACACATATGCACATTAGAGAAACCACAAAATAATATGATATGGTGCTTGCATCTGCAACAAGGTAATCCAAAGGCTCACACCTACACCCTTAAAGTAATACCAGGATTCACCTTCTTCGTAGGATGTTGAGAATCCACTGTCACAGTCAAAGTTGCAACCAATGTCCAACACTACAATATTGCGCCACTTGTCCCCTCAGTAAATAGTTACTAGCTCGTTGTTCCAGGGCACACTCCCAATGTGCATCTGATTCCATCTCACAATGTTAATAAACAAAACCAATATATCTGCAAACTTCCCTTTTCTACTACATAGTCCCTTGGGAAATTCAGTCACCCCCTTCCATGTAGTCACTCACCTTCCAATCTCCCCGGAATCACCTATCTCAGGTGATCCATCCCTTGTAAAGTCTCCCTCACATCGAAAGGTATCAAACCAAGGCATATACCTGCCTCAAAAACATCAAACTAGTCATACCATGCCCATGGAAGTCAATGGACACTATTGGGTACTAGTGTGCCATAATGGACTTGTTCCTAAAGTTTTTTACCAGCATACTGCTACATGTTCCAATTACATTTGTTTTTGTTTCCAATTCTTGCAGTCGATTTCAACCACCCAAACAAGCATTTTCATGCATTCATGTTCTAAGCACAAAATTTCCATTAGATTCAAATAAATTCAAATAACCTTAAAGCATACCTCATTGGTAGTTCGTCAATAAGGTACACTTGCAATCCTGTTCGCTTCCTATCGAAGCAGGTAAAACTTAACTGTTTGATAAAAACGTCAAGTATAAACATGTCACATATGATTACGTAAAAACACAACCATCCTAGATCAACATCATAAATCACATGTAACCATCATAAAACACAATCATAGATCACATATAATCATCATATACCATAGTCATAAATCACATGCATAGTAAAATTGAAATAAAATGTTGATACTTATCCTTTCATCAAACCATATCTTCTACTTTTGTCTTTATCCCATACGCATTTCAGATTGGTTGCCACACTAGACAAATAACCGGTGCCTTCTCCTCAACCATGTGCACATACACATGGTGTGCATCACACACATACAACTACACACATCATACAACACTATGCAATACATGCATCTACACAAGTACCATATGTAGCACATGTACATAGTACTACTTGTACATTGCAACCACCTACACAACATGTACACAACATCACATGTACACGACACCCCCTGCATAATGTGTACACAATCCCACATGTACATTGCACCATTGTACAACATGTACGTGATACCATATGTACATAGTACCACACACATCACATATGTTTGACACCATATGTACACATTGCCACATGCACAACATGTACACAACACCACATGCACACATTCCCACATGCACAACATGTACACAACACCATATGCACACATCACTACTTCCAATGTCATGGACACAAGAACATATGCAGATAGCACCACAAGTACAACATGCACACAACACCATATTTGCATAACACTGCATATACAACATGTACATAACATCATCTGTACAGAGCACTGCATATCAAACATGCACAAAGCACCATATGCACACAACGCCATACATACATCATGCGCATAGTACAATATGTGCTTAACACTACATATCTAACATCTACATGGCACCATCTATACCTATCACTGCATATGCAATATCCACACAGAACTACATGCATAGAACATCACATACGAAACATTTGTACAACAATATTACCACACATCCAAAACCACATTGTCTTTACCAAGCAATCTTCCCTCTAGTGCCTTATCTGTGTTTGTCACGACATGTCACAAACCACACTGCTTTCATTTTGTTGTTTTAACCCTCGGTATAACCTATCCATAACATAGACATAATATAATCCCATAATATCAAATCATAACCACATGATACTGAACTTGTATATTTGTTAGGCTACTCTTCCCACTTTCTTCCTCATGAACCGAGAATCTCTTCATGCCATTCACCTACATAAGAAATTATTCCTATAAAATAAAGATCCCCGACAACCCTATCAGACAGTGACATAGATACATATACACACACACACACACACATAGAGGTATATATATATATATATATATATATATATATAATCATTGTCATAAAAAATCATCTTGCTATACAATGACATACATACATACATGTATATATATATATATATATATATATATAAACATTAGCATAATCATGATCATAAAATAATTACCAAATAACATATGGTCTAGATTGAGAGAAATTCCTCATTTTTGCACAACATGCACAACATTGAGAACCATAGTTCCCAACATGTCCAAGGCATCTAACACCTTGGATCCATTTACTTTACCTTTTTTGGTTACCATTTCATGTCTATGTTGTCACCTTCCACTTACCACAAAGGACCCAACCAGTTCAACTAATTTTCATAGTCTTACGTTCCACTACACTTACTTATGCATCGAGGTACACCCATGTCTTACATATTCTATTGGTTACCATACAAATATCCTAAAACTCCATTAATTTCCTTCTTTCCCAACCAACTCCGAAGACTCAAAACATAAAAGGAAATACCAAGAAATAAATAAGAAGCAAAACCATGAAAAACAATTACAACATGACACCGCAACAAAGTGGCATAGCTATGCACGAGACACATGAAAAATTTCAAATAGAGCACAACAATTGGAAATGCCCAATAGCATAAGACTAAAAAAGGACACTATGACTCAATCCCCATGGTTTCCAAGGAAAGCTCAAGTCAAGCCTTCTTTAATATTTCATGGAAATTTCTTTTGCCATGCAATCCCCTGTATCATACTTCCATAAACATATAACTGTCAGTTCTTAAATAAACATAACAATACATCATTTACCTTACTTTGTTGTGCCAATCACATTCCTTGGAACTAAACAAATCCACACCATATTGTAAGGGACTCCAATCCCCTTGATAGATCCACCTCTCGGTAATGTATTTTCCTAGTACATGTTCATGATTCTAGCAGATATCCACATATTACCAAACAAAATCAAGATTAAGAACATTTCCTATATGCGAATCACTAATTCACTTGGAATTAAGGTTTTCAAACATATCCAAAGGAATTATTTTCCAATTCCTTCTATTTACCTTTTTACTTTGTTGGAATTGAGGCTAACTATGTGTTGTCACATCACTTAATTGTTGGTTATATAAACACATCAACCGTTACCTTGCCATGCTAATACCAAGCATGTTTCTTGCAACTCATCACACATGTCAACCACATGTTCCAAATATCAAAACAATGATATGCATAAATTTGAAATCAACCTTTACCAAGACTAATAGTCATGTCATAATGCATAGTCAACTCATAGTCATTAGAGATAATGCTACAATTGTCAACTATATTCAAGTACATATCAACTATCTCAACACATATATGTTTTATTACAATCATCTTAAAACAAGATCATTTGAACACATATATTATGCAATTCATCAAATGTTCAACCAACTTGCAAACATACCATGTTAAATAAATCAACTAGATGACATAATCAAATCGTCAAGCACCAAATATATGACGTAAGCAAGTTCATACTTTAATATATCTCAAGGGAGGCTATCTTGTCTACACAATCAAGCTAGCTAGGATGATATAACTTCTCAACATGTCAACTTAAATATATCTAAGAACATGTCATCCATAACAATCACTAACTAACATGTTCACATCCTAACTCATAAATAATTATCATTCATGCATAACAACCACATATGTAGAACTGGTCTAGATTAGTATGAAACTATATCACAAATATGTCGGCTGATACCTGAATATCATAACCATGACCATCTTCATAGGACAATCCAATTTAGAATGATACATATGACATCAAGATCTTAATGAAATAACCCTAATCATCAAGTTACTAGCATATAACAATCATAAGAAATATATCATTCTCATCAATAACATATAACCTAATCGTCAAGCTAACTATCATATAACAACACCAAGTTAAGCTATAATGTACTCATCAACAACATATAACACAATAATTTGGTTATCTAATATAAAAAAACAATAGAAATGCATGCAACTACAAGTTACTATCATCCTTAACTATTCGACGTATGTGCATATAACTACACCAATCAAGTAACATCTATCATGAATATAACCATAACATCAAAGGACATGTAAATAAACATAATGTATATAAACCTAATTCATATGAAAATCCTTTACTTACATACCTACATGCCAAAAATACAATACGTATATGACAATCTACTCTTACCCCAAAGTCCAATTCTGCAACCACGTTATGATGATTTACATCTCCTGCTATATCTCAGCCAACACATTATCATCCTAACATACCAATATCACCTTCACAAGCTAAGTTGCATACCATGACTTCACAAGGCATGTTTGACCTACTTCTCATGCATAGCTATAACCAGACCATACATGCATAAAAAATGCATATAGACATAGAAGACATGAGTACCAAACCACATTAGTATGATTCTAGATAGAGTCTAGTCCTCAATCCATAACCATATCATCATCCAAAACCATGAAATCATGCATGGAAACAACCATTACTCCATTGTACACATTTCTACATGCAACCATCAACATGCCTAAGAAATTCCTAATCAATTACACATACACATGAATGCATGTATTCGAGGATAAGCGATCAATTCTTGTAACCAACCTACAAGACTGATACATGTAGTCAAACATACAAGAATGAAACCTAACATACAAGGATGTAATCAAACTGCATATATTCACGTAACCAGTCGTATACTTTTGACAATGCATTCCATAAAATCAACATCAAGTTCTTCATGATAACCTTACTGCAACCATGATCAACATGATGCAATGCAAAAGGAAGATGGAATTCAATTTTGAGATACACACATGCAACTAACATGCATGTATGGCCAACAAATTCACCCAAGGAGAGTGCAACCATGCTCTAATATCACTCTATAACACCCCCTCCCACATCTACCCAAGCAACTAGCCAGTGAGGGTAAACATCAGCTAAGGGTCACTATGATAAGATTCAACCTCCTAGGTAACCTTAAGGAAATGGAATCAATGGTAACACAACACACAGAACTCCCTCAGGTGCTTAAGGAACCCCAAGACCTAATCCACTACTGTAGGTGCCCAACCCCCGAGTTAACCTAGAATCCACTATATTTATTTTTCCCTGCATTATTGTTGTTGGCAACATACTTGTCTTTGCATTAAAAGTAAATCTAGCATACATTAGGTTTTTTTTCACTCTACAAGATTTTTATGTGTTTGTGTTTACACTAGAAGGAAATTTAGCATGCACTAGATTTCTGTCACTTTGCAATGTTTTTTTTGAAATGTGCTTGTGTCTGTGTTGGAAGGAAATCTAGCATGTGCTAGTTTTCTTTCTCCCGACAATATTTTTGTTGGAAATTTGTTTGTGTTTGTGCTAGAATTAAATCTAGCATGCACTATATTTTCATCACCCAACAATGTTGTTATGTGCTTTTGTTTATGGTAGAATGAAATTTAGCATGTGCTATATTTCTTTAATCTTGTAACTTTTTTTATTGATAATGTGTTTGCGTTTATGTTAGAAGGAAAATTAGAATGTAATAGATTTCTTTCAAAGTCCAAGGTTGTTATTGACAATTTGGTTGCTTACTCTTGAAGAAAATATAACACATGTTATATTTCCTTCATGATGCAATACTATTATTGGAAATGTGCTTATGTTTTTTCCACAAGTAAATCTAGCATGTGCTAGATTTATTTTGGCTTACAATGTTGTTGTTGGCAACATGGTTTTGTTTGTAATACAAGTAAATCTAAAAAAAGTTAGATTTATTCCACTTTGCAATGTTTTTATTGACAATTTTTTTTTTTTTTTTTGAAGAAAATATAACACACAATAAATTTCTTGGCCTTGCAATATTCTTCTTAGCAATATTATTTTGTTTGTGCTAGAAGTAAATCTAACAAATGATTAAAAAAAATCACTGTGCAATGCAATGTTCTTGTGTTTGTGCTAAAATAAAATCTCTCATATGTTATGTTTCTTTCATTTTGAAATGTTGTTGTTTCCAATGTGCTTCTGTTTCACTAACCTAGATTTATTTTTCCTTGTAATGGTCTTACTGGAAGTATGTTTTTGTTTGTGCTGAAATATATCTAGCACACATTATATTTATTTCACCATACAATGTTGTTATGTCCTTGTGTTTGTGGTAAAAATAAATCTAGGACATTTTACATTCTTTCATCTTGCAACATGCTTGTATTTGTGGTGGAAGAAAATCTAGTAGGCACTCGATTTGTTTTTCACTACAATTTTTTTGTTGGCAACAAGCTTGTGTTTGTGCCAGAATTAAATCTTGCACACTAGATTTCTTTCACTGCATAATGTTTTTATGTGCTTGTGTTTATGTTAAAATGAAATCTAACACATGTTATATTTCATTCACGTTGTAGTTTTCTTATTAGCAACATGTTTATGTTTAAGCTAGAAGGGAATCTATAATTGCTAAAAGAAATAGGTGTAATTTTGTTGGTGTTATGTCTGTGTTTGTTCTAGAGGTAAATATAGCACATGCTACATTTCTTTCACCCTGAAATGTTCTTATGTCTTTTTTTGTGAGAAAACATCTAGCAAGCATTATATTTTTTCCACAATGTAATATTCTTGTTGGAAGCTTGGTTGTTTGTGCTAAAAGGAAATGTACCACACATTATATTTCCTTCCTCTTGTAATGCTATTATTCCCAAAGTGTTTGTGTTTGATCTGGAACAAAATTTAATTGGTGCAAGTTTTCTTTGGCATGCACCTTTGTTGTTGGAAATATGCTTGTCTTTATGCTAAAAGTAAATCTAGCACATGCTAGCTTTCTTTCACCTTGTAATGTTGTTATTTACAATGTACTTGTATCTATTATAGAAGAAAATCTAGCACATAGTAGATTTTTGTTGCCGTGCAATATGGTTGTTGGCATTATACTTTTGTTTGTGTTAAAAGTAAATCTAACACGAGCTAGATTTCTTTCACCTTGCCATGTTGTTATGTGCTTGTGTTTTTTTTAAGGAAATTCTAGCATGGGTTAGATTTCCTTCACATTGCAATGGTGTTATCAACAACATGTGTTTTTGTTCAAAAAGGAAATCTAGCGTGTACTTGATTTATGTCGTTATGTGACTATGTTTGTGCTAGAAGAAAATCTAGCACATGTTAAATTTTCTCACCTTGTGATAATCTTATTGATAGTGCTTATTTTTGTGATAAAAGGAAACCTAGCTTGTGCTATATTTCTTCCAAAATGTGATGTCATTATTGGAAATTTGGTTACTTGTGCCAGAAATATATTACCATGCATTACATTTCCTTAACCTTGTAATGTTATTGTTGGAAATGTGTTTGTGTGTGTGATAGAATAAAAGGTAGCGAGCACTAGATTTTTTTGTTCTGCAATATTTTTGTTGGCAATTTGTTTTTGTTTGTGATAATAGTAAATCTAGCATACGTTAGATTTCTTTCACCTTGAAATGTTGTTATTGGAAATTCCTTTTCTATTTTTGATAAAGGAAAATCAAACATGTGGTAGACTTCCTTTGGCCTATAATATGGGTGTTTACAATATGCATGTTTTTTTTCTAGAAGTAAATCTAACATGTTCTAGAATTCTTTTAACTTGCAATGCTGTTATGCTCTTGTATTTGTGGTAGAAGGAAATATAGCACACATTATATTTATTGTACCTTGAAATTTTGTTATTGATAAGGTGTTTATACTTGCGATAGAATAAAATATATCGCGTGAAAATTTATTTTACCTTGCCATGTTGTTGTTGGCAATATAATTGTCGTTGTGCTAAAAGTAAATCTGACATGTGTTGAATTTTTTTAGATATGTGCTTGTGGTTGTGCTAGAAGAAAATATAGCAAATTTTAGATTTGTTTCACTCTGCAGTGTTGTTGGAAACATGCTTGTGCTTGTATTAGAAGTAATTCTAAACAAAACTAGGTTTGCTTGAAGATATAATGTTGTTATGTTGTTATTTACGCTAAAGGAAATATAGCACAAGTTAGATTTATTTCATTTTACAATGTTGTTATTAGCTATGCACTTGTGTTTATGATAGAATGAGATTTAGCATGTGTTATATTTATTTTTCTTCATAATGTTGTGTTGAAGCCCTGATAATAGGGTCTACAACAAGGGAGATGACCACCCAGTCCGGACCTTGAAAGTAGCTCCTTTTCTGTTTGGGATAGAGGCTCCAACTGGGGATAATGGGACTAGTTTCCCAATTTGTTTGTGATGATGCTAATGGATGATGTTTTCCTTCCTAAAGGTTTCTAAAGAGAATGTTTTTAATATAAATCTAATATAACACATGCAATTTTATTCTAATGAATAGAAACATCTAATTATAAAAACTATCCTGGGATTAATTCTTCACTTATGTGATCTAAAATAGTCTCCAACAACAATCAGTAATAAATATTATTCAATTGCTATGAGAAAAGAATCCATTAAAAGTAAATTATTTCATATAACAAATTAGCCGAAACAATTATGATAATCATATCGCATAATAAGTTATTCATACACTCAGCATAAAAAGAATAATTACCACTATACAAAAGTGCCAAATGATAACTGAACATTCAGGTCTTCATATATAAACAACTGAAAATAACATATCACTTGAAACATAATCAGAAACCATTAAGAGATAAAAGTACCATTGATAATAAGTCCTACTCATGAGCTTCAGGAATATAGATTTATCTTCTCATAAATCAATATCTACTAAGAGTACAGAAGTGAATTTCAGTAGCAGACATTAAACACAGATATAAATAAATCTCATCCCACTCATTTATCAAAACCTCCTCAGAGGGGGAAGTGCATGGTCTGAAGAACTGTATTTAATAAATTTCTAGACCCCTCTCTAAATACATGAGAGGGGTTTAAATACTACTAAATAAAGACTAAAAATAGTTATTACAAAAATATAGGAAGAGGTTTAAATGATCATCCTCATCTAAAGCAAAAATAAATTGAAATAAAACTAAAACTGTATCTAAAGATCAACTATGCATCTATTCTCTTAAGTCGCAAGCATCCAACATCAGCTTTAGGAGTGTCGGTTAGCCAACCTCCAATTTTAATTGTTCCACGAAAATGGAATCAGCTAGCACTGATGCTATCTTCTCGGTGGAATTTGTAACGCACTTCAGAGTCATACACTGACTGTGTGGTTTCAACAAATATTGCTAGTAAGTGTCCCATTTTAACTTAGTTAACTTTTTTATTGACTCTGCCATTTCTTTATCTTTCTGTCTCCAACTTGTTTGTAGTTGCTGCATTTTTGGGAGAAATCCTGGAGCAGTTTCTGATATCAGGTTGGATTTGTGCAGATTTTCATTGGAATAGTCAATGACAGTGCTTATTGTTGTTGCTGCTTCTTCTGTTGCCTATTCTGCTTTTTGATCTGTGCATCCCATTTATTGAACATCATTTCTTTGTGGGATTATTGATCTTCGACAACCCTGCTTTCTTGGCTTCCTCTGATTCCTGCCAATTCAAATAGTCAGAAACTTTCTTATCAATTAAATCATAGTCATGTCTCAAATCTACGAATTGACTTGTGATTTTGTCGCTCATTTCGCAGTGAGAGTTCCATTACAATATTCTTTGGCAAAGCGTTTCCTGTTGTTGCAAGAGTTCATCATTCAGGGCAAGGGCTTTTGTGACAAATTCTTTGACCTTAGGGTCATCTTTGTGCATTTCTAACATGGCCTGTAATTGCTATTATTTTTTGGCCATACTTCCTTGATAACCCAACTTTATTTGCTAGAAGTCCTATTGTAATTTTACCAATTTTTCTTCTGCTTCCCATCTAATGCTGGCCTGTTGTAACTGTTGCTGCAAAAATAGGATTTTATCTTGTTTATCTTTAAGTAATAGTTGAACTTATGATGCTTTGTCAATAGTAGCAGAAGCATAAGCTCCTACAATTTGGGATAATCTAGTCAGGTTCTCTGTCAGATCAGTGGTAGGGTCTTGCCAAAGGACATCCAGCGGCTCTGCTTTAAGTGAGAGCATGTTGTCTAGTTTTCATTTCATTCTCTGTCTTCTACCCACAGCTTTGCACTGCGGACTGTAAAACACATGTAGAGGAGGGATTTCTTCTATCTTTAACATGATTTCAGATGACAGAGCTATGGGAATGTGCTCAGTTTCTGGAGCATTGACAACTGTTTCAATCATCATTTCTGTGATTGTCTGTGCTGGATTCCTTGGTGTCTCCATGTTTTTCTCCTCCCTGTTGATCAATTCATTAAATTTTTCCCATTATTTCTCCTAATCTATTCTTAATGGCTTTGTTGGTTGGATGAGAGTAGTGGGAATTTCCACCTGTGTTGGCGACAACACTTGCTGCTCAGGATTCTCCTTGGATTGGGCAGTATCCCTGACTGATCCTTCACTCTTGTTGTGATCGCTCTCTAACCGTCTAGAATTTTCTGGCGATTCTCTTTTAGAATTAGATTTATACTTGTCTGGTCCCGAGCTTCCACTCATACTGATGCTGGGAGTGGGTTCCCTCATTGGTTCTATGTGAAATTTCTCCAAGGGGAGATTTGCCAATCTTCATTCTCTATAGAGTTTAAACTCTTGAAATTCTGCAGGGCCAAACTAGATTTGGTCCTGGTGTAAGATTTCTCTGAGTTTTCTCTTCTGCTGGAAAACATAATTGATGAGATCATCTTCCTTAGTGAACACCTTCATTTTAACTGCCACGGTAAAATTCTTTATCACATCAAAAGGATCAAATTGTCTCCCTAACAACTTAAGAAATCGTAGACTCAACATGTTGTCTACTTCCTTGAAAGTGTGACCTAGATCAAACAATGAAAAAGCTCCGTAGACCACAGGGAATTGCGGCAAGATTGCCTTTTTCTTGTCCTTAAGTTCTCTGCTCATTCCTCCAACCCCACAGGTTTGGCAAGCTATTTCCCAAGCCATCAATTTGTCAGGAACATACAAGGGAAGTACATGAGGAGAGGCAATGCTTCCGAATACTCTAATATAAGTGAAAAATTCTTCTCTGAACCATCTTCCAATAGGGAGAATATCAATTTCGGCTTCAGGAGAAAATCATGGGGCATCTGTATTATACAACATCTTGTGAATGGGTAGCATAACTCCATGGTCGATTTTATAAAAATATTTGGTGAACATAGAATCCCACAGTTCCTTATGGTAGAATTGAATGGGTAAGGGATTTTGTACAATCCATTTCGAACCCATGAGAGGAAATTTGGAAACAAAATAGATAGCATCCATGACATAGGCAGCTAGAAAGAAAGGAGGATAAATTCTTTGAGAAGGATTCCTTTTATTCTGATAATTCCAAATAGTAGAGGCTAAGTTGTCAGACAATATTTGGCCCAGTCCATTATAGTGTCGTTGGTGGCCGTATCTAGTAAGGGTAGCCACTCAAATGAAAAACTTATTGATATCAGGTTTTCTGAATAGCCGACATAACATTGCAGTAGCAAAACAATACGAAGAAGAGAGGGAACAAGTGTTGTACATACCATATTTGTCTTTCTTTAGTGACTCTTCCTTCAATGACTAGCTTTTGGTGCACTCTGCCAAATCTTCATTCTCCTTGTCAAATTTCTCCATGAACTATTTACTATAGCTAGCCTGCGGCTCTGGTAAATGATACATGCATCTTAAATTCTATGGAGAAAATGAACCTATAATCTCTTGGTTCCGCAACTTGAATTTCCTGTCCATTATCTCAGCATCATCTATCACCCATTTCACAATATCCGTATAGGGAATTATTTTTGGCCCTGTTGTGATACAGTGCAGGAATGAGCATGCAAGCTCTGTAAGTGATGCTTCGGATGACCCACATTCATTTGCCGTAGTTGTAACCTCCATGACTCTTGGGTTTTCTTCCTCCAGCAGACTATACATGCCTTCCCAAGTAGATATCCTTTCTTCTCTGGTACAAGTGGTGTCCGTGAATAATGGAGTCATCTCTGTTTTTTCAGTTACCAGATCTTTTCCTTTCTTCCCCATCACATTTTGCACACTACTCTGTGTATTGTTTTGCATACCACTCCTGTAAGGTCACAAGTAGAGAACTAAGGCACAATAAGAAAGATAACGAATGATGGTAAATAATAAGGTGACGAGAAAGCTCTTAATCAAAAATTCACATCAAATATATCACCTTGAGTGAAATAACCCTTTTTCTTAGATCTAAATCATTTCTCATAAATAACCATCAATAAACAACTAATTTGACATTAATTCCCATAACTCAGTTTTGGATGATGAGAAATATCTCATCGAACTGTGAGCCCTTTTGATCTGCGATAAAGCGATTTTCCAATTTGCTCCGCAATATTGCAGATCGCAATATCGCTAATCCTTTTTAGTTAACAATCATTTTCTTCATTGTGTGACTGCAAGATGCGATTTATGAGATGCTTTATCGCATTTTGCAATATCAGGATGTTTTATCTAGGTGGCATTGTGATGTATGGGATCTGCGATATGCAATGAATCTGTGTGGCTTGTGATCTCGCATCATCGCGTTTTTGCAATTCTGACAGTTTCTTTATATATGATGCCCTCCATTATCCTTTTGCAATGTGATGTTCATCATTAAAAGAACGATTTTATTTGAGACTATTCATAATAATTAAGATTTTGCATTTACGGATGTTTTTCCTAAGTTTATGTTATTGTGTTTTATTAAAAGGGAATTATGAGTGCTAGTTTTTATTTTTTAAGAAGGGTCCCCATTTATTTAGTGTTATTACTAATACTTAATAAAAAGGGGGGTTGTTGCTGGCGACAACAATTGGCAATTCACTAGAAAGAACCAGTTATCTCTTATTATCTTTTGAATTTTCTAAAACTTCCAAAACAGAAAAGTTTTCTGGAAAATCAAACTTTATTACAGAAATATAAAGTGCATAATTCTCTTTGCTATTGACAATAATTTGTTCCTTTTGTGCTAATTCTGATTATTTCCTCCCCAAAGCTAGTCATTGCATTTACATCAGTCACTAGTTGGTTTATAAGGATAAAAACAAAGACATATCTGTAGATCAGTTTTAAGTATGCTCATTTGTCATAGGTAGAGCCTCTGCTGCCAGCAGGCATTTATAGCCTCGACAGGGTTACCTGTTACCCAACAATGATCCAACATCCTAGTTCAAGAAGTATACAATTTTAAAAGATAAATCCATATTCACACTTATTACTTTCATTTTGTTTTAATTCTTAAATAACAATGTCTTGGTTTGGTGGCCAAATTTTGACAGTGCCATTCACTTGATTTATAACTTTACTGAACAAGCTAGCTCGTGATGAGACCCCTTGTCTTCTGATTGCAACAATCTTGAGTCATTGCCCTGTTTTGGTATGCAACCTGGCAATGTCAGCTAGTTATAATTTTTATGATCATGATAAGCCCACTCTTGATGAGACCTGTTATTCTTTAAGTTTATAATGCATAAGTGGATTACTCTTTGAAACTTGTAATTCCCTATGTGGGGAGGAAGTCATTGGTTCCTTAAGAATAGCTCTGGACAACAATTGTAGAGTTTTTGAAGAGAACTTTTCTACAGAGAACCTTCGTTTTGTTATTGATGATTTTTATGACCGATATGAAACAAATTCCCACTAAAGGTTGGTTTTAATCAAAATTTGTAAGGTTGAAACTAGTAAAAATTTTAGGCTTGTAGCACTTGACTATATTTTTCAATAATAATGATTAATTTTCCAAATAAATTCCATTTATACAAGCGAAAAACAAAATTTATAAAAGACTAATATTTTACATGAGATCCAAAATTAACCATTTACAACATGTTTTATTATCAAAATAAAACTATAAATAACAATTTACAAAAATAGAAGAGGTCATATTCTATGGAAAGTATTTTTTAAGGATCTGCCCATTAACAAGTAAAGATTCTCTTTTCCCTACTAAATCTTGTAACATGAAAGTTGATGGACCTGTGATTTCAACAATTTGGAATGGTCCAAGTCACATCCATTGGAGTTTAGAATGCTTTCCTTTCTCTTCGTGAGCCTTATCCCATTTCATTACTAAATCTCCAATTTGAAAATCCTTCCTAGATACCATGTTTGAATTGAAAGAAGCCTTTACTATTGCTTGAGAATGTGCATGGGTAATTTTAGCCTGTTCTCGTTGCTCTTCTAACTTAAGGATCTGCAATTGTCTTAGTTGCAAATATGAAGAAGGTGTTTCTTCAATAAATTGAACTAATGCTAAAGAAGGAATTGCTAGATGAGTTGGGGGAACTACTTCTTTCCCATAAACTAAATTAAAGGGAGAAGTGCCAATGGAAGCCTTTTGTGTTATTCGATGTACCCAAAGAGAATACACCAAAGATTTCTGCCAATTTCTATGATTCTGATCAATAGTTTGCTTAATGATTCTGATTAGGTTTTATTTGTTGATTCAACCAACCCGTTCCCTTGTGGGTAATAATTGGCAGAATACTTAAGTTTAAACCCTCTTTTAAGTGAAAAATCAGTCACAACATTTCCAGAAAAATATGATGCATTATCAAACATTAAAGTAGAAGCCAAGCCAAACCTGGTGATTATGAACTAATCTATGAAATCGATGATATGTTCAGCATTAGTTGTCTTTAGAGGAACTGCTTATACCCATTTAGTAAAATAATCAGTAGCTGTAAGGATGTACCTATGATGTTTAGAAGAGTGAAGAACAATCTCACCTATTATATCTAATCCCCATTTTCAAATGGTTGGCCAATATTAACTAGTTGCAATGGAAATGATGGCTTCTTCTATCTTCCAGCAACAGTTTGAAAAAATTTAAATTTCCTTACATAACTATGTGCATCTCTAAATAAAGTACGCCAATAGTATCATATGCACAAAATTTTGTGTGCTATTGCATCTCCTGCGTAATGTCCACCTACTAGTCCATCATGGAGTTCTTGCAACACTTTTTCAGCTTCAGATTTCTCAAGATTCTGATCCTAAAAGGTACATCGTTTGCAAGTTGATATTGCTTAGCTTTCAATCTTAGGGCTCTTTTCTTTGTATGACTCAGATTTGAAGGAGCATATCCATTTTTTAAATAAAATATCATATCAGCATATCTCGATTCAATATCATTTAGGCTTGCCTCATATATTTGTACCTCTTGATTAGGAGATGGTATTTATGATATAAGTAATGCTCCAACCAACATTTTGCAAAATACTTGACCTTTTACAATATTTGCTGGCTTGATCTCAGCATCGTATTCTTGTAGGGTAGTGACCCAATTTTCTCTCTTTTCACCCACGTCTTTTCGTACCAAGAGATTTCTTACTGCTGGAAATGGCACTATGATATTTGTATGGGTCTTAAGGAGAAAGGGTCTAAAGTGTTTGATTGCTTTGAAAACTGCATAAGCTTGTTTCTCAACCTCAGAATAATTTAATTCAGCCCCTTGCAAATTTGAACTAAAAAAGGTAATTGGTCTTTCCACTTTCTCTTGATTGGCTTGCGTGAGTATTTCAACTTATGACTTCTCAGAGGCAAATGTATACAAAATGAAAGGATCAGAAAAATTTGGAGTTGCTAGGGATGGGGCATTAAAAATCACCTACTTAATTGGATTGAATGCTTCATATTCTGCCTCACCCCATTTAAAGAGTGAGTTTTTCTTGATCTTTGATTGTAACGCTGACACAATTCTTGAGAAATCTGGGACAGATCTTTTCACAAAATTAATTTGACCAAGGAAGGATTGCATTACTTTCTTATTATGTGGTAAGGATATTTCGGAAATTTCCTTAATCCTATCTAGATCAATATGGATTCCAGATTTAGACACTATAAATCCAAGAAGTTTTCCTTCACTTAATGCAAAAAAGGACTTTTTTGGATTAAGTGAAATCCCATAACTTTGACAACATAGAAAGATCTTCTTTAAATCTCTAAGGTGATTACTACATTTCTTAGAATATATTGTTATGTCATCCAGGTAAATCACCACTGATTTGTTTACTAATCCCTTAAGTGCGATATCCATGGCCCTTTGAAATGTGGTACCAGTGTTAATCAACCCAAAAGGCATATTTTGATATGCATATGTACCCCATTTGATTCTGAGTGTGGTTTTTAGCTGATCATCCAAATGGCCTAAGACTTGGTCGTAGCTGGAGAAACCATTTAAAAAAAACATCAACTCTGATCCCGCAACTGCTTGTAATGTTTGTTCCATAGGAGGCAGGGGAAAACTATCCTTTTGGCAGGCTTTGTTAAGATTTTAAAAGTCAGTACAAATTTGAATGTCTCCATTTTTCTTTCTAACTGGAACCATATTGGAAACCCATCTAGAATGCCAAATGGGGAAAATAATTTTGGCTTTCAACAATTTATTGAGCTTAGACTTAAGCCGACTTTCTAGATTAGGATGGATCTTCCTCAGCTTTTGTTGGACTGGTTTTTCATCAGCTATCATCAGGATACTATGTTGAATGATTGAAGTGTCGTAAGTCTTAAGGTCATCGTAATTCCAGGAAAAGACATTTTTATACTATTTCAGGAGTCGAACAAAGGATAATTTTCTTCTAGGGCTAGACCAAGACCTAAGTTGATATTCTGCGGCTTAGTATCCATTCCTAGATTTAATAATTCATAGTTTAGAGTTGAACTCTGAAGTTTTGAATTGGTAGACCTTTTGAATCTATCTTTTAAATCATATAGGTTTTCTAACTTGACTACAGATTTTGGTATGACATTATTGGTGCTTTCTTGTTCTAACTGCTTGTAATGTTGGTCCTCATCAATTATCTGATTACTGTAAGATCCTTCTGAAGTTAGGAAACTTAAAATATCAAGGTCATCGTTAAAAATTCTCCATTTGGCAACATTATCATGGATCGAAGGCCTAAAGATCAATCTGATTGAGAATCTGTCTGGCTATAATCTTCTGAGGGAATGAGCTTGGAAGCTACATTAGCTAGGAGGTTAGCACTAGAATTTTGGAGTTTAGGAATGGATGAAATATTGAATTCTATAAAATGCTTAATCAGATCTTGTACTAAAGATTGATAATGCTTTAAATTTCCTGATAGACAATGTATAGTATTTTGTACCTATTTAATAACAATCTCAAAATCTCCAAAGACTTGTAGATACTTGATGTCTAGTTCAATCACCTTGTACAACCCTTGCACTAAAGCTTTGTATTCTGCAGTGTTTGAGCAATCGAACTCGAGTCTATAGGTTAGCATGGTTTTATTCCCTTCTGGACTAATTAATACAAATCCTGCTCCTACTCCATCATTAGACTTAGAACCATCAAAAAATAATTTCCAAAACAAAGAGTTATTTAAAGGACTATCTACAAAATTAACACATTTAGAATTGTCTGTTTAAGAAAAGTTTTCTACTTGAGAAAAAATAGAATGTTCTAAATAAGGTGAAGCATGAGAATTAAAATTTCCTAAGAAAGAGTCAACAGAATAGTTCCCAATTATATTGTTTTTGTATGCTATAGGTTCATTTTCTCCTTCCAGTTCCATCACTATGTATTTTCGATGTCTTTCTCACTCAACCTTCATCTGATTTGGGTTACCATTGTAAGGGAGCCACATATGTGACCAATCGGTCGCAAAGTATCCATGAAGCTTTTCAGACCAATCCCTGCTAAGAATTAAACCATAAAATTCAGGAATGTCTGCAACTAAAATATCAATGACTTGACGTAGCTTTGGATTTGATGAGAGCCTTATGGTCACTTGATTTAGTTCACCAATTACTTCAACTTGCGACCAGTCCAGCTGAACTATGCATACTACATATTTTTGAGGTTGGATGTTTAACTTTGCATAGATTGTTTTAGGAAAAATATTAGATGAAGCACCTGAATCTACCAAACAATTACGCAAATTTTTATTGAAAATTTTGTAAGTAACGAGGAATGGAGGAGTATGGGGTTTTGACCTACCTCCAATTAAAGCAATATCATTTGGGTCAACTTTATTTGCCATACTAGTTGGAGGTCTTCCCATTTCATGAGAATCTTGTGAGATTATAGCGGCAGGAAGAGGTGCAATGAGTATTGCATGCAGCTCTTTCAAAAGTAGTTTTTGTTGATGCTTTAATTTACTTAGTTCATGAAAATTAATGTTGGCCCTAGTCTTCTTCATGTCTTCAACAATATTATACTCCATATCATCAGAAATGATCAATGTCTTAGATGGAGTTGATGACTCGGATTGGACTGGGTTTGTTTGAGTCACTTTTGGTGATGATTTCTTACCTGCAACTTTATCCTTGGAAACTGAGTTTACATTCTTCTGTTAAGAACTGGGTTGTGGAGGAACGATTTGATTTCTACTTCTAGTACTAACTGGTGATGCCTCTTGATCCTCGTCATCTTGAAGAATGAAGTCCAACATTCCTTGTACTTGTACAACCTCATCTTCATCAATAGGTTCGTCATTGGAAACTTCTTCTTCTTCTCCTTTAGATTCTACATTTGTTATAGCATTGGGAGGCTTTGGATCAGTTGAAGGGTTTCTCCTATAAGGCTTGTATGGTTTATTAGAAGAAGTCTCTGGTACTTGTCTTTTGATGTCAACCATTCGTTAGACATGGTTTCTAAAACTTTCTGTAATCCTTCCAAATCAAATGGGTCCTTTAATTTCTTTTTCCTAGGATCATCTTTAAAAGCAACCTTCTTAGATTTTCTTTCATCAATAGCATTTTTATTTTCTAAAACTAAGATACGATTTTCTACTGCTATCGCTTCCTTCATGTTTTTAGCCAATGTTGGCTTGGAAGCTCTATCAACAAAGATTACTATATTCAATGGTAAAGCAGATATGTACCATTCACTTTGAACTTCTTTGCTAGGCTTGGAAGCGGTAGGGATTTTATTCAAGAGTTTGTTGAAACGCGAGTTGAAATCTTTGATAGGTTCTCTTGATTCAGTATTAAGATTTGATAGATCATTGATCAATGTTGTCATAGACCTATCATCTCTGAAGTTTGTCAAGAATTTCTCTTGGAAAATGTCCCAACTACAATGGATCTTGATGGTAATGAAAAATACCAAGACCCAGCTGCTCCTTGTAAAGTATATGGAAAAAGTCTAACAACAACATCTTCATTTGTAACTCTATTTAAATTTATTGATAGCATAAAGTTATTTATGTGTTGTTCTGCTAGCATGCATGTTTAAGGATTAAACTTGGGTAGCCATTTCTCAGGATGGGCCGGTAATTGACTCAGGGGTGCAGGCATTGTGACTACCCCTAGATTGTTCCATGGGTTTTGAGCCATTGTTTAACTACTAACAGAGGAAAGCGCAGATGAAGTTCCTGGTGGTGGGGATGAAGATGTCGATGTTCCAGTACTCTGTTTAAAAATGATATGAAGTAGAGGAGTGGATGGTTGACTTTGCAATGGTCAAGATGGAATGGATGATGATGATGAAAGAGTCTCACTATCAGACCCTTGAGGTGTCTTCCTTGCTCTTTTCCTCTTAGGCAGAGGTAATTTGGTCGGTTCAATACCAAGCTTTTCACTTTGTAATCTAGTAAGAGGATGAGAAGGAAGATATTGTAAAGTCACACTACCTTGAGATAATTCATATTTCTATGGTGATATGGAAAATACTTGAAGTTTATGGATCGAAGACTGAACTTCAGGGGGTTCGATAGTATATTTATCTAAAAAAATTGGGTTTGCGGCAATGGTTGTTGTTTTCTCAACTTCTCGCTTAAGATTTAAAGACTCAGAAAGTGATGGAGAAGTTGGGGGAAATGTTGAGGGCCATTTACTCTCAGAATGGGTTTTGGATTTAGATTTTCTATCCATTCAGAGTTCGGGCCCTCCTCCTAGCGCCAAATATGTTGAAGCCTCAAAAATCGGGTCTACAACAAAGGGGATAACCACCCAGTCCGGACCTTGAAAGCATCTCCTTTTCCGTTTGGGATAGTGGCTCCGACTGGGGATAATGGGACTAGTTTCCCAATTTGTTTGTGATGATGTTGATGGATGATGTTTTCCTTCCTAAAAGTTTCTAAAGAGAATGCTATTAATATAAATATAATATGACACATGCAATTTTATTCTAATGAACGGAAACATCTAATTCTAAAAACTATCTCGGGATTAACTCTTCACTTATGCAATCTAAAATAGTTTCCAACAGCAATCGGTAATAAAGATTATTCAATTGCTACAAGAACATTAAAAGTGAATTGTTTTGTATAACAAATTAACCGAAACAATTATGATAAGCATATCGCATAATAAGTTATTTATACACTCAACATAAAAATAATAGTTACAACCATAGAAAAGTGCCAAATGATAACTAAACATTCAGGCCTTCATATATAAACAACTGAAAATAACATATCACTTGACACATAAGAAGAAACCATTATGAGATAAAAGTACCATTGATAATAAGTCCTACTCATGAGCTTCAGGAATATAGATTTATCTTCTCATAATTCAATATCTACTAAGAGTACAAAAGTGCATTTCAGTAGCAGATATTAAACATATATATAAATAAATCTCATTCCATTCATTTGTCAAAACCTCCTAAGAGGGGAAAAGGTGCATGTTCTGAAGAACTGTTTTTGATAAATTTCTGGACCCCTCTCTAAATACATGAGAGGGGTTTAAATATTACTAACTAAAGACTAAAAATAGTTATTACAAAAATATAGGAGGAGGTTTAAATGACCATCCTCATCTAAAGAAAAAATAAATTGAAATAAAACTAAAATTGTATCTAAAGATCAACTATGCATCTATTCTCTTAAGTCGGAAGTATCCAACATTGGCTTCAGGAGTGTTGGTTGGTTGACCTCCGATTTTAATTGTCTCGTGAAAATGGAATCAGCAAGTGTTGGCACTAAATTCTTGGCGAAATTTGTAAGGCACTTCAGATTCATACACTGACTATGTGGTTTCACCAAATATTGCGAGTAAGTGTCCCATTTTAAATTAGTTAACCTTTTTATTGAATCTGCACTTTCTTCAGCTTTCTGTCTCCAACTTGTTCGCAATTGTTACGTTTTTGGGATAAATCCTGGAGTGGTTTCTGATATCAGGTTGGCTTTGTGCAGGTTTTCATTGGCACAATCAATGACATTGCTTGCTGTTGTCACTACTTCTTTCACTGCCTGTTCTGCTTTTTTGATCTGTGCATCCCATTTATTAAACAACATTTCTTTGTGGGATTCATTGATCTTGCGCAACCCTGATTTCTTGCCTTCCTCTGATTCCTAACAATTAAAATAGTTAGAAACTTTCCTATCAATTAAATCATAGTCATGTCACAAATCTACGACTTGATTTGTGGTTTTGTCACTCATTTCGCAGTGAGAGTTCCATTGCAATATTCTTTGGAAAATCGTTTCCTGCTATTGCAAGAGTTGATCATTCAGGGCAAGGGATTATGTGACAAATTCTTTGACTTGAGGGTCATCTTTGTGCATTTCTAATGTGGACTATAATTGCTATTCTTTTTCGGCTAGACTGATTTGATAACCAAGCTGCATTTGCTGGAAATCTTGTTGTAATTTTACCAATTTTTCTTCTACTTCCCGGCTAGCACTGGCCTGCTGTAACTGTTGCTGCAAAAACAAGATTTTATCCTCTTTATATTTAAGCAATAGTTGAACTTAGGATGCTTTTTCAATAGTAGCAGAAGCATAAGCTCTTGTGATTTGCGATAATCTAGTCAGGTTGTCTGTCGGATCAGTGGTATGGTCTTGCCAAAAGACATCCAACCGCTCTGCTTCAGGTGAGATCATGCTGTCTAGTTTTCCCTTCTTTCTCTGTCTCTTAACCATAGCTTTCTCCTGTAGACTATAAAGCACATCTAGAGGAGGTATTTCCTCTATCTTTAGCATGATTTCAGATGACGGAGCTATGGGAATATGCTCAGTTTATGGAGCATTGATAACTATTTAAATCACCAATTCTGTTATTGTTTATGCTGGATTCCTTGGTGTCTACATGTTTTTCTCCTTTGGGTTGATCAGTTCATTGAAGTTTTCCCATTCTTTCTCCAACTCTGTTCTTAATGGCTTTGTTGGCTGGATGAGAGGAGTGGGAATTTCCACCTGTGTTGGTGACAACACTTACTGCTCAGGATTCTCCTTGGATTGGGCAGTATCCCTTACTGGTCCTTGACTCTTGTTGTGATCACTCTTTGACGTCTAGATTTGTCTGGCGATTCTATTTTAGATTTAGATTTAGACTTGTCTAGTCCCGAGCTTCCACTCATATTGATGCTGGGAGTGGGTTCCCTCATTGGTTCTATGTGCAATTTCTCCAAAGGGAGATTTTCTAATCTTCTTTCTCTGTAGAGTCTAAAATCTTGAAATTCTGCTAGGTCAAACTAGATTTGGGCCTGGTGTAATAAGTGTCTGAGTGTGTTCTTCTACTGGAAAATATCATCGAAGAGATCATCTTCCTTAGTGAACCCTTTATTTTAACTGTCGTGGTAAAATTCTTTATCACATCAAAGGGATCAAACTGTCTCCCTGGGAACTTAAGAAATCATAGACTCAACATGTTGTATACTTCCTTGAAAGCCTGACCTAGATAAAACAATGCAAAAGCTCCATAGAACATAGGGAATTGTGGCCATATTTCCTTTTTCTTGTCCTTAAGTTCTCTACTCATTCCTCCAACCCCATAGGTTTGGTAGTTTATTTCTTGGGCCATCAATTTTTCAGGAATGTACAACGGAAGTAGATGAGAAGAGGCAATGCTTCCAAATACTCTAATATAAGTGAAAAATTCTTCTCCAAACGATCTTCCCATAGGGAGAATATCAATTTCAGCTTCAGGAGAAAATCTTGGGGCATCTATATTATACAACATATTGTGAATGGGTAGCATAACTCCATGGAAGATTTTATAAAAATATGGGGTGAACTTAGAATCACACAGTTCCTTATGGTAGACTTGAATGGGTAAGGGATTCTGTACTGTGCATTTCCAACCCATGAGAGGAAATTTAGAAACAAAATAGATAGCATCCATGACATAGGTAGCTAGAAAGAAAGGAGGATAAATCCTCTGAGAAGGACTCCTTTGAGTCTAATAATTCCAAATAGCAGAGGCTAAGTTATCAGACAATATTTGGGCCCAGTCCATTATAGTGGCATTGGTGGCCGCATCTAGTAGGGGTAGCCACTTGGATGAAAGCTTATTGATATCAGGTTTTTTGAATAGCCTACATAACATTGCAGTAGCAAAACAATACGAAGAAGAGAGGGAACCAGTGTTGTACATACCATATTTGTCTTTCTTTAACGGCTCTTCCTTCATTGACTAACATTTGGTGCATTCTGCCAAATCTTCATTCTCCTTAGTGAATTTCTCCATGAACTATTTGTTATAGCTAGCTTGCAGCTTTGGTAAATGATACACGTGTATTAAATTTTGTGGAGTAAATGATTCTATAACTTCCTGGTTTTGTGACTTGAATTGCTTGTCTGTTATCTCAACATCGTCTATTATGCATTTGACCATATCTATTTAGGGAAGTATTTTTGGCCTTGCTATGATACAGTGTAGGAATGAGCATGTAAGAACTATAAGTGATGCTTCAGATGACCCACATTCATCTGCCGTAGTAGTAACCTCCATGACTCTCAAGTTTTCTTCTTCCAACAGACTATACATGCCTTCCCAAGTAGATATACCTACTTCTCTGGTACAGGTGGTGTCTATGAATAATCGAGTCATCTCTGTTTTTTCAGATACTAGAGCTTTTCCTTTCTTCCCCATCATGTTCTCCACACTACTTTGTGTATTGTTCCACGTAACACTCCTGTAAGTTCATAAGTAGAGAACTAAGAAAAAGTAAGAAAGATAACGAATGATGGTAAATAATAAGGTGTTGGGAAAGCTCTTAATCACAAAATCACATCAAATATATCACCTTGCGTGAAATAACCCTTTTGCTCAGATCTAAATCATTTCTCATAAATATCCATCAATAAACCACTAAGTTGACATTAATGTCCATAACTCAGTATTGGATGATGAGAAATATTTCATCGAACTGTGAACCCTTTTGATATGCGATAAATCATTTTTTTGATTTGCTTTGCAATATCGCAGATTGCAATATCGCTAATCCTTTTTCGATAACAATCATTTGATTCATTATGTGACTCTGAGATATGATTTGTGAGATGCTTTATCGCATTTCGCAATATCGAGACGTTTTATCCTAGATGGCACTGCAATGTATGGGATTTGCAATATGCGATGAATCTATGTGGCATGTGATCTTGCATCATCGCATTTTCGCAATTCTGATAGCTTCTTTATATATGATGCCCTATGTTACCCTTTTGCGATACGATGTTCATCGTTAAGAGAATGATTTTATTTTAGACTTTTCATAATAATTAAGATTTTACATTTGCGGATGTTTTTCCTAAGTTTATGATGGTGTGTTTTACTAAAAGGGAATTCTAAGTGCTAGTTTTTATTTTTTAAGAAGGGTCCCCATTTATTTAGTGTTAATTACTAATACTAAATAAAAAGGGGGGTTGTTGCAGGCCACAACATGTTTTGTCTTTGAGGTTTCTGTGAGTTATATCAATGTGTATATTATCTTCTGAATACATCGCATTAGATTTCCTTCCGATTGATGTTTCGAACCAGCAATGATGGTTCATCTTCAGGATGTGGAATATTAGGAATAGGCTTGTGCTTTTGCTAAAAGTAAATATAACACATGTTAGATTTTTTTCACATTACGTTGTTTTTTGTACTTCTATTTGAACTAGAAGGAAATTTAGCATGCACTATTCTCTCACAATTCAGTGTTGTGGTTGGACATTTGGTTGTTTTTTCTAGAAGGAAATATGCTAGAATTCTTTTACCTTACAATGTTGTTATTGGAAATTTGCATGTGGTTGTGTTAGAAGGAAATTTAGCACATGGTAGATTTATTTTATTGCAATGTTGTTATTGTAAATATGTTTCAGTTTGTGCTAGAATTAAATTTAAAGTGTATTATATTTCTTTAACCCTACAATGTTGTTATGTTGTGTTTTTGCTAGAACAAAATCTATCACAAGTTAGATTTCTTTCATCTTGTAATGTGCTTGTTTTTGTGTTAGAAGGAAATTTAGCATACACTATATTTCCTTGCCCTATAATGTTGTTGTTAGTGAGAGTGTCTTTCAGATAAATCACAACATTAGGATTTGATTAATCTGAAAGATACTCTCATTTACAATACAGATCACAAAAGCCTAATATCTAACAATGTTTCTGTTGTAAACATGATTGTTTTTTTGAAAGAAGTAAATATAGCACGCACTAGAATTATTTCACCATATAATGTTTTTCTTCTTCTTGTGTTTATACTAGAAGGAAATCTAACAAGCATTAGATTTATTTCACCATGCAATGTTGTTATTGGAAATGTGCTTATGTTTGTGATAGAAGGAAATCTTGCCTGCAATATATTTATTTCACATTGCAATGTTGTTGTTGGAAATATGGTTGCTTGTGCTAGAAGGAATCTAGCATGTGTTATGTTTATTTTAGCTTGCAATGTTCCTGTGATAGAAATGAATCTAGCACACACTAGACATATTTAGTCCTACAATGTTGTTATGTTCTTGTGTTTGTGCTAGAAGGAAATATAGCATGTGTTAGATTTCTTTCAAATTTAAATGTGCTCGTGTGTGCATTGGAAGAAACTTTAACACAAGCTAGATTTCTTATATTCTACAATGTTGTTGTTGGAAACGTGCTTGTATTTGTGGTAGAGATAAATCTTGCACTTACTAGATTCCCACCCTACAATGTTTCTATGTGCTTGTGTTTGTGCTAAAAGGAAATCTAACACATGTTGTATTTTCTTTTACATTGCAATGTTTTTAATTCTAACATGTTTTTGTTTGGGCTAAAACGAAATCGAGCTCATGTTAGATTTTTTTTCCCTATAATGTTGTCATTGGAAATATTTATATGTTTGTGTTAGAAGTAAATATAGTATGCATTATATTTCTTTCACCTTCTAATGTTTTTAGTTGCAACGTGCTTGCGTTTCTGATAGGAGGAAATATTGCATATCTTAGATTTGTTTTGTCTAGTAATTATTTTGTTGGAAATATTTTTGTGGATTTGTACTACAAGGAAATCTAGTAAGTGTTATACTTTTTTCACAATTTAATATTATTTTTGAAAATATAGCTATTTGTGCCAGAAAGAAATGAAATGACTTGCATTATTTTTATTTTACAATGTGCTTTTGTCTATGCTTGAAGAAAATTTTGAATGCACTAGATTTGAATTTTTATTGTTGTTTTGTTGTTGACAATATGCTTGTGTTTATGATATAAGTAAATCTAGCACATAATAGATTTCTGATACCCTACGATGTTGTTTTGTGATTGTGTTTGTGATCTAATTAAATATAGCATGAATTAGATTTCTTTCACCTTATAATGTTATTATTCGCAATGTGTTTTTGTTTTTGCTAGAAGAAACTCTTGTGGGTGCTAGATCCCTTTTGCCTGACAATGATTTTATTGGTAAGGGGTTCTAGGAGTAAATCCAACATGTATTAGGTTTCTTTATCCATACAATAAATCTATTTACTTATGTCTGTTGGCTTAAGGGTGCCTGACCCAGGTTCAAATTTATTTCCGCCAACCAAAAAAACCCTAACCCTTGGCCCTTTCAGCAATAACTTGCATAGTGCAGGCCGCAGTCTCACCTAGAGTAGTATTCAGGGATGCTAGAACCAGGTTTCTACATCTAGATACTGTGTGATGTGTACCCTAAAGTCCTTATAGCTCAGAGCTACCTTCGTGTAGATCTATATCTTCCTATGGTCCACTACTTCACCTCCATCGAAACAGCTTGCAGGCCTTCACGGCAGTCTACGATCAGGCTTTTCAGACCTAAAAGAAGCAGAATCACACATTTTTCTTAGCAAATAGTAACCCTAGATTTTCCTTCACGCAGATCTACCTAATTCAAACACTTATCATAACAGATTCAATTACTACCTTTGCAAAAATAGTTTATTACTCATTTCAGGTATAGATATTAGAGATTTGATAGTTTCATGTAAAGAATACTCTTTACTTCATAGACAACATATCATTAAGCATCAATGCATAAAATTAAACAAGATTAAGAACAAGGAACAGATGCAAGAGATTCAATCCAAAATTAGCCTTTATTAGATCAAGCACTCAAATTACGAACTTTTCCACTCTACGCACCTAACTGTAGGGGCCTGTGCACTCAGGTGTGGACTTGCCAAGGTTTCTGGGCACTCAGTCGTAGGAGCCTTCCCCTTTTGCCTAAGTATAGGAAATAAAGATTTCCTACCTTAGCAATTTTGCCATACACTTGTTCATCACCAAAACTTATTCTTCTATACTCACTAAGGGTGAAATATTTATAGCCTTTCTAATACAATACCATGGCCCATAGCCTATGGGTGTGTCTCAAAACCATCCCATCACTTACCCATACAAGGGGCTAAATCCCCTTTGACTCCTACCTAGGTGCGTGCTTCACATCCACATTTCATGCCAACTTTACATTCTTTACAAAATTCTACTCAAAAATTTATTAAAATAACAAAAAAATGACCCTAAGGATCCTATCCCAACCGACCCCCAACACAAATATGGTGACTCACCCTCAAGTCACTCAACTTGCTTCTTAAATTTGTGGTAGAGCTCACTAAACTACTCCTTTAATGCATTCAACTCTGTGATACTTTGTAATGTAGCATTCTTCACCTCTTCGACCCACTTTTTTGTAGTTGGTCCCTCTACCACAAGCTGCATGGTCCTATGAGTCTGTTGTAGAGCTTTCACCTTCTCGTGAATGGTCTGAGAAATTTGGCTGGCCTCTTATGTCCAAGGAAGTGGAGTCTTTAAAACTGATTATTTTTGCTGCAATTCCCATGCTTGTGCCTATATCAGCTTCCCTTCTTCTAGGCACGCGAGGCACTGAGCTGGTGCCAATGTGTGTGTAGTTACCCTGATCTCATCATATTTATGCTGGGTTTTGCTAATTTTTTTAATCAACCTCTCTAGGTTTTGGTCCTCCTATAAAGTGTCCCATAATTCCATGTAATGATTAAAAATAAAATCACATCCTTTAACTACAATCTCCATAGTTTTCATATGCTCCTTAATGGTTGCATCATGCTTGTTATGAAACTAGCTCACAGAAAGATAGAAAAGATAGATAAATGCCTTAGAAATAAGCCTATTCGATGGGGAAACATTCTTTACATTACACAAATGAACAATTATTGGATGATACAAATGACAATACCTCCTTTCTATATATAGGAGTCTAAGGGGTCATAATATAATCAGAGCTGACATAACAATAATAATGTAAGGGCACAATAATAACAATAGTAGGCTTCTATGGGGCACAATAATAATAGTATGGCGACTACATGGGCAAAACAATATAATAAGGGGGTTGTACTAATAACAATAAGGGGTTACACTAGTAGTATCTGGACCTAACATTCCCCTCTCCTTCAAAATGTGTTGTCCTCAATGTTTGAGTAGTTCTTGATACTTCTGTATAAAATTCTTCTCCCACCATGTGGTATATTTAGCAGGTAAGTTCTTCCACTTGATGAGATACTCTAAAATTGATCGATTTCGTAGCTGTCACGTTCTTATTTCTATGACTTCTCCAGGCTCCAATATGATTTTTCCTTCCCTGTCAAGTTTTGGCAATATTGTTTGAACTAGGATCTTCTACAAATTTTGAATGAGTGACCACACTTCTTCATCCTTCTTCCATTCATCCCTTGCTTCATTTATCCAATCTGGTTAGATAATAGAAATAGCAAAAAACAATGCTTCCACATCCTCATCCATTCTTGAGAGTGCATCTACAACAACATTTTGCTTCGCTTTTTTGTAGATGATTTAAAAGTCATAACCCAACATATTTGTGACCCATTTTTCTATTCTTCTAAATATAATCTTTGTTCTAAAAAGTATTTAAGACTATCATGATCCACTTTTACCTTGAAGTGTCTTCCCATTAGGTAAGGTCGCAATATCTTAAGTGCATGAAGTATTTCCAACATTTCCTTCTCATAAATAGCTTGCTTTAGATTTAGCCATAAAAATACCCAATCACCTACATCAAAACTTCTTTCACTCCGATGTTGATATGCTTGTTGTTTCATTAGATGCTGCACCAAAGTAGCATTGTCCTTTAAAAGTAGGAGAACTTGTTGTTGACATTCGATGTGATCTTTCACTACTTGAACCTTTTTCTTCTTGATATGCCCTTCTACCTTGAGAGTTTTAGAAATCATAATTTCTTCCAATGCATTACAAGATATGGTTGGATTCATTTCTTGATGATTGATGTGATCTTTCACTTCTTGAACACTTTTCTTTTTGATATGTCCTTCTATCTTGATAGTTTAAGGAGTGGTAATTCTGGCCAATGCATTATAAGAGATGGTCGGATTCATTTGTATTTTCTCAATGTGATCTTTCACTTCTTGAACCTTTTTCTTCTTGATATGTCCCTTTATCCTATGAGTTTGAGGAGTGGTAATTATTGCCAATGCTTTACAAGATATGGTCAAACTCATTTCTTCTTCCTCCCAAGTTAGTTTCTGGTGTATATCCTCTTCTTTTGATGTTTCTTCATCCTTTTCTTCTTCATCTTCGTAATCTATATAAAACGATTTCTTCTTAGCACACTTATGATCTTTAGTGTATTTTCTATCACAATTGTAACGAAGCCCTTTTTCTCTTTTTTCTTCCAATTGCTTTCATGTAAACCTTGTAGGTTGTGGAATGCTAGGGAAGAAACACTTCCATAATTATAGTCATGAGTGGTGGGATTCCTTGTTTCCATAATTTCACTTTCAATTTTTCTTGCCAACCTGAATGCCTTTTACAATGAATCAAGTTCCCAAAGACGAACTTCATGTTGAATGTTATCCTTTAATGTCCTTATGAAGACATCAATCCTTTGCTTCTATGGAATATCATTTACCCTTATATTCAATTTTTGAAAGTCCGCAATGTGCTCTGCCATTGAACCCTTTTGTTCAAGATTTATCAATTAGCTAAAGAAGGTGTTACTCTTTGTATCCTCATAATGTGTTATCATTTATTCCATGAAAATTGACCAAGTGACAACTAATTTACAAGAACAAAGCCCTTTATACTATAAAATTTGATTTGGTTCTAAATATAAAGATGCAATATGTACCTTTTGTAATAGTTGAACCTCATGTAGATAAAAATATTGCTCCATCTGTAGTATCCAATTTACTGGATCCTTGCCATCAAAATTTCTCATATTGACTTTTCTTGATTTTAGAAGCTTGACCTTGAAACAACTGTAACTCGGTAATTTCAGATCTCCAAGTTCTAAAATTGCATCCTCCAGTAGCCCTCTGAGTTCTCTTTCTAACCCCATAAGTCTGATCAAAATTTGATTCTCCAAGCAAGAGTTATTCCCAATCTCCTAAGATGACCTGATTATATAATTTTTTAGTAGAACGAACTTGTACAACATGCCACATGTCACTGTTTTGACCTTTGTATTTGAAATATACACATAGAAAACTACAGCCTGTCCTCTTTCTATAAATTCTTAAGAAATTTCAATTTGTTGTTGAGAAAGAAATTATGATTATGTTCCCAAGGTCACTGATTTATAATGTAATTTGGGAGTTTGCAAAAATCCTAACCTCAGATTATATCTCCAAAAATATAGTGAGAAAAGATCTGAGATTCAGACCCAAGATTCATCACAATTTCAACTCAAATGGATTTTAATTTCAGAGTCTAAACCTTTGTATAAAAAATACTATAGAGAAAATTCCACGATGACCTGTATGAGATGAAATTCTGGAGCTTGCAAAATCCCTGCATTCCTCAAATCATATCTCCGAAAATATAGTGAGACAAGATCTGAAATTCAAACCCAAGGTTAGACCAATCTCTTATAAAATTGGTTTTTTGTTTTTGCTTTTGAAACTTCACAACGAAAATGTTATAGCGAAAATTCCACAATGACCTATTTGGAACAACAAAACCCTAGAATCCAAAGCTCTCATACCAAATGTTATGAAACCAGATCACAAAATATAGAAAAGATAGATAAACGCCTTAGAGATAACCCTCTTCGACCGGGCTACCTCCTTTATATTACACAAATGAACAATTCTTGGATGATACAAATGACGAGACCTCCTTTCTATATATAGGAGTCTAAGGGGTCATAATATAATCAAAGCTGACATAACAATAATAATGTAAGGGCACAATAATAACAATATGGGGACTACATGGGCACAAAAATATAATAAGGTGGTCGTAATAATAATAATAAGGGGTTACACTATTAGTATCTAAACCTAGTAGTGTTTCTCTTTGACCTCTCGTGGAGTAGGCTCTTGTAGCTTCAACTGTAATTATGCTATATTCATCTGGAATTCAAATGTAACTCTACCTATATCATCTTCTAATTCACGGACTGCAGTAGCCAATTCTATGACCTTCGTTGTATTTGTTGGGTCTTCAAGAATATGTATCGATGG